>SMDT01000776.1:0-621866 GCA_005392925.1 Aquilaria sinensis | reverse complement strand
GAGAGGGATCATTAATCCTGATCCAAACCCAAGCCCATCCTAGAAGTGGCATATGAGTCACCATTAATAACAAAAATATTTGGACTATTGAAAGTGTGTTACCATCTCACAAAAATGGAACAATTACAAGTGTGGCATAATGGTTATAAAACCATTATATTGTGTAATTCTCTTCATAGTGATTGAAGTATGAGGGGTAAAAGGTATAATGAATACCTCCTTCAAAACGTTCACCATTATATTGTGTAATTCTCTTTATAATGATAATTTAAACCTTAATAGCAATACACTTTTGAGTATTCATCACATTCCCCAACCAAGTTCTTGCTAGTCCCTAGCAAGTAATGCAAGGTACTCAATGGATACTTAGGCTTCATCTAATATTTTCCTCAATTGATCTCTATTCAATAGATTAGAAACAATTGAAATAATGAGCATCAAAATTATAGTACTGAATAAAAATAAAAACAAAAATTTCATAAAGATTTATGCACTTCTCAACCACTCGAACAAGGTAAAGGTGTGAGATTATGAGTTGCTGAGTATAGTAAGTGTGTGACTGACTATCAGAAGTGTCAAAATGATTTCAATAAATCATACAAACATTTGCAATTTATCAGAACAAATCTAATTCAAAGCCATTGCTTTGGCGGTGTTTCACATTATTACACTACAAGAGGTTCTTTTTTTTTTCTTTTTTACCTCGGCTCAAGCCTTATTTTGAGAACCACGATAATAGTTAGCCATTTCCAAGAACGAACATCGCTGGTTGTTTTCTTTTCTTCTCTTTCTTTCATTATTTATTTATGTTTTTTCTTTCTTTTTCTTCCACTACACACACACACACACACACACACACACACACACACACATATTAACAACACTTCTTGGTGTTGTTATTTTTTTTTTCAAATCAAAAGTGTTGTTATTTTTTTTTTTTCAAATCAAGCTAAGATGTGGTTCATTAAAAATCCCAGCAGCCACATAGTTGGAGTATTCTTTGAAATCTAAAAGACAATCAAGATTTTCAGTATGTGTAAAGAAAGCAACAATTCATAATTCGAACATCTTAATCCCTTATTAAAGTGAATGAAATTTGACTAAACCATTATGTCAAATAAAATTTCAAACATGTAAAATTTAATTTAGGGTTTTTCCGGGGGGGGAGCCTCCGACACCCAAGTCAGTGGTTGGCTGAGAAAAAGGCCAAGGTAATAGCACACAGGGCTGAAGAGTCTTGCTTGATAATTTTCTCAGAGTGTGGGAGCAGTGTTTTGCCAACCAACCTCCTGCCAAGTATTAATTCCTGGTATTTATAGGAGTGCCTAGCCCGTTCAGATCGCGACACGTGTTCGGTCGGATGTTCCTGAATTTCTGGGCGTAGGAGACAGATAGCTGGTAGCAGGTTGCCTTGAGCCATGTGCTGAGATGGGCCATGATGTGATTCTGATGGCGTCCGTGTGTCAGAGCGCCTTTTGAGGCGGCTTGTGACGTCTGTGAAAGGACGTGTCAGAGGCTTCCTTAAATGCTTCCATAAATGCTCCTGCCGTACTCCCGAGGTCCCTGGGTGAGGTCGTCCTTTGGTACGGACAGAGCCTCTTCGGGAAACAAGCCCTCAGTTCGGGGGTTCCCAGTTTCAGGGAGTTCCGCCTTCGGGGATATCATGTTCGGCTCGCTATGTCTGGTGCCGTTTTTCCGAAGGCGATCTGTTCACAACCTTGGGGGGGCAAGTAGTGTCCTCAGGTTTTCCTGGCGTGCCGGGCTCGGAGCTCTTCGGCTATCTCCCGAGGTGCATGATCACACCTTTTCTCGGGTAGCGCCAGCTTCTTCTGGCCATTCTTGTGGCAGGGAGTTCGGCCAGATAGAGGCGATAGCGTTTGGCTATCACATGCCCCCCTTTGGAAAGCCGAAGTGAAGACTTCGGTTTTGCATCTCTTTCCGAGGTTGTTTATGGGAGTCTCTTTGGAAGCTCAACCTGTTCCGAGGATGCGCCTTTTGCCCGAAGATCATGGGCTCTTCGGCCTTGGCCTGTTCTTTGGTGTCTTCGAGGCGGAGCCTGTGCCGAAGATACACCTCTTGCCCGAAGGTCATGGGCTGTTCGGCCATAGCCTGTCTCTTGGCGTCCTCGAGTTGGCCTGCTCTTTGTTTCTGCAGGTCTGTTTGGCCAAGCGTGTCAGTCTGAGCGGCGCGTCCCAGTTTTCCAGGGATGTCAGAAGACGTGTCCCAGTTTTCAAGGGACGTTTGGAGGACGTGTCCCCCATTTTTGCGCAGCGGTTGACACGCGGCGCTTTGCCATTGGAGGAGAGTCACGTCGGTTACAGAGGGCGCGCCTTTTCAGGTGCAGAGAGCAGCTACGGCGACGGTTCGCCTCCAAAGGGTACTTATGACGATGTTTCGGTTACCCACCTCTGGCTTATAAATAGCCCATTGCATCATAAGTTCCTTTTGCTTTTTCTTCTGCTCTTTTCTCTGCTTTGCCCCTGTTCTTGCACTTTCTTGCTTTCTGTGGCGGAGCTACCTTAATCAGAGCTTTTTTCCAGCCAACTTTCACGACGGCGTCCTCAGATTTTGGCAAATCTTTCGGTGGGTTTTTGTTTTCCAGAGCGTTTTGATCCCTCTGTTCTTTTGAGTTTTTCTCTGGAAACTGTTTTCTTCCGTTTTCAAACTCGTTTTCATGTCGAAAATGCCCATTCCTGAGAGCTGGCAGCCTCTTTTAGCCCATCCTTGTTGCACCACCCCTGCAAAGTTAGAGAGGTGGAAGAAAAAATTCTTTCTTCCCTCTTACGCCATTACTAGGCTGCCTCGTTCTAGCCATTATGCTTTTTCAAACCATAGTAAGGAGGTTACCGTTTTTCGAGCCCAGCTGAAGGCCGGTCTTCGGTATCCTCCCCCGAAGATGGTGTGCGAGTTCTGCAAATTTCATGGCATTGCTGTGAACCAGCTTCCCCCGAACTCGTTCTGCTATTTTAACGCCTACCTCTGCATGTGTGGCGTCTTCGGGATAGAACCCCATTTCATAATCTTTATGCAGTACTACAAGCTCTCTGTGGTCCCGAAGGGTGGCTTCTATTTCATGCTACCTCGGGGATCCGGGAGCAAGAAATTCATGTTCACCTTCGCCACTAAGGATAGCTGGCGGGGGTGGCAACTGGCGGGGGTGGCAACAGAAGTTCTTCTTCCTGAAGATGGACGAGGCCTGGTCGTACGTTCTGACCAAATGGGCTCAGGGAACACTGGATGTGGACGTTGTTGATCCGAGGATGCTGCTGACCCCAGAGTTGGCTCCCGTGTTCGCGGATTTCGACGCCCGCATTCGGGCTGTCTCTGACTGGGATCCCGAGGTCGCTCCGCGCGCCCTTTACCCTTTTCCAATCAACTGGAAGTTGATGACCGAAGAGGTCCTTCGGGAATTAAAGGTGGTAAAGGAGCACGAGACTGACCTCAAGATGCCAGCTCCTGCCATCGCCGGGAAGGATTCCTGGTTGGTCAAGCTTCTTAAGGAGGAAATTTCTTTCGAAAAGCTTGTCGAAAGTGAGTCATCTTCTACTCCTTTGCTGTTTTTTCCTCGGACTTACGCTGATGTTTCTCTCCTTTTTCAGAGATGGGCGACGGGACTGCCGCCTATTACAAGTCCCTTTTCTCCGGCCAAGTGGAGAAGGGGGAGCAGACAAAGAAGGCGGCTTCCCGAAGGCGGAAGTCCGTTGGTGCTGGTCCCTCGGCTAAACGGGCGAAGAAGACTGTTCTTTCCTCCCCTTTGGAAAGTATTGGGGAGGGAAACGAGGACGCCGAGGTTGCTGTCACTTTGCCGCCTGATGATTCGGCCGAGGTCCCTGCTTCCGCCGACGTCCCTCCAACCGACGTCCCTCCCCAAAGTCCTACTGCGTCGCAGGCCCTCCTTGATGTAGTGGTAGAAGTACCTTCTGCCGAGGAGCGGCGCAGGCGGAAGGGCAAGGGCATTTCGACCGAGGAGGCCGAGGACTCCGAGGACGTCGTTGTCGAGGTTCCACCAGGTTTGTTTCCAGACAAAGTGTACTTCCTTTGTTTTTTCTGGATTGCCTTCTTTGTCTTTAATCTCCTTCTCATTCTTACCATGCAGGGGAGTTGACTACCCCTGACTGGGCGGCCGAACATGCTCGGAAGCGAGCTCTTCGGGACGCCAAAATCCCGCAAGGGAAGATACCAAAGGAGCCTTTCTGGACGTTCACGGAGGACATGAATTTGTACTCCGAGGACTGTCCTCAAATGGCGAAGGAAATTTCGAAGGGGGTGCTTACTGAGGCCTCCTTCAAGGCTATTGTGGCGACCTATCCGGAGGACAACGATCTCGCCGTGAAAGTTACCGAGCATGCTGCTCAGGTATACTCTTCAGACCTATTTCCTTCAATTTTTTCCTAAGTGTTTGGCTCTTACTGACCTTGCGTTTATCTTCTTCGCAGCTGCTGGGGTATGCTGGCTACCTCCGAGTTCGGGTGGCCAGGGAGGCTGTGTTCCGAACTACGGCCTTAGATACTTTAGAAAAGGCGAAGGCCACACGCCTGGAGTTGATCGCCAAAAACCAGCAGCTAGCGGATGCTGCGAAGGAGAAAGTTGCTGCCCTTCGGGAGGAGTTCCGGAAGGAGAAAGAAGAACTTGAGAAGGACTCCTCCCAGAAGATTGCTGACCTCGGCGAGCAGATAAATGGAATGCTGGCCGCCAACGAGGAGCTTCTAAAGGATAAGTCAGAATCTGACAAGATCATACTGGCGCTGACAGCTGAGAAAAACATCCTTGCAGCCGAGGTCGTGTCCTTGAAGAAGGATCCGAAGGGGAAGGAGCAGATAAAGGCGCTGGAAGAGGAGATCGCAGATCTGAAGGACGAGCTTGACGACCTCGAGCTTGAGAAGAACAAGTCTGATCAAATGGCCAAGGTTGCCTTTCAGGACGGCTTCTGCCTTGCTCGGCACCAAGTCCTCCAGAGGTTCCCAGATCTGGACCTCTCTTTTCTAGAGGCTCTAAACATTCCTGGGGGACCTCGGTGGGAATGGTCCAAGGTCGAACATTTGAACCTTCCTCCTTCAATTCCAGCGCCAAAGGTGGTGGAAAAGGGCGGGCAAGCGAGTGGGTCTCGGGACGCCGCGAACCCTTAGGCTATTTTAGGGCCCCTTTTCCTTCCCTTCTATTTTGTATTCCTTCTTCGGGCACTTCTTTATTGTAAAGCAGCTTACTCCTTAATGAAGACTTTTTTGGCTAAGTGTTTCTTCAAGTTTCTTTATTTTCATTGCCCCGAACGCATTTGCTCAAGAGACTTCGGAAAACCTGCAATCAAAGAAACTCTTTTACCTTCCCTTGGCCGAGCCTGTTCGCTCCAGAGGCTTTTTGGAAAGTCTGAAAAATTTGACTAAGTCTTTTTGCAGGCTTTTGCATTTCCATTTTGTCCCGAACACGTTCGCTCGAGGGACTTCGGAAATTCCTTAGTCAAAAAATTTTCCTTCTTTTCCTTTTGTCCCGAGCATGTTTGCTCAAGAGACTTAGGAAATCTTTCGAGAGTTGTTTTCCGTTTTTCCCGAGCGTGATGGCTCAAGGGACTTCGGAAAACTGTCTCTGAGCTTATTTCGGCGAGTACTTCTGCGACGTTCTTGTTTCCCATCTTTCCCGAGCATGATGGCTCAAGGGACTTTCGGAAAACTGCCTCTGCGAGATTTCTCCATCTTTTCCCGAGCGTGATGGCTCAAGGGACTCTGGAAGGTCAATCTGCGCTTTATTACGGCGAGCATCTTCGCGGAATTCTGCTTTGCACAATTTTGGATACTTAAGAACTTTCCTTAAGAGCATTCTGTACTTACAATTCCTCCGCTTCATCTTAGGCGTAGAATTTTTTCAAGGCGTCTGAGTGCCAAGTATTTTTCAATTCTACGCCTTCGGCGTCGCCAAGTTTGTACACGCCTTTTCGTACTTCGGCGAGAACCAGATAAGGTCCTTCCCAGTTTGCGCGAAGTACTCCGTGGGACGGCCTTCGGGGTGCAAAGTCAGCCTTTCGGAGAACGAGGTCTCCCTTCTTGATTTCTTTTGGCCTGGCCCGTAAGTTTACAGCCGCGGCCACTCTTTGCTGAAAAGCTTTTCTTCTCAGCTCGGCTATTTCTCTGTGTTCGCCGACGAGGTCGAGCTTGGTTCTGAGGCCGAGGTCGTTTCCACCTTCATCAAATATTTGCACCCGTACTGATGGTCTGACTATCTCGACTGGGATAATGGCCTCTGTCCCGAAGACTAGTGAAAAGGGAGTTTCCCCTGTGGCCCTTCGGGGCGTCGTTCGGTAGCTCCACAATACGCTTTGGAGTTCTCCTGGCCATTTCCCTTTTGCTTCTCCCAGTCTCTTTTTCAGGCCATCTTTTATGGTCCTGTTCGATACTTCCACCTGCCCGTTACTTTGGGGGTGAGCTACTGGGGCGAAGTGCATCTTTATTCCGAGGTCGCTGATAAATTCCTGGAATCCTTTGTCTATGAATTGGGATCCATTATCAGCTACTAGTACCCTCGGTATGCCAAATCTGCATACAATGTTCTTCCATACGAACTTCTGCACTTCTTTTGCCGAGATAGTTGCCAGCGGTTCTGCCTCGACCCATTTAGAGAAATAGTCCACTGCTACAACGCAGAATTTCACGCCTCCGGGTGCTGTGGGGAGTGGCCCAATAAGGTCTATACCCCAGACTGCGAACGGCCAAGGATAGTCAGTCGAACTTACCGTCTCCGAGGGTGCCGAGGGTGCCCTCTGGATGTTCGCGTGTCTCTGGCAGCTACCACATTTTCGGACGAACTGTCTTGCGTCCTTTCTCAGGGTAGGCCAGAAGTATCCTTGGTGAAGTATCACCGCTGCAAGGGCATCAGTTCCGATATGTGAGCCACACATGCCTTCGTGGACCTCTTCAAGGATCATTTCAGTATCCTCTTCAGCCACGCATCTCTGCAGCGGGTTTGCATATCCCTGCCGGTATAACTCTTCACCAATCAGGAAGAATCGGCCGGAGCGTCTTCGCAGTCTCGCAGCGTCGCCGGGGTCTTCGGGGAGCATATTTTCTGTGAGGTATCTCTTTATGGGATCTTTCCATCCTTTTCCCGAGGTCGCTATGCTCAGCACTGAGATGCTCGGATGGTCTAGCACCTCGGTGTATGTTTTCGACTTCGCCAAGCAATCCGCCTCAGTGTTATTCCGCCGAGGTACATTTTCGATCCGTACGGCGTCAAACTCTTGGATGAGCTTTGCTACCAGCTCGTGGTATTTTGCCAAGATTGGGTCCTTCGCCCCATAATCTCCTGCCGTCTGCCGAACTACCAGCTGGGAATCGCTGTGAGCTTTTAAGTTTCTCACGCCAATCCTTCTGGCCAAGCGTAATCCCGCTATGAGGGCTTCATACTCAGCCACATTGTTTGTGACGCTGAAGCTGAACTTGATAGCCTTCATTACCTCCAGGCCTTCGGGTCCTCTGATAACTATTCCAGCTCCCTGGTGTTCGGAACCCGAGGCTCCGTCAACATGCAAGGTCCATTCTGGCTCACCCTCGTTCGGATCTTGGTGGCTGTCCTCAGTGGTGGGTATTTCGGCGATAAAATCTGCCAGTGCTTGGGCCTTTATGGCCTTCCGAGGCTCATATATGATTTCGTGCTCGCCAAGCTCTATGCACCACTTGGAGAGCCTTCCCGAATGATCAACTTTCTTCATAACATCCCGTAGTGGTAGACTACTTCGGACGATGATGGGGTGAGCCTGAAAGTACAGTTGCAGCCTTCTTCCTGCAAGCACCAAGGCGTATATAGCTTTTTGAAGCAAAGGGTAACTGATTTCGGCGCCATGCAGGGACTTGCTGACGTAATAGACTGGCCATTGCTTTGGGCCTTCTTCTTTCACGAGGACCGAGCTTACAGCTTTCTCCGTGACAGCGAGGTACAATACGAGTGGCTCTCCCTCCCGAGGTTGTCGTAGAGTCGGCAGGCTGGCCAGGTAGACTTTGAGTTCTTCCCAGGCCTTTTGGCAATCTTCATCCCAAGGATGATCATTCCTTCTGAGGTCGCCTTCCCTTTTTGCTGCCTTTGTGAGGACTTTGAAGAAAGGTCGGCACCGATCTCCGTACCTAGAAATAAACCTGGTTAGGGAGGTTATTCTTCCGGTGAGCCTTTGCACGTCTTTGACCGTGGCAGGAGTTCGGAATTCAAGCAGAGCCTTAATCTTCTCGGGGTTAGAGTCAATGCCTCTTTCGGATACCATGTACCCAAGGAACTTTCCCGAGGTTACCCCGAAGATGCACTTTTCAGGATTGAGCCGAATCCCAAAGGCTCTGAGCTTTTGGAAGGTTTCCTCTAGATCTGCAACGTGGTAGCCAGGCAGCTTGCTCTTGACTATCATATCATCAACATATACCTCCATGTTTCTCCCCATTTGGTCCTTAAACACCTTGTTCATCAATCTTTGGTAGGTGGCTCCTGCATTCTTGAGCCCGAAGGGCATCCTGATATAGTAGTACGTTCCTCCCTCGGTGATGAAGGCAGTTTTTTCTTCATCTTCGGGGTCCATCCTTATTTGATGGTAGCCACTGAAGGCGTCTAGGAAACTTAGGAGCCCATATTCCGCAGTTGAATCTACCAGCTGATCTATTGGCGGCAGAGGGTATGAGTCTTTCGGGCAAGCATCGTTCAAATTTCTGAAATCGATGCACATCCGGAGTTTGCTGCTACCTTCTTTTGTGGCGATGACCACGTTGCTTAACCATTCGGGGTACTTCACTTCCCTGATAACTTTGGCTTCCAACAGCCGCTGGACTTCGGTTTTGACAAAGTTGCCCTTATGGGCTGAGATGCTTCGTTTCTTTTGCCGGACAGGCCTTGCTTCCGGGCTTACTTTGAGGCTGTGCTGTATTATGCCAGGGTTTACCCCCGGCATATCTTTTGGCGAGTAGGCAAACAGATCTTTATTTTCCAGCAGAAAGGATACAAGTTTTTCCTTGTCACCTTCGGCCAAGCTCTTCCCTATTCGGGTAGATTGTCCTGGGACAAGATCTACTGCTTCCGTTTCTGCCTTTGCGGGATCTTCTCCTTTGCCTTTCTCCTGCGCCTTTGCCTCCACCGTTTGTGTAGAGTTGTTTGCCGGAGCCTTTCGTGCTTTCACAAACACCTTTCTTACCTCGGCCTGGTCTATGAAGATCTCTGCATCTCCATCCTTGGTGGCGAATGTGACAGTCAAGTACTTCACATCAGGGCGAATGTGCAGGTTTCCCTGTGTCTGCCTTCCAAGGATGGCGTTGTACGAGGACGGGACATCCATGACGATGAACCTTGCCATTGTGGAGGCGTACAACTCAGCTGCTCCGTCTACCGAAGTCCCTTTCATCATCAGTGGGAGGTCGATCCATCCGAGAACAGGCAGTTCGGATGGTCCGACCCCGAAGGTGGGCGAGGTGACTGGCTTAAGTTCGCTGCTGGAGATGCCCAAGTTCGGCAGTAAGTGCGAGAATAGGACGTCAGCATTTGATCCATCATCAAGTAGCACCCTTTTGACGTCCCAGTTCCCTATCCTCGCCGTTATCAGCAGCGGATCGTCGTGGGGGAAGACGACGGTGGATCCATCTTTGCGGGCCAGTTTCTTCGCTGGTCTTTGATATTCCATGACCGCAATCTCTCTGGCTTTCCGCTTTCTTTCCGAGGATGGGAGCCCCGTGGTGATTGTTTGTATAACCCCTGCCGGAGGTGGAGGGCGCCTTTTTGGACTTCGGTTTCTCCGCCTGTCGGAGTCATAGTCCTCATCTTCGGCCATTCCTTCCTCCTTTTTTCTACCTTTTGGGGAGGGCATCCACAGGTATTTGCAAAGTTGGCCCTGTTTTATCAGCGACTCTATGTACTTCTTCAGCTGGAAGCAGTCTTCGGTGTCATGACCGTGGTCGCGATGAAACTGGCAGAACTTCTTTGCATTCTTCTTATTATCGGCGGTCATGGCCCTTGGCCGCCGAATCTGCGTCCCTTGCCTTTCCAGCGCCATGAGGATGTTGGTCCGTGTGGTGCTCAGGGGCGTGAAACTTTGAGGCTTCCTTCCCCGCATCCTCCGAGATCGTCCTGCCTGTTCGGTAGGATTACGGGCTTGCTGATTGGACCCTTCGGCGCGGTGGTTGTCTGACTTTGGCCCAGCCATTCTCAGCTCCTCGGCTGTCATGTGCTGTTCGGCCCTTCGGTAAAATTCTCCGAGGGTGTCCGGGGGGTCCTTTGAGAACTCGTAGAACAGCTGTGAGTCCCGCCGAAGGCCCCGTGTCATGGCAAGAATGCGGATTTCGGGCCGAAAGTCTGGGACGCTCAGGGCTTCCCTGTTGAACCTTTCGACATAGTCTCGGATGGTCTCTCCGTTTCTCTGCTCTATGTCGAACATCTGGACAGGCATCTTTGCAGTCGGCCTGCTCCCGATGAATTGCTGCGTAAAGGCCGTGGACAACTCCTGGAACTCAGTGATGGTCCCTGGAGGCAATGAATTGTACCACGCAGTTGCTGGCCCTATGAGGGTGACTTCAAAGCATTTGCACATGGTAGCATCATCAGCACCGTGCATTATCATGCTGCGTCTGTATTTCATCAGATGGGCCTGTGGATCAGTGCGGCCATCATATATCTCCAGCCGAGGCACCCTGAAGTCACCTGGCATGGCTGCTTCAGCAACGGCACGAGTGAAAGGAGAGTCATCTTCGCAGAAGGTCCCCGAGAGTCTGGCCCAGACAGGTTTTCTGGCCATTTGCTTCTCCACTTTATCTAGCCGTACTAGTATCCTCTCCATAAGCACTGTGGTACTCGGCCCTCCTTCGGGGAAGGGAGACTGCCGGCGCCTCTTCGGGGAGTGAGTTCGGCGCTGAGAGGACAGGGACCTCGCCTCAGCCGACGAACTTCTTCGCTGCAGAACCCTTGGTCGCTCAGACCTCCTTCGTCCCACAGGCTGTTTCCCGATGGGCATATTTTCCGTGGATGATTCTTCACGCGGATCTCCACTTCCCGAGCTGCAATGAGTAGACTTAGGGCTTTTCTCCCGAGGGCGTGTTGGTAAGGGGGGGCTCTGGGCCTGTGTTTGCTGCGGCCATCTCCAGTCGCTTTGCTGGGTTATTTCAGCCACGACCGAACGTTGGAAGTCCCTCAGGAAACTCATGGTGATTACCAGAGGGCGGTCTTCCTCAGGCGTAGAAGTCTCTGGGAGTGTTTGCTCAGCAGCCGGTTGTGTCTCAGGCGCGGACGGGGACTTTGGGAGCCCCTTGTCCTTAGAACGCCGAGTTTCAACGACGGCGATCTTAGAGCGGTTTCCCACAGACGGCGCCAAATGATGGCCGGGGGCCTCATCGTTTAGAGTCATGGTGACTGGTGGAGAGACTCCTGGGAGGAAGAACGCCTGAAGGATGGATCGCCCAAAGGAGTGTGCCTGAAAGCACAGAAACAAAGGGTTAAGAGGCCCCCGGAGTGTTTTTCCGTGGGGGGAGCCTCCGACGCCCAAGTCAGTGGTTGGCTGAGAAAAAGGCAAAGGTAATAGCACACAGGCCTAAAGAGTCTTGCCTAGTACTTTTCTCAGAGTGTGGGAGCAGTGTTTTGCCAACCAACCTCCTGCCAAGTATTAATTCTGGGTATTTATAGGAGTGCCTAGCCCGTTCAGATCGCGACACGTGTTCGGTCGGATGTTCCTGAATTTCTGGGCGTAGGAGACAGATAGCTGGTAGCAGGTTGCCTTGAGCCATGTGCTGAGATGGGCCATGATGTGATTCTGATGGCGTCCGTGTGTCAGAGCGCCTTTTGAGGCGGCTTGTGACATCTATGAAAGGACGTGTCAGAGGCTTCCTTAAATGCTTCCATAAATGCTCCTGCCGTACTCCCGAGGTCCCTGGGTGAGGTCGTCCTTTGGTACGGACAGAGCCTCTTCGGGAAACAAGCCCTCAGTTCGGGGGTTCCCAGTTTTAGGGAGTTCCGCCTTCGGGGATATCATGTTCGGCTCGCTATGTCTGGTGCCGCTTTTCCGAAGGCGATCTGTTCACAACCTTGGGGGGGCAAGTAGTGTCCTCGGGTTTTCCTGGCGTGCCGGGCTCGGAGCTCTTCGGCTATCTCCCGAGGTGCATGATCACACCTTTTCTCGGGTAGCGCCAGCTTCTTCTGGCCATTCTTGTGGCAGGGAGTTCGGCCAGATAGAGGCGATAGCGTTTGGCTATCACAAAGTTAGGGCAGTAGTTGAAGAAACATGAACAAAGGACCAAAACTATTATTTTCACCATTATTAAATGGTGAATTAATGTTCAATTAACGTCAGCCATAAATTTGGTTTTGAAGGTAAAATTCAACAGCAAATTTGGTACTTTTGATGTTTTGATAGTAAATTTGGTCGTTGCTCTTGTTTATAGTGGTAAATTAGGTACTTAACCCAATATACATCAATACTTTGTCAAATGTGCACTGTATTCTCCAAGAAAACCTATATAAACATTTTTAATTTTCCCATCATCATAAGGGATAAGAAAAATGACAAAAAAAGTGTAACCTTGTCTAAACACATTTCCAGCTAAAGTAAGGATACTTACAAACAAATAAAAAAATACTTATGAATTTAATGTATGAAAGAATGTGAAAGATATGTAAAAATAATGTGAGATATATGCAAAAATGAGATAACAAAAACTGTTGTTGTTATATTTAACTATAAGTACGATTTCAGTCTTCCTATTAACTATGAGAAAATTCACTCAAAGCATGTCTACCATAGAGAGCCATCAACATTCAGATATAAGAGTCAATAGCATGCTAGCTGTCAACCAGTCAATGGTTTTAAAGGTTTTTATACACATAGATCCATGATCCACCATCATCTTGGACACTTATACTAGACGAGTAGCAGGAAAGGAACCAATTTTCCTTAACCTGGGGGAGATTGAGAGCATTTGGATGTCCCTTTCTATGAGGGTTATGATGGTGGTGCATGATAGACAGTATTGTTCATTGGATTTCTGGATCAATGTCAAGAGGAATGACACCTTAGACAAGAGAAAGCTTTTGATCATCTTTGTGCCCAACTGCAAGCTGGACTTTGATTTCCTTTTAATCCCCTAATGGATTAGATATGTAAGTTCTACGACTTCTTGACCTCACAATTCATCTCCAACTTGTTTTATGTATATCAATACATTCATCATCTATTGCAAATTGCCACAAGTTAACCTTTAGATTGATGCCTTCTTGTAATTTTATGCTCTAACCCTAAAAGAGGGGTCAATGTTTTTTCATGTTGCCCTTGTCTACCGTTGGGGCAATAAGTCTTTCACTTTCATTGTTTGTGAAAGATTCTGAGGGTCATGGAAGGATTGATTTTTTTTATCCTTGGTGACCCACAATGGCAATTTCCTTGTGAGTTTACAAAGAATCCAGTCCATGACACATACAAGCTTCCCATTGTTTAAGGACTCTAATGGGCAGAGGACTAATGGACTCTTGATGTGGCTAGAGTCAATGTACTCCACTGAGCATTCCCTGGACCTCTTCAATCTCAGGCCTTCCTTCATAACCCTATCTAAGTCATATAAAAGCCCAGGAACCTTACACTAACTTAGTGCTAGGCATGCGCACATTACTCCTTAGTGGGCATGCTAATTGATTCAATCCTTAATGCATTACTGTTTTATACTACACCTTACTATGGTTGTAGGTCAATGACCATAAAAATAATATACACTTGGTGCAACTGACCAGTATTTCAAAATATGCATTCATATAAAACATACTGTTATGCACTGTGAATCCATACAAGCTACCAGGGAACATAAGCAATAGTTCCATAACATTTACTAGAGGCATAAGTTCCATATACATATATACATCATACACAAAACTACTATGCACATGCTATAGACTGAGAATCTTGGGATTTAATCCCACTTGAACTACATTGCCAAAAGAAGATCACTACATTGCCCACGTATCCCTTGCTCTTTGCCTCTATACCACAAAGGATAGTAAGTTAGTACTCTGAGTAATTAAAAACCTAAAAGAAAGAAACATAGAAAAATAGACCATGCCAAGCAACTCATGCACACCTGGTATCAAAATACTAACAACCAGTTCTCCTATTGCTTATTAGCCCCAAGTACACTAGTATTTACATATAAAACATGTAAGGGACGGGAGAACTGAGGGTTCCTAGTAAGCGTTTTAACTTGTAAGAAAGACAATCATGTAGGAATATTATCCATAAAGATGTCAATGTATGCCTAGTGCACTTTAGCTCAAATCATAGTGCTAGGAGCTTATATTATTGGCCAATAATTATGGAAGAAACTAATTCCCACAATTCCTTCATTCGTTAGTCCTACAATTGACAAGTCCAACTTGTCCGTACAAATACTGCTTTGAAAGCTTCTTAGTATTTGCCAATATCCCTTAGTTTATATACAGGAGTTGACTTTTTAACTTTTTTAAATGCATGTGTTAATGCTAGCATTCCAATGATTTTGTGAGTGGTTGAGGACACCTCCCTCTCTTAGGTTCACCTAAGCCTTGGCCTATCATGGTGACCTTAGGTATCTTAGGTTCTCAAACCATCATACTCCCCATAAATAGACCATATTATGGTCCTTTTTGCCTATACATATAAGTTTATGAATATGGACTTACACACTTCATGTGCACTTCAAAGTTAGGCTTCCTACCAAACCTAATCATATAAGCTTCTTCAATAGCCATCAACACACAATTTACATGTTTGTTAAATTCATCAATAATTCAACCACTTGATATACAAGTATCTTAGCCAAATTTATTTAACACATATGCATACAAATCAAGTAACCCTTACCTTAGATAACTTAGTTTGCAAGCTTCAAGTACCTAGCCTTTTGTCTCAGTTTCAAGCCAAACTAGGCCCCTCTTAGTAGCTTATGGCCAGCACCTATATTGATCATTTTAAGCATAATTTAGTAATTTTAACACATGAAAACAGCCCAGTAAATAAGCATCAATAGCCCAGAATTTTCTGTCCTCATTTTGCCTATCTTGTTTTTTTTTACACTTTTAATAGCTCAAAAACAGCCCAAACCTTACTCTATTATTTTTATGCCTTGTGTACTAGTGTATAAGCAAGATTATAACAACAAAAAACCACCAAAACAACTAGAATAATGCAGTTTATTCTAGGAATCAACTACAACTACAGTAGCCCCAAAACTTCACCTTAATGCACATTCATGGCATTCACGAGCAATACACTTCCAATTAAATGTTCTCCTACTTATTAGCTTTTATACACTAAATCATAAGCAAGATAACATCATCTAGAGCTAATTCAACCACTAAAACTTGTAGGTCCCAGCTAGAACAAAATTAATGCCAAAAGCTCTCAATCAATGCTCCTTAAATGCACAATATGGTTTCTATGGGTAATTCACTACCCAACACCTATTCTCACACTTCTTGGCTCTCAAATACCAGTTCATAAGTAATAGAACAACCTTGGTGAGCCACTAAAACCCCTGGATATGAAAATATGGCTGGCTATAAAAGAATCAAACCACACCTAGCTCAACACTCATGGTTTCAGCTACACCAAATTCCAGCTTTGGTTTTCTTGGCTTTTAGCTCATTTGCATCTCAAATGACATCTTAAAGCTAGGAAACACATCAAACAATCATACCAACCATGATTTCTACCACAAAATTGCAAGAACAGTACCAAAATTTCAGAAATGATGAAAGCTTAACCTTAACAAGAAAACTAACCATGGATGAGCACATGAGCACCTACAAACACATTGAGCACCTTTAATTTCTCTTTTGATGTGATTAAATGGTTTCCCTTGTGTTGGATTGGAGCAACTGTGGACGTAGAAAGAAGCTAAATTCATGGTTTTTAAAGGCTGGAACTATGGTGATAGTTTATGTAAGATAAATGTCTAGAATTAATTTGGGCTTTAATCAATTTGGCCCAAACTTCTCCTATTTTTTCCAACTTGCATCCAAACCTTTTGTAACTGCTATAATATGTTGATTTCCATCCATTTCACTCAAGGGTAATTTTTGTAACATTTTTAGTCTTGACAAATTACAAAAATACCCTTCTTCCAATTTTGCCTAAATGATCAATATTTGAAAATTTTAAGCTACTGGACCTTCTATTACTAAGACTTGGCCTACAAATAAATCATCTAAATTGTTAATTCATTAAATTAATTCATTAAATAAAAAAAATTCAAGCTTCCTATAATTACTTGTCCAATTACACCTATAGCTCCAAGGGTCGTAACATCTTCCCTCTTCACTACATTGAGATTAGTGAGACGGCCCCACATTAGTTAAAATCAACTGATCCAATCTATTCTCCAATGGGGTCCAAAACCCACTAATTGGGTCATTGGTTAGAGGGCCTTATGATCGATGCCTTCTATAATACCTCGATTGGCAACTAAGGCAAATAAGGTTTTGATGTCTAACTCCTTTTTTAGCTACCTTTCAAGCTTACTAATTTCTTTGATTCTTTTTTACAAACTTAGGCTATGTTCATAAATGTTAAAGCAAAAGAAGAGTCCTACTGCTGTGATCACCGATGCCTGGAGACATCAATTTATGCCAGCAAGGAGACATCAATTTATGCCAGCAAGGGCCATGTGCATTCTTGGGTGTTCTTTAGGATCCCACCAGGTAATACCACCTCTACCATCTATGACCCCTTAGGTTGTTAAGGTTGAGGGGTCTTTTGATGCTAGCTGCCAACAGTGAAAGAATAGGGGTCAAAACTTTGCTCTCGAACACTATGACGTTGAGGTATTAAAGCATAGGATGGTATGCCTTTTTGCCTTGATGATTTTCAATCTTCATTAGCCTTGACTTGACATCATTTTGTGCTTGTTATGGATCCTTTTTAGTTGCTTCCATGAAAACTCCAACAAGAAGGATTCATTTCCTACTATGCCCCCATGGGGGCTGAACCTTTAGTTGGCATTTATTCCTCCATCACCATGGTTCCAATAAATTTCATCCCTATTAGGGCATGATGGGTCACTATTCTGAGGGGCCTTGCCTTCATTGGGGAGCAATAGAATCCATCGAGCCATTTGCATGCCATTCATGCGTGTCCCTAAATGAGTTAGACCTTTACTTCTAATAGGAATTCTTAGTGTAGGAGTGGGTGCAAAAATGGAAGAAGGTGATGGAGGAAAAGGGGATATCTCTCAACCAGCTGTTTGACCATCAGTAGGCTATTGGTCAAGGGGAATTGATCCTTGAAAGTAAAATGGATTTCCCCTAGCATGTTTTAGAAGTGCCTTGTATCATCGTTTAGCTCACCCACCATAGGTTGATAGGAACACGGTGATGTCCATGGCCTCAAGCTTTTTCCAGGTGATTTAAGTTTCCATTTTTCTTTAAATCATCTACTTTAACAGATATATTGAGCTTTCGTCTCTTGTAGGAGGCCATAATGGCCATTTCAGTTAGAGAAAGGTTGATCATGAATGGGGTCAAAGCCTAGGTGATGTCATAGTGGATAATCCAATCGAAGTAGGATCAGGCTAGGCTAGAGCAGAAACTCACATAGAAAAGATAGCCTAATTGACCATGACATTGGAGAGGGACTTGCCGCAATAGCAATTGAAGGGCTAGGCCTTATTCCTTGGGACATAACATAAGCTCATCTATGATCAGGCTATCAAACTTCATGACGTGGAAAATTTTATCAAAAGGTATCCATCAAAGGAGCAGCAATAGTAGCAAGAAATCAAGTCCATCAAAGGCCGGCTAGTGGTTTTTGGCAAAAGATTATCCTTCAAAGGGGTAGCCCAAATTATAGGGCCCAAATAAGGTGGTCTGGCCTAGTGTTGTCCAAAACTAACCTCACTTGCAAATTGGGCTTCTGGCATAGATGGTGTTACCCACTCTGGGGTAGTCCAGTTATGGTGCAAAAACTGTGCATTTAAACTCCCAGGTTTGGTGTGTCCTGTAGGTCATCAGAACAACACCCTAGTGTACATACTAAGTGACCCTCATGAGCACTATGTAAATACATGCATATTGGTCTAACCATAACATACATGTTTACATTTATGCACACTATGGTAGCTAAGAAGGAAAACACTAGCACAAGTCTTAGTTTTGGTTTCCACACATTAGGCAATCTTGTTAAGTTCTAGTGACTAGCCACTACACCTGTAACTTCCACTAATAAACTGTATCATTATATCCATGTACCCCCCTATTTTATTTGCCCCATTATCAATTAGAGACTTAGAGCAAACCAAGGAATTTTTTTTTACATGAATAGCCCACCTATGGACCAAGTTATGGATTTTTTAAGTTGGTTACAAAATTCTGACCAAATGAACAGAAACTCAGCCAAATTTGCAACATCATATCTTTGGCTACAGGGATGTAAATCTAGAAATTCCAAATTCTAGTTAACCCTCTATATGTCTCCTAGGTGTGGTCAAAATTTCATACCAAGATTCCTTATACACAAGGAGATATTAAACTTTAGGTCCAGAGTTGAAATTCTTGCAACTTTTGGACCATTTTGACCATACAATTTCTCTAAACCATGCAAACACTTCATTCACAAGGGGAAAGCCCTCCAAGGCTATCCCATATATGTCCATTACACATAGGAATTACATTCCCTTTCTTTTAACAACTTTATGCGACCAAAACAAAATTTACAAGTAAGCAGCCCATCATTCACACTTAGACAGCTTTGCACCACATCACTTACATAGCTAAAACTAGGGGCGTATCTATTCAGGGGCGGGAGGGGGCAATCGGCCCCCCTAAAATTTTAAAAAAATTTATTGGGTAGTTGAATATTTGATACAATTGTAGAAAAATTAAAGTTAGGTACATATCTGTAAGTTTTATAATTAATAAGGGGCTCTAGTATATTTTATCCATTTAAGGTCTCAGTCATTTTCCTATTGAATAAATTACTTGATAGTCCTTACTCTTTAATTATTATTTCCTTTTAGTCCCTATCATATTAAACATTCTGTTTTGGTTCCAAACATATTAAAAATATTTTATTTTAGTCCTAAATTTATAAAACAATGTTTCATTTAGGTTTCATTGCATGAAATTTATTAACTCAAAGTATTTGTCTGATAACAACTATTTAGATCATTATTTGAACTATCCGGTAAGTGATATAAAATAAATTTAATTTGTATAATATTTTTTTATAATTAATAGAAAATTCAAATAACTATTTTTACTCTATAAATTGAACTTAATTATTATAAATTTTTAAATTCAATGTGTCTATATATGTAAACTATCTAATGAATTTTGAGCTGTAAACTTTTGAAATAAACTTAGTTATTATACACTTTCAAATTTTATATGTCTATAGATAATATTATTTAGTATTTTCCATTAGTAATTGTAAATTTATATATGCTAATAACCCATTTCACATCACACCTCCGCCCCCACCAAGAGGAATTTCTGGCTAAGCCCCTGGCCAAAACATTACTCAAATATTCACATACTTGTCTCATTTTACATACACTACATATACATGCATACATGCAATACATAATGGTCTTAAGTCAGCTAAATACACACCCTAAGTTAAAGGAGTGCTTGAGACACAATGGACTCCAGAACAGGATGCTGGACAGCTACTGCATACCACAATAAGTACCACCATTAAAAATACCAACTGTGGTCCTAAAATCACCAAACTTTCCAGATCAGAACTAGACACATAGAAGTTCATATACCTAAAATTTCACAGAGAAATTCACATGAAAACTATTAATCTGAATGTTCTCTTTCAGGTGCTCCTGAAATGGACAGAAAGGGGATAAGTTTCTTGAATGAAACTTAGTAAGGGCTTATCAATAAAATCTTCAACCTTCAGCCATATACCTGAAATCCAAAGACACTAAAACACAAAAATATAGTACAAACACACAAATATACACATCCAAACGCACAAACAAACACAGCATCAAACATATGAAATGCTGGCAACAATAACACATTAAGGTTAGTCCATAATCATTCAATAAAACAAGAATATATCACTTTAGAAACACTATGGTAGCCCTCCTCAAGCTTTTTCTTGGAGTTAGGAGTTTTTTAGGTCTTAGTTAGTACTAACTTGGGCTCTAGAAACCCTTCTTTCTTGCTGCCATCTTTAGCATGGTAACACTAAGGCTGAAACCTTGCCATGCTTCTTTCCCCTTAACCCATACTTGGTTCCTTGAGCTTTTTGCTCTCTTTCAAGCATGGTTTAGCTTCATGGATGTTTGGAAATACAGTAAACAATCCAAGAAACTTTAGAAAACCGTTAATTGCACTGCAATAATAGAGCACCAAAGCTGTAGGGTCGAAACCCTTGGTGCGATTTCCCCCTTAACAAAAACTTGGTTCATCAAGCTCTTGGCTCTCTTCCAAGCTTAGGGTCTTAGCTTCATGGATGTTTGGGCATTAGTATTGAATAATAAACAACCATGAAATCCAGATAAAACCCTTACCTTTTGCTGGAAATCCAATAAACCTTTTGTAAACCCGAAAACTAGGGGTTTTTCTTGTTCTTGGGGCATCCGGTTGCTTTCCTTTGTGATTTCTTAAGAGCTTGAGCTATGGTGGCTATGGGAGCTTATGGAGGAGATAAGAAATAGATTGTACCTGGTGGGGGACGAAAATGGCCAAGAAATGGCAAGAAATCAAGATATTTTACTTGCCTTGATTAGTTTAACCTTAATTCTTACTTAGGTCACTATAAGTATGTCTTAAGCAAAGAATTTTTGGCTAATCTTTAGCCCACCTTTTTGAATTCTTTAGAACCTGGAAATAAAAGGCTGGGATAATGATAAAAATGGCAACCTTTGACTCTTGTCAAAACTCATCCCATCCTTAAGTTATTTTTGTGAACAATTGTACACTTAGTTGCCCTAGGTTCTTGAATAATAGCTTTTGTTTCCTTTATGCAATTCAGCCTCCAAAATTTGTTTCCATATCATTCATATCCTTCCCATAACTCTCCAAAGCTCTTTTGTGAAAGTTTTTCAATTGAGTACCCAATTTTCCAAAACCTTACAAAAAAGTCCATAGGTTGCTTAACAAACAAGCCATCCTTAAGGCTTTTCTTAGGGGCCAAGTTACCAACTTGGAACACTTTTAAGGAGGTGTTGATCATGCCTTTTACCCCCCACACTTCAATCACTATGGTGAGAATTACGCAATATAACGGTTTTTTAGCCATTATGACACACTTGTAATTCTCTCATTTTTGTGTGGTGGTAACAGATAGGGCTGTGAGAGAGCTCAAAACCCACTCACTTAGGTAGTAAAAGCTTTGTAAGCAAGCTAATTGTCATGTCAAAGAGCTCAAGATGAGTAATTACCAGCTTTAGGAAGCCATCAATAGGTAGTTTATCATAAGTACTTTACAGATTTTCTGGCCTATTAATACCAAATTGGGAAGAACCATCCATATTGGGACACTTCTTTCCTAAGTGAGGCTAAGGTTCTTGTAGATCATTCTGATGACTAAAACTAGGAAGGCTAACTTATTTTGATGGCTAGAACTGGGAAGGCAAACTTGGCACTATCCTTCTAGTTAAAGATGGCATTGCTAAAGATCTGATCGAGGAGCAAAAATGGGTAGACAAGTTCTAGGCCTTTTTCCATTATTTTCTTTGTACTTCTTATGCTTCAATGTTCCTTATAAATTTTGATAGATATTAATGAAAGGATCCATTTACAAAGTTCATACTTATTTGTCATTTGCTTTTTATTTGCCTTAGTTATTTTTGTTTTGGTGCCTTCAAAGACTTTTAGATCTCATCCTTACTTAGCACAAGGGCCATGATTAGGCTTTTAGAATTGCTTGCCCCTTTTACGGTTTCTAGTCTATTATACCTTAACTTTTAAAGTTAAACCTTTAGGTCCTTTAGGCCCTTTGGGGATCCCCCATCATAGAGGTTTAAGTTAGTTTTTGTAAGGCTAATATAGCCTCATGTAACACTAGCTTGGGCTCATAACCTGCGTAATGGCCCTATTTCACAAACACCCTGTGTTTGGCTAATAGGTCTTTTTGTAATAAGGTTGTAACCCTTGATACCATATGGTAGCCTTTTTAGGTCATTGGATATTTTGATTTGTGGGTTTTTGGTCAAGCTTTTAAGGTAGGTCATCTCTACACCATGCATTTCTAATGTAAACTGTAAGCCCCTTAGGGCTCTTAAGAGTTCATCGTCCCCTTCCTGGACATTTAAGTTAGATTTTAGGCCTTGTGTTCATCTTGTTTGCACCAATCCTTTGTTAGACTCAACTCCGTGTATCTATGTTCATCTTTTAGGTTTGTAGACTCAAATTCTTTTTGGATCCGTTGGCTTTGGATTTTGTCATTCTACGTTAGACTTTTAGGATTTTTTTGGCATTTTAAGGGTCTTTCACCCTCTTCGTGAAATTCTAAGCTAGATGTTTAAGGGCCATGTTCACCTCGCCTGCCCTAGATTAGCCATAGGCCTTCATTTGGCTTTTTGGGCTTATAGCCTTTGTATGGTCGGCCTTTATTTGTGGCATTTATTAAAGATGTGTGTCACCCTTTTGTTGTCACCTATTCAATGGCCTATGGCTCTTAGAGGGTTGTAGCCCTTGGTTATCATACAATAGCCTTTGTGAAAGAGGAGTGCCATTCTCATATAAAGTGGAGGCCTGCAACCCTCATGTAACATGTTATTAGAGCTGATAAGGGTGTTACCCGTAGTCACTTTTTGAGTCCTTATAATTAGGTTGCAAAGGCTAGTAATCCATTAATATGCTGATATTTAGTTATGTTTTCTAAATGTTTGCCCTTATATTTTCTTGTCTTTTAAAGTGTTAATACTAGGATTTCAAACTTAATTGCTTTATATTTTTATTTTCAGGTAATATTTTAGCTACATTTGGGTTAAGAAGTATTCCTACAAAGTTTTGGAGCTGAATTCCAAGCTTTGGCAAAATTTGCAGTAGACATGCCTTGTTACACACCCATGTTATTAACTTACATGCCCTTGTCTCATTCCTGCATGCCCATGTTTAAGGGTTACACCCATGATCCAAACTATTATTAATTTATGAGATTTTAAGTCCTATAGGAGTTACATGACCTTGAACTCAACCGTGTTCCAAATCGTGTTTGACTGTTGTTAGGGTTTTTTTGGTTGTTTTGTGGGAAGAAAAATAAGAGGCAGAGAAGAGGTAAGAAACAGAGTAAAATATGAGTGTTTTTGCAGAGAGAGGCTACCAGAGGCAATTCTGATGATTGACATCATTTAATGCATGCTAGATCAATGATTCCTTGGAAGAGAAGCAATTAAGAAATGGCGGCTTTTTTTCCTATTTTTTCTTTGATTATTTTGTTTTTATTTTATGGCATTATGAGCCAAATTTTCCTACTCATGCCTAGAGTAGATGAACGTTGAGATGATTTTGTGGTTGCGATTACTTTTCATTTAGTATGACTATGCGTTTCTTGTGATGTATCCAATGTTTTTTGATGTGTTAATTAATAGTAGTTGGCCTGTTAACTCAATGTAGGATGATAAACATATGACTGGTACCATCCGATGTGTTTATTGTGGATCACCATTGGATAAAAGGGATATTATCATAACTAGGGGTAATAAGTACTTTATAATACCTCTGGGCTAAGGTGAAACATAGTAATGGGTTGTATGACTAGTAATGCATTCTTAGGGAGCACAGTATGCCTAGACACACCATTGGTAAATTAAGAATAGAGATTTAGTGTTCTAGGGGGATTCATATCTAAGTATAAGATTTCTTATTGTCAGTTGTCTCAATTGTTCTTCGCTGCTAGTAGTTAGTTGTTAGTTATTTTTACTGCAATAGTTTAGTTTAGTTAGTTAAACAAACTCTTTAATTGTTAGTTAGATAATGTAGAATGGTTAAGTATGGTAGACAAGCTCTATTCTTTGGGAAAAACCATCATGGTACTTATCACTACTATACTGATAGCCAAAGGGCTACCGCCTCTATCTGGCCGAACTCCCTGCCGAAAGAATGGCCAGGAAACCTGACGCTGCCCGGGAAAAGGTGGGATTACACACCTCGGGAGCGAAGCCGAAGAACTCGAGCTCGGCACGCCAGGAAACTTGAGGATACTACTAACCCCCTGAGGAATTAAGCAGATCGCCTTTGGAAAAGAGGCACCAGCTATAGCGGGCCGAACACGATCTCTCCGAAGGCGGAAGTCCGGAATATAGGAACCCCTGAACTACGAGCATGTTTCCCGAAGAGGCATCATCCGTACCTGAAGACGACCTCGCCTAGGGATCTCGGGAGTACGGCAGGAACATTTAAGGAGCCTCTGACATGTCGCCCACTAACACTACAGACCGCCCCAAACGGCGATCTGACACGCTTACACCATTCAGGTCACGTCACTGCCTGTCTCGGTTCAGGGCTCAAGGAGACTGCCACCGGCTACTTGTCCCCTACGTCCAGAAATTCAGAGAACATCTGACTGAACACGTGTCACGATCTGAACGGGCTAGACATTCCTATAAACACCAGGAAACAAGCCTTGGCGGGGGGACACGGACAATCCAACTCTCCCTCTCTGAGAAAGCACTACCAGGCGAGTCCACTAAGTCTCTTAGTGCTATTTCCTCCACCTTCTTTCAGCATTACTGACTTGGGCGTCGGAGGCTCCTCCCCGGAACTGTTGGGTTTCGGGAGCCAAACAGCGCAGCGGAATTTAACCGAAACCCTCCAGGATCCAAGTGAAACGGGGTAAACCGGGTGTTCGAAAATTTCATACCTAATTTTCGGTTGAGATCTCTCACTCAACTGTAGAGTCGAATCACAAAACCTGAACAGTTGACGTGTTCAGGCTCTCTATGGTATCCACACGAGCCTCTCGGGATCACCACGCTTCCACCACGTCCCGGCAGATGCGTTTCTCTTGCACACGCAGTGCTAGCTTGCGTCCTCCAAGGAATTGCAAGAGAAGAGTGCGACTGTCCTTTTTGGAGGCTAGGGCAAGGAGACCTGCGAATTTCTCACTTAGAAGTTGTATTTATAGTGAGACTCAACTTCCAGGCCTAATGGGTTTCAAAGCCCTAATCCAATTAGGATTTAATTTCGGGCTTAATAATGGCTCAACTCCTTGGCCCATTATTAATACGAAATTAAAGTGAAACCATAACCCAAATAATTAGCCCATGCACTCTAATGATCCAAATAGCTCTATGTGTGCGACCCAATAGGCTCTTGCCATGTTGGCAATGATCATAAATCACATTTATGATCATAAGCAATGAGCGGTGTCTAGCAACACATCATTGCTACCCAAGTGACAAGATTGTCGGTGAATCGACTAAACCTTTATGATCATCACCGATATATGCCATTGTCCCTTTGCCCAAGATATCAAGACTAAGCACGAGACATGGAATGTGTCACTCTCGTATAGCCCAATCTTTGGTTTCTTGATTACCGAGTAGACCAACTTAAACTGACGACATTGATATCATATATCAACTCATCGAAGCATGGCCATGCATTTTTCTAAGTCTCACTCTATCAAGGGGCCCAAAGATATCACTCCCGTTACATAGGAGGGACAAATCCCATCTTGATCATACAAATCCCTCCGCATGATATGTGACATACCCAATGACCTCCTTCAAGTTCACTCAGTTACGAGCAACAAAGGAAAGTATCAAAGTATGTGACTCACATGTAGGGAACCTTGTTGATCTTAGGTCGAAGGACTACATATACCATGATCACTATGAGAATCACTTATGACACTCATATAACGATCCATGAAGTGTTCTCATGGTGGGTCGGTCCAGTACACAAGTTCTCCAACTTGTACCCATATGTAGACTAGATATCTCATATTAGTCTCCACATATGCTAGTCATTATGTATTATTGCAACCCGCTCCACAATAATACTAGACTAGGGACGTTTAAGAATATCATTATTCTAGGGTTACAATTATGCTTATTACGTTACGCAGAAACAAAACAACAAACATAATTGCTGGATTAATGCCTCAATAAAATATCATGACTCAATGTGCAAAAATACAATCATCTCATGATTGGCTTTTTGGGCACAATACTAACAATCTCCCACTTGCACTAAAAGCCAATCATCCATGTATCTAATACCGATGGACCTAGAATGGCTATCATGCTTCTGCTGCGTAAGGGGCTTTGTCAGTGGATCAGCAATGTTGCTGTCTGTCGAAGTCCTGCATATCCTTACATCACCCCTCTCGATGATCTCTCTGATGAGATGATAGCGTCGGAGTATGTGTTTGGATCGCTGGTGAGATCGAGGTTCCTTAGCCTGTGCGATTGCTCCATTGTTGTCACAATAGAGCTCTATCGGGTCAACAATGCTTGGAACCACTCCAAGTTCAGTGATGAACTTCTTGATCCAAACTGCCTCCTTCGCAGCATCAGAGGCGGCAATGTACTCAGATTCTGTTGTAGAGTCAGCTACTGTCTCTTGCTTTGAACTCTTCCAGCTTACAGCACCACCACCAATACAAAACACATAACCAGATTGCGATCTAAAATCATCCTTATCGGATTGGAAGCTTGCATCGGTGTAACCCCTTACAACGAGCTGATCTTCACCTCCAAAGACCAAGAATGCATCCTTAGTCCTTCGTAAGTACTTAAGGATGTTCTTAACAGCTGTCCAGTGACTTTCACCGGGGTTCGATTGGTACCTACTCGTCATGCTCAAAGCATATGAGACATCGGGACGAGTACATATCATGGCATACATGATAGATCCAATTGCTGAGGCATATGGAATCTTACTCATGCGCTCTCTCTCCTCGGTTGTACTCGGACACTGAGATCTAGAAAGAGTGATACCATGTGACATGGGCAAGAATACTTTCTTGGAATCTTGCATGCTAAACCTCTTTAGCACCTTGTCAATATATGTAATTTGACTTAGGCCAAGAAGCTTTCTAGATCTATCTCTATAGATCCTAATGCCTAACACATAGGCTGCTTCACCCAAGTCCTTCATAGAGAAACATTTCCCCAGCCAAGTCTTCACAGACTGTAGCTCAGGAATGTCATTCCCGATGAGTAGTATGTCATCTACATACAACACCAAGAAGACAATAGCGCTCCCACTAACCTTCTTGTAGACACAAGGTTCATCTTCATTTTTGATAAAACCAAACTCTTTGATTGCATCATTAAAACGAAGATTTGGCTAGGGATCACCACGCTTCCACCACGTCCCGGCAGATGCGTTTCTCTTGCACACGCAGTGCTAGCTTGCGTCCTCCAAGGAATTGCAAGAGAAGAGTGCGACTGTCCTTTTTGGAGGCTAGGGCAAGGAGACCTGCGAATTTCTCACTTAGAAGTTGTATTTATAGTGAGACTCAACTTCCAGGCCTAATGGGTTTCAAAGCCCTAATCCAATTAGGATTTAATTTCGGGCTTAATAATGGCTCAACTCCTTGGCCCATTATTAATATGAAATTAAAGTGAAACCATAACCCAAATAATTAGCCCATGCACTCTAATGATCCAAATAGCTCTATGTGTGCGACCCAATAGGCTCTTGCCATGTTGGCAATGATCATAAATCACATTTATGATCATAAGCAATGAGCGGTGTCTAGCAACACATCATTGCTACCCAAGTGACAAGATTGTCGGTGAATCGACTAAACCTTTATGATCATCACCGATATATGCCATTGTCCCTTTGTCCAAGATATCAAGACTAAGCACGAGACATGGAATGTGTCACTCTCGTATAGCCCAATCTTTGGTTTCTTGATTACCGAGTAGACCAACTTAAACTGACGACATTGATATCATATATCAACTCATCGAAGCATGGCCATGCATTTTCTAAGTCTCACTCTATCAAGGGGCCCAAAGATATCACTCCCGTTACATAGGAGGGACAAATCCCATCTTGATCATACAAATCCCTCCGCATGATATGTGACATACCCAATGACCTCCTTCAAGTTCACTCAGTTACGAGCAACAAAGGAAAGTATCAAAGTATGTGACTCACATGTAGGGAACCTTGTTGATCTTAGGTCGAAGGACTACATATACCATGATCACTATGAGAATCACTTATGACACTCATATAACGATCCATGAAGTGTTCTCATGGTGGGTCGGTCCAGTACACAAGTTCTCCAACTTGTACCCATATGTAGACTAGATATCTCATATTAGTCTCCACATATGCTAGTCATTATGTATTATTGCAACCCGCTCCACAATAATACTAGACTAGGGACGTTTAAGAATATCATTATTCTAGGGTTACAATTATGCTTATTACGTTACGCAGAAACAAAACAACAAACATAATTGCTGGATTAATGCCTCAATAAAATATCATGACTCAATGTGCAAAAATACAATCATCTCATGATTGGCTTTTTGGGCACAATACTAACAGGAACAACACCCCGGGGACCCCCTGACCCACTTTTTCTGAGTTTCTTAGGCGCACTTCCGTCGTCGATCTGGCCTCTAGGCGTTGTTCCTCGCAGGAAGTCCCTCCACCATTCAACATGACCCTCAACAATAAAGCCACCAGGCATTATTTGGCGCCGTCTGTGGGAAACCGCTCTGAGATCGCCGTCGTTGAAACTCGGCGTTCTAAGGACAAGGGATTCCTGAGGTCCCCGTCTGCGCCTGAGAACCAACCGGCTCCTGAGCAAACACCCCCAGGGACTTCTACGCCCGAGGAAGACTGACCCCTAGTCATCACTATGAGCTTCCTACAGGACTTTCAACGTTCTGTTATAGCAGAAATGACGCAACAGATGAACCAAAGGTGGCCGCAACAGGCTCAGGCCCAAAAACCTCCCTCGCCAGTACGCCCTCGGGAGAGAAGCCCCAAGTCGGCCCACCGCAGTTCGGGAAGCGGAAACCCGCGCGAAGAATCTTCTACTGAAGACGTACCCCTCGGAAAACGGCCTTTGGGACTAGCGGGATCCAAGCGACCGAAAGTCTCACAGCGAAGGAGTTCGTCGCCTGAGGCAAGGTCTCAGTCTCCTCACCGCCGAACTCGCTCCCCGAAAAGGCCCCGACGATCTCTCTCCCCAGAAGAAGGGCCCAACGTTACGATCCTCATGGAGAAGATACTAGCACGGCTAGACAGGGTGGAAAAACAAGTGGCCAGAAAACCTGTCTGGGCCAGATTGACGGGGACCTTCTACGAAGATGACTCCCCATTCACTCAGGCCGTCGTTGAGGCAGCCATGCCAGGTGACTTCAGAGTACCTCGGCTGGAGATTTATGATGGCCGAACGGATCCACAGGCCCATCTGACCAAGTACCGGCGCAGCATGATAATGCACGGCGCCGACGACGCCACTATGTACAAGTGCTTCGAAGTCACCCTCACAGGGCCAGCAACTGCATGGTATAACTCATTGCCTCCAGGAACCATTACTGAATTCCAGGAGTTGTCTACGGCATTCACACAGCAATTTATTGGAAGCCGGCCAACGGGGAAGATGCCTGTTCAGATGTTCGACATAGAGCAGAGAAACGGAGAAACCATCCGAGACTATGTCGAAAGGTTCAACAAGGAAGCTCTGAGCGTCCCGGACTTCCGGCCAAAAATACGCATTCTCGCCATGACACGGGGCCTTCGGCGAGACTCACAACTGTTTTATGAGTTCTCAAAGGACCCCCCGGACACCCTCAGAGAATTCTACCGAAGGGCTGAACAGCACATGACGGCCGAAGAGCTGAGAATGGCTGTCCCGAAGTCTGGTTATCCCAACGCCGAAGGGCCCGACCGACAAGCACGGCACCAAACTGAACAAGTAGGTCGACCCCGGAGGATGCGGGGAAGGAAACCCCCAACCTTCACACCCCTCAACACGACGCGGGCTAACATCCTCATGACATTGGAAAGGCAAGGGACCCAGATTCGGCGACCGAGGGCCATGACCGCCGATAACAAGAAAAACATCAAGAAGTTCTGCCAATTTCACCGCGACCACGGCCACGATACCGAAGATTGCTTCCAGTTAAGGAAGTACATTGAGTCGCTAATCAAACAAGGCCAACTTCGAAAATATCTGCGGATGCCTTCTCCAAAAAGGAAAAAAGACGAGGAAGAAAGGGCCGAAGATAAGGAGTATGACTCCGACAGACGAAGGAACCGAAGTCCGAAAAGGCGCCCCCCACCTCCGGCAGGGGTAATACAAACAATCACCACAGGGCTCCCATCCTCGGAAAGAAAGCGGAAGGTCAGAGAGATCGCGGTCATGGAATATCAGAATCCAACAAAGAAACTGGCCCGCAAGGATGGATCCACCGTCATCTTTCCCCATGACGATCCGCTGTTGATCATGGCAAGAATAGGGAACTGGGACGTCAAAAGAGTGCTGCTTGATGATGGATCAAACGCTGACGTCCTATTTTCTCATTTACTGCCGAACTTAGGCATCCACGGTAGCAAGCTCAAACCTGTCACCTCGCCCACTTTCGGGGTTGGACCCTCCGAGCTGCCCGTCCTCGGAATGATCGATCTCCCCCTGATGTTGAAGGGAACTTCAACAGATGGAGCAGCTGACTTATATGCCTCCACAATGACAAGGTTCATCGTCATGGACGTTCCTTCTGCCTACAACGTCATCCTCGGAAGGCAAACACAGGGAAACTTGCATATCCGCCCTGATGTGAAATACTTGACTGTCACATTCGCCACCAAGGATGGAGACGCAGAGATCTTCATAGATCAAGCCGAAGTAAGAAAGGTGTTTGTAAAAGCATGAAAAGCACCGACAAATAACTTCGCACAAGCAATAGAGGCAAAAATGCCGGAGAAGAGCAAAGAAGAAGATCTCGCGAAAGCAGAAAAGGAAGCAGTAGAACTTGTCCCAGGACAATCTACCCGGATAGGGAAGAGCTTGGCCGAAGGAGACAAGAAAAATATTGTATCCTTTCTACTGACCAATAAAGACCTGTTTGCCTACTCGCCGAAAGACATGCCAGGGGTAAACCCTAGCATAATACAGCATAGCCTCAAAGTAAGCCCGGATGCGAAGCCCGTCCGGCAAAAGAAACGAAGCATCTCAGCCCATAAGAACAACTTTGTCAAAATCGAAGTCCAGCGCCTGTTAGATGCTAAAGTCATCAGGGAGGTCAGGTACCCTGAATGGTTAAGCAACGTGGTCATTGCCACAAAAGAGGGCAACAGTAAGCTCCAGATGTGCATCGACTTCAGAAATTTGAACGACGCTTGCCCGAAAGACTCATACCCTCTCCCACCAATAGACCAACTGGTAGATTCAACCGCTGAATATGGACTCCTAAGCTTCCTAGACGCCTTCAGTGGCTACCATCAAATAAGAATGGACCCCGAAGATGAAGAAAAAACCGACTTCATCACCGAGGGAGGAACATACTGCTACGTCAGGATGCCCTTCGGGCTCAAAAATGCAGGAGCCACCTACCAAAGATTAATGAACAAAGTCTTTATGGACCAAATGGGGAAAAACATGGAAGTGTATGTTGACGATATGCTAGTCAAGAGCAAGACACCTTGCAGCCATGTTGCAGATCTAGAGGAAACCTTCCAAAAGCTCAGAACCTTCGGGATCCGCCTCAATCACGAAAAGTGCATCTTCGGGGTAACATCGGGAAAATTCCTTGGGTACATGATATCCGAAAGAGGCATCGACGCCAACCCAGAAAAAATCAAGGCCCTACTCGAGTTCCGAACTCCTGCCACAGTGAAAGATGTGCAAAGACTCACTGGAAGAATAACCTCTCTTAGCAGGTTTATTTCCAGGTACGGGGATCGGTGTCGACCTTTCTTCAAAATCCTCACTAAGGCAACAAAAAAGGAGTGCAACCTTGGAAGGGATGATCATCCCTGGGATAAAGATTGCCAAAAAGCCTGGGAAGAACTCAAAATCTACCTGGCCACCCTGCCGACTCTGCGACAACCTCGCGAAGAGAAGCCCCTCGTACTATACCTCGCAGTCATGGAAAAAGCAGTAAGCTCGGTCCTCGTAAAAGAAGAAGGCCCAAAGCAATGGCCGGTCTACTATGTAAGCAAATCCCTGCATGGCGCCGAAGTAAGGTACCCTCTGCTGCAAAAAGCTATATACGCCTTGGTGCTTGCAGGGAGAAGGCTGCGACCATACTTTCAGGCTCACCCCATCATCGTCCGAAGTAGTTTACCACTACGGGATGTCATGAGGAGAGTTGACCATTCGGGGAGGCTCTCCAAGTGGTGCATAGAGCTCGGCGAGCACGATATAACCTATGAACCTCGGAAGGCCATAAAAGCTCAAGCATTGGCTGATTTTATCGCTGAAATACCCGCCACTGAGGATAGCCATTTAGATCCCAACAAAGGTGAGCCAGAATGGACCTTGCATGTTGATGGAGCCTCGAGGTTCGAACACCAAGGAGCCGGGGTAATTATCAGAGGTCCCGAAGGCCTAGAGGTAAGGAAGGCCATCAAATTCAGTTTCAGAGTCACTAACAATGTGGCCGAGTATGAAGCCCTTGTAGCAGCATTGCGCTTGGCCAGAAAAATTGGCGTCAGAAACTTGAAAGCTCACAGCGATTCCCAGCTAGTAGTTTGGTAGTCGGCCGGAGACTACGGGGCGAAGGACCCAACCTTGGCAAAGTATCACGAGTTGGTAGCAAGACTCATCCAAGAGTTTGACGCCGTACAAATCGAAAACGTACCTCGATGGAATAACACTGAGGCAGATTGCTTGGCGAAATCAAAAACGTACACCGAGTTGCTAGAACATCCGAGCATCTCAGTGTTAAGCATAGCAACCTCGGGAAAAGGATGGAAAGATCCAATAAAAAGATACCTCACAGAAAACGTGCTACCCCAAGACCCCGGCGACGCTGCGAAGTTACGAAGGCGCTCCGGTCGGTTCTTCCTGATTGGCGAAGAGTTGTACCGGCAGGGGTACGCGAATCCACTGCAGAGATGCGTGGACGAAGAGGACACTGAAATGATCCTCGAAGAAGTTCACGAAGGTATGTGTGGTTCACACATTGGAACCGACGCCCTTGCAGCAGTAATACTCCGCCAAGGATACTTCTGGCCTACCCTGAGAAAGGACGCAAGGCAGTTCGTCCGGAAATGTGGTAGTTGCCAGAGACACGCGAACATCCAGAGGGCACCCTCGGAAATGGTAACTTCGGCCGACTACCCCTGGCCCTTCGCGGTCTGGGGTATAGACCTTGTTGGGCCACTACCCACAGCGCCCGGAGGCGTGAAGTTCTGCGTAGTAGCAGTAGATTATTTCTCCAAATGGGTTGAGGCGGAACCCTTGGCAACTATCTCGGCAAGGGAAGTGCAGAAGTTCGTATGGAAAAACATTGTCTGCAGATTCGGTATACCGAGGGTGCTAGTAGCTGATAATGGTTCCCAGTTCATAGACAAAGGATTCCAGGAATTTATCAGCAACCTCGGAATAAAGATGCATTTCGCCCCAGTAGCTCACCCCCAAAGCAACGGGCAGGTGGAAGTATCTAACAGGACCATAAAAGATGGCCTAAAAAAGAGATTAGGGGAAGCAAAAGGGAAATGGCCGGGAGAACTCCAAAGCGTATTATGGAGCTACCGAACGACGCCCCGAAGAGCCACAGGGGAGACTCCCTTCTCGCTCATCTTCGGTACAGAGGCCATTATCCCAATCGAGATAGTCCGACCATCAGTACGGGTGCAAGTATTTGATGAAGAAGGAAACAACCTCGGCTTAAGAACCAAGCTTGACCTCGTCGGCGAACACAGAGAAATAGCCGAACTAAGAAGAAAAGCTTTTCAGCAAAGAGTGGCCGCGGCTATAAACTTACGGGCCAGGCCAAAAGAAATCAAGAAGGGGGACCTCGTTCTCCGAAAGGCTGATTTTGCACCTCAAAGGCCATCCCACGGAGTACTTCGCGCGAACTGGGAAGGACCTTATCTGGTTCTTGCCGAAGTACGAAAGGGCGTGTACAGACTTGGCAACGCCGAAGGCGTAGAATTGAAAAATACTTGGCACTCAGACGCCTTGAAAAAATTTTACGCTTAAGGCCCCACGGAAGAATTCTGTCGTACAAAAAATATATTCTAAGTACAGAAAAATTCTCAAGTATACCGAATTGTGCAAGTCAGAATTCCGCAAAGGTACCCACCACAAAAAGCCCAGAGCAGAATTTCCGAAGTTCCTTGAACGAATGTGTTCGGAACAAAAGGAAAAAGACCCTAAAAAAAGACTTAGATACATTTTTTGCTGGCTTTCCAAAAAAAAGTCTCACGAAGTGAACATACTCGGGACAATGGGAATGCAAAATCATACTAAAGAAGCTTAACAAAGAAATATCTTCCATTAAAAGTAAACTTACAAAGCCAAAATGCCCGAAGAAGCAGCACAGAAAGATGAAAGGGAAAAAAGGCCAAGCCCTTAAGAACACCCTAAGAGTCCTCGGCAGCCCGAGAGGCACCAGTTTCTGTTCCCTTTTTTGGTGCAGTAATCGAAGGAGGCAGCTTCAGGTACTCGATCTTCGACCAAGACCACCGAGGACCCTCGGGAATGTTCAAAGCTTCCAAAAAAGAGAGGTCCAGATCTGGGAACCTCTGAAGGACTTGATGCCGAACAAGGCAAAAGCCGTCCTGGAATGCGACCTTCGACATTTGATCAGATTCATTTTTCTTGATCTCAAGATCCTCGAGCTCTTCCTTCAGATCCGCAACCTCCTTGTTCAGCGCCTTCCTCTTTTTCTTCTTCTCAGGCTCCTTCAAAGACTCTATCTGGGTGAGCAGCGCGCTTTTCTCAGCCACCAACGACAGGATAAGACTGTCAGATTTTGACTTATCTTGTAGAAGCGCTTCGTTGGCAGCAAGCGTTCCCGCCACCTGCTCGCCGAGCTCAGAAATCTTCTGGGAGGAGTCCCTTGAAAGATCTTCCTTTTCCTTTCGGAACTCCTCTCGAAGGGCAGCAACTTCTCTCTCTGAAGCATCTGCCAGCTGTTGGTTTCTGAGGGCCAACTCCGAGCACATGGCCTTTGTTTTTTCTAAGGCCTCTAAGGCCGAAGCTCGGAAAGATGACTGCCTGGCCACCCAAACTCGGAGGTAACCGGCATACCCCAGCAGCTGCAGAAAGGTAAACGTAAGATCAGTAAGAGTCAAAAACACTCAGGAATAATGGGGAAAAGGTGTTAAGCATACCTGAGTAGCATGCTTGGTAACTTTCACAGCAAGGGTGTCATCACCCGGGTGGGCTGCCGCAATAGCCCTGAAGGAGGCATCAGTGAGCACCCCCTTTGAGATCTCCTTCGCCATTTGAGGACAGTCCTCGGAGAACAAGTTCATGTCCTCCGTGAACGTCCAGAAAGGCTCTTTGGGGATTTTCCCTTGCGGGACTTTGGCATCGCGAAGGGATCGCCTCCTGGCGTGTTCCGCCGCCCAAGAGGGGGTAAGTAACTCCCCTGAACGAAAAACGAGAAGCTGGTCAAAACAAAGGAGATTTTGGCAAAATAAAAAGCATTATTACACTTCATCCGAAAGAAACGAACCTGGCGGTATCTCGGCAACTGTATCCTCGGAGTCCTGGGGCTCCTCAATGGAAATATCCTTGCCTTTCCTTTTATGCCGCTCCTCGGCAGAAGGAACCTCTACCGCGGCATCAAGAGGGGCCTGCGAGGCGGTAGGGCTCTCAGGAGGCACTTCGGTGGGGACTTCGGGCGCCGGAACTTCGGCAACCTCAGGCTCCTCACTTACCTCCTCAAGAGTTTCCAATTGAGGAGGAAGATTGGTCTTTTTCGCCCTTTTAGCCGAAGGCCCAGCACCAGTGGACTTCCGTCTTCAGGAAACCGCTTTCTTTGTCTGTTTGCCCTTCTCCACCTGGCCGGAGAAAAGGGACTTGTAGAACGCAGCAGTCCCGTCGCCCATCTCTGAAAAACAAAAAAGACATCAGCGTAAGTCCGAGGAAAAAACTACAAGGGAGTAGAAGACAACTTACTTTCGAAAAACGTTTCGAAAGAGATTTCCTCCCGAAGGAGCTGCACCAACCAGGAATCCTCCCCGGCGATGGCAGGAGCCGGCATCTCGAGGTCTGTCTCGTGCTCCTTCACCACCCCTAACTCCCGAAGGACCTCTTCGGTCATCAACCTCCAGTTAATGGGGAAGGGATAGAGAGAACGCGAGGAGACCTCGGGACCCCAGTCGGAGACGGCGCGAATACGCCCGTCGAAGTCCGCGAATACGGGAGCCAACTCTGGAGTCAGCAGTATCCTCGGATCAACGACGTCCACATCTAGCCTCCCCCGAGCCCACTTGGTCGGAACATGCGACCAGGCCTCATCCATCTTCAGGAAGAAAAATTTCTGTTGCCACCCTCGCCAACTGTCCTTTGTGGCAAAGGTGAACATATATTTTTTGCTCCCGGATCCCCGAGGTAGCATGAAATAGAAGCCACCCTTCGGGACCACAAAGAGCTTATAGTACTGCATAAAAATCACAAAATGGGGTTTTATCCCGAACACGCCACACATACAGAGAAAGGCGTTAAAGTAGCAGTACGAGTTCGGTGGAAGCTGGTTCACGCCAATACCATGAAATTGGCAAAAGTCGCAAACCATCTTCGGAGGAGGGTACCGAAGTCCGGCCTTCAGCTGGGCTCGGAAAATGGTAACCTCATTACTATGGTTTGAAAAAGCATAGTGGTCAGCCCGTGGTAGCCTGGTGATGGCATATGAGGGAAGAAAGAATTTTTTCTTCCACTTCTCTAGTTTTTCGGGGGTGGTGCAACAGGGATGAGATAAAAGAGGCTGCCAACTCTCAGGGATAGGCATTTTTTGGACAGAAAAATGAGTTTGAAGAAAGGCAAGAAACCAACTTCCAGAAAAAACTTGAGGAATCAAGAAAACTCTAGAAAAACAGAAAACCCACCAAACGACTTGCCAAAATCGGAGGACGCTGTCGTGAAAGGTTGCTGGAAAAAGCTCTGATTAAAAAAGCCCCACCGCAAAAAGCAAGAAAAAGCGCAAAAAACAGTGGTAGAACAGGGAAGAGAGCAGAAGCAAAAACAAAAGGGACTTACGGTGAAAACGCCTATTTATAGGATGAGGGTGGGTAACCGAAACGTCGTCATAAGTACCCTTTGAAGGCGAACCATCACCATAACTGCTCCCGGAACCCAAAAAGACGTGCTCTCTGAAACCGACGCGACTCGCCTCCAATGACAGCATGCCACGTGTCAGCCTCTTCCCGAAAATAGAGGACAGTCGCCTGACATCCCTAAAAAGCTGGGACGCGCCGCTCGGACTGACACGTCTGGTCATGAGGCACGACGCTGTGCAAACCTGCACAAGGTAAGAAGCAGGTTGTCTCGAAGACACCAAAAGACAGCCTATGCCCGAACAGCCCATGACTTCGGGCAAGAAGTGTATCTTCGGCACAGGTGTTATTCCCTATGGAATCCCAATGAGCATCCTCAAAAAGAGTGCAAAACCGAAGTCATCACTTCGGCTTTCCAAAGGGGGGGCATGTGATAGCCAAAGGGCTACCGCCTCTATCTGGCCGAACTCCCTGCCGAAAGAACGGCCAGGAAACCTGACGCTGCCCAGGAAAAGGTGGGATTACACACCTCGGGAGCGAAGCCGAAGAACTCAAGCTCGGCACGCCAGGAAACTTGAGGATACTACTAACCCCCCGAGGAATTAAGCAGATCGCCTTTGGAAAAGAGGCACCAGCTATAGCGGGCCGAACACGATCTCTCCGAAGGCGCAACTCCGGAATATAGGAACCCCCGAACTACGAGCATGTTTCCCGAAGAGGCATCGTCCGTACCTGAAGACGACCTCGCCCAGGGATCTCGGGAGTACGGCAGGAACATTTAAGGAGCCTCTGACATGTCGCCCACTAACACTACAGACCGGCCCAAACGGCGGTCTGACACGCTTACACCATTCAGGTCACGTCACTGCCTGTCTCGGCTCAGGGCTCAAGGAGAGACTGCCACCGGCTACTTGTCCCCTACGTCCAGAAATTCAGAGAACATCTGACCGAACACGTGTCACGATCTGAACGGGCTAGACATTCCTATAAACACCAGGAAACAAGCCTTGGCGGGGGGACACGGACAATCCAACTCTCCCTCTCTGAGAATGCACTACCAGGCGAGTCCACTAAGCCTCTTAGTGCTATTTCCTCCACCTTCTTTCAGCATTACTGACTTGGGCGTCGGAGGCTCCTCCCCGGAACAACACCCCGGGGACCCCCTGACCCACTTTTTCTGAGTTTCTTAGGCACACTTCCGTCGTCGATCTGGCCTCTAGGCGTTTTTCCTCGCAGGAAGTCCCTCCACCATTCAACATGACCCTCAACGATGAAGCCACCAGGCATCATATACTTTGATGATAGGTGGACTTGCCTATGAATTCACATATTTATGAGTATAGAGAGATTTGACACATCAACATTATTTATTTGTGTAGTGGGAAAAGTTATTGTGAATTAATGAACACACCAAGTTTTTGGCGCCGTTGTTAGGGAACATTTGGTGAGATTGCTACTCGAAAGATTGATTTTATTAATCTAGCCATATATTTTATTGCAATATTTTTCTTTAAATTTCTAGTTATTTTTAGTTTATTGACTGCTTCATCTTTCCTTGTAAGAATTTTGGTGGATGACTCATAACCATCCTAGTGAAGCTATTGAAGCATATCCAGAAATTGAAAGGAACTTAAGGAAATTTTTGTCTACAAGCGGTACCGAGTCATAATCATGACATCTTGAAGTAAAAGAGCATGGAGAAAATCAAGAGAATTTAATCATGGAGGACCATAATCAAGCAAGGACTATGCCAAAATATGCTAAGCCTTTTCTTGAAAGGAGAAAATAAAGCATCAATAAGCCTTCTGTCATTGCTAACAATTTCAAGATTGAGCCAAATATTATCCAGGTAGTGTAGAATTGCGTTCAGTTCAATGGTTTGGTAGATAAGGATTTGAATGCTCACATTGTTTGTTTCTTGGAGATTTGTGATACCTTCAAAATTAATCGAGTTAGTAAATATAGCATTCAGATGAGGTTATTCCTGTTTTCATTAAAAGGAAGAGCTAAGCAATAGTTGACTTCATTTCCAAGAGGTTTGATTACCACATGGAACACTCTTACCAAGAAGTTTTTGTCAAAATATTTTCCTCCAGCTAAGACTATGAAGTTCCATAATAAAATTTCTAATTTCATTCAGATGGATTTAGAGACATTATATGAAGCTTGGTAAAGGTTCAAAGATCTGTTGAGAAGGTGCCTACATCATGGACTACCTACATGGGTGCAAGTGCAGACATTCTACAATGGTTTGAATTATGCTTCCAATCAAATGATCGATGCAATGAATCGTGGTACTTTGAATAGCAAGACACCTAAAGCAACACAAGAATTAATTGAGGAGATGACTATGATCAACTACTAATGGCAATCATCATCCAAAATTAAGCTAAGTAAAGCAACTGTAGTTTAGAATTTGGATGCATATTCAACCCTAGAAAATCAAGTTGAAGCCTTGATGAGGGAGTTCATAAATTTTTCGGCTAGCCAAAAGCAAGCTGTGATACAATGCGTAAGGTATGGAGAAGGATGAATAAGTAGTAATTGTCAGGTGGATAATTGGTTGACTAAAATGAAGCAAGTAGTCTTCATTGGAAATCCATTGAGGCCACAGAACAATCCATATAACAATACATATAATCCAGGGTAGAAGAACTATCTTAATTTTTCTTGGAGTAATCAAAGGCAACAACCACCTGGTTTTTACCCTAGACTGTAACGAGAAATGAAGCCAACTGTGAAACAATTGATCTGCAAGTATATGCTGCAATTTGATGATAGAATTGAAGTGACGAAGTCGGAGCAGATGAACATGAGAGCAGGAATATAGAATTTTGAGACATAGTTTGGTCAACTTGCCAAGATGTTTTTCGAAATGCCATAAAGAGCTTTACTGGTGAATACCCAGCCGAACCCAAAAGGAGTTTACAATTCAACCTTTCGACATAACATGGATGATCATGCGAAGGTGAAAATATTGAGGAAGGAAAATCCTCCTTGATTTATTAAGGAAGATGCTGGGTCTTTGACGTTAAACCAAGCACTTTTTGGGAGGCAACCCAAGTGTTAATCTTTTCATTTAGTTTATTTTATTGATAGTAGGTTAGTTATCTTTTGATTGTCTTGTGATCTTATAATCTATGATTTTTTATGCAGGAGTCTGTAGCATTTCTGGAAGAATTTTGTGTTCAAAGTGAGGAAAAAAGCTAAGTTCAATTTTGGGTAAGTTTGCAAATTTTTGTAAGTTCCAGGGGCCAAACACTTTCTTAAACATACCATGTTTATGGTTGTGTCACCCAACATGGTTGTAAAATAGCCATGTTTGATTTATTAATATAATTTTTCACGTAGAATTTTTAAGTGACCTACAGTAGCCAAACATGGTTTGTGTTAGGACCGTTTAATGAAACATGTTTGCAATGCATGGTTTCTATGATGCCCATGTTCTTACACATGTTTTCAAAAGCTCAAAATTCTAGAACTTAAACACACACACACAAACACACCCATTTCCTAAATGTGTTTACAAAGCACGATTTTAGCCACGCCTTTGATAGCAAACATGTTTCTTTTCTGTGTTCAAAAGTTCCAAGTTCCAGAGCACGAACATAGTTTTTGTCATGACTATGCCAACCAGCATGTTCACCAAACCCAACTACTTTCACCCGCATTCCTTGAACTATGATTCTCACTTATTCTTAAAGGGTGTTAAGTTCTAGACATAAAACATAAGCATGTCCATGCCCAAGACATACATCAAGTCCACTAAACTTGGTTTGCAACATGCCCATGTTTCAAGTCATGTTCTTTATTTAGTGAAAACTATTTGGAATTCCATAAAGAAAACATGATCATAGGCACGACCGTGAACAAAACCAAAACCATGACAAGTATACATGATTTGTGACATGACCGTCCAGTGTTTGTGTGTTTAGCATTTAGATCGCAATTACATTAGCTCCAAAATGACAACACAGTTTCAAATGCACCCTTGCTTACAACTATGTTCATTTAAAATTTTAAGTACATAGCGACCTACATGCTCTTATTAGTTCCCATGTTCAAACAAACATGTTTAAAACATAATTTCAATTATCTTTTATGATCATAAATGTACTTTTCAGTTTCTTGAGCCCCAAGATGGCTAAAAATAGTAGTTTTCTCTGACTTTGATCTTCCTAAGGTCTGGTAAGACTTACTTTTACTTTACTTCAAGTTCATATCTCTTCTTTTCTTCTTTTCTTTACTTTTCAATACATGACGTTCATGAAAGTTGCCTCTGGATCATGAGCAATTTAGCAGGATTCTTCTTTGTTTTTCCACAGCTATTAGTTGGATTAATTGGATGAAACCAAGTTGTGGTTGTGTATGTATTCTAGTAGGAAAATGTTGCTAATAGTTATTGTTCTTAGGGTATCAATATAAATATGCTTTGTTAGTATCAAATCTGTTTACTCGCTTCTCAAGTAATTTAGTTCACAAGGTCTTTAACATATTTTCTCAATGGTTTTAGTAAGCTTTTCTAAGGGTTTTAATGAGTATATAGACTGTGCATGTCAGTATGATGAAATGGTGCACATCCTTCATGATATCTCTACTCCGTTTGTGTCCTTTGAGGCATGCTCTCTGCACGAGGCCTCCATGGATTGGGCAATTATCTTCCAGCCTCACTTTGACTATTTCTCTACTTGTCCACTGAATATTCATGATACTATGGTCCATCAAGGGTAGACATGCCTGTGTGAGCCACCCATGTTTAGCTCAATGATGTTAGTCCAGGACCTTTAAGCTAACAGAGCATTTAGAGTTTTTGTTTAGAGATCTCATTGTGGGTAGCCATGAGGAATGTCTAGCTCCATGTTTACGTGGATGACATTCATAACCACCTTGGTGTTGTTCATACCCCAGGTAGTTTTCCTCTTCCAGAGCATGATGAGCTTACTCAAATCCTTTGTGGTTGACTTATTGCATGGATTACCATCCTAGGGCATAGTCCATTCCTTCTTCCATTACAGCTTTTGGAAACTATGAGCCCATGGTTCTTTTTTGTTACTGAGTGCTTGACTACCAGCCACTTATCGATTCAGTTACTATAGAGTAGACACTTCTGTTGCATGCCATTTTCATCGATAGGCCGGTTAACATTGGTTAAGTGATCCTCCAGATGATTGTGAAGGCTGTCTACAACCTGGCCCTGCCCATGGTTTTCCTTCAATTGATTGCCGAGCTCCTGATAGCATAGCACATCACTTGTCCCCATGGCACTTTTTTAGTGGTTCTTCTACCATAGCCATGAGAGGATGGAGATGTGGACAGTGATCTTGAGAGTCATGCAAAAGAGGATGTCCTAGTCGATGCCACAAGGGTAACCTTGCTCTTGCCTGGGGCTATTACTTTCATCATGGCATTATCAGTTCACTATATTAGTATAGACTAGTTTCATTTCTTTTTGTTAGCTATGTTTGATTGTGTTATTCGAGCATCGATTGCTCCTATTTCTATTTCATTATATTTCATACTATGTTCTATATTTCCTAGTTTTTTTGTCACATTTTGAGATTGATCATCTTTTCTATTTTCATGGAAGCCTTCAAATTTCAATCTAAAGCTCAACCCCTTTTTATGGAACTTTGGAATGTTGACTTGTATGATAAGCAATTGATTTTTCATTTCTAGGGTGGTGCCAATTTTTATCACTCCTTGTTTTTCACTTTGTTTTCCATGTTAATACGTTGAAGGCAATGTACAACTTAAGTGTAATGAAACGGGTAATATTTTTAGTGTTATTTATTTTATTTATTTTGGAATATATCTTTTTAATGATTTTTATTTCTAAAAATTTTTAAATTTTTTACTTTTTGGAGCTTAATTGTTTTGAATCTTGTAATTGAGTATGTTCTTATTATTTGTCTTGAGTTCTTAACTTGAAGATCAAGTAAGTGATTCTTCAAATCTTTCACTTTTGTGGTAAATTTCTTTTTGAAATGTTTTTCCCATTCATTAGGAAGCTTGAGGAAGATGATCTCTAGAAGCTACTTTTGCATCAAATTTTTTGTGTTTAGTACACTATTCAAAACATGCCAAGTTTTGAGTTCTATGTTCACTTAGTGGAAAGTTTGGTTCATGGATTTGTGGTTGATTGTTGAACAATGAATAGTAAAGTTTAATATGTATGCTACTTTGCTGTTTTTAGTGTTGAAGTAGGTTGGGGCCTTCTCCTAAGGTAAGAGTTGATCACATCTCAAAAAGATGTTGAGAGTATGAGTATGTTCAAAGATCATCTTGGGTTGTATTGAGAATTAGCTTAGGTACAAACAGAGCTCATGTAGTGTACACTTGCGATGCTAGTTTTTGGCACTTGAAGAGAATTTGTTAAACAAAAAAAAAAGAATTGAAAAACTCAATTAATCACCCAATCCATGGTTCTATGGTTTGAATGGTTGTGCATAGTAAGCTTTGGCTTAGTGCGGTCTTTGCTTTTTACTTTGTATGAAAATTTGATGTTTTCCTTTAGTTTTCGAAGATATGGGTTGTTATCATAAGAATGAATTGTTTCCATTAAATTATTTTGTTTTGAAAAGTGTTAGATTGAAAGTATTGCATGCTTGGTAGTTTTGTTAATTTCTCAAGACCCTTAAAGCCTCAATTCTCTCTATATTTCATTTGCTCAAGAATATGATTTAATGGTTTTCAATAATTAATGATTTTAACGCTTTTGATTTTTCTTGTTTAGATTTTTCTTTTGAGTTTTTGCTTAAGGGTAAACAAAAGTGCAAGTGTGGGGAAAAAATATGATATGCTCATATTTAGTTATATTTTCTATATGTTTTCCCTTATAATTGCTTCTCTATTGATGTATTTAGGCTAGCGTTTAGTGCTCAATTGCTTTATATTTTATTTTCAGGGCATATTTCAACTTCATTTGGCTTAGGAAGAATTTCTACAAATTTTTGGAGCTACATTGCAAGTTTTTGCAAATTTTGGAGCAAACATGCCTTGTTACATGCCTATGTTAATGCATTACATGCCCATGTCTCATTCCTATATGCCCATGATCCAAACTATGTCATAAATTTAGGAGATTTTAAGCTCCAAAAATGTTACATGGCCTTGAACATAGTCATGTTGCAAATTGTGTTCAATTGCTGTTAGGGTTTTTTTTAGGTTATTTTGTGAGAACGAAAAAGAGAGGCAGAGAGGAGGTGAGAAACAAAGAAAAATAAGAGATTTTTTATGAAAGGAGGCCATCGGAGATAGTTCTGATGATTGACATCATTTAATGCATGTCGGATCAAGGATTCCTTGGAGGAGAAAAAATTCAAAGATAAAGGCTTTTTTTCCTAGTTTTTCTCTGATTCTATTGTGTTTATTTGATGGTGAGCTAAATTTTCCTACTCATGCTTAGAGTAGATGAATCCTAGGATGATTTTGTGATTGTGTTTACTTTTGGTTTAATATGATTATGCTCCTCTTGCAATCTATCCAATGTCCTTTGATGTGTTGATTAATAATAGTCGGCCTATAAATTCAATGTGGGATGATAAATAAATGCTAGGTTGTATCCATTGTGTTTATTATGTATCATCATTGGATAGAAGCAATGTTACCATAATTGGAAGTAATAGATGTGATATAATACCTTCAGACTAAGGTAAAACCAAATAGTTGGTCATTGGACTAGTAATGCTTTCTTAGATAGTGCAATAGGGTTAGACATGCTATAGGTAACTTAAGAATAAGAATTAGTCAAATGGGAATAATAGGGAGTTAATCTAAATTAGGTGACATTCTATGGCCTAGTTAATTATAATCCTGTTAAACTGAAGTAAAAGCAACATGAGGGACTTTTAGGGGGATTCATATCTAAGTATAAGACTTGTTATTGTCGATTATCAAAATTTCTCCCTGTTGGCAGTAGTTAGTTATTAGTTATTTTTACTACATTAATTTAGTTTAGTTAAGTCTTAATTAGTTAGCGAAACAAACTTTTGATAATAGAGAGAAAGGTTGAGTACGGTAGACAAACTCCTTTCTTTAGGAGAAACAATCTTGGTACTTGCCACCACTGTACTTCGATAATAGGTGTACTTGCCATGAATTCACATATTTATAAGTATTGAGAGATTTCACACATCCACATTATTTACTAGTATAGAGGGAAATGTTTGTGTGGCCTAATGAACACACCACCCATGGAGAAACACTTGCATATTTCTAAATAATACTTGAGATACCTATAAAATAGTTGATATTTAAGCAAAGTAGAGTCAAAGGTTGTCTAAATGGTAGGTTTTAGGCAATTCCTTGCCTTAAGAATTAGACAGCTCTAAGATGCTTTGCCTTAACTTGCTTTTTACTAGATAAGGACCTTCCCAATTAAGTCTCAAAGCTCTATGGCTTGGATTTGTTCTTGTTAGCTCTGATTTAACTATAACCAATCATCTTATCTTGATAGGCTTTGTTTTGACCCAAGCATTATGAGACTAAGCCATCCTTTGTCTCAAAATTATCATGTGAATTCTAGCCCCTTCCTTGAGTTGGAAAATGAGGTCCAACTTGGCTTTCTACCCTTTGTTATTAGCTTCATTATGCAAATTTTGTGTCCAAAGCATGGGTGGGAACCTTTACTCAGATCAATGCCTTTGTTGTATAGATGATAGTGAATGGGCTTTTCCTTATTTGCCTTTGAGGAGTTGTTTGATAGTCCCATAGCACACTTTGCAATTCTTTAGCCCACTTTCCTTTAGTGTGGTCAAGCTTCTTCTTCAGTCCCTCTTCAACAGTGCAATCTATAACCTCAACTTGCCCATTAGACTATGGGTACACCATCGGAGCAAAATAGAGTCAGATGCCTTTTTCTTTTACAAACTTTCTTACTTGGGGCATTGTCAAACTTTTCGCATTTGTAAGTTATGGTAGCTCACAAGCAAGTGAAAAAAAAAGTATGTTTTTCCTTAGGAACTTTATCACTTGGGGGCCATAATAGTTGCCAAATGCTCGACCTTAAACTATTTTGGTAAAGTAGGCGAAGTAGTCTATCGCTAATATGTAGTACTTCACCTATCCAAAGGTTGTAGGTAGTTCGTCATTAATATCTAGCCTCCACAGAGTGAATGGACAACAATAGATGGTAGAAGTAGCTTCAAATGAAGGCAGTCCTTGAATTTTGGCATTGAGTTGACAGGAGTAGCATCGTTGAACAAGCTCCAGGGCATCTTTCTAGATTGTTAGCCAAAAGTAGCCTTGTTTAAGTGCTTTCTGGGCTAGGGAGTCAGGTCTAATATGGGTGTCACTATATCTTTTATGTAGCTCATTGAGGATTGTAAACCCATCAATGATGGTCAAGCAATTTTCTAGGGCTATAAAGAATCCTCTTCTGTACAAGTGCCTGCCTATTATAACAAATGGCCCAAATTGGATCACCTACTTAAGTTGTCTGCCTCTAGAATGCTACATTGGTCTCCTTTAGCTATCATCCCTAAGGGCTTACTATTTGATAAAATGTACTGAGGGATATAACCATTCTTCAGTCATGGTCTTTTCTCAACCATTTGATAGAGAGTTGGCCCTTACGTTCCTAGCCCTTAGGACTTTTTTAACACGCACGTATTCAAATGGTTTGATGAAATTCGTAACCAGGATCAAGTCTGAGAACCCTCAATTTTTTATGCAATCAATTTATTTTATTTTCATGATCCTTGAACAGATTACACTTGCACACTAAGTTTAATTCAACTCAATGAGGCAATAGTCTTGAGTTCATGTATTAAAATCTGAAGTAAATTGACCATAAGGGCAACTAGGGGTAAAATAGTTATTTGGCAATCCAAAGGCCAAAATGTGACAAAAAAAATATGGAATTGAGTTTCTAGAAGTGAAATGAACATCTTGATGAATTTTGTGCTCAATTTGACAAAAGATTGGCATTTTCTTGCTAAGGAAGTAGGGAAGGGAAAAATGGTAATTTTTAGTTCAAATATGGTCAAAATGGGTTTGAGAATAGGCGAAATGGTGTTTGAGATCATTTGGTTGAGTTTGGTGAAGTTCGAAGTTGAATTGGCAAAGTTTGATATTTTCCTTGCAAGTAAAGCTAAAAGGGTATTTTGGTACTTTTGCATGGTCAAACCTTGTCAAACATGAGTCAAGGGGCCAAAATCTGGTCAACCATGGTCAATGGTAGTTTAGGGCATGGCCGGTTTTGGAAGGAATCCAAATGGCTTTTAATTTTCAAAAGAAATCAATTAGAAGTGTGTTATGGAGGTTGCCTAAGAACCCTTTCACCCAAGGCACCTCTTGGGCAATTTTGGGGATTCAAGCAAGGTCTAAATCGGAAGATTTTGTAGCCTAGAAATGTGAGGAAGCCCTATTTCCCTTGGTTAATTAATCTAAACCTCTACAAACCATGCAAAAGCCTTAACCCTTTACCACTTTAACCCCTACACCATTTTTCACTTTAACCACATGTGCATGTGTGACATGGGCTCCTAGGTGAATGAGTATTTTGGGGTGCCTAGGATCACAGTGAGTTAGGTGTACTGTGGTGCACATGGGTGCACCTAAGGGAGCATGCAACAGTGTGTCCTAAGGGGCACCTGAGTGTATGCCCAAGGGTGCACATATGCTTGCACCCTCTGGCTAGTGGCTGTCCACACCTAGGGGGTCGCATGGTTACATCACAGAGCATAGGTTTCATATGGGCCCTAGGTTGTGCTTCAGGCATGATCGATGAATGGGGAGCCTAAGGCAAATGCCCTAGAACCAAATTGACATTCAGGGCCCATTGAATAACTTAGGCCATAAGTAAGCATGCACATGGTCCCATTAGGCCAAGGGGCAGTCGAGGGGCAAGATATATCCAAGGGCACCATGACTGACACTAAACATGGTCAAACCCCACTACCATAATAACGAATTTTTTAGGAAGTGGAACCTGTCAAGCTTAAGGGCTAATGCAAAGATACATGCTCAAGGGAAGAAAGTGGACTGATGGGTCTTTTTTGTTTGTTTGATTATTTGTTTGGTTATGTGAGAAGTATGAGGAGTTATTTACCTAAAAAGACATGTTATGATGATCATTACATAATACTTCATGCCATAAAAGCTCATGGCATACTCATATAGATTACAGGCAAAGTTTATGCAAGGATGGATATATGTGCATATGGTCCATTATGTATGATGGTTTTATGATTTGTTTTAGAATGCCTTGCTAAGTATTTTATATACTTACCCTTATTGTTAATGTGCAGATAACATTGTACAAGAGCCGAATAATCCATAGTGATTATCTAGTACTTTTGTTAGTAGTCATAGGTACATTTTGCATATTGCATGTCATTATTTTTCATATGTTGCATTCACTTATGATTAGAGTCTAACTCTAAACTTATTTGCCTTATACAATAAGGTAGTCAAGCATAGACTTCTCAGGTCATTCCTCGCTTACGTTTCTTTCTACTGGCCAAAGGTGTGCCTACTGACCATTTTGGGTCATGATTATTTTGTAGCATAGTGGCAGTAGCTAGTAGGAGGTCTACTAGTATTGAATTTGACTTTGTATAACCATTGCATGTATTATTGTTACTTCAAATTAGGCTTTTTAACTTGTGAAAGTGCTTGCTTAGGTTGATTGATAAAACACTTGGACATTGTGTTACCATAGTATTTACTTGCTATAAGTGTAGTTTTCATCCATGGTTTTGCATGATATATTACTTGTAAACACATGAGCATTTAAATGTTACCTTATGCAGCTGCACATATTTTATTCATGTTTTCTTTAACTCCCACTAAACCACTATCTTAGTTTAATAAACTTAAGTGTTTTATTAAAACTACGTAAATATTTTCTTAACTCTCAAGTAAATACTAAATGCTAAGCAAGTGACTAGAATTCACAAAGTAAGTCTTGGCAAAAGATCCAAGAAATGAATATTCTGGCCTAATTAAAATTTTGGATTATGCAATAGAATGATTTAGCCTAATTAAATAATTAATTAGGCATTTATTTGGATGTTTCTTTATAACTGGTATCAGAGCCTATGTTATACTCAGGCAAAGCTACAGGTTGTTACCACCATAGGAGTCTAGTATATAAAGTTTGAGTTGGACTAATGATCATGAGTATTAATTATATGTTGTATTTGTTTGTGTCCATGAATCGTTTGTTTGCAGATCTAGTTATGGTTTGCACTAGAAACAACATGGTCACTAATGTAGGACATGATGGTCAGTGTAGAGGTACAGGGCAAGATGCTAGGGGCATCATGTTGGATGCTTTATACACTCTCACCTTGCAGATGGTGGATGATATGGATCGACAAAATAAGACCCTAGCTTTCCTGACTCAGGGGCTGAATGCCCTAGCTCATGCCAAGGCCCAAAATAATAGGGCCAACAAGTAAGACCTTGAGGATGTTGATGATTTGTATGATGAGCCGCAATAGATTAGCCATCAAGGTCCCAAGCTAGTTTCCTAAAGATGTGGCAATGGCCAAGATCGAGTGCATATTATTGTTGAGGCTCAGCATGAGGAAAAATCCTTGGTTACCATGCTTAGGCAGATCCAAGGGTCAGATCTACCTTACTTTGATAGCAAGGGAGATGCCTACGATGATGAGTTTCGGCTGAACCGGATGGATAGGATATTTTAGACCCTATGGACAAGTGATGACAATAAGCTGCACTTGGTATTAGATTATCTAAAGGGTGCCATGGAGATCTAGTGGACTTGTGAATAGGATCTTCTCAAGGAAAAGAATGAGAGCACGTTCCAGTATAGAGCTAGACCTTTGACTTGGTACTATTTCTAGAAAGGTTCCATGGGGAGTACATTAGTGAAGCCGCCAAAAACCTCAAGAGGCTGGAGTTTGAGAGACTCACTTAGGGTAAGATGACTGTCATAAAGTACTTTAGGAGGTTTAGAGCATCGGCGTGACATGTGCCATACTTGGTTGGTTAATAGCATACTAAGATATCTTGATTTATGGAAGGGCTTAGGCCCTATTTGCTAAAATTTATTGAAGTTCCAGATTTTAGCACTTACTCTGAAGCAATAAAAAAAGCACAATAGCTATAGAGATCAATGAACCCTGCCAATGTTAGAACGGGTACAAGAGGGGGAAGCCCTCAAGCACCAGGGTCAAGGGCAAAAGGCTAGCTACCCCTAAGATGAGTGCCAATGGCAACAACCGTACGAAAGCCAAGTTTAGGAAAGGCCTAAGCAAGACTTGATGGGTTTCGGGAGCCAAACAGTGCAACGGAATTTAACCGAAACCCTCCAGGATCCAAGTGAAACGGGGTAAACCGGGTGTTCGAAAATTTTCATACCTAATTTTCGGTTGAGATCTCTCACTCAACTGTAGAGTCGAATCACAAAACCTGAACAGTTGACGTGTTCAAGCTCTTTATGGTATCCACACGAGCCTCTCGAGATCACCACGCTTCCACCACGTCCCGGTAGATGCGTTTCTCTTGCGCTCGCAGTGCTAGCTTGCGTCCTCCAAGGAATTGCAAGAGAAGAGTGCGGCTGTCCCTTTTGGAGGCTAGGGCAAGGAGACCTGCGAATTTCTCACTTAAAAGTTGTATTTATAGTGAGACTCAACTTCCAGGCCTAATGGGTTTCAAAGCCCTAATCCAATTAGGATTTAATTTCGGGCTTAATAATGGCTCAACTCTTGGGCCCATTATTAATACGAAATTAAAGTGAAACCATAACCCAAATAATTAGCCCATGCACTCTAATGATCCAAATAGCTCTATGTGTGCGACCCAATAGGCTCTTATCACGTTGGCAATGATCATAAATCACATTTATGATCATAAGCAATGAGCGGTGTCTAGCAACACATCATTGCTACCCAAGTGACAAGATTGTCGGTGATTCGACTAAACCTTTATGATCATCACCGATATATGCCATTGTCCCTTTGTCCAAGATATCAAGACTAAGCACGAGACATGGAATGTGTCACTCTCGTATAGCCCAATCTTTGGTTTCTTGATTACCGAGTAGACTAACTTAAACTGATGACATTGATATCGTATATCAACTCATCCGAGCATGGCCATGCATTTTCTAAGTCTCACTCTATCAAGGGGCCCGAAGATATCGCTCCCGTTACATAGGAGGGACAAATCCCATCTTGATCATACAAATCCCTCCGCATGATATGTGACATACCCAATGACCTCCTTCAAGTTCACTCAGTTATGAGCAACAAAGGAAAGTATCAAAGTATGTGACGCACATGTAGGGAACCTTGATGATCTTAGGTCGAAGGACTACATATACCCTGATCACTATGGGAATCACTTATGACACTCATATAACGATCCATGTAGTGTTCTCATGGTGGGTCAGTCCAGTACACAAGTTCTCCAACTTGTACCCATATGTAGACTACATATCTCATATTAGTCTCCACATATGCTAGTCGTTATGTATTATTGCAACCCACTCCACAATAATACTAGACTAGGGACTTTTAAGAATATTATTATTCTAGGGTTACAATTATGTTTGTTAAGTTACGCAAGAACAAAACAACAAACATAATTGCTGGATTAATGCCTTAATAAAATATCATGACTGTGCAAAAATACAATCATCTCATGATTGGCTTTTGGGCATAACACAAACAAGACTTATGGCAAGTTTCATTGCAAGAAGCCAAGCCTCTTCTTGGGAGGACAATAGTGGCCCGACGAGTTGCTGAACATGTTGGAAATTAGACTATTGGACTCGAGATTACATCGAACCATGCCGTGAGTGGTAAGAAGCACCCTAAAGGCTTATGTCTACGCCAGGGAAAGGAAAAGCTAATAGAGCAGGGGGAGTTGAAGTACCTTGAGTAGGAATAGCACAAGAAAGAGTTGGAAGAGGAGCACACCAAACAAGATCACCTTGGCAGCAAGTGTTTGCCTAGCACACTTATATGGGTGCCCATCGACATAATGTACTTTTATGTTAAATAATACTAGTGTTAGAATATTATTTGACACTGGTGCATCACTATTTGTTATTTCTCCTACATTGGTTGATAAGTTAGGTTTTGTTAGGATCGAGATACCTAAGATTAGAAGTGATCAATGAGAGGAGCTGACTCGGCTCAGCCTAGGCCCTACTTGGGGTCAAACCCGGCTTAGCTTAGCCAAGGGAGAGGCTTGGGAAAAGTTGGGCCAGTTATGGGCCTGCAGGAGGGGGTCTTGCGTGAGCCCAGCTTGAGCCAGCTTGCATTGGAGCCCGAGCATGGCCAGGTTAGCTTGAATGAAAAATTTCAAATTCTGCTAAAAAGTGGGCAAATTACACTTAAGTGTTACGGCCCTCTAGGCAGCATACCTTCAATGGTGAGGTAAGACTTGTCAGACAAGTCAAAATCCTTAGTTAAATGCCTTAATTAGTTTGAACTAGCAAATCAAGCAAGTCTATTAAGGGTTAGGTGGTTCCTAAGTCATTTGGCACATAAGTGTCACTAAGGGCAAAATGGTCATTTTGTACCCTGAGGTGATAGGGTTGGTATCTAAGCTCATAAGTTGTTCTTTTGGACCTAGGTGGTAAGAAACCAAGGAGTTGGACTAGATTGGCATGTCTTATGGCACTATTTGAGCATGGGGTTTTTTTGGCAAAACTAAAGAAGTTGAAGGGCTAAAGTGAGAAGTTGTGCTTTTAAACCATTTTCAAGGGTTTGGGAGGTCACTACTCATCATGTTCAACCTCCAAACCCATAGCTCCCTCTTCACTATGAAATTCCATAGCCAAATCTCACCCAAAACATCAATTCTTAGTAGAAATCAAAGCCTTATGAAGAACCCAAGTGGAAAAGAGCTTGTTTTTGAATGGGTTGCTTGATTTGAGCTCAAAATCATGTTCTTAAGCTAGGTAAGCACTAAATTTAGATGGGACTAGTTGTTCATTGATTAATCTTGATTTCTTGAGCTTCCTTGAGGTTGGGTCTAGTGAGAATGAGCTTGAATTGGTGCCTTATGTGTTGGATTTTTCTTGGAACCATAGGAACTCCATAGTGAAACTTTGTTGCTTGTGGATGCTTGATGCTTGCTTGTTCTCTTCAATTGAGGTACGGGATTTAGTTTACATACTCCTATAATGCATGTCTTAGTTGCTTGAATGTTGGTTTCATATGGTTTGCAAGATATGCATTGTTATGGTGAGGTTTGTATTGAGATGGACTAGTATGAATCAAGCACTTGTGTAGATCATTTGGACACTTGATGCTTGGTCAAGTTAGCATGTTTATGGCCTATTGTAGCACCTAAACACAACTGGAGCTTGTGGTAGCTTAGTTTCAAGGTTTGGCTAGCTTGGGACACCTCCAAACATGCTATGGATGAAGTTTGGAAGTACAGGGCTCAAGGGCCTAGAACCTAGGTGCCAGATGGCACTGCAACACCTAGGACCCCATTTGGAATCTGAAAAAAAAAATGCTTCTGGCGCCTTAGCGCCGACAGTCAACAGCATTGACATGCTGTAGTATTTCCTCCATAACTTTTTGCTTAGGTGTTCAATTGAAGTGATTTGACATTCCACACAAAGCTAAGAAAAAGATCTAAAAATTTGATGCCTTCACTCAAGGATGAATTTGTTACCCACTCTAGTGTATTCCATTTATGGTGCTAAAATTGTGCATTTAAAACTCCCAGGGTTGGTATGTTCTGTAGGCCATCGGAACAATACCTTAAGGTGCATACCCAAGTGGCCCTCTTGGGCACTATGTAAATGCATGAATACTGGTCCAACCATTACACACATATTCACATTTTATGCACACCATAGCAGCAAGGAAGGAAAATACTAACACAAGTCTTAATCTTGTCTATCACACATTAGGCAATCTTAGTAAGTGTAAATGACCAGCCACTGCACCTAAAACTTCTTCCGAAAAACTATATTAATATAGCCATGTAACCCCCTATTTTCTTTAATTCATTACTAAGTAGACTCTTTAATCAAACTAAGGAATTTAGTTTATATCAATAGCCCACCTATGGACCAAGTTATGGATTTTTTAAGTTGGTTACAAAATTCTGACCAAATGACCAGTAACTTTGCCAAATTATCAATGTCATATCTTTGGCTACATGGCTCCAAATTTAGAAATTCTAAATCCCAATTTAACCTATATATGTGCTCTAGATGTGATCAAAATTTCATACCAAGATTCTTTTTACACAGGGAGATATTAAACATTAGGTGCAGGGTGAAAAATCTGGCCACTTTTGGACCATTTTGCCCATACAAATTTTCCAAACCATGCAAGCACTTCATTCACAAGCGGTAAGCCCTCCAAGGCTATCCCATATATGACCAATACATGTAGGAAATAGATACTCTTGCATTTAACAACAATATATGGCCAAAATAGAATTTAGAAGTAAGGAGTCTATCATTCACACTTAGGCAACTTTGCACCATATCACATACATAACTCAAACATTACTCAAATGTTCACATACTTGTCTCATTTTATATACACTACATGTACATAAATACATGCACTACTCAATTGAAAAAGATCAGTTTGAATGTGACCTTTTTGCTGAACCTGAAATGGCAGAATTGAGGGGAGTAAGCTTCGTTGTGAAACTTAGTAACAGAAACACTTGGTTTCTTAAGGTAATGTGACCTTCATTCAAAACCTACATCCAAAGACACTAAAAAAAGAAAACCACAATTCATATATACAAGATATAGCAACCAAATGCAATAGCTATTTACAACCAACAAACACATGAAATACGACAGCAACGTAAACCATAGGTTAATCCACAAAACATGCAATAAACTTAAATAAATCACTATGGCAAGACTCCTTAACCTAATGCTTGGTCTTAGGAGGATTTTAAAACTAGCTAGGACTAAATTTTAGCTCTAGAAACCCTCACTTCACTACCATCATTGTGCACTTCACAATAGGTCACAAAACCTTCAATAAGTGCACTCCCCTTGCTAAGCTTGGTTCATCAAGCTCATGGCTCTCTTCCAAGCTTAGCCCTAGCTCCATGGATGCTTGAAAATATAGTAAATAATCCATGAGAGCAAGAGAACCCTTACCAAGATGAGTAGGCCGAATTTGAAGCTTGATCCTTGAAGTATTCAAGCAATAGCTCTAGTTTCCTCAAATTGCTTCCTTTTGCCTTCAATTTCAATCATGGAGGTATGCTGGCTATGAAGGAACTATGGAAGAAGTGTGGAGGAGGGTGGTGGCTAGTTGGGTTGAATATGAGAGAAGAAAAATTGAGTTTGGCTTCTTAAATTAGCTTCAAGACACTAAACATCCTTATTAGCCTTAATCATGCTTTATGTCATTTTCTTTGCTTATAAGCATGATTTCTTTGTCGTAAAATTTTTGGTCCACATTTTGCCCACCTTTTTTACTATTTATCAAGCCATAGCCACCTCCCCAATGGTGGGATAACCCCACATTTCCACCCTTTCACTTAAGTCAAAAGCTTGAACACCTTAATGTTTACACTAAGACATTTAGGTCCCTAATCCCGTTAGTGTTTCCTTTGTCCAAACTTCTCTTCCATGAGTAATTTGATCCTCCAATATCACTTTCATACCATGCATATCCTTCTCATAACTCTCCAAGGCCCTTTCTTGAGATTTTTGCAATTAAGTACCTGAATTTCCAAAACCTTACAAAAATGTCCATAGGTTACTTCAAAAACAACAATCCTTAAGACTTTTCTTGGGGGCCAAGTTTCCAACTTAGAACACTTTTAAGGAGGTTTTGATCATGTCTTTTAGCCCCCACACTTCAATCACTATGATGAGAATTGCACAGTATAATGGTTTTTGACCATTATGCCACACTTTGTAATTCTCCCATTTTGTGAGGTGGTAACTGAATTGGCCTAGATTTTTCTATATTTTGATTCAAAGTGAGGGGTCAATGAGTTCCTAAGGGGCCTTAGGGTGGAAGGTAACCAATGGTACCTTAGTAGCCCCTGTAACTCCTCAAAGCACTAGTTTATGGATCAAGTTTTCTTGGGTACAAAGAAAGCATGAAGGGAAGTGATCTAGGAAGAGCTCGGAGCACTACAATAAGGCCATTAGGAAAGGTTAAGGGGGTTTAGCACCATTGGTTGTCTAGTTGGATGCTTTAAACTTAAGACACCGATGAGAAACCCTAGTGCATGTGGGGGGTTCTATGGAACCTAGTAAATTAAGTCCATCCATAGCAAATCTTACCATAATAGGGTAAAACAAGTAATGGTAGATAGTGGAGCACCATGGATGAAGGCTTAGTACACTTGTGGCCTAGCCAAGTTGTGACTTGAGGCACAAGTAAAAGCTTAGTGTAACCTTGGTAGGTTAAATGGGAAAGCTTGGTACCTTGGTAGTCTAGGCAAACTTGTTAGTTCGAGACACCAAGTAGAACTCTAGTGCACCTAGTTAGGTAGAGGCTTAGTACCATAGTGGCCTAGACAATCCAATCTTAGGGCACTATGTAGGAGCCTAATACACCTAGTATGAGTTCCTTGGAACTCAAGTAAGGAGCATCCACCATGTTCACCGATACAACAACAAAGGGAAGGATTTTCAATGAGCTTAGCTCACTAGGATGTTAGTAAGCCAAGGCTTGCCAAGAGTGAGTTAGGGGCCAAAAACTTGCTAGGCATGGGGTGACATCCGTGTGAGGACTAGGAAGAGGTACGGTTCTAAGGGACTCCAATATATCCACATATGTTAGGCCTCAAAAAGAATAGGGCCCACAATAGATTTCATATATTATATATATTAGTGTCCTCAGGTGTTTGTTTACAGGTTTTTAATGTTTCTTTGCAGGTACCTAAATCCCTTACTGGGAATCTTTGGATTCTCACTTCCTTCAGTGTTGTTGTGTAGATTGTACTTGTAAGGAGCCGATGATGTTGGAGGTTTTTTGAGCTAGCATTTGTATTGTATGTAACCACCTAGTGAATCATTTATTGATTCTAGTTTTACTGGTTAAGTTGTTTGTGCTAACTATAGTTGTCTTGCATCCTTACAGAGGCTAGTGGCATAAGGATGGACATAGTGGACCATGGATCTTAGTAGTAGTCTTTTGGTATACGTATGTATGCTAGTTTGGCCTCCAATGTCTCTAGGTCAAGTAGTATTTTAGTTACCTTTGGGCATGTGCATAATCTTTACTTATGTAATGATGCACGTGCATGGTTATTACTTGTAGTAAATACACTTAAGTTTTATGCTCTAGCTTGTGTTTTAAGTATGTTTAATAAATTGTGCGCAATGTTTTATCTTCTTCTTATGTTTATTACTTTAAGTTGAAGCAAGTGCATGCATAGTGCATTTTAGGTTAACAACTAGATGTATGAAAGGTTTTAAAATGGGACAACTAATTAACTAGCCAACTGCAACTACTATGAGACTCTAGTTCTGTAATCTTCCTATAAGGGCCCCATTCGGGGTAGGGACACAACATTAAGACCTTGCAATAGCTCCAGCTTACTTTTTGTCCATAAATTATCATTTTTCCCTCTCCAACAACTAGTAACAACTAGTTTTTTTGGGTTTTTTTTGTCATGAAAATGACATCTCCTATAAATAAATAGGCTCATTTCCTACACTTTCTCACATCAATATCTACAATCTTTCTTCCAAATTTCTTCTTCATCTAGACTACTACTCTCTCATTAATGGCATTAAGAGGAAAAGAAAAGGGAAAAGGTACAGTGGACTTCTAATCCTGCACCACGAAAAATAAGTATTTTTTTCTATAAAGAATATTATCTGACTAACAAAGATATCCACATCAAAGCTGTAAAATCTAGGGAGAGGCCACCTTAGGTGTGGTTGGAATTTGCATTTCACCTTGAGAAGGATATGAGGTCCAAAATGTTCCAGCTTCCTGGGAAAATGATAGCATCTGTGTGCATACAATCAGCCATTGTGACCGAAACAGGTTTTACTTCTAATAAAATAGAAAAACCATATAAACGATGTTACTACCATTTGAAGAAGAATGTTGGTACAACCATGATTAGCCTACTATTGGTTTCAATTTCAATGATAAAACCTTACCTGATGAGGATTACTAGGTTTCCTATCTGGTAATTATTGGAATGTTTAATAATTTCCTCATGTATTGCACGTTCCTATTTTGTAATTGTCATTTGATTTTTCACTTAAAAAAACCTAATCTGGTAGTGTTATTTCCCTATTTAAAAGAAATAGTAATGCAAAACAAATTAAATAAATTTTATTCCTAAAAAAAAAAACTCAGCATTGGATTAGGCTCGCACCATCCCTGCCCAGGCCGGGGTTATGTTAGGCCTAACCCACCTTCAGGTGGGCTATGCCTAGACCTAGCCAACCCAGGTCCAAGCCCGGCTGGGATTGCAAGTCTTAGGCTCGATCGACCCCACTAATCACCTCTACTTGAGATGAGGATCATTTGGACAGTAGGTTTTCATCTAGCTTGCATCAAGGAAAAAGTAATGAGTTGTCCCTTTGACATATGCTACCACAAATTTCACTATGACCAATGGGTAATGTCAGTAGGAAGGCATGACTTGGTCCATGGTATGGATTGGCTGGAGTGACGCCAGGGTAACATAAACCGTGCGAGTCAAACTATCACCCTTAAAACTGATGATGGGGAAGTAGTGACTTATGACAGTGAGTTGACCACTAGTACCAAGTTCACTTCATTGAGATTGATTGACATGCTTCCCATTGTGGATGAGGAATATTGCAATGGCATAAATGGCCATGAGGTGGTGGAGAAACTAAGGGACATAAAAATAATTAACGTGTTCCTAGAAGTTTTTCCTACTAACTTACTAGGGTTACCACCTAAGAGAGAGATAGAGTTCTCTATTCACCTATTACCTAAAACTTGGCTCATATCAATTCCTCTACACAAGTTGTCCACTCCTGAGCAATGCCCCTATCATATTTATGGATGCCATGAATTGGATATTCATGCCTTGTTTGAGTAAACTTATGGAGGCTTTCATTGATGATATACTCATATACTCCTAGACTCTTGCTCAGCATGAAAAACATCTTAAGATGGTTTTGCAAGTGTTAAAGGATAATCAATACTATGTAAAACTGTTCAAGTGTCAGTTCAGGGCAAAGAAGATACCTTTCCATGGTCATGTGATCAGTGTCAAAGGGGTAAATATGCATCAAGGGAAGATATTGGCAGTGATGGAGTGGACACAATCCACCAACCCCTCCAAAGTGAAGAGCTTTTTTGGTCTAATGGGCTATTATTGGAGATTTATTGAAGGATTCTCCTGAATAGCAAAGCCATTAACCACTTTGACCAAAAAGACATAGGAGTTTGTTTAGACAAACAAGTGTGAGGTACCTTTCTAGGAACTCAAAAGGAGGCCAACCACAGCACCAATCTTGACAGTACTAGACCCAGGCAAAACCTATGCTATGTACACAGATGCATCAAGATTTGCTTGGGTTATGTGCTGATGTAAGATAGGCAAGTAGTTGCCTATGGTTGAACGTAATAAAGGCCGATTAAGCTAAATTGGCCCATACATGATCTGGAACTAGCAATTGTAGTCTTCACCTTGAAACTCTAGAGGCATTATCTATTAGGATGGTCCTTTCAAATATATAGGAATCATAAGAGCCTTAGGTACCTATTCATGAAAAAAGAATTAAACATGAGGCAAAAGAGGTGGACAGAGTACGTTAAGAATTATGACTATGTCATTGAGTACACTACTGGAAAGGGCAATGTGGCACCGATGCCTTCAGCCAAAAGTATACTAGAGTAGTAGTCTCTCTAGGGATCAAGTGAGAGATCTTAAGGCCGAGACTTTCATGCGCCTTCATGGGTATCAGTCCATGTGGGAGATGGACCAAGTCTTGGAGTTACAAATTTAGTTAAGAGGGTTGGATAAGGTCCAAAAGGCCTAGGGATTAGACCTCAAAATGCATGAGGCTTTAAGGACACCAAGCATAGAACCATCCAAGAAGGGTATGAGTATTAGGATGGTTTACTATACCTCAGGAAAAGACTCTATGTGCTTAATGTCAATGGGTTGAGGGAGTAAGTGACACGGCACTACATGGGACTGCCCAGGAAGCTTATGGGAACTTGTCCCACTAGTCTTAATTTGCTAATTGATTATGTGCACACTAGTTAAACCTTTATGCTTCTAGTTATTTAATCCAACTATGCAATCATGCATGAGTTTGTGCTTTCACTTGATCAATAAAATAATGAAATGATACTCAAAATATTGCCATGGCATTTCATTAAAAAAAAATCAAAACTGTCAAAGCATACAAAGCATTTATGTGGTTCACTACACATAATCAATCATGTGTGAACATCCAAGCAAAACTAGACTATGCACACACCCAAGAGCAAACCTTCCCTCGATTGTTGTGCAGGTAAACATGGTGGATGCTCCTTACTTGAGCTCTAAGGAAATCAGGAGGTATACTAGGATCCTATATAGTGCCTTCAGCCATGGGCTTACCTAGGCCACTCTCGTACTAAGCCTCCACCCAATTCGGTGCACTTGGCTCCCACTTGGTGTCTTAAGCTATTAAGCTCACCTAGACCACCAAGATACTAAGCCTTGCCATTTAACCTACCAAGGATGCACTAAGCCATCACTTGTGCCTCAAGTCACAACTTGGCTAGGCCATAAGAACACTAAGCCTTCATCCAATATGCTCCCCTATCTACCATTACTTGGTTCACTACTAAATTGATGCTTAACTAGTCATGCAGAAACTTAGTGAGCTTAAATAGGGTCCCCCGAGACTTTAAGGACCCCATTGTGCATGAACTAGGCCTCTCAAGATCAATGCAAATGCACCACCTCCTTAGTGTGCACACACTCTGGCAGTCCACCCATTTTAGAAATGGTGCATACGCACTATTTATGTTGTGCATACGCATTGTAGGCTCCATGCAATGATGCGAATGCATAACGACATGGTGCATTTGCACCTCCTGCAAAACAAAAGATACAAACCTCCCAAGCTGCGATGCAAATGCACAGTCCCGTGGTGCGTTCGTACCTCTTGCAAAATAAGAGATATGAAGTTCCTCATGATGCCTATGCATAATGAGTGCCTTACTTGAGGCATTTCAAGCACTAACTCACCAAATCAAGCTCCATAACCAACAAGCAAAGAACATGCACCAATTTAGAAAAAGAATCACTAAATCCCTTACCTTAATTGCACAATAATTACCTCAATCAAGCAACCACAAGCCACATATCCAAGCTCAAGGTTCCTCTAAAGGCAATCCTAGGTTCCAAGCAAAATACAAGGTATATGGCACCAAATTAACACTAACCCAACAAAACCCAAGCTTAATTAAGCTAAAAAAACATGAAATCATCAAGAACTAAAGCTTACCTTTCACCCAAAACCTTGCCCAAGCTGAAAAATGCTTCCAAGAGCTCCAACACCATGAAAAACAAGAGAAAAAAAAAAGCTCCCTTTGACTTGGGCAACACAAAAGCCTTCCAATTTCATAAAGAAATCTTGGTTTTGAAGAGGATTTGGCAAGAGAATGAGAGGAATGAGAGGGGCTGCGAACTTGGGTTGGAAATTGGATGAATAGTGGTAGAAAATTGCCCCATAAATGTGTTTTAAACACAAGTCCTCCCCCTTCCCCAAAACTTTTTAAAAAGTTGCACAAATACCCCTTCCCCAAATAGTAACTAGGTAATTAAAACTTTAGCAAATTTAGCTAACTTGGGCTTTGGGTTTCAAAAACATCATTTTTACTCCCGAGATGTGTCCCGACCCTCCGAGGTACAAAATAACCATTTTGCCCCGAGCAAACCTAGTGCCATAAACCACTCAGAACTAATTAAACCTTTAATAACCTACTTGATCTTGCTAATTCACCTTTAATTAAGGCATTTAAAATAGGTGTTTACAAATTTACCTCATTCACCAAGCAATTCACTAGGAGGACTATAACAGTAGGTGCTCTGATAAGCACACAATAGTCCCTTTAGCATCCATCCCAGGGTTACCAAAATGTAGCATGAGCTAAGAATGCATTTTTGGTGGCCTAAGTTCAAAGTTGATATTAAGGATTATGTGGCCAAGTGTTTGGCAAAGGAAAAACACCAAAAGCTAGGTGGTACCTTAGAGAGCCTACCCATTCTAGAGAGGAAGTGAAGGCAATCACTATGGATTTCTTGGTAAGTTTACCAAGTACAAGGAAACAACATGACACCGTATAGGTCAATGTGGATAGGCTAACTAAGAGTGCTCATTTCTACCAATTAAGATCAATTATCCACTAGAGAGGTTACCAAACCTGTATATCAGAAAGGTTGTTTGACTTCATGGTGTGCTAGATTCAATCATATCCAATCGAGATCTATAGTTTGCGTTTAGGTTTTAGAGTACCTTTAAACAAAAAATGGGGTCAAAAGTAAACCTGAGTACTGCTTATTATGCCCAGACGGATGGACAATCGAAAAGGACAATCCAAACCCTAAGGGATATGATACGGAGTTGTGTCTTGGATTTTAGAAGATATTACCATGTTCCATCAATTGAATTTGCCTTTAACAATAGTCATTAGGCATCAATTGAAATGGCTCTATATGAAGGTTTGCATGGTTGGCAATGCATGGCACTGCACTAATAGGGCAACTGGGTAGATGTGGATCAAGTAAATACTAAATGCTAAACATGTAACTAGGATTTAGATGGTAAGTCTTGGCAAAAGATCTTGGAAATGAGGAATGATTCTGGCCTAATGAAAAGTTTGGATTAGATAATAGAATAATTTAGCCTCATTAAGGGATTAATTAGGCATTTATTTGGATAGTTCCTTACATTAAGTACCTATAGAGTGTAGGGTCATTCAATCAAGTTTGCTTGGTTGATGATCAGCTGGGAGTCACTGTAGACCATCGGGCTTCGCATTACTACTTGGCCAGCTATCTTTAGTCTAGCAATCAGAGCCTCATATTTTGCTATGTTGTTTGTGACTAGGTAATGAAACCTAATCTTAAGAGCTGCTTCCATATCCATACAGCCCTTAAGGACAATCCTTGCCTTTAGTGTTCATGACCAGATGCTCCATCGACATACATTTCCTAAGAAGGAATACCAACTTCATCTTTTGTAATAGGATCTTCTTTTGGAGGTGTCATTTTAGTCCAAAATTTTAAAAGGCCTATACTTTGATGGCCCTCCTAGGCTTATATTGTATAGAAAATTTACCTAATTCAATGCACCATTTGGCTAACTTGCCTAAGTGGTCTGACTTTTAGTGTATAGTGTTTAGCAAAATCCCTATCCAAATGATGATCCTATGTGTTTGAAAGTATACCTCTGTTTCTGAGAGGTGAAGTTGATAGCAAAGATGACTTTTAGTGACAAGTGGTACTGTGACTCTACCCCTTAGAGGCTCCAACTAATGTAGTAAATGGGCTATTATTCTTCCCATTCTTTTTTTACCAATACTGTACTAATGGAGTTGTTAGTGATAGCTAGATATAGCACCAAGGAATATCATGAATGAAGTTATTTTATTTTTGATAGCTATTTCAAGTTGGCTTTAACTTATCTAAAGGCTATTGATGCCCGGTAGCATCTTCGTCAGGTGACATTATGACTTCGGGAGGGACTTCCTGTGAGGGAGGATGTCTGGAGCAAAGGTTTCCCAGAAGAGTGTGCCTGAAATGCTCAGAAGAAAGGAGGTCAGGAGGTCCCCTGAGTGTTTTTCCGGGGATGAGCCTCCGATGCCCAAGTCAGTGTTCCGAGGGGAGATAAAGGAAGAGCACTAAGAGGCTAGGTGGTCTTGCCTGTTCGTGTTTTCTCAGGGAGAGGGGTCGGGATCCTTTGCCAGGGCTTGTTTCCAGGTATTTATAATGGTGCCCAGCCCGTTCAGATCACGACACGTGTTCGGTCGGATGCGATCTGTACTTCCGGGCGTAGGGGACAGGTAGCCGTTTGTAGGCTCCTCTGGTATGGGACCGAGACAGGACATGACAAGACTTGGACGGCATCGGCGCGTCAGACTGCTCTTTGAGGTGGCGTGTAGCGCATGTGGGCAACATGTTAGAGGCTCCTTAAATGCCCATGCCGTACTCCCGAGGTTCTCTGGCGAGGTCATCCTCCGGTACAGACACCCATCTTCGGGAATTACGCCTGTAGTTCGGGGAATTCCCTGGTTCGGGGGTTCCACCATTGGGGAGATTCTCTCCTGCTTGAAATAGCTGGTTCTTCATCTCGGAAGGCAATCCGTTTGGTCCCCCGAGGGAGCCGGTAGCATCCTTGGAATTCCTGACATTCTAGCCGAAGTCTCGTGTTCGAGGTATTTGACTTCGCTCGTTCTGAGGTCCGTGATATCTCCTCTTTCGGGTAATGCCAGGTTTTCTGACCATACTATTGGTAGGATGTATGTACTGAGAGAGGCGATAGCCCTTCGGCTATCACATGCCCCCCCTTCGGAAGGCCGAAGTGAAAACTTTGGTTTGTAGGCTTTCTGAAAACGCCCTTCGAGGGTTTTGCGTGTAATACCTGTGCCGAAGATGCACCTTTTTGTCCGAAGACATAGGCTGTTCGACCATAGCCTGTCTTTTGGTGTCTTTGAGGTAACCCACTTCTTTCCTTTTGCAGGTCTACGTAACGTCGTGTCTCAAAACCAAGCGTGTCAGTTTGGAGCGGCGTGCCCAGGGTTTAGGGGTGTCAGAAGGCGTGTCCCTTTTTTGGTGTGACGGCTGACACGTGGCACGCTATCATTGGAGAGGACTGCATCGATTATGGCAGGCGCGCCTTTTATTAGACACGGGGAGCAGTTATGGCGACTGTTCGCCTTCATGGAGTACTTATGACGCCGATTCGCCTATCCGCCTTCGGCCTATATATAGCCTGTTCCGTCATAAGTTCCTTTTTGTTCTGATTTTGCTCCTCCCCTGCTCACAACTGTTTTTGCGTTTTTCACAGCGGTGCTTTTTCTCAAGTGATTTCCGGCCACCTTTTATGACGGTGACTCTAAACCCAGATTTTGGCAAAGCGTTTGGTGGGTTTTGACTCTCAAAATCCTTTGATTTTCTGTGCTCTTTTGCTTTTCTGAAAGCTTTCCCGAAGTCGGTTTTTCATCCCCTGAAGTCCTTTTTTTCTTTGAAAATGTCTTCGCCAACTCCTCTTATGTCTATTTCCCTCATCCCAGAGAGCTGGCTTCCTCTTCTCAATCATACTTGCTGTACGACTTCAGAAAAATTAGAAAGATGGACCAAAAAGATTTTTCTTCCTTCTTACGCCACCACCAGACTTTCTGGCCCTCAGGTGGTCAGTTTTATGAACCGCCGAAATAAGATTATGGTTTTTCACGCCCAACTGAAGGCAGGACTTCGGTTTCCTCCCTCAAGGGTGATTTGCGACTTTTGCCAATTTCATGGCATTGCCATAAATCAACTTCCCCCGAACTCGTACTGCTATTTTAACGCCTTCCTTTGCATGTGCGGCATTTTCAAAGTAGAACCCCATTTCATTCTTTTTATGCAGTACTATAAGCTCTACGCGGTCCCGAAGGGTGGCTTTTACTTCATGCTGCCTCGGGGATCAGGGAGCAAAAAGTACATGTTCACCTTCGCCACTAAGGACAGCTGGTGAGGGTGGCAAGAAAAATTCTTTTTTTTTAGGATGGAGGAGGCCTAGTCGTACGTTCCGACCAAGTGGGAAGGCTGGAGATGGATGTTGTAGACCCGAAGAGGCTGCTGACTCCTGAGTTGGCGGCCAAGTTCGCGGACTTCGACAGATGGATCCGGGCAGTCTCCGAATGGGACTCCGAGGTCCCTTCACGCTCCCTCTACCCTTTCCCCATCATGTGGAAACTGATGACCGAAGAGGTCCTTCGGGAACTAGGGGTAGTGAAGGAGCATAAGATGGACCTCGGGATGCCGGCTCCTGCCATCGTCGGGAAAGACTCCTGGCTGGTGAAACTCCTTCGGAATGAGGTTACTTATGAGGCCTTTTGTGAGAGTAAGTTATCCAAAAAAATTTTTTGTTATAGATACCACTTAGACTCACACTGATATTTTCCTTCTTTTTCAGAGATGGGCGACAAGTCCGCTGCTTACTACAAGGTGCTCTTCCTCAGTCAAGCTGAGAAGGGGGAGCAAACAAAGAAGGCCGTCTCCCAAAGGCAAAACGGGCCATCCTCGACAAAACGGGCGAAGAAAGATGCTTCTCTTCCTCTTCCGAAAATTCCCGAGGAAGCGGGTGAGGAGCCTGATGCCGCTGTTGCCCCACCGACCAAGGTCGCCGCTGACGCTCCTTCTCGGAGTCTTACTTCCTCGGCTACTCTTCTAGATGCCTTGGTTGAAGTCCCTTCTGCCGAGGAGCACCAGAAGGGCAAAGGCAAGGAAATTTCTGCTGAGGGGGTCCGGGACGCTGACGATGATGTCGCTGAGGTGCCGCCAGGTTTGTTTTTTGGACAAGCTACAGTGTCTTTATTTTTTGAACTTTGAGAATTGCTTGCCTTAACAAGTTTCTTGTCTTGCCATGTAGAAGCGGTACCGTCTTCAGGGTGGGTGGACGAGCACGCCCGGAAACGGGCCCTTCGGGATTCCCATATCCCAAAGGGGAAAATCCCGATGAAGCCTTTCTGGTCGTTTACGGAGGACATGAACTTGTACTCCGATGACTGCCAGCAAATGGCCAACTAGATTTCAAGAGGGATCCTTACCGAGGCCTCTTTTAAGGCTATTTCCGAGGCTTGTCCAGATGAAGAGTCCCTTGCTGCAAAAGTTTCCGAGCACGCTGCCCAGGTATACTTCGCGCCTTGTTTTCCTTTTGATTTCTTATAAGTGTTTGGCTCATTTTTTGCCTTACTAACTTTGTTCTTGCTTTGCAACTGTTGGGGTACACTGGCCTCCTTAGGGTTCGGGCAGCGAAGCAAGCAGCGTTCCGAGCCTGGGCCTTAGACTGTTTGGAGAAATCCAAGGTCATGTGCTCCGACTTGGTCGCAAAGAATTTGGAAACTGCTCAAGCTGCAAAGAAGGAGGTTGCTGCCGTTCGGGAGAAGTTGTTGAAGGAAAAAGAGGAACTTCTGAAGGACTCATCCCAAAAGATTTATGACCTCGGTTCCAAGGTGGCGGAGCAGACTTCGGCACACGAGGCATATCAGAAGGAGAAGTCAGAGTCTGAGGCTCTCCTGGCGAAGGTGCTTGTTGAGAAGGCCGTGCTCCAGGCTGAGGTCGAGTCTTTGAAGAAGAAGCCAAAGAAGAAGAAGACGAAGGCACTGAAAAATGAGATCGCTGATCTAGAGAAAGAGCTTGAGGACTTAGCTGTTGCGAAGGAGAAGGCCGACCAAGTGACCAAGGTCGGTTTTCAGGACGGCTTTTGCCTCGCTCGTCATCAAGTTCTGCAGAGGTTCCCCGGTCTGGACCTCTCCTTTTTGGTGGCCCTGAACATCCCCGAGGGGCCTCGGTGGTCTTGGTCAAAACTTGAGCACCTCGACTTGCCCTTTCCTCTTCCGGCGCCGAAGGTGGTGGACAAGGACGCAGGAGCTGGTGGCTCCCGAGACTCCGAGGTCCCTTAGTCTCTTTTAGGGTCCTTTGCCTTCTTTTTCTCCTTTTTTGTACTTCTTCTTTTGGCGAGCTTCCTTCTTTGTACTTATATCCATCTTCGTTAATAAAGACTCCTTCTCTCATGGATTTTTGGCTAAGTCTGTTGTGCAAAATCTTTTATTTCCCATTGTCCCGAACACGTTCATTCAAGAGACTTCGGAAGATCATAGCTGGACTTATCACATCAATTAGCCTTGGAATCATCCTCGGGAAATTCTCTTAAGTGAATTTCCAATCTTCAGAGAAGGTTGATAATTTTTGTAAATAAGCTTTCTTTCGACGACGACTGTTCTGGTGAAAAGAAGCTTCTGTACTTAGAAAAAGTTTTCTAAAAAACTTTTGTACTTAGAAATTTTTCTAACTTGTACAATTTTCCCACCAAAATCCTAAGCATAGAATTTTTTCAAGGCATCCGAATGCCATGTATTTTTTAATTCTACGTCTTCGGCATCGCCGAGCTTGTAAACTCCTTTTCACACTTTGGCAAGTACCAGATAAGGACCTTCCCAATTTGCGTGAAGTACTCCATGAGATGGCCTTCGGGGTCCAAATTCAGCCTTTCGGAGAACAAGGTCTCCTTTCTTTATTCCCTTCGGCCTGGCGCACAAGTTTATAGCTGCGGCCACTCTTTGCTGAAAAGCTTTTCTTCTCAGCTCGGCTATTTCTCTGTGTTCGCCGACGAGGTCCAGCTTGGCTCTCAGGACGAGGTCATTTCCCCTTTCATCAAACACTCGTACTCGCACCGATGGTTGTACTACCTCAATTGGGATGATGGCCTCTATACCGAAAACAAGTGAAAAAGGTGTTTCCCCTGTGGCTCTTTGGGGTGTTGTTCAGTAGCTCCATAACACACTTGGGAGCTCTCCAGGCCATTTCCCTTTTGCTTCCCCCAACCTCTTTTTCAGACCATCTTTTATGGTCATATTAGATACTTCTACTTGCCCATTGCTTTTGGGGGTGAGCTACTGGAGTGAAGTGCATCCTTATTCCAAGGTTGTTGATAAATTCTTGGAACCTCTTGTCTGTAAATTGGGTCCCATAATCGGCTACTAGCACCCTCGGTATGCCAAATCTGCACACAATGTTCTTCCATATGAACTTCTGCACATCTTTTGCAGAGACAGTCGCCAAGGGTTCTGCCTCAACCCATTTGGAGAAATAATCTACTGCGACCACGCAGAACCTCACGCCTCCAGGCGCTATTGGAAGTGGCCCAATGAGGTCTATGCCCTAAACTGCGAAGGGCCAGGGATAGTCAGTTGAAGTTACCAATTCTGAAGGTGCCCTCTGGATACTCATGTATCTTTGGCAATTCCTACATTTCTGGACGAACTGCCTAGCGTTTTTTTCTTAGGGTAGGCCAAAAGTATATTTGGCGAAGTATCACCGCTGCCAGGGCGTCGGTTCCAATGTGCGAACCACAAGCGCCTTCGTGAACTTCTTCGAGGACCATTTCAGTATCCTCTTCGCCAACGCACCTCTGTAGTGGAATTGCATACCCCTGCCGATATAATTCTTCTCCGATTAGGAAGAAACGACCGGAACGTCTTCGCACTTTTGCCGCTTCGCTGTGGTCTTCGAGGAGCTCACTGGTTGCGAGATATCTTTTTATCGGATCTTTCCAGCCTTTTCCCGAGGTTACTATGCTCAGCACTGCGATGCTCGGGTGGTTTAGCACCTCGGTGCATGTTTTCGACTTCGCCAAGCAATTTGCCTAAGCGTTATCTCGACAAGGCACATTTTCGATTCGTACGGTGTCGAATTCCCGGATAAGTTTTGCTACCAGTTCATGGTATTTTTCCAAGGTCGGGTCCTTCGCCCCATAGTCCCCTGCTATTTGTCGAACTACCAACTGGGAATCGCTGGGAGTTTTCAAGTTTCTTACACCAATTTTTCTGGCCAGGCGCAACCCTGCTATGAGGGCTTCGTATTTAGCCATATTGTTGGTGACGTTAAAGCCGAACTTGATGGCCTTCATTACTTCTAGACCTTCGGGGCCTCTGATAATTACCCCAGCTCCCTGGTGTTCAGACCCTGAGGCTTCGTCTACACACAAAGTCCATTCTGGGTCACCTTCGCTAGGATCCAAATGGCTGTCCTCGGTGATGGGTACTTCAGCAATGAAGTCTACCAGAGCTTGCGCTTTTATTTCTTTCCGAGGTTTATAAGTAATGTCATACTCGCCCAGCTCTATACACCATTTGGAAAGCCTTCCCGAATGATCAACTTTCCTCATGACGTCCCGTAGAGGTAGACTACTTCGGACGATGATTGGGTGAGCCTGAAAATATGGCCGTAGTCTTCTTCCTGCCAGTACCAGGGCATATATAGCTTTTAGTAGCAAGGGATATCTGACTTCAGCACCGTGCAGGGACTTGCTTACATAATAAACCGGCCATTGCTTTAGCCTCTCCTCTTTCACAAGGACCGAGCTTACTGCTTTTTCTGTGACTGCGAGGTATAACACGAAGGACTCTCCCTCGCGAGGTTGCCAAAGAGTAGGCAGACGGGCCACATAGGCTTTGAGTTCTTCCCAAGCCTTTTGGCAGTCCTTATTCCAAGGATGATCATCACATCCGAGATCGCCCTCCTTTTTTGCTGCCTTAGTGAGGACTTTGAAGAATGCTCGACACCGGTCTCCATACCTGGAAATGAACCTGCTAAGAGAGGTTATCCTTCCGGTGAGTCTTTGCACGTCTTTTACTATGACGGGAGTTCGGAATTCAAGCAGAGCCTTAACTTTTTCTGGGTTAGCATCAATGCCTCTTTCTGATACCATATACCCAAGAAACTTTCCCGAGGTTACGCCGAAGATGCATTTTTTGGGATTGAGGTGAATTCTGAAGGTTCTGAGCTGGTGGAAAGTCTCCTTCAGATCTGCACCATGGTCACAAAGCAGCTTGCTCTTGACTATCATGTCATCAACGTAAACTTCCATGTTCCTTCCTATTTGGTCCTTAAAGACCTTGCTCATCAACCTCTGGTAGGTAGCTCCCGCATTTTTTAGCCCGAAGGGCATCCTGATGTAACAATACGTTCCACTCTCAGTGATGAAGGCAGTTTTCTCCTCGTCTTCAGGGTCCATCCTTATTTGATGATACCCACTGAAGGCGTCCAGGAAACTCAGGAGCCCGTATTCGGCAGTTGAGTCCACCAATTGGTCTATTGGTGGGAGAGGGTTTGAATCTTTTGGGCAAGCATCATTCAAGTTTCTGAAGTCGATACACATTCGGAGCTTACTGCTCCCTTCTTTTGCGGCGATAACCACGTTGCTCAACCATTCGGGGTACTTGACTTCCCTGATTACTTCTGCGTCTAATAAACACTGGACTTCGGTTTTGACAAAGTTATTTTTATGGACTAAGATGCCCCACTTCTTTTGCCGGACAGGTTTTGCTTCCGGTCTTACCTTAAGGCTATGCTGTATTATGCGAGGGTCTAGCCCCGGCATATCTTTCGGCGAGTAGGCAAACAGGTCTTTATTCATCAGTAGAAAGGATACAAGTTTTTTCTTGTCACCTTCGGCCAAGTTTTTCCCTATTCGGGTATTTCGGCCCGGGACAAGTTTTACTTCTTCTATTTCTACCTTCGCGGGATCTTCTGCCTCTCCCTCTTTTGGCCTTCCATCTGACAAAACCTCTGCCTCCACAGTTTGTGCGAGGTTTGTTACTGGGGCCTTTCACACTTTGACGAACACTTTCCTTACTTCGCCTTGATTGATAAAGATTTCTGCGTCTCCATCCTTGGTGGCGAAAGTGGCGGTTAAGTACTTTACATCCGAGCGAATGTGCAGATTTCCTTGTGTTTGCCTTCCAAGGATGGCATTATATGATGAAGGAACATCCATGACAATGAACCTTGTCATTGTGGAGGCAAATAATTCGTCTGTCCCGTTTACCGAACTTCCTCTCATCATCAGGGGGAGGTCGATCCATCCGTGGACAGGCAGTTCGGACGGCCCTACCCCGAAAGTAGGCGAAGTGATGGGCTTGAGGTCGGTGTTGGATATTCCCAAGCTCGGCAGTAGATGCGAGAACAGGATGTCGGCGTTTGATCCATCGTCAAGTAATACCCTTTTGAAGTCCCAATTTCCTATTCTCGCCATGACCAACAGTGGATCGTCATGGGGAAAGATGACGGTGGAACCATCCTTTCGGGTCAGTTTCTTCGACGGATTTTGATATTCCATCATTGATATTTCTCTGGCTTTCCTCTTTCTTTCCGAGGATGGTAGTCCCGTCGTGATTGTTTGTATCACTCCCACCGGGGCCGGGAGACGCCTCTTTGGACTTCGGTTCCTCCGTCTGTCGGAGTCGTACTCCTCGTCATCAGCCTTTCCTTCCTCCTCCTTTCTTCCCTTCGGGGAAGGCATTCGCAGATAACGCCGGAGTTGGCCTTGTTTTATCAGCGACTCAATGTATTTTTCAGTTGGAAGCAATCTTCAGTGTCGTGCCCGTGGTCGCGATGAAACTAGCAGAACTTTTTCATATTCTTCTTGTTCTAAGCGGTCATAGCCCTTGGCTGCTAAATCTGGGTCCCCTGCCTCTCCATTGTCATGAGGATATTGGTTTTTGTAGTGTTCAAGGGTGTGAAGTTCGGAGGAGGTTTCCTTCCCTTAAACCTCCGAGGTCACCCTGCCTGTTCAGCCGGGTACTTTGTTTGCTGGCCGGACCCTTCGGCACGGGTGTGATCAATCTTTGGTCCACCCATTCTCAGCTCTTCGGCTGTCATGTACTACTCGGCCCTTCGGTAGAATTCGCCAAGCGTGTCCGAGGGATCCTTAGAGAACTCGTAGAATAGCTGTTAGTCCCTCCGAAGGCCTCGTGTCATGGCGAGGATGCGTATTTCGGGCCGAAAGTCCAGGACACTTAAGGCCTCTCTATTAAATCTTTCGACATAATCGTGGATGGTTTCTCCATTCTTTTGCGCGATGTCGAACATCTGGACCGGCATCTTCACCGTCGGACGGCTTCCAATGAACTGCTGTGTAAAGGCCGTGGACAGCTCCTGAAACTCCCTGATGGTTCCAGGGGCCAATGAGTTATACCACGCCGTTGCGGGCCCTGCGAGGGTAACCTCAAAGCATTTGCACAAAGTAGCATCATCAGCACCATGTAACACCATGCTACGTCTGTATTTAGTTAGATGAGCCTGTGGATCAGTTCGGCCATCATAGGTTTCGAGCCGAGGCACCCGGAAGTCACTTGGCATGGGCGCCTCTACTACTGTTCGGATGAACGGCGATTCATCCCCACTGAAAGTTTCAGATAGCCTAGCCCAGACTAGTTTCCGAGCTACCTGTCTCTCTACCTTTTCCAACCTCACTAATATCTTCTCCATGAGGAGCGCGGCACTGGGCTCTTCGTCCTGGTGCTTGTAAGTCTCAGGGAAAGGAGATTGCCAGCGCCTTTTCAGGGACGGACTTTGCGGCTGAGGGGATGGCGACTTTGTCTCAGGCGATGAACTCTTTTGGCGTGGGGTTTTAGGCCGTTTAGGCCCTACTGGCCCCTTAGGTCGTCTCCCAAGGGGTATGTTTTCCGTTGAGGACTCATCACACGGATCCCCACTTCCCGAACTCCGGTAAACTGATCTCAGGCTTTTCTCCCGACGGAATGCTAGCGAGGAAGGCCTTTGCGCCTGCATTGGTTGCGGCCATATTCGGTCTATTTGCTATGTCATTTCGGCCACAATAGAGCGCTGGAAGTTGCGCAAAAAACTCATAGTTATAACTAGAGGACGTTCTTCCTCAGGCGAAGAAGTCCCTAGAAGGGTTTGCTCAGTAGCCGGTTGAGCTTTAGGCACGGACGAGGACTTCGGAAGTCCCTTGTCCTTTGAACGCCGAGTTTCAACAACGGTGACCTGAGGGTGAGTTCCGACAGACGGCGCCAAATGATGCCCGGTAGCATCTTCGTCAAGTGACATTATGACTTCAGGAAAGACTTCCTGTGAGGGAGGACGTCTGGAGCAAAGGTTTCCCAGAGGAGTGTGCCTGAAATGCTTAGAAGAAAGGAGGTCAGGAGGTCCCTGGAGTGTTTTTCCGGGGAGGAGCCTCCGACGCCCAAGTCAGTGTTCCGAGGGGAGATAAAGGAAGAGCACTAAGAGACTAGGTGGTCTTGCCTGTTCGTGTTTTCTCAGGGAGAGGGGTCAGGATCCTTTGCCAGGGCTTGTTTCCTGGTATTTATAGTGGTGCCCAGCCCGTTCAGATCACAACACGTGTTTTGTCGGATGTGATCTGTACTTCTGGGCATAGGGGACAAGAAGCCGTTTGTAGGCTCCTCTGGTCTGGGACCGAGACAGGTCGTGACAAGACTTGGACGGCGTGGCACGTTAGACCGCTCTTCGAGGCGGCATGTAGCACATGTGGGCGACATGTCAGAGGCTCCTTAAATGCCCATGCCGTACTCCCAAGGTTCTCTGGCGAGGTCGTCCTCAAGTACGAACGCCCTTCTTCGGGAATTATGCCTGTAGTTCGGGGAGTTCCCTGGTTCGGGGGTTCTACCTTCTGGGAGATTCTCTCCTGCTTGAAATAGCTGGTTCTTCATCTCTGAAGGCAATCCGTTTGGTCCCCCGAGGGAGCCGGTAGCATCCTTGGAATTCCTAACGTTCTAGCCGAAGTCTCGTGTTCGGGGTATTTGACTTCGCTCCTTCCGAGGTCCGTGATATCGCCTCTTTCGGGTAACACCAGGTTTCCTGACCATACTATTGGCAGGATGTATGTACTGAGAGAGGCGATAGCCCTTCGGCTATCAGCTATCCTATAGTCATTTGTCCATTCATACTCCACTTCCTTCTTAAGGATTCTAATGAATGAATATCATTGATCCCCTATTTAGAAGACAAATCAAAAAAGTGTAGTGAGCCTTCTATCCAACTTCCATTTGTCTTTTTTGTCTTTAGGGTTGGGCATTTGAAGGATTGCATAAGTTTTTTCTAGGTTGGTGTCAACACCTCTTTAGAACTAAAGAATTTGCCAGCCTCTACCCCAAATGTACATTTTTGTGTTAAAGCAAATATTAAACTGTCTGAAGCATTGGAAGGTTTCCATAAGGTCATCAATGTGTTGATTCAGAGCTCCGCTCTTGAAAATCATGTTGCCTACATATACTTCTATGTTGTGTCCCAACTAATCTACAAATACCTTGTTCATCATCCTTTGGTAAGTGGTGCTTGCCTTCTTATGCCTAAATGACATTTACTAATAACAATAAATTGACTGGTGGTATCCACTAAAAGAATCCATGAACATAAGGACTTTGAATTCCATGGTGGTGTTGACCAACTGGTTAATTAAAGGGAAAGGATGGGGATTTGGGTCCCTTGGGCAGGCATTGTTTAGATTTGTGTAAGCTACATACATACGTTTATCACCATCCTTCTTTTTGGCCAAAAGAATGTTGGCTAGCCATTTGGGGTATCGTACTTCTTGAATAATGCCAATGTCCAAAAGTATTTTAACCTCGCCCTTGATGAAGTCCAATCCTTCAAGTGCCATGTTCCTTTTCTTCTATTGGATTGGCTAGGCCAAAGGATTGGCTTGTATCTTTTGTGTGATGACCTCTAGGTCTATCCTTGGCATATCATTTAGGGACCATGCAAACATGGTACCCACTCTAGGGTAGTCTAGTTATGGTGCCAAAATTATGCATTTAAAATCCTATGACTCACTCATATGTCCTGTAGGCCTTTAGAACAATACCCTTAATGTGCATACTAAAATGGCCCTCTTGGGCAATATATGAATACATGCATATTGATCCAACCATTACACACATATTTAAATTTTATGCACATCATGGTAGCAAGGAAGAAAAACACTAGCACAAGTCTTAATCTTCGCTACTATACATTAGGCAATCTTGTTAAGTTCATGTTTCCAGCCACTACACCCGGGAACTTCTAAAAAACAACTGTATTAATCTAGCCATGTACCATTCATGGCCCTATTAGTGGGAAGCATGCCTGAAGAAGGTAAAGTGTTTTAAATTAAGTTTGGAACCTTAATTCATGTTTACATAGCAAGAATAGGAAAGTTTAGCAAAGTTCACTAAGTTCCAAGAAGGTTAAGGCACTAAATGAGGTTTAAGGGCAAAATGGTAATTTTGCATCCTGAACAGTCGGCCTAGGTCCCGAGTGGTTAAAATGAAGTTTTATAACCCAACTTTTAACTTAACGCAAACTTGATGAAATAAACAATGATTAATTAAGAATAGCTAAGGTTACCAAAAAATGGGGATTTAAGTGTATCATGTATAATACTTTCATGGCTTAGATTTAAAATAAGGTTATAAGAGGGTAAAGTAAAGGGGTGGCTGCAATAAACCTGAGTTCATCCTCCCCACCCTCATTTTTCCACCTAATTACGCTTGAAATCAAAGTTTCTTGGTGAAAAGAGAAGCCATCATAAGTATATAGGCCATTGGGAGCTCATTTCAAGTATACAACCATAGTTTTGGAGCTTCGAAGCATCTTTTCTCCCATCCCCTATTTTTAGTACAAGGTAACCAATGTGTTCTTGATTGATTTCATGTTTGTTGGTTAGTTAGGAGCTTGGGTTTTGGTTAGAAAGCAAGAATTTGATGTTTGGTGCCTATGTTTTGCTTGGAACTTAGGTGGTGCTTTGGTGAGCTTAGTGGATTGGAAGAGTGCTTGATTCTTGCTTGTTACTTGGAGTTTAGGTAAGAGAGTTGTGTTTTTTAGTTCAATTAATGCTATTGGAATGAGTTTACTTAAAAAATTCGAGTAGTTCTAGCAATAGCATTAGTTAGTGGGCAAGGTTGAATTATGGTGGACTATAAGGTTTGTGATGATTGGGATGATGTTATAATGCATCATAGGTTGGCTTATGATAGTTGGTTGTGATCTATGCAACATGTTTTACATGTACGTGAAGTTTGGAGGCTAACCAAGCATGTTTGATATGTTTGGTAAGTGTCCAAAGTTCATAGCATCAAAATCTGTGAAAATTCTACAGATTCGCAGATTGGCGACGCGTTGCTAATTTTGTACCATTGCATACGACGCATCACCAATACAGGAAAGTTGGCAGAATGTTACCAATTGTGGCGACGCATCTTCACAGTTGGTGACGCGTCACCACATGTTGGCTGAATTTTCCAAGTTTTGCTAGGAAGGTCAAGGGAAGACCTAAGGGGGTTCTTAGGGTACCTTGTGGGGTCTAAGCATTCCGGGGGTACTCCAAGACTTACAAAAGTCCTTCAAGACCTAGAAGTTTTCTTGAGTTTTGTAACGTTTTATGGTTACTTCTACTACAAGCAAGAAAACTAGTTTACAAAGGATCACAACTAGGTATCATTAGCTTGGGTGAGAGGTTCAAAACCCTTGGTGACCTAGCCGTGCCATTAGCCACAAGGTTGCAAGGTCAAACCTTAGTGCACCTAGCCTACAAGGTCTTTATGGCCTAGTCTACAATAGTCCCACCATAATGCCCCTGTACAACATAAATGGGAGAGGTTCAACTTGTTGGGTTTCGGGAGCCAAACAGCGCAGCGGAATTTAACCGAAACCCTCCAGGATCCAAGTGAAATGGGGTAAACCGGGTGTTCGAAAATTTTCATACCTAATTTTCGGTTGAGATCTCTCACTCAACTGTAGAGTCGAATCACAAAACCTGAACAGTTGACGTGTTCAAGCTCTCTATGGTATCCACACGAGCCTCTCGGGATCACCACGCTTCCACCACGTCCCGGTAGATGCGTTTGTCTTGCGCTCGCAGTGCTAGCTTGCGTCCTCCAAGGAATTGCAAGAGAAGAGTGCGACTGTCCTTTTGGGAGGCTAGGGCAAGGAGACCTGCGAATTTCTCACTTAAAAGTTGTATTTATAGTGAGACTCAACTTTCAGGCCTAATGGGTTTCAAAGCCCTAATCCAATTAGGATTTAATTTCGGGCTTAATAATGGCTCAACTCTTGGGCCCATTATTAATACGAAATTAAAGTGAAACCATAACCCAAATAATTAGTCCATGCACTCTAATGATCCAAATTGCCCTATGTGTGCGACCCAATAGGCTCTTATCACGTTGGCAATGATCATAAATCACATTTATGATCATAAGCAATGAGTGGTGTCTAGCAACACATCATTGCTACCCAAGTGACAAGATTGTCGGTGATTCGACTATACCTTTATGATCATCACTGATATATGCCATTGTCCCTTTGTCCAAGATATCAAGACTAAGCACGAGACATGGAATGTGTCACTCTCGTATAGCCCAATCTTTGGTTTCTTGATTACCGAGTAGACTAACTTAAACTGATGACATTGATATCGCATATCAACTCATCCGAGCATGGCCATGCATTTTCTAAGTCTCACTTTATCAAGGGGCCCGAAGATATCGCTCCCGTTACATAGGAGGGACAAATCCCATCTTGATCATACAAATCCCTCCGCATGATATGTGACATACCCAATGACCTCCTTCAAGTTCACTTAGTTATGAGCAACAAAGGAAAGTATCAAAGTATGTGACTCACATGTAGGGAACCTTGATGATCTTAGGTCGAAAGACTACATATACCCTAATCACTATGGGAATCACTTATGACACTCATATAACAATCCATGTAGTGTTCTCATGGTGGGTTGGTCCAGTACACAAGTTCTCCAACTTGTACCCATATGTAGACTACATATCTCATATTAGTCTCCACATATGCTAGTCGTTATGAATTATTGTAACCCGCTCCACAATAATACTAGACCAGGGACTTTTAAGAATATCATTATTCTAGGGTTACAATTATGTTTGTTAAGTTACGCAGGAACAAAACAACAAACATAATTGCTGGATTAAGCCTTAATAAAATATCATGACTCATTGTGCAAAAATACAATCATCTCGTGATTGGCTTTTGGGCACAACACTAACACAACTGGTGATTTATCACTAGTTAGGCTGCCAAGCTAAGCTTGCGAGAGGACAAGGCAATGCCTTATAGTTAAAGGACTAGGATGAGGAAAGGTCTCAAGGGACCTAGGTGTATGCATATACTAGACCCTCAAGCTATATAAGCTCACAGCAAGTTACATATGTTATCATATGTGAAGTCCTTAGTAATTTTCTTGTAAGTACAGTGAAGACCCTTACTGAGAATGTTTAAATTCTCACTCCCTAGCTATGTTGCGCAGATTCTGAAGTTGTTAGGCCGGGTAACCATTGAGGGTTATCACGGTGGTTAACTCTTGTTGCAGGTATTGTACTTGAGAATCTCTATGATTCTAGCCTACATAGGTAACTTGTTGGTTAAGTAACAATACTAACTACAGTCTTCCCTTGGCTACAGAGCCTAGCACCAAATGGTCAAAGACTTTTGTGACTCGCCACTGGGACTTGCATCCAAGGTGGGAGTTAGTTGAAGAAGATCTCAGTTGAGGCTTGTATACATAGTACTTTTAGCTGTTTCCATTGTCTATATTTTGAGGAGTCCTAAACTCTATGGTTGCTTTTGGGTGAGGGCATTAGTCTACTTTATATATGAATGCTCCCACACAGTTGTTATGTGCAGTAAACTCACATAAATGTTAATTTTGTATGCTTTGGCTATTTGAACTTGTTTTCTTCAGAAATGTTTTGGCCAAGTTAATGTCTTATGAAATTTTGTTAATTCAAGTCAAAGCATGAAGAGCATCCATTTTGCATATTCTAGGTTAATCAACTAGTATCATGGAAATTTTAATCCGCGCACATATACAACTAGCCAATTGCAACCACCGTGAGACCAGCTCTCACAGGCTTCCTAGGCAGGTGCCAAGAATAGCCATATCAGTACCCCCATGTTTTATTTTCTCCATTATCAAGTATAAACTTAGACCAAACCAAGGAATTTGGTTTTACATCAATAGCCCACCTATGGACCAAGTTATGGATTTTTTAAGTTGGTTACAAAATTCTAACCAAATGAACAGTAAATTAGCCAAATTTGCAACATCATAACTTTGGCTACAGGGCTCAAAATGAGAAATTCCAAATCCCAATTAAACCTCTAGATGTTCTCTAGGTGTGGTCAAAATTCCATACCAAGATTCACTCTACACAAGGAGATATAGAACTTTGAGTGCAGGTCAAAATTCTATCCACTTATGACCATTATGCCCATACAAAATTTCATAAGTGTGCAAACACTTCATTTACTAGGGGTAAGCCCTCCAAGGCTATCCTATACATGTCCAATACACATAGGAATTACATACTCTTGCATATAGCAACTTTATGTGGTCAAAACAGAATTTACAAACAAGCAGCCCATCATTCACAGTTAGACAACTTTTGCACCACCTTCACATACATAGCAAAACCATCCTCAAATGTTCACATACTTATTCCAACTTTACATGACTTACATGTACATGCATCCATGCACTACATCATGGCCTTAACTCAGCTAAAGACACGCACCCAAGTCACAGGAGATGCTTAAGACACAATGCACTCCAAAACAGGATGCTGGACAGCTGCTGCGTAACACAACAAGCACCATCACTAAAAATACCAAATTTGATCCTAAAATCACAAAAATTTCCAGATCATAACTAGACACATGAAAGTTCATGTATCTGAAATTTCAGATCAAAATTCAAATAAAAATTGTCATTTTGAATATGATCTTTCTGCTCGACCTGAAATGGGCAGTTTTGAGGGGAGGTAAGTTTCATGGAGAAACATAGTAAAGAGAACACTTTAACACTAGGGTAATGTATACTTTAGCAATCACCTGAATCCAAAAAAACTAAAACACAAGAAATCACAATGAAAATATCCAATATAGAGCATCCAAATGCAGCAATCAAATACAAACAACAAACACATGTACGCAGCAGCAACAACATTCATTGGTTAGTCCGTAAAACATGTAATAAAAACAAGTACATCACTATGGAATCCCTCCTCAAGCATAATATTGGCCTTTGGTGAGTTTTAATAGTATTTAGTACCAACTTTGGGCTCCAGAAACCCTTAAATTCACTACCATCACTATGCACTTCACACTAGGTCACAAAACCTTCAATAAGGGCACTCCCCTCACTAAGCTTGGTTCATCAAGCTCATGCCTCTCTTCCAAACTTAGACCTAGCTCCATGGATGCTTGGAAATACAGTAAATATCTCATGAGAGTAAGATAACTCTTTACCTTTTTCTGGAAATCCAATAAACCTTAGATAAACCTGAAAACTAGGGTTTATGATTTTCCTTGATGTTTTGGTTGTCTTCTCTTGCCTTATCTTGATTGTTTGCAGTAAGGTGGCTATGGAGGGATGTTGAGGAGTTCAAGGAAGAACCCTAGCAGGTGGAGGTCAAATTTTTGGAAGAAAATGGGGAAAAAAATGATTTTTTTTCTAGCTTTATTTCTTTCTTCGTCTTTAGTAATGGCATGTTTGCAAATTTTGTAAACTTTATGCCACACTTGGAAAACATTTTTACCAACCATTTGGAAAGGCAAAATGACAGTTTTTGACCTATTTTAACCTTGGTCAAGGGTCATTTTCACCTTTAGAAAAGTTTGGGACACTTAAGCCCTTAAGTGTCCTCAAGCATTAAATGACTAACTTTGCCTCCTTGAGCACTTTGGCCCCCAAAACATTCCTTAATTTCATCTATGTCCTTTCTTCATAATTCCATCCATGTCCTTTCCATAGCCATCTTTGAAAATTTGTACAATTGAGTACCCAACTTTTGTAACCTTACAATTTAGTCCATAGGTTACTTGAAAATTAGGCAATATGCCAATTCTTTCTTAAGGACCAAATTATCATTGTTTGTGCCACTTAGCAGATTTTATATTGAATACTTTACACTTAACAATTCATATACTATGGTGAAAATTAAAGCATACAAGTTTAAGTTCTTATGCTGTAATTTTCTCATTTTGTGAAGGTGGTAACAAAACATGTCTACATTAGCTTGTAAAAATTCAATTAGTGAATCCTTCACCTTATTAAGGTGGTCTATACTAATTGTGACAATCTCGCTAAAGACTGTACCTCTTTGGAGTCTTTTGAGAGAATAGCATCAAGCTCATTCTCATAGGATTTGTCCTACCTTCCTTTGGGGTCCGTACCAATAGTCCCTTTGTTATAAAGACTGTACAAATTTGCAACTTGAATTTTTTGGACTGATGCCTGGTTAACATAAATAGTGGCATCCCCATAAGGGTGGCAAAAATCATAGCTAGCCATTTTACGTAAGCTTTAATGTGAAATTACACATGAGCAAGCCTTCCAAGTATGGCATTGTATAATGACAGCATATCCAAGATGAGAAATTCTAAATTTTGGGTCACAAATCATGCTTCCATCTTTTTCTACCCTTATCATCTTGATGGGTAGTTTTACAATCCCGAGGGTAAGGACCTCATCTTTACCTACCTCATACGTGGGCCCAAACATAGTGCTTAAGGAAGACCTACGAACCCTAATCTTGTCTATTAGTGCAATAAATAGTACATTAGAGTTGGCCTCAATGTCAAGGTAAACTCATTCCATGTCAAAATTGTTAATCTACGTTATGATCAGCATAGGGTTGACATATGGAACTATCATCCCGCAATCAGTTTACCCTCATTAGGCCATTTTCTGGATTTTCTACCTCCTATTAAGCTATATTTGCACCCTATCACTTTCATCCTAAGGACAATACCCCTTTCATAATCACTGAATAACCTCAATGGTTGGCTCAACATTTCAATGGTTATGCCTAATGGGGAAGTGTGTCCTCTGTTTATGATGAACCTGGTTGTAATTTTTGTCATCATCATCCCTTCAAAAAAGGTCTTTCATCCTACCTCTCATGGGGAGAATCAGCCCGTTCCATGTACTCATGGAGCTTCCACTTGGGCCAGCTCCTCGATCTAGTAATCCTTGGTATCACAGCCTTAGTCTTTGTGGTAATGACAATACCTCTTAAAGTTTCTTTTGGCCAATGTTTAGTCTTTCTAAAGCATATAGTATATTTGCATGTGTTTCCTATAGCGGTGTGTACAAGGTCTTTTGCCTTTGACCTCTCTTTTTTAAAATGGAGCCACTATCCTTGGGCTTTGGCTATTCCTTCTTTGGGGCTCGAATGAAGAACTCTCAGTGTTCTTACCATAGTTCTCATGCATGTCCTAAGCTAGCCTAAAATCTCTCAACAAGCCTTGGGTTATCCCAATTAAGTGTAATTCAGTGGATAAGCTCTGTACCAATATGACCTTGATGTTGAATCTCTTGATGACCTCTTTTAGGGGCTTGTCTTTAGCTTGTTGTATCTTTAGTAAATGTGCTTCCGTTTTTATGGTTGGCTGATTTCTCAAACAATGGCACAAGAAAGTTTATGAAATATCTCTAAAAGGCTAAAAACAACTCCTCCTTTTGGTTTAGAACCAAGCCACGGATGTGCCTAGTAGAACTAGAGGCCTTGCACATGACCTCATCTATTACCCTTTTAACGTCATAGAGGTTATGTAGAATGCAAATGGTTGATTGGTTCTATCATCCCCTAATTAGGATAAATTTTAGGCATCGTAAAACCCTTAGGTGTCATAGCATTATTGATTCCATCCATGAATGGCTGGATCCATATATAACTAATACCCACTATTAGCCTTAAGTCTTTAAGAGAATTGGTCACCTTCAACTATTACTCCATCTTATCCAACCCTCATAAGGCTAGGTTGATGTTCCTAGCCTAGGCCACTAGATCGTGCCTAAAATGCCTTTGGTAGGTCCTTGGGAAAAAGCTTGGTCTTATCCTTAATGGCTAATGACACTCATTCGCCTCTTACTGCATCTATGAGATAGCTCTCTTGATTTGCTGCTAGACGATGGCCTTAAGTTGTTCAAAAAGCTAGTGCTAGAAGGCTTAGAATTGGTCATCATCCAGAATGATGGGTCCTTTGCCCTTTTCGGATCATGGGAAAGTGGTGAAGGATCATAGTCAGTAGCACTTTGTTCAGTCATCAGAGATCCATTGTTATATATAAAAAAAGGGACAATAAATATAAAAAGGTGACAACATAGCATAAAAAGTGTTTAAAACCCAATAAAGGCGACAAAAAAATGATAATGAGCCAAAAAAGTGATTACTGTTATGCGAAAATGCATGATTATTAGTTTATCGACTTTTTCCTTTCATTATCGCCTTTTTCTGTCAATTGTCCACTGATCTCCAAGGCCATGTTTGTTGTCACTAGCTTTCCCATCATCAAAGGGGGTTAGGTAGCATCGCTTACTCCTAGTGCTCACTACCAATGTCATTCCCATAAATGTTGCCAAATTGATATCCAAAGTGTAGGACAACTAAACAAACTGGACAGATTGGCCTTCAAACTTAAGTGGTGTGAGCATGTAATTCTACACCCAAAGACACTGTTAGAGCCTTAAGGTGTGTGCACAGGGGGAGGCCTTTGACAGTAAGTTAACATCTCGTGGGTGGAAAAGAAAGTTATAGTATTAGGATTGTAAAGAGTATTGTGTACTGCTGCACTCTAGCAGTTGTAACCCAAGTGTAGGTTGTCGCAAGTAATAAAATCTCGGAAGTCTGAGTGTTGAACCACAGGGAAGTGAATTAAGAACTACAAGTTGAATTTTTAATAAAGAAAGTTTTGGCGGAAGGTGTGAACAAGTGTGAATTAAAATTGAAATTCAAATAAAATAGCTAAGGTTAGGGGATCCACTTTTAGTATATCGGTTATCATTAATTTTAGCCAATCTTATCACTCAATTGAGATCCACACATAAAGGAGGTCCCAAAATGGGAATTTAGTTAGTATTAACTTTCATTGATCTTAAAACGCCAACGCTTGCTAATAGGTTCAAGTATCCATCATGCCAACCTTTGTCGACAATAACTCAAGATTCCAATATAGCCGGTAGAGCCATGTTGTATAGAGGGAATCAAGTAGCTTTCGTGCCAATTATTTAACTATGATGAATCAAGACTCCTACTTAACAAGGAAGGAAGTTAAATAGATTAAGGAAAAAAATACTGTTAACGTTGTGATCCATTCAAATCAATCATAACCTCTACACCAAAAGCTTCACCTTTCACCTTAGCAAAAAGAAGATTAGTTAGACATAATAAAAGTAAATAATGTTTAGAAAGATGAAATAAACATAGATTAAAAGATCAAGAATGAAGAAGAAGAAGAACGAGAAAACACTTGGACAGAGCTTCGGTATTGAAAACTAGAACAAGAACAAAGGAAAAAAGCTAAAGATGATACAAGAACATGGAAATGGCCTAAGAAAATGGCCTCCTTCACCCTTCCCCCAAGGTGCCTATTTATAGAGCTTTGGGGTAAGTGAAATGGTAAAAATAAAATGGTAAAATGTAGGTAAATACAAATCAACAATAGTAGGCTGCAACTTCTTTTAATTTTTTGGCCATCTTAGACATAGATCAACTCTTCCTCAAAGCACGAAAGTTTTAGATCTCCTCTTTAGCTTCGAATCAATAGCTTGCTCATTCAAATCGGACATCTGTAGCTCAAGTTATGATTTTTCTACCGAAACTGCTCTTTAGCACACGAAATAACGAAGGGTCTCATCTATAATCAGATTTCGGCAATGAAAACATTCAAACTAGCTTGTGGAATGAAGCAAAGTTCAAGATATATGTGTTGGTTTTTAGATGAATTTGAAATCACTCAGTTTCGATGCCTACAGCTCCAGATATAATTTTTTCTCATGAAGGACCGCCAAGTGATGATTTTTACCTACATAAAAAATAATTATTTAATATATATATTTTAATATTAATGAATAGTAAACCACATATGTACAGTGAATCCGTGTATGAACAGTGAAATACACATATGAACAGCAAGTCAGTGATAGGTGAATAGTAAAAATGCATATGAATAGTAAAAATGTGTGAATAGTAACCCGGTGGAAAAATGCTCAGAATATAGAAATTAATCATACTTAAAGTGTATAATGATGATTTAAACCCTTAATAATAATACACTTATGAGTATTCATCATGTACCTTTGAAAATTTGTGAGGTTTCACTTTATCATGGTTTGGAGAGATTGTGTATGAAAGGAATCCTCATTAATGTTGAATTACCTTTTCTAGTTGAAGTATTCTTCCTTTACTGGAATGATGTTAGGCTCACAAGCCCTAGTAGATTGTGGCTCATTGAGTTATGAGATAAGCTGGTTAGGCAACCTTTAGGCCACATAGGTCAGGACCAATTAGATGGTCTATACCTTGTTATGGGCTTATAGGCCCCGTATGGTATCACTTTTTATTTTGGTTTGCACAAGGCTATAAGTTTATAGAATTTGTTTTTTGAAAAATTGTTAAGCTCTTGCACAACTTAATTAGAACTAAGGCTTATTTTTGCAACATGCAATCATTCATCTTATGGTATTTAAAGTAAATATAGCAAAATAATTAATAAATAATAAAGGGGTAAAGTCCACTAAGGTTACCTTACCTTTAATTATTGTCCCAAATGGGTACTTAACCTTTAGATTTGTCCAATAAAACTACATAAAATCGTATACCTCTTCCCAACTTGATGTAAATAAATTAAGCAGCCTTATACACATTTATAGGAGTTCTTGAAGCCATTGATGCCAAGAAGCTCAAATCGGCACTTTTAAGCATCTTTAAAAGCTTTCATGCCCAAGTTCAAGAAAAGAAGGCCTCGTACATGTTCTATACTATACAAGTGACTTCATCCATCAAGTTTCATCCTTTCCATACAAGGAAAGCAACCCTTGTCTCAAGGGAAGGCCGTGACACCAATAGAAGAACCAAAGTGTACCTATATGCCCTAATAGTGCAAGTTCAAGCTCAACAGATCTATAGCCATTCAAAAGGAGCTATTTCTAGTCAATATGCCTTTCTTAAGTTATTTCCTAGCTACCAAACCAAGAAAAGGGAACATACTTGGAGGGAGGACAAATGCCCAAGTCTTTGTTTCATCATGCTTAAGTGAAGCCTAAAGGGAGTCTGATTTTTGTCAATTCATATCCATGGTGCCAAGTACATATCTTAAGGCTTATTCTATAATATTAGGATCATATATTATGGAAGGGAAACCAATCCAATAGCATGTATACGTTCTACACACCTAAGTGCATAATTTCAAAGCTTAGAGCCCACACATGCACCCTTGGAGACCCTTTTGCAGTCGTCTCGTGCCATTTCTTTATAGGTCAAATTTTTCATGTCAACGGGCTCATGGACTCTCATACACAACCTATTGGAGAGTTTCAAGCTGAATGATCACTTAGAAACTTCCTAGAAGAAGAAGATCCAAGCACAAACCCTAAGTGGCACTAAAAGTTCACCCAGGAGTGCACCTTATGAGTTTTAAGGACTAGTTCAATTCTAAGGCTTTGATTTTGTTATTTTGTAGTTTAATTCTATTATTTAGGTTATTATTTAGTGTGGAAACTCATTTGGAGCACCTGGGAATTTAGTGGGCTGAATTTCCCCATATGTTTGAGCCCAAACCAAGTTTCAAACCCTAGTTTGACTAGGTTTTCTAAGTCTTTTAGGTTTAAGACTTCTAGTTCGAATAGTCTTTTAGGTTGAAGACTTCTAGTTTGAATTTAAGTCTTATTTTATCCTAGTTTGGAGCCTATATAAAGGCCTCTATTCTGGTTGTAAAACACACAAATTTGATAATTAAAATGTTGCTTGAGAGTTATTCTCTTTCGTTCTTTGAGAACTTACCTTGGGGCATAAGAAAGCTTGGCTTTCTTGGTTCCTTTTATACTTCTTATTTCTAATCATGAGCTAATTAGACATGGGGGCCTTAAATTTAGTATGTTTGATGTTGTTTGTGGAGCTTGTAACATCTTAGGCATGTTTCATGGTCTTTATACCATTAAGGTTCACATCAATTAGTTTCAGAGCCACAAGTTCCATCTAAAGGACGTATCTTGTGTTCTTGTTTATCTTCATTTTTCTTGTGTTTTCTTTCAATTTTTTTGCTTTTAATTCTCTATTCTGATCATTTTCCTTCATGTTTTAGGTCTGTCCTCTTCATTTTCTAGCCTTGTCTTCCATCCAAATCAACAAAAACAATAAAAAAAAGTCAACTAGTGTTTCCTTATTCTTTCAGTTTCCATTCAAAGTTATTTCATTTCTTGTCCTTTCCTTCTTGTCCAGTTTAATTAATCCACCTTAGTTTCTTTGTTTTCTAGCATCCTAGAGTCAAGAAAAATACCAGAACGAAGGATCCAAAAATAGGTTGTTTTAGTACAAGTTGCTTTCAAATTATGCAAGTTTAAATAAGTTTCTTATGATTGCCAAAAACTAAATTGACTTTGTGCCTTTGGTAGCAAGGAACTTAAAGAATAAAAGTGTTTCTAGCAACCAAGCAAAAAAAGAAAAGAAGTTTCAAAGAAGCAATTGCAAAGAAGATTGCACAAGTGATTGGTTTTGTGCCCAAAAACCCTAAACCCTTTCAATTTTGAGCCTAAAACTTTTGTTTGTGGTTCTTGTAGTCTTCTATTGCAAAGGCTTCCTAGATTCTTTTAAAAAGTGCTTAGAGCACCTCTATTATGGTGTCAAAGTCTTGTTTTCAAGGAAAATTAAATCTTCTTTTGTGCTTTGAGGATAGTTTGTGTTACCACTTTCATAAAAATGAGAAAATTACAGCATAAGGGCCTAAACTTATATGCTTTAATTTTCACCATAATGTATGATTTATGAAGTGTAAAGCATTCAATATAGACTCCCTTAAGTGACACATACAATGATAGTTTCGTTCTTAAGAAAACATTAATACATTGCTTATTTTTCAATTAGCCTATGGACTAAATTGTAAAGTTGCAAAGATTGGGTACTCAATTGCACAAATTTCCAAAGATGGATATGGAAAGGACATGGATGGTATTATCAAAAAAGGACATGGATGAAATTAAGGATATTTTTGGGGACCAAAGTGCTCAAGGAAGCAAAGTTAGTCATTTAATGCTTAAGGACACCTAAGGGCTTAAGTGTCCTAAACTTTTCTAAAGGTGAAAATGATCCTTGACGAAGGTAAAAATGCTTAGAAAATTTTCATTTTCCCACCCCTTATGCCCAGCCTAACCAAGCCTAGAAAGGCTTAACATTTGTGCAAATATCATGCTTATTCACCAAGTACTTTTGACTAAAGTGAAAAAGAAAGATAAAAGGAAAAAAGACTTCATTTTCTTTACTTGCATCCTCATTTTTGGCCTCCACCAGTTTTAGGGTTCTTCCTTGAGCTCTTCCATAGCCCTCCATATCCACCATAGCTTAAGAAATCAAAAGAAAGCAAGAGAAAGCAAGAGAATTCAACAAAGAGCACAAAAACCCTAGTTTTCGGGTTTATTGAGCTTTACCTACAGTTTTTAGGTTTTTGACAGCCAAGGCAATGGTTTATCTTCATTTCTTATGGCTATTTACTATTCTAAAATGATGATCAAACATCCATCGAGCTAAGACTATACTTGGAAGAAAGTAAAAAGCTCTATGAACCAAGTAAGGTTAAGGGGGAGTGCATGGACAAGGTTTCAACCTTACTGTTTTTCATGCACAAAGATGACAGCTTATAAAAGGGTTTCTAAAGCCCAAGTTAGTACTAAATAAGACCTAATGACCTCCTAAGACCAATATTTAGCTTGAGGATGGCTGCCATAGTGATTACATATTGATTATGTGAATGTTTACGAACTAACCCTAATGTGTTATTGCTACCAGCATTATATATGTTTGTTGCTGTGTTTGTTTCTGAATTTGGATGGCCATATTTGTGCATATGTACTGTTTTCTTGTGTTTTAGTATCTTTGGATTTCACATATATCGCTGAAATTCAAGATTTTAATGATAAGCTCTTACTAAGTTCTTCAAAGGAACATATCCCCCTTTCTGTCAATATTTCAGGTGATCCTGAAAGAAAGTGATCAAAATAGTACTTGTAGTTTGATTTTTTTTGTGAAATTTAATGCATATGAACTTCAATCTATCTAGTATTAAATTGGAATGTTTCATGATTTTTGGAACACATTTAGTAATTTTAGTGTTGGTACTTTCTACCTTATACAACAGCTGCCTTTTGAAGTTTCTAGAGTGTATTGTGTTTGTAGGTCCCTCCAAGAAGCTAGTGTACATACCTAACTAAGTTAGGACATATGTATGATGCATCTATGCTTATAAATATACTGTAGAATTTGTATGGATGATATTTGAAGTAATGAAGTGATGTTTGAGCTTGTATGTGTAATTCTGTCCATTTTGCTACGTATGAGCTGTTTTAAAGGAAATTATGTTCAATGTGTATAAAATGGCTCCAAATTCAAGCAAATGACTTTCCCAGGTGTTTAAGACATGTATGAATCTGTCCAAGCTAGTTTTGCACTTAAAAATAAAGTGGATGATTTACTTACAAATTGTGTATGGGCATTATGGGAAATCATTGCTAAATTTTGACACCCTGTAATCCAGAGGCCATAACTTCCTACAAAAGCTGCATTTAGCTATAAAATGTTGAAAGCACCTAGTACTCTTTAAGATAAATAAATTGGCATTTGGATCACTCAATTTGGTACTCTATAGCCTAAGATATGGCCTATTAAAGTGTTAGTGTTGTGCCCAAAAGCCAATCATAAGATGATTCTATTTTTCACATTGAGTCATGATATTTTATTAAGGCATTAATCCAGCAATTATGTTTGTTGTTTTGTTCCTGCGTAACTTAACAAACATAATTGTAACCCTAGAATAATGATATTCTTAAAAGTCCCTGGTCTAGTATTATTGTGGAGCGGGTTGCAATAATACATAACGACTAGCATATGTGGAGACTAATATGAGATATGTAGTCTACATATGGGTACAAGTTGGAGAACTTGTGTACTGGACCGACCCACCATGAGAACACTACATGGATCGTTATATGAGTGTCATAAGTGATTCCCATAGTGATCAGGGTATATGTAGTCCTTCGACCTAAGATCATCAAGGTTCCCTACATGTGAGTCACATACTTTGATACTTTCCTTTGTTGCTCGTAACTGAGTGAACTTGAAGGAGGTCATTGGGTATGTCACATATCATGCGGAGGGATTTGTATGATCAAGATGGGATTTGTCCCTCCTATGTAACGGGAGTGATATCTTCGGGCCCCTTGATAGAGTGAGACTTAGAAAATGCATGGCCATGCTCGGATGAGTTGATATACGATATCAATGTCATCAGTTTAAGTTGGTCTACTCGGTAATCAAGAAACCAAAGATTGGGCTATACGAGAGTGACACATTCCATGTCTCGTGCTTAGTCTTGATATCTTGGACAAAGGGACAATGGCATATATCGGTGATGATCATAAAGGTTTAGTCGAATCATCGACAATCTTGTCACTTGGGTAGCAATGATGTGTTGCTAGACACCGCTCATTGCTTATGATCATAAATGTGATTTATGATCATTGCCAACGTGATAAGAGCCTATTGGGTCGCACACATAGAGCAATTTGGATCATTAGAGTGCATGGGCTAATTATTTGGGTTATGGTTTCACTTTAATTTCGTATTAATAATGGGCCCAAGAGTTGAGCCATTATTAAGCCCGAAATTAAATCCTAATTGGATTAGGGCTTTGAAACCCATTAGGCCTGGAAGTTGAGTCTCACTATAAATACAACTTTTAAGTGAGAAATTCGCAGGTCTCCTTGCCCTAGCCTCCAAAAAGGACAGCCGCACTCTTCTCTTGCAATTCCTTGGAGGACGCAAGCTAGCACTGCGAGCGCAAGAGAAACGCATCTACCGGGACGTGGTGGAAGCGTGGTGATCCCGAGAGGCTCGTGTGGATACCATAGAGAGCCTGAACACGTCAACTGTTCAGGTTTTGTGATTCGACTCTACAGTTGAGTGAGAGATCTCAATCGAAAATTAGGTATGAAAATTTTCGAACACCCGGTTTACCCCGTTTCACTTGGATCCTAGAGGGTTTCGGTTAAATTCCGCTGCGCTGTTTGGCTCCCGAAACCCAACAATGGTATCAGAGCTACTGGTGAAACCCTAAATCGGGATTGAGTGTTGAATCGCATGATGCTATGTGTTCGATTGGTTTTCGGCCATGATTAATTAGATTGATTCATGATGCATGAAACCGAAATTCGTAATGAACATATGAGATATATGAAGAAATGCCACAAATTGGTTAATGAGATTAACCCGAAATTGATAGGTATGAGATACCTATATGGATTAGGATTCTTGCAATAGTTGCAAAAACCCTAGGTTTGTTCGGATTCGGCCTGTTCGGGCACCGAAAGTAAGGTATTTTTGGTGGCTCGAATGGAGGAGTCTCGGGTGCCTACTTGGTCGAAATAGAAGATTTTGGCCTAAGCAATTCCTTGACTATCTGAAGGAGTGTGGTATAGTATCACAACTCACTCCACCAGGTACACCACAATGGAATGGTGTATCTGAAAGAAGAAATCAAACTCTGTTAGACATGGTTCGCTCTATGATGAGTCAAGCTGACCTTCCAAACTCCTTTTGGGGACATGCTCTAGAGATAGCTGCTTTTACACTAAACCGAGTTCCATCTAAATCGGTTCAAAAGACACCATATGAGATATGGAGTGGGAGGCATCCCAATTTGTCTTTTATGAAGATTTGGGGCTATGACGCTTATGTGAAATGTCAATCCTCTGACAAACTAGGGCCCAAATCTCAAAAATGCCTTTTTGTTGGGTATCCCAAAGAAACAAAGGGTTACTATTTCTACAATCCTTCTGAGCAAAAAGTGTTTGTTGCTCGAACTGGTGTCTTTTTAGAGAAAGAGTTTATCTCTAAAGAAACTAGTGGGAGGAAAGTAGAACTTGAAGAAATTCAAGAACAACAAGGAGACATCGAACCTGAAATGGAACCTGAACAGACACCACAAGATGTTGTGGTTCAAGAGTCTGTTCCTGTAGCACAGAGCCCACGTAGGTCTGGTAGGATTCGGCGTGAGCCTGAGAGATATGGATTTCTCGTGACTCACACTGGTGATGTGATGCTCATGGATCAGGATGAGCCCACAACCTACCAACAAGCTATGTCGGGGCCTGACTCTGAGAAGTGGCTAGTGGCCATGAAATCCGAGATGGAATCCATGTATGAAAACCAAGTATGGACTTTGGTTGACCCACCTGAAGGGGTAAAACCCATAGGGTGCAAATGGGTTTTCAAGAAGAAAACTGACATGGATGGTAATGTGATTACCTTTAAGGGACGATTGGTTGCAAAAGGTTTCAAGCAAATTCATGGTATTGACTATGATGAAACTTTTTCACCAGTTGCTATGCTTAAATCCATCCGAATTTTGTTTGCTATTGCTGCACACTATGATTATGAGATATGGCAAATGGATGTCAAAACTGCATTCCTAAATGGAAAGCTACTTGAGGATGTGTACATGACACAACCTGAGGGTTTTGTCACTCCTGAGAATGCCAATAAAGTGTGCAAGTTGCAAAGGTCCATTTATGGACTGAAGCAAGCTTCTCGAAGTTGGAATCTTCGTTTTGATGATGCAATCAAAGAGTTTGGTTTTATCAAAAATGAAGATGAACCTTGTGTCTACAAGAAGGTTAGTGGGAGCGCTATTGTCTTCTTGGTGTTGTATGTAGATGACATACTACTCATCGGGAATGACATTCCTGAGCTACAGTCTGTGAAGACTTGGCTGGGGAAATGTTTCTCTATGAAGGACTTGGGTGAAGCAGCCTATGTGTTAGGCATCAGGATCTATAGAGATAGATCTAGAAAGCTTCTTGGCCTAAGTCAAAGTACATATATTGACAAGGTGCTAAAGAGGTTTAGCATGCAAGATTCCAAGAAAGGATTCTTGCCCATGTCACATGGTATAACTCTTTCTAGATCTCAGTGTCCGAGTACACCCGAGGAGAGAGAGCGCATGAGTAAGATTCCATATGCCTCAGCAATTGGATCTATCATGTATGCCATGATATGTACTCGTCCCGATGTCTCATATGCTTTGAGCATGACGAGTAGGTACCAATCAAACCCCGGTGAGAGTCACTGGACAGCTGTTAAGAACATCCTTAAGTACTTACGAAGGACTAAGGATGCATTCTTGGTCTTTGGAGGTGAAGATGAGCTCGTTGTAAGGGGTTACACCGATGCAAGCTTCCAATCCGATAAGGATGATTTTAGATCGCAATCTGGTTATGTGTTTTGTATTGGTGGTGGTGCTGTGAGCTGGAAGAGTTCAAAGCAAGAGACAGTAGCTGACTCTACAACAGAATCTGAGTACATTGCCGCCTCTGATGCTGCGAAGGAGGCAGTTTGGATCAAGAAGTTCATCACTGAACTTGGAGTGGTTCCAAGCATTGCCAACCCGATAGAGCTCTATTGTGACAACAATGGAGCAATCGCACAGGCTAAGGAACCTCGATCTCACCAGCGATCCAAACACATACTCCGACGCTATCATCTCATCAGGGAGATCATCGAGAGGGGTGATGTAAGGATATGCAGGACTTCGACAGATAGCAACATTGCTGATCCACTGACAAAGCCCCTTACGCAGCAGAAGCATGATAGCCATTCTAGGTCCATCGGTATTAGATACATGGATGATTGGCTTTTAGTGCAAGTGGGAGATTGTTAGTGTTGTGCCCAAAAGCCAATCATGAGATGATTGTATTTTTTGCACATTGAGTCATGATATTTTATTAAGGCATTAATCCAGCAATTATGTTTGTTGTTTTGTTTCTGCGTAACTTAACAAACATAATTGTAACCCTAGAATAATGATATTCTTAAACGTCCCTGGTCTAGTATTATTGTGGAGCGGGTTGCAATAATACATAACGACTAGCATATGTGGAGACTAATATGAGATATGTAGTCTACATATGGGTACAAGTTGGAGAACTTGTGTACTGGACCGACCCACCATGAGAACACTACATGGATCGTTATATGAGTGTCATAAGTGATTCTCATAGTGATCATGGTATATGTAGTCCTTCGACCTAAGATCATCAAGGTTCCCTACATGTGAGTCACATACTTTGATACTTTCCTTTGTTGCTCGTAACTGAGTGAACTTGAAGGAGGTCATTGGGTATGTCACATATCATGCGGAGGGATTTGTATGATCAAGATGGGATTTGTCCCTCCTATGTAACGGGAGTGATATCTTCGGGCCCCTTGATAGAGTGAGACTTAGAAAATGCATGGCCATGCTCGGATGAGTTGATATATGATATCAATGTCATCAGTTTAAGTTGGTCTACTCAGTAATCAAGAAACCAAAGATTGGGCTATACGAGAGTGACACATTCCATGTCTCGTGCTTAGTCTTGATATCTTGGACAAAGGGACAATGGCATATATCGGTGATGATCATAAAGGTATAGTCGAATCATCGACAATCTTGTCACTTAGGTAGCAATGATGTGTTGCTAGACACCGCTCATTGCTTATGATCATAAATGTGATTTATGATCATTGCCAACGTGATAAGAGCCTATTGGGTTGCAAACATAGAGCAATTTGGATCATTAGAGTGCATGGGCTAATTATTTGGGTTATGGTTTCACTTTAATTTCGTATTAATAATGGGCCCAAGAGTTGAGCCATTATTAAGCCCGAAATTAATCCTAATTGGATTAGGGCTTTGAAACCCATTAGGCCTGGAAGTTGAGTCTCACTATAAATACAACTTTTAAGTGAGAAATTCGCAGGTCTCCTTGCCCTAGCCTCCAAAAAGGACAGCCGCACTCTTCTCTTGCAATTCCTTGGAGGACGCAAGCTAGCACTGCAAGTGCAAGAGAAACGCATCTACCGGGACGTGGTGGAAGCGTGGTGATCCTGAGAGGCTCGTGTGGATATCATAAAGAGCCTGAATACGTCAACTGTTCAGGTTTTGTGATTCGACTCTACAGTTGAGTGAGAGATCTCAATCGAAAATTAGGTATGAAAATTTTCAAACACCCGGTTTACCCCGTTTCACTTGGATCCTGGAGGGTTTCGGTTAAATTCCGCTGCACTGTTTGGCTCCCGAAACCCAACATAAAGTTGGCTATTTTACTGGTTACTATTCATTTGGTCATTTTACCCGAATGACTTGTAAAGTCCATAATGTGGTTCTAGATGGACTTAATGCCTCAAAGTTGTTCCCCTGTGAATGTTTAAGTGTATTAAAGGCTTTAAAACCTTTAAGGTGTAGTAGGACATGGGTAGAATTTGAGTTGGACATAGTGTGAAAGTTTGGACACATGAAAGGGACAACCAAGTGCATCAAATGTGCATGTAATTGTGCAAGTGCATGAAAATTTTGTGTTCATGCCATATTGATATAACATGACTTTTTAACTAATTTCTATGCTACCAAATGAATTTGTAAACGAATATGTGTATGAGGGTTGAACTAATATACACATCTTTGCATAAAGACCAAGAGGACCACTTGCATAAATGTAGTGTACATGTTCTTATGGCCTATAGAACATGCATAGTCCAGGGACTTGGACACACTAAATATGGTCACTATATTTAAGCACTCATAGTGGTAACAGTTTGCTTAGAACTTCTAAGGATTCCTTGATAGCAATATCTTTCACTAACAAATTGAGTGTTGAGTGTTCATCTTTGAGTGAAACACGTGACGGAGTGTTGTGAGGTTTTATTTTCAGGTACAATGGCAAGGAGGAATAAATATACTAAGACGGAAACACCACACCATGGTCTGTTCCAGACTAGAGTTGTTGTCTAAAGCCATAAAGTTAGTGTGGTTATAGATGGAAAATACCATGCAAACATGGTGAGTCTAGACATGGTTAAGAGGCTCCATCTAATATTCTATGGACATCCGGAGCCTTATTGGTTGAGATGGAATCATAAACATGAGGAGTTTATATCTAAGGAAGTCCTAGTTCTTATGTCTATTGGCAAGAACCAAGATTGCATACCTTGTGATGTTGTAGATATGCCATGGGCACACATCATACTTGGCCAGCCATGGGTAGAAGGAAAATAGGCCATTCTTGATGAAGGTACAAGCTAGCTATCTATATTACACCATGTAAAGGAGATCATAATTGCTCTATTAAGCCCAAGGAAGATTGCTAATGATTGAAAAAGGTTCTTTGGTAAGGCGGAGAAGAAAAAGAAAATTGAGAGGAAAATTAAAGGCTTGGGAGAAAAGCAAAAGAGGAAAATTGAAGGAAAAATATAGAGATTTGAGATTAGTGAAATTGAGTGGGAAGTTAGTGTTTAAGAGTTCTCAAGAGAAGAAATTGAATGTGAAGTTGAAAGAAGATAAGAGTGTAATGAACCCAAGCTGAGTGAAAAAAGAAAGACCTACAGAGAAACCATACTTTCATCTAACACAATGAAGTCTTCTTCTAGTGTTATGTTGTATTCTTTTCTAAAATTAAGTGGAGATGAGTTACAAGAATCAAATGAGTTGTTGCCCATCTAAGAAGTTGGTGTTCCTAATATTCCAAGCCATGTCTCATGAATCAAACCAACTAAGAAGGTTGAAAAGGAACAATTTAAGGTAAGTCCTAGTGATTTCATGTGCAAAAATATGCCTAACATTGTTTCTTACCCTATGGTTCAAGGGGAAGAAATTATTGCTACTCCACCCAAAGTCATTGAGTGCAAAGGTGAAAATTTTGTGGTTCCTACACCTACGGAAGATACATGGAGACTAAGTCCAGCCACTGTAATGTATATCTTCCTTACACCTAGATTTGATGTGGTTTTGCATAATCTCAAACAATGTGTGTTTGCTAGCAATGTTGTTTTGAAGAATGATTTTCATGAAACTAGATTAAGAGAAGGAAGCAAGCATGAAACTTTGACAAAATATGGTTTTAAATCTTCTAATTCTTTGGTTTTGTCAAATCCTCTTTTGAATTCCATAAGTTTCTCTAAAGAAAAATCTATTTTGGTGTCTTTCATTTTTTATTTTGTTTATTTTCATCCATCTCAAATTTTTTTTGCCTCAAGTTAAATCAATTTTTCATGCATAAATTGGTTCTTACACATGCCTTACATATTTCTTTGATTCCCATTTATGTTCAGCCCATTTTTGTGCATCAATCTTTAATTTCTAGCAAGTATTTTTTTGTCATGACACATGCATTACACAAACTTTTGAGCCTTGATATTTTTTCTTTATGTCCAAACTTGAAAGTATTTATTTTCAGTGAAAATTCTGGTTTTAAGTTCAGTCTTTTGAGGAGATATGTTGGTTCCTTTGTTTTGTTATCACATTCCACACAAATTCACAAATTTCATACATTGTGGTGCATATACACGCAAAAATAAGTTTGCCACTAAATTGGTTTCACTTAATCCTATTTGTTCCAATCTTGCTTCAATTAAAATGATTAGGATTTTTGTGAAATTTATGCATCCTTGCTTTGTTATTAGTTTAGGCCTTATTGTGTTCATTTCTTATTTGTTTGAATGGGCTATGCAAACTATTGTCTTGACATGCAAAACTTGTGCTTTTCATGACCATAACACCTATGTGAGTTTAGGTCCACTTGTTTTGAGTGGATACAGCATTCTTGAGGTAAATTCTTCTTACACTTTTCCTAGTTATGAGAATAATGTTTTTGAGATGGCAAAGGTAATGAAAGTGATGCCTAGAGTTAAGATGAAAATTGTGCAAACTTTCAGATTTTTTGTGCTAATTGCTTCAAACTTTGTTTTTGAACCTACAAGTATCAAAATTATCATTGTGTTTAGATATTGGTTCAGGTTTTGCACAAGAGTAAAGTTCCATACACAAGCATTCCATGCTATTAATGCTTATGTGCAAGGTATCTGCTTAGGTGTTGACTATTTCATTCTTATTGATTCAGTTCCCTTTCTCATGTAGGTTTTGATTTGAGGATGAATCCTTCTAAGGAAGGGGGAGTTGATGTGAATAAATTAAGCAACCTCATGCACATTGTACGAATTCTTGAAGCAGTTGATGCTAAGGAGCTTTCATCCCCAAGTTCAAGAAAAGGATGCCTTGTACGTGTTTTATACCATACAAGTTTTCCATCCTTTCCATGTAAGGAAAGCAACCCATGTCTCAAAAGAAAGCATCAAAGTACACCTATAAGCCCTAATGGTGCAAGTTCAAGCTCAATATATCTATAGCCATTCAAAAGGAGCTATTTCTAGTCAATATGCCTTTCTTAAGTTATTTCCTATCTATCCAAGCCAAGACAAGATAACATACTTGGACGGAGGACAAAATCCCAAGTCTTTGTTTCATCATGCTCAAATGAAGCCTAAAAGGAGTCTGATTTGTGTCAATTGGTATCCATGGCACCAAGGACATATCTTAAGCCTTATTCCATCATTTTTGGATCATATATTATGGAATGAAAACCAATCTAGTAGCTTGCATACGTTCTACACACCTAAGTGCACAATTTAAAACCTTGGCGCCCACACATGCACCCTTGGGGACCCTTTTGGAGTCATCTCGTGCCATTTCTTTATATGGTCAGATTTTTCATGTCCACAAGCTCAAGGAATCTCATACACAGCCTATTGGAGAGTTTCAATTTGAAGGATCACTTAGAAAATGCCCAGAAAAAGATGTTCCAAGCACAAACCTTGAGTGGCACTAAAAGTGCACCTTGGAGCCCACCTTAGGAGTTTTGAGGACTAGTTCAACTCTAAGGATTTGATTTAGTTATTTTACAGTTAAATTATGTTATTTAGGTTATTATTTACTATGGAAACTCATTTGAAGCATCTGGGAATTTAGTTGGACGAATTTTCCCACATGTTTGAGCCCAAACCAAGTTTCAAACCCTAGTTCGACTAGGTTTTCTAAGTCTTTTAGGTTTAAGACTTCTAGTTTGAATTTAAGTCTTATTTACCCTAGTTTGGATCCTATATAAAGGCCTATATTTTGGTTGTAAAACACATGAATTTGATGATTAAAATATTGCTTGAGAGTTATTCTCCTTGGTCTTTTGAGAACTTACCTTGGTGCATAAGAAAGCTTTGGCATTCTTTGTTCCTTTTATACTTCTTGTTTCTATTCAAGAGTTGATTAGGGGTGGGGCTCTTAAATCCGGTCTCTTTGATGATGTTTGTGGAACTTGTAATATCTTGGGTGCATTTCATGGCCTTTATACCATTAGGGTTCACATAAGTACTTTCCATCGATTTTGCCATTAAATTGGATGGAAATTGATGATGTGGCATTCAATAACCTTAAATAAAGTTTCAGTGACAATTTTGGCCCTCAAACTATTTCGATCAATAATTATAAACCCTAAATTTCTAAACCTACTCATCCTTGCCTAATCTACTTTTTTCTCTTCCTCTCTTTCTTCTTTCCTGAGCCTCTGCCCACCTCCAGCTCTCCATGTCACTACCACCATCACCTAAATCCAGCCCGCGTTTCCCACCTGAATCATCCCTATTCAATGGATGGCAAAATCTTCCCATTTTTTAGCACATTCAAATCTAGGCGCCCTTCAAATCGTGGTGGTCGACCAGTGCATAGATCATTTTGCCTTCACTATTCTCCTTATTGTTAGTGCATTGATCAATTGTTCTCCTTGTCTTCGTTGTATTGATTGGCTTCTCCTTCACCATGGAATCGCTGGGTGGCAAATTTGGGCATATTTGGGCGACGTCGCAAGGCCGCCGCATCGCCTCCCTCCAAAATCTCTGTCCTCCTCTCCCCAAGCCATGAACCTGACCCCAAATCACTGGTCCGCACGAGGAGCCCAAGTGCCACCCCTTGAGCCAACTCTTCGGCCATTGTTGGAACATTTTGGGGACCTATAATGACCCCCAAATGTTGTGGAGTGAGCAGAGGCACCTAGGCCTTGTCACCAAAGAATATAGAGTTCCGTGGATTTTCCTTCTAGGGGACAGGGACAATGGACTAGTCATCGGCGAAGGACAGGTTGGGCGGGTGGGTTCTGGGTTTTTTGGATTTTATTGATCATTGACCAAGTATGGGAGTTAGATCTAGAAGTTTAGGGATTAGTATTAGTGATTGAAAAAAGTTTAAGGATTAAAATTGTTATTTTATGATTGACTTTAATGACAATTAATGTGACATCATTAATTTTTATCCAATTTAACAGCGAAACCGATTAGGATGCACTATATTAGTTTATCTAGTTCGATAGAACAAATCTAAATGTTAAGTACCCATTTGGGGCAATAATTAAAGCTAAGATACCCTCGGTGGACTTTACTGCATAATAAAGTTTGGGGATAAAGAGAGAAAACATTGGATTTCTAGCAAGTAAAAGTAGGTTTAACAGTTTATGCAAAAACCTTTTTATGAGAATAAAAAACTAAAGTTAATCTCTATACAATAAAGTGTTGTGATTAATAGGGTAAGGAGCTGAATTTTAGTAACTAAAAGCGATGTTTAACTGTAGAAAAAAAAAAAAAGTGAAAAAAAGGGTACTAATTAGGGTTTGAACCAAAAATCCAAAAAAAGTTTAAGGATAGTCCAAGTCATAGCCAAAACGAGACAAACCATACCCTTAGAAGATAGAAATAATCTTTACATAAAATAATGAATAGTGATGTTTAAGCAATGATACAAAAGTCAAAGTAAAGTTTATGGATTAATAAAGCAAATGTAAATACTATAGGAAGTAAGAGTTCAACTTTAACTAAATAAAGCAAAAAAAGAAAAAGAAAAAAAAAAGGAAGATAACCAAATTGGCAAACATATAGAATTTAGGAATTAAAATGAAAGATTGACAGTTTAGGGACTGAAACAGATTTAAGCATAAAAAATGGGAAACAAAGAAATTCTTTGTAATTTTTTTCTTAGGTAACTACAACCTGCAATTCTCAAACCTATAGACCAATTACACTGTCACTGCCCTCATATTGTCTCTCAAGGTTTAAAAGATAAAAAATAAAGGAAATTTACATGAGTTAAAAGAAAGATTAGACCATAAAAAAGAAAAAAGAAAAAAATATATTTTTCATGAACCCAAATAATATATGATTTTACATAATTCAAATGACTTATTAACTGATTAGTATGATATCCGCAATTTCTTGCAGCCGAGTTCAAATGTTACAAAAAAAATTAGTATTAATTAATTGACTTATTAACTAAAGGAAATTTACATGAGCTAAAAGAAAAATTAGACCATAAAAAGGAAAATAAAAAAAAATTCGTGAACCCAATTAATATATGATTTTGCATAATTCAAATGACTTATTAGAGCATTTCCAACAAGTTCTCTATTTGATAGTTTTTTTATATTTTAGAGAATATTTAGTATTTTTTCATTCTAATAGTTTCTACATCTCAATTCCCAAAATAGAGAATGGGATGAAAGAGAATAATTGGTTCCCATTCTTGCAGAAACGCTAAAAAAATTTGGTGAACGATAAAACCACATTGTCCACTCTGAAACGATTCTGTTGCGTATCAACTCCTGTTTCTCAACCACACCGTCGTCCTCCACTCAATCTCTCTATCTCGCCAAACTCACTCCTCCCTATCTCTCTGTCCCCTTCCAAATTCACCCCGCCCTTTCTCTCTGTCCTCAACCGAATCCACCCCTCCTTTTTCTTTTTCTCTCGCCAAAATCCCAAGCTCTTGCTTTTATGGAAGTTGTCGATGGCTGTGGGTTCAACTTAATCGGTGAATGACAGACCCAACATGTCTCCGGGGGCTAGAGAACAGATCAGCTCTGGGGGCCGAACTGTCTCCGACGATTGGCGCCCAAATCGTCTCCCGGGGCTGGCGAACAAATCAGCTCTCGAATCGTCTCCGGCAGCTGGCGCACAGACTCAGCCCTCCTCTACGCTCCACGCACTCTTTTGATCCCCTCCTGGCTGCCGCCGAGTCAAGTATAGAATGAGAACTTGGCGGAAGAGTCCGAGGAAGATGTTGAAGATGAACATATGTTGACTGCTTCCATATCTGAATTTTAGATTTGGCTGGAAAGAAGCAATTGTGTTCAGTTTTCTATTTTATGTGTTTTGTGCAAGCTTGCATTGAGATTCGGGCGAATAGAAGAGGGCAATTGAACTAGAAAAGTGCAAATCTACAAGAAGCCTTTTTTAGAATTGATTTTGCATTTGTATTGAAACAGTTGTACATGGAGCAAAAAAAGAAGTCGAGTGTAATTTCTCAATTTCCAAGCTTCTTATTTATTAATTTCTTCTTATAATATAATTGGAGTTTGTAATATTTAATTATTATGTAATAAATATAAAATTTCACAAAATAGGGAAGCTATTAAAATTGGAGTGAAAAAAAATATGAAGATTTTACTTTACCATTTTATAGAAATTATGAAAAAACTGTTGGAGTTGCTCTAATTAGTATGATATCCGCAATTTCTTGTAGCCGAATTCAAATGTTACAAAAAATAAAAATAAAAAAATTGGCTCGCCGGCAATTTATCATGTTTGCCATCTTTTCTATTTTCTGGCGCCGCTTCTGGGAACCCTCCAAAGTAAGACTCGTAACTAAGAACGTGTGACACACCAATCCCTCCGCATTTAAAAACTCAAAACCTGAGGGAACATACCTCAACTGCGGGGAAACTAACTCCGCCGCCATCCTCCACCGCGTTTCGTCCTCCTCCGGCCAGCGGAGTTTTCGTCTCGCCAGAACAATCTTAGTCTTATTTTGCCGCGTTTCAAATCATCATTTGCCTTCAGAGAATAATAAGGCACAGAGTTGTGTGTTTCTATGGACAATAAGAACGTTCTATTGTCGGTGCTGCGTGTGGGGGTCGGGGTGGGAGTCGGACTCTGGTTGGCTTCGGGTCAGGCTCTGAGCAAATGGACCAGCAGTGACTCGTCGTTAACCGGCGTGACGTTGGAGAAGATGGAGAAAGAATTGCCCCGGCAAGTTGTTGATGGCAGAGAAAGCAAAGTCACCTTCGACGAGTTCCCTTATTATCTCAGGTCTTAACCCTCCATCTTTCTTAATCACCAAAAATTTTTCTGTAGTCTGTACAATTTCTTATCATTAGTAATTTAGTTTTGATTGGTTTTGCATTTTTTTTTTCTTTTTTGCTTTTGATTTGTCTTCGCCCATTGTTTCAGTGTTGATCGAGCACTTTGTTTCAGAGAATTACATTCTCTCGCGTTTTGTTTTGTGTTCTTTTTTCTTTCCGTAGTTTCTTTATTAAATTTTTTATTGGCACCGATTATATGACAGATCATAGAGGTAACAACGTAATTGGATCATTCAAGTTTAAATATTAGTGCTGATATTAAACTTTCTTTAAATAACAACGTTGTCACGTTTGTCATCTGTCATATTACAATTTTCAATTTGCTTTTTCTCTTATGCTGAACTAATCATGTGATAGACAATACTGTGAAATATAACTGTGAGTATGATCTAGTTGGACTTGAGTTGTTTGACTGATCAATTGATAAGACTCATTTTTGAAAGAACTGTAATTCCTTCTTGCCATCTTTCGAATGTCGACTGTTGTGCTGTAGTGGGGGATGGTTTGATTGCGACAGAAGCTATTTTTTTTTTCTCTTCTTTTTATTTTTATTTTTTATTTTGGCGGTGGGGGGTGAGTGGGAGAGAGAGACAAATCATTAGCAGTTTAGCCAAATGATACCACTCCATGTTGACCATTGCCTCACAGAAGTCTTGTCAAGATACTTAATAAACCTATTTATAGACACAATTACATATTAATTTTGACCACATGCAAGACAAGTTTGCCTAATTTAACTTCTTTTCTGGCGTTAGTTTCATGTTCCATAAGCGAGCAATGCTAGTGTTTCGTGAGCTTTGTTTTGTCCATGCTAAAGTTGTGTCACCTGTTGATTTGGTTGACAGTGAGCAGACTCGAGAACTGCTGACAAGTGCAGCTTATGTCCACTTGAAGCACGCTGATGTTTCCAAATATACTAGGAACCTTTCTCCAGCTAGCCAAGCAATTTTGCTTTGCGGACCTGCTGGTAAAAGCTTCATGAACAATTTCGTTTAGTAACATGGTTTTAACATTGTAATCAAATTTTTTATGGTCAATTTATGGAAGAATTTTAACCTAAGTCCTTAAAGAGCTTTATCAGCAAATGCTTGCCAAAGCCTTAGCCCATTATTTCCAGGCCAAGTTGCTGCTTCTCAATGTAGCCGACTTTTCTCTGAAGGTGAGTCCCTTCTTGTTTGTTGGCAACGAACTTTATATTGATAGTTGAATGATGTTTTATGCAGATTCAAAGCAAATTTGGTGGTGGCAACAATGAATATGTAAGTTTCTTCCTGCTCCCATAATACAGAAACTCTTTCTGTGCTTTATGAACGTGGTTCATTATCAAGAACTATGAAATTCTAGCTCAGGCAGCATTTGGTAATAATATTTTTGGTTATTATTCTCTCTCTTCACTGTGTTGCTGATGTTCTGTTACTGTTTGTTGCTTTTCAGTCCTTCCAAAGATCAACTTCAGAATCAACATTAGAGCGAGTGTCTGCCTTGTTATGATCTTTTCCTCTCATTTCACAAGAACAAGAAAATAAAGGTATCATATGACATATTTTATTATTATTCTTGTTGTTGTTGTTGTTGTTGTTATTTGTGTTTTATTTTTTTACCATTTTCATGATAGAGTAGACATTTATGGACTTCCATAGGAAAATGGTGCAAGTTTGCTGGGTCGATGTGCTCTCAATATACTCAATCGGGTAAATGGGGTTAATGCTGGTATTGTATTTTAACAGATTTCACTGTGAACAGAGTATCCGTTGATCAGCTTTTAAGTTCCCTACAACCTCTAAATCTACCACACCTGAATTTAGTTCTATACATGACTCTTGAGCCATGTACAACAGTATTTATCAATGTTCAGAAGCATGAAACCACTTGCTGGGCTCTCGCACCACATGCAACAGAATTTACCAATGATCAGAAACATGCCAAATTCTGGTCAGCAACGAACCATTCCAATCTCACATTGAAGTCCTTAACTTTCAGGCAGTTTTCAAACTCACAATTCTGAGCCCTTCCTACTTCAGCAATTTCCAGATTGTTTCACCCATGATCAAATAGAAGTGTTGACATGATGGACTGACTCCAGATTCAAGTCTCCCCAAAGGGTTAACCAGGAATTTGGACCTTCCCTTTGTTTTTTTTTTTTTTTATAAGGTCCACAGGTTTGTAGTTCTCATGGACTAGAAGCTTTCTGGTATAATTCCAAGATGTTGAAGAAGAAATGTTGATAGAAATGGCACCGCATACTTCCACTCATGGTTCTGCTAAGCAGATGAATCAACATTTTACAGGTTAAACTCCCAAAAAGACCTCACATTTTCTCCAGCTTATGGAGATGACCTGCTTTCTTAAACCAGTAATAAGAGTCTTTTGTAAAAGAATCGTCAAAATCATATTCAGCCTTCCTCTCTTAAGGTTAACCTCATATGCCATCAGAATTGGACTCTCAATTCCCCATTAACATGTATTGGTTTTACTAAATGGATTCACCAACCCTTTCCTTGCAATCGGAATTTCCTTATTGTCCTCAACAGTTCACACATGAATATAATTGATTCAATAGAATTGCCCTAGTCAGAAGATAAACATGAGGAACAAGTTACATTATGCATGATCCGCTTCCATAGGGTTGGCAAACTTGTATTTTATTTATTTTTTTTCCTAATAAGAAATATATCAAGGGACTATGGCAGTGAAAAAAGGAATGGCTTTGCCATTTGGTTTTCCTTTGGTTGAGTGGCAATCTCGAGTAATCCATATCAATCAAATATCAACCGAACACATATTTCAGTGTTATAGTTCATCCTTCAGGCCCAATGCGATCATTCTCATGAATTTGATACTTCAACAGTTATCGATGGATGGTTTCTCCTTTTGGTGCTTCTTGGATACTGTGAGATATATGGCTCCATTGAAATATGTGATTATTACTATTGTTATCCTCCCACTTCTCACTGCAACTGCACTTTCTCAATACCCAGTGAGCGGCCCCCCAGTATCTCTTTTTCCTTGGGTTTCTAAATTCTGATCGTAACTTTGCAGGCATGTTACGAACGCAAGCTAGTGGTGTTGATATACCTTCAAGGTATTGCGCCATATATGTTTCTGGTTGCTCATATTGGTCTTGCCACAGAGATAAGGCTGTGACTTGTCTGCAGACCTGGGTTGTTGATGTAGTGTTTGGGTAATGAAGGAAAAACAGACTGCAAATTATAAACAGAGGGCCCTCCCAAAGCTAGAAACATCATGCATTTGGGCTTTACAGTTTTGAATCTTAGTTGACATGAAAAAGACATGTAGATTAGAAATTTTATTTGGCTCATGCAGTCTCAGCTTTCTTGTGTCCATGCAATAATGGGGGATCTGAATGGAGTAATCTTCCTAGGCTAAGGAGAAATGCTTCTGCTGCAGCTAATATAGATAACCTTGCTGCCCAAGGCTCCCGCACTACTCCAGGTTTGTAACTATACATATTGAGAATATCTATGAACTTCATTACAGTATGATATTTTCATTAATTGCCTGTCCCTTGCAAATTTGAAAAAAAAAAATGTGTGTGCCCTATGATTATAAGAGCTTGGAATTAGTCAATATGCTTTTAAAAGATTTTAGCTCAAGTTAAAAGAATTTTCTTTGGCATAGCTGGTGGGGGGAGTAGTAATCAAACTTCTTCACCTGTTAAGGTCAATCCCAGCAGGACCCGGAAGAAATCCTGTAATTTAATCATACAAATTATTTTTTTTTCATCATCTAGAATTTGGACTTCCTCTATTTTCCATCGACTGGTGTTTCATTCTGTGGAAGTAAAAGTATTATTTTTCCTTGGCAGGTCCTCTCAAGCAGACAAGCAGTTGGTCTTTCAACGAGAAGCTACTGATACAGGCTCTTTACAAGGTAATGTAATTTTTGAAATCTATCTGAAATATTCAATAATACCAAAGCGTCACTGCAAGTGGTATGAAGTGGAACTATGTCCTGTCTTTCAACAAATGATGGCAATTAGAGGTTTTCCCAATGACCGCAGGTGCTGGTTTATGTGTCAAAAAGAAATCCTACTGTTCTGCACCTAAGGGATGTTGACAAGCTGTTGTTGAGATCACAGAGGATCTATAATTCGTTCCAGAAAATGCTGAGAAAACTGTCCGGACCAATTCTGATTCTTGGCTCACAAGTTGTGGATCTGGCCAATGGTGAGAATCAGGTGGATGATAGGCTGAGTGTGCTTTTTCCGTACAACATTGAGATTAGAGCCCCAGAAGACAAACGCCATCTTGTCAGCTGGAAGTTTCAACTTGAGGATGATATGAAGAAAATCCAACCTCAGGACAATAGAATCCACATCATGGAGGTACTTTCAGCAAATGATCTTGACTGTGATGATCTGGATTCTGTCTGCCTGGAAGATGCAGTTGTCCTTGGCAGGTATATAGAAGAGATTGTTGTGTCAGCAATCTCTTATCATTTGAGGAATACCAAGGATCCTGACTATAGGAATGGAAGACTTGCGATATCATCTAAAAGTTATGAATTTGTGCTTCTTGAACAGCAGCTCTTACTATTGTTGTTGGTTTTAGCTGATCTTAATCCACCTATGCAGTTTGTCGCATGGATTGAGTATTTTTCAAGAAGGCAAGTCCATTTCCCATGACACAGTGAAATCAGATGTGCAAGCTGCTGATTCCAGGGTAACACTATCTCTTTGCCTTTGTCTTATGATAAAGAAATTATGATCGTTGACATGTAAACTCATCCGTTATTGATGTTAAAGCAAACTACAGGAAGCGGCAAGCAGAGTGGCTACAGATACGAAGCCAGAATAAAAAACCGAGGGTGTCAACAATGAAAGGAGGAGTGAAACAGATGCAGCAGCCCCAGCAACAAAACCTCCTGGGGAGGTCTCTACTCCAGCTCCAAAAGTGGCAGTGAGTTGTTTATGCTGATTTTTGTCTCAACCTAGCCAATGGTTGTATAATTCATTCATGTGCCAGAGTACTTTCAATGAATCTGGATTACAAACATATAAATGCTGTAGTCATGACCAAGTAATCAGCTTCACTATTATGCATATTTCATTCATTTTAGTAATTGCATATGTTAATGACATGGTGCAGGAAATTCCTCCAGATAATGAATTTGAAAAACATATAAGGCCAGCGGTTATACCAGCAAATGAGATTGATGTAACTTTCGCGGACATAGGTGCTTTAGATGATATCAAAGGTCCCTCCAAGAGCTAGTGATGCTTCCTCTCCGAAGACCGGACTTATTTAAAGGTGGCCTCTTAAAGCCCTGCAAGGGAATATTGCTGTTTGGTCCCCCTGGTACTGGGAAGACTATGATGGCCAAGGCAATTGCCAAAGAAGCTGAAGCAAGCTTCATTAACGTGTCCATGTCTGCTATTACCTCAAATGGTTTGGTGAAGATGAGAAGAATGTTCGAGCTTTGTTTACATTAGCCGCTAAGGTCTCTCCAACTATTATATTTGTTGATGAGGTTGACAGCATGAGGCCATGCGCAAAATAAAGAATGAGTTTATGACTCACTGGGATGGGCTTCTAACAAAGCAAGGTGAGCGCATCGTTGTGCTTGCTGCAACAAACCGTCCATTTGACCTCGATGAGGCAATTATAAGGCGGTTTGAGCGGAGGTAAGTACATTGTCTTTGAGAATTTTGCAGCATGGAGTTAGTGTTAACAGACTACGAAGATTTTCTGTATTTATAATAACCTTTAAGGTCCCTTTTGGCGAAAGAAAAGGTTGATGAAGATCTGGATTTTAGTCAGCTTGCATGTATGACAGGGGTATAGTGGAAGCGACCTTAAGGTTTGCTGCTTTTGTTTGATCTGTTTTCAGTTTCCCACTTGAATGACTCTTGGTTTTCACAATCCAGTTTGCTGTTGCAATGACAGCTGCTTATCGCCCTGTTAGGGAGCTAATACAGCAAGAGAGGGCCAAAGATATGGTATGTGTTTTATGAAATGTCTCTGCAACTCTTCAGTTGTGCCTGCTTCAGAAAAGCATAGTCTTGGATTTCTACATGACGTTATCTCTAAGTGCAGTTAGTTCTGCTTCTGTTAATCAGCCTCCATTGTGGGAGAGGAAAAGAGAAGTTCCAGAGGCAAAGAACACAGAACATGTCTCAGTAGATAATGAAGGAAATTCAGAGGAAAGGATTGTTGTACTAAGGCCACTGGACATGGAAGACTTCAGGCAGGCAAAGGAGCAGGTAGACTTCAATCCCCGTTCAACTAGAACTGCTCCTCCTTGTTTCGTTTTTGACCCTCTTGATTCATAATAAGACAATCTTTGTGGCCATAAACACGAACATGGCATCAGATGCTCACTTGTGAGAGTGAAATCTTGTTGAATGCAGGTTGCTGCTAGCTTCGCCACTGAGGGAGCTAATATGAACGAGTTAAAGCAATGGAATGAGCTGTATGGCGAAGGTGGATTAAGAAAGAAGGAACAACCTACTTACTTCCTGTGAGACCCTTGTCAAGATTCCATGTTCTAATAGCTGATGGGAGATCTTCCAAACTGATTGGTAACAAAAAAGCAAAACAAAAGAAAACAAAACCAAGAAAGAGTCACTGGTTCATCCTGCAATGTCCTATAGCCTGGTGAGCACTTCTATACTAAGTATCCACATACAATAATGTAGGGCATGCATTGCTGTGATGCTTCTCTACCGTAGGATCTGGGAATAATTTTGTTTGGTACACTCAGATACAATAAACCGGCATTAGGGTGTGGTTTTTTTTATCAACTGGCGTATCTCAGCTCTGTACCTGAGAGATGTTTCATTGTTTATCTGTTAAAAAGCTAAGATCTTCCACTCTATCTCTCTTGATGTATGAATCTTGGGAATCAAGCTAGACCAGGGGGCACGACGATTGACGAGCCATGGCTGTAGAGGGTTACTAGTAGTTTCTTTGTTTAAGAAATATACACCGAATCATTCACTTATGTGTGGACATACAGAATGCAAAAAGCATCGAGTGCAGCATATAGAAAAACGAGCATTGTCTCTGCCCACCTTGACCACGATTGACTTGGGCCTTGCCATGCCTTTCTCGGCTAGGAATGTAAGGTGATGGTTGGATGTGAAAATTTTTCTCATTTTTCTTTTTCAATTTTTCTTTAATGATGGTTTGAGTGTATAGCTTGTTTTAAGGATGTGGAAAGCATTGTTTTCCAAAATTCGGAAAACTCATGTTATAAAAAAAAAACTTTGTTTTTTAGCACATGAGTTTTCTAATGTTTGGAAAACAATGTTTTCCACGTACTTGAAACATACTATGCACTCAAACTTAATAAAAAAAAAATTAGAAGAAAAAAATTTACTGCTAGACGCCACCTTAGCCTTTGGGTTTCTTCTTGCTCTCTTAATTCCTTAATTATTTCCGTTTTTGTTTTAGGGATTTTCTCCTGTTCTCATCTATTCACCTTTTCCCTTTTAACTAGTGTTCTCGTCTTCTAATTTTTAGTTTAATTCTACGTCTCTTAATATGATACTTATCTGGTGTTTTGTCCCTTTTTGTTTCTGTCTAGTTTCCTGATTGCTATTCGTGCTGTTTATTTCTCTCTATCCCTTTTTTCCCAACTTGTTTTGTTTTGCAAATTTCCAATTCGTCTGTGTCCTTCAGGTTGTTTCTGCCCTTATATAATTCTCTGTTTCCGTCGGGCTATCCTCTTTCAGCTTTGGTTCGGTTTTGCTTTGTCTCGTCTTAGTATGAATTATGTTGCCAGTTACTGAAGGTATCTGGGAAACAAAATGGGTTCTTAAGTGGCAAAGAATCTAAACAATTGAGACGTTCTTTTTAAGGCTCTGCATCTTCTCCACCACACTTTAGAGACGTTCTTGTTGAGGTGGTGAGGAAACTTTCCTCTGGCTCTACATTCTATTACCAGTCAGGTTGATAAAAATCGAGATTCACACGGCTCAAATCTAATCTAACTGCACTTAAAGTGTCCCAACTTAAAGAGTCACAACAAAAGCAAGTGACCTGAGAAAATCATCAATGACTTGGGAAATCAACAGCTAGATGTTTTCCATGAGGTGGTAAGGCTGGAGGAGCACCATCCTCCTCAAGTTAGAGGGTTGCAGAAGAAGATGAAGGAGTTTGAATGTAAATATGTAATAACCAATCCCTACAACATGAAATTGATGAATTTCATGACACATCACCTCAAGGAAAGCCTTCTCTTAAGCTAAGTTGAACTATGACGGCCTTGGATATCTTAGACCCCTTCAAAGCTTTCCAAAACAAACTAGCTAGGAGTTTAGGTACCCACTTGAGTGAAGTTCTTGTCAAGAAAAGAAGCATGTCATTTGTATGAGATATGGTGGTCTTTTACATAAAGGATATAGTTGTGTGCCTTCTAGGATTCTATTTCCACAAACCTCCCACTCCCAGAACATTCCTTCACCAAAGGACCTAAGCTGCAAACATATCAGCAGCCAACAAATTCCATACTACAATTAGAACATCAAAGATGGATTTTGTTCAGCCAATTGACGCCACTTTCACGATGTGTCAGAAAAAAGAAGGTTGCATAATCTGGTCACCTCAAGTAGGGATAAGCAGACAAATAATACTAACTAGATTACGGTGTTCTCATGAGACAACATTGACCACTTGGTATCTCGTCCTCCCAAACCAGTTAAGGGAGCAATGATTAAGCATGCCAAACAATCCGAGCTGGTCAATCCTCAAGAGCTTCGGTATAGAAACACCTGCCTTTCGGGTTTACCTTACCCCAATTAGGATTAATTCCCAGGCGGATTTCAGCCCCAAGTTTTTAGCACATATTTATAAGCATGGCAATTGAATTAACTAAAAACAAACCTCGAACCAAAGTGGAAATATATCATTTTCTACAAATACGGGTCATTTAATATATATAAGAACAAGCTACTTCATTTTACAAACATTTAGTTTATTAAAGGCAAAAGCTACTGCAATATATATACATATGAGGCACATATCAATACAAGATCTAGTACATAGGTTCATTGTACATACAGTACATAGGTTCATTGTACATACCTTAATTACAAAAATCATATGCACTCTTTTAGGTCCAACACTACTTAGGACATAAACCTTTTAGTTAATCTCAATATTGAACCATATAACTCTAATACTGACTTTAAAACTAATAATTAATACCTCCAAAAGTTAAAATAGGCAAACAATCTTCCATTGGTTGCGAGGTCCTTCTATTAGTTTAGTACCTACACATAAATCATAAGGCTAAGTATTCCAAAGAACACTCAGTAAGGGCCTTTAACCTTTAATGTAAAACACAATAGGATGGCCTACATGTGCATAATCATAAGTATATGCATGCATGCAACTTGTGCTCAACCACTTTAGAGCCACTATATAATGATCATTATATACAAGGTTCGCAGAGGGGCACCATGCCTCGCAGGTGAGCTCACACCCAGAAGAGCTAGCAACTCTATAGTGATCAATATATACAATGTTCACAATGGATTACCTTGCCTTTAAACTTATTGTCCTATATTAGTGTAACACATTAATGCCTCATATTCTCCTTCAGAGAATGCACCTTAGTTCTTTTTCCCCTCTTAGAATTTACTAGCTTTTAGCTAGTTACTTCATTGGACTTGCTAGTATTTAAATAGCCATCCATTTCACCTTTTCCTTTTATATGTAGAAGTAAGTGTGTTTGCTCATGTGCTACTTTGTGTCAATTATAGTGAAATCGCTCTTCAAATTTGAAACCTTTTATAGGGCACACTTGACCTTCATATGCTTTCCCTAAGGATCCTTTATGTTTCCAAGCTTATTAGACCTTTTAGTGACCATTTAGGCAAGCCACGGTGGTTATATTTCCATTTTTGTGGATTTGGTGCCTTTAGTGTAGTATGGTGCACCCATACCCTTAAGTGTCTTTAGGTCATCCTCACTGCCCACCCTTGTTGTTCACCTCGTGGGCACCCTCTCAGGCCTCCCCTTTGTGGCAACAAGTGCCCTAGGTTAGCACCCCAAAAAGGTGCTCCCAATTATAGCATTCCAACCTTACATGTGCACATACACCAGCTCATGTGCCTTAGGCACACTAGTGCCCACCCTCAGGTGTAGTCTCCAATTACAACCCATTAGCATGCCTATGGCATCCTAGTAATAGCCTCGAGTGACTCCCTTGCTCCTTTTTCAGCCCTTGCACCACTAATACACTCGACATGCATACCTAGGAGTATCCCCAACGTGTGCAACATGCGTAGCAGAGAGAGTGTAGCCCTGGGAAGTCCTACCCTATGTGCATCTAGCACACCTTCTAGGGTAGCTGACCTCCATGATAAAACCACTTAACAACCACTTTGCCTACATTTTAACTACAAATTGACAGCATGTTTTTGGAAGAACATTCATTCCCGTCGCGAGCATCAATCCATATGGTTACTCAATCATGCTTTTCAAATGCTCCGTATGGCCACTTATACCTCAATTTTGTACCTTGTTTAGAATTCTTTTTAGCAACTTGGCCTTTTACCTAATGTCGATCATTTAGCTACTTAGTAACCCAATTCTAGTACTTAAAAACTAGGAAATACCATGTTTACATATTGGAACCCTAGCTTACCTCAGTCAAGAACAAACCAGCCTTATATGTCCGTTTCATTTCCATTCTTGTTTCCTTGGTTTCTAGCTTGTAAGAGACTAGTCTATAAGCAAGAACTACATATCAACACCAACCTCAACCTCCTCCTAATTGATCGATAATTAAGGAGTTAGGAAAAACCATGGTTTTATTCACCTTGTAAAAAGGTTACCAACCCCTAGCTCCTTTGCTTCTAAAACATGATTTCCACACTTGAATTGTTGATTTGCTTTAGAAGTTTGTAAGGATTTGAGCTTTGCTGTAGGTGGCTATGGAGGTTCTATGGAGGAGAGGAGAAAGGGAGAGGTTTTATAGGTGATGAGGTTGACATGAGATAGGTTGATGAATAGTCAAAACAAACACTTTTCTCACTTAAACTTATAAATAGGACACATGTTTCCTTATGCATCTCTTTTACATTCTCAAACTCATTTCATCAAATTTTAAAGCATTTAGGGACCCTACTAGCATTAGTCGGCCCCACTTAATTACATATTTAACCTACATCTTCTTGGATTCTACACTTAAGTCACCATGTTTGTAAGGACAATGCTTAAGTCATATCTTAAAGGCTAAAATGGTAATTTCTGCAGGTAAGCTTGTCGAGTGATATCACTTTAACCATTACTTTAATCTTTGCATCCATTTATGAGAAAATTTTTCTTCAAATAAATACATTTGAGTGCCCAGTTTTAATGACCAATTTACCCCTTATAAACTATTACACCCTTGTAATTAATTACTAAGATAACATTGTTACTTGAGTTATCTAGGTCATTATATTCTCCTTACCTTCAAGACATTTGTCTTAGGGATGGTAATTAAGTAGTCGAGTTAGATTTAGGTCAGGTCATTCAGATTTGGGTCTACTCGGGTTAACATAAATTTGGTCCAGCTCGGATCATTTGGGTTTGGGTTAAGTTGTTCGGGTTGGGTTGGGCTGGGTTTATTTGGGTTTAGGTTCACTATAGGTTGAGTCAATTTCAGTCCCGAGTAACTTCAGGTCAAATCCGGGTCAACCTTTATATTCTCTCGGATTACTAGTATACAAGAGAAAATAATTGAATCGATTAATTTTTTTAATTTTTGTTAAAATTTAGATCAAAGAATTGGATTTTTTTTGTGATTTAATTTAAATTAATTTTTCTTTTTTTAGTATATTTAATCAAAATATTCATAAAAATCTTCTTCATTATAGTTTAGTACATATTTAGGTAATTTAATATTGTTGGTAATACTTAATTATTTTTCTAAACCCGTATCCTTCAACTATCACTATATAAGTCATTCAGATCTTTACCCAATTATCATCCAGACATATACTACGACAATTTTGCTATGCTTATGTACTGATAAATTTTCTTTTGAAATTACTACGAAATGCAAATCAAGTTCACTATTAGTGACTAGACTATAAATTTTAAAAAAAATTCAGTGAAAGTGCAAAGATTTCAAAATTCACAAAGCCATGTTGTAATTACTAGGGGTGACTGAATTGAAATTTTTAAAATTTAGTTACCTTATTACACTATACTTAAAAGTTTAGGGATGAATATTGTAATTTAAACAATTGCCTATTAAGATCATTAAACTTATTTTGGAAGAATCCAAATATGGGACTTACTAAATATGGAAGTCCCTTCCCCAAATATGAGACTTATAAAATATAGAAGTCCTCAAAAAATGGAAGTTACTAAATATGGAAATCTCCTCTCTAAATATGAGAATTACTAAATATGAATGTTTAAAAAAGATGGAGCCACTAAATATGGAAGTCCTTTCCTCAAATATGAGACTTATTAAATATCGAAGTATAAAAAAACGGAAGTCACTAACTACGGAAGTCACCTTTCCTAATATATGGGACATACAAAATATGAAAGTCCCAAAAAAATGAAGTTACTAAACATGGAAGCCATCATATTTAGAACTTACTAAATATGAAAGATAATGAAAGAAGAAAGTTAAGGTTTAGGATAAGTGTTAAAATCGAGTTTTGTCGAGTTTAGTCATTAGGCAATCTCTGGTTCGCGTCAGGTTAGTCTCGGGTTTGAGTCAATTCAGGCTTAGGTATTTTGGGTTTAGGTCATTTGTTGGGTTTTCTTGGGTTTCTGTTCAATCTGGTTCAATTTGGGTTCAGATTGAGTTAGGTATAGTTGGGTTCAGGTCATTAACTTTTTTTTTTATTAAATTTGGTCAAGTCGAGCTAGGGTTTAAGTAGGTTAAGTCAGATTTTGTCATCCCTAATTGGTCTCTAAATTCTACTTAAATACTCAGTAAGATATTGGTCCAGCATATCTTGCTCACCCATGTCCTTTGTGCGGTTAGGCAATAGTTTATTAACCATAAGAATCCACTTAGGCCAAAGCTTCCTAACTCAATTATCTAGTATTGTAACTAGATAATCCTCATAAGTCAAGTATTCTCTGATAAGGATAACAAACATGGTGATTACCTGACCATGGTTTGCCACACATTTTATCAGTTGAATTAGATGGAACAAATTGTGTTCATGTGACAGATAGGTGGTGATGCTGGCTTGTATGCCACACTCCCTGCCATCCAAAAGATCTTACAAGGTCCAATTTAACTAGGTTCCAGTTTTCTTGTTTGGTCAAATTGACCACTTCTTTCAAGGGGAAACTCTCAATAACACTTTGTTCTTTATGTCAAATTGTAGCCCTTTTCATTGACACATTTTTCTTGCTTATCATGGGTTTCTTTTACTTCTTTATCATGGGTTTCTTTTACACTAGCCAGGATTTTCTTGATTCTTTTTTTTTTTTTTTTGTAATCCAACATTGATCTCAAGGCCTATATGCACTCTATCTACTAGGTAAGCCCAACAACAAGGTGTCATGCACCTTCTCCCATACAAGGCCTCATAAGGTGTCATGCCTATCACACTATGTCAATTTTAATTGTAGGAAAACTAAATTAATAGCTAATGCATGTCCTGTTAGAATTCTTGGCGCACCAAGATCCTTTTAAGGTAGGATTTGAGCTCATTGAGCTAACTCTAGCTTGAACAGCTATCTAAGGCAGCTAGAAGTAGCTCCCTTTAGCTCAAGTTAGCTTATGTCAGCTCACTGCAGCTATAAGTAGCTCAGAGTAGCTGGACTTCAGCTCAAGTCAGCTCACTTCAGCTATAAGTAGCTCAAAGTAGCTGGACTTCAGCTCAAGTTAGCTCAAGTCAGCTCAAGTTAGCTCACTTCAGCTCAGCTCAAAGTAGCTGAAGTCAGCTCAAGTTAGCTCAAGTCAGCTCAAGTCAGCTCAAGTCAGCTCACTTCAGCTTCTGGTAGCTGAGTGTAGCTGGACTTCAGTTCACTTCAGCTGAGAGCAGCTAACTCCAGCTCAAGGTCAGCTCTAGGAGCTGGACCTCAGTTCATGGTGCTTGGTTGGAGCTCAAAGGAGCTCAATGGTGCATAAGTAGCATAGTGAGCTAGCTTTGTGCCAGCTCACCTTGCTTTTAGCTCATAACCACCAAGAGACACATTTTTTTGTAAAGGTATGTCTCTTCATCAAAAGAGATGACTATTGGCTAAAAGAACATGTCCTTTCATCCAAAGGAAGTGTTCCTTGAGTGAAAAGACATGTATATTCAGCCATAAGGTAGTTATGGGGTGGTTATAGGCCAAAGGAAGTGTTCCTTGGCTCTAAAAGACATGTATTTTCGCCCGTAAGGTAGTTATGGGTGGTTATAGGCCAAAGGAAGTGTTCCTTGGCTCTAAAAGACATGTATTTTCACCCATAAGGTAGTTATGGGTGGTTATAGGCCAAAGGAAGTGTTCCTTGGCTCTAAAAGACATGTATTTTCGCCCATAAGGTAGTTATGGGTGGTTATAGGCCAAAGGAAGTGTTTCTTGGCTAAAAGACATGTATTTTCGCCACCATACATGACCCTTAGCCAAAGGAAGTGTTCTTTGGCTTAAAAGACACCTTTCTTGGTGTAAAGGTGTGCCTTTTGGTCATCTATAAATAGCCTTTAGTGGCTGGCCATTTTAAGCACGAATTTGCACTCCATTTGCTCCATTTTTCTTGAGAGAAAATTGTTCTCCTCCTATTTCCTTTAGAGGCCGAAATATTAAACACTTCTTGAGAGCATTGTGGGTGGATTTACCTAGAGATTGTTCATCTCTATTCAAGCTTCAAGGTGCCCTTCTAAGATCAAGTTCTCCCTCAAGTTTTAACCAAAGATAACCAAGAAGAAAGGTGCACATTCTCTCTTGGTTTAGTAGCATGCTAGGTTTGAATTATTTACATGAATGTTCTTAGTAGCATGCTAGGATTTATTTGACACAACATGTATGTAAAATTGATATGTTATATAGCATGTTATATCAAATGCATGAATAATATGTTAAGAATTAGTATTATGTATATCTATATCCATATTGAATTCAAATGAACAAATATGCATGTGGCATATATATGAGTAGATAACATAAAAGTATGTTATCATTATATCTTGAAAATCTTCATGTCCAATTCTCCTTTAAAATCTATGGCACAACTCTTGAGCATATTTTCTAGAATATGGATCAACCTCTCAGTGTGTCCATTTGTTTAAGGTTGGACATAGTACTCAAGCTCACATTATTGCCTAGTCCCTGTGAAAGACATTCTAAATCTAAAGGCAAATCAAAGGCCTTAGTCATATATGATCTAATCTGGTATGCCATAAAGTCTGTGAGTCTCCCTATATACAACTATGCCAACTACAACATGTTTGTCTTACATCAGCACACATCCTAACCTGAATCCAAATGCATCTATATGGACAACAAAGATCTTATTAGGCCCCGAAAACTTTAAAATGGGTGTAGAGGCAAACCTCCTTTTCGGCTTCAAGAAGTTATTCTCACATTTAACATTTCACTCAAACCTTTGACCTTTAATGTTAAGGTTGTCAGTGGAAAGGCTACTCAGGAAAATTTTTCAATAAACCTTATATAATAGCTTGCTAGCCCCAAAAAGCTTATAACCTTAATAACTATGGTAGGTCTTTTCTGTTCCACTACTACTTTGACTTTTCAGCATAAAAAGTTAATATACTCTCAGTATTGATATGTAGCCGAAATAGAATTTCTTTTACAAAAAAACTCACATTTGGTCAACTTTGCACAATATTGATTATTCTTCAATACTTGCAAAACAATCCTGATGTGCTTCTCATGTTTTCAATGAGTCCTTGATGACACTAGGATGTCATTAATAAGGATTTGTACAAGCTGGTCCAAGTATGGCTTGAATATACAATTCATTGCCACCATAAATACAACTGGTGGATTTCCAACACTTACTGAAATCATGATGCATTCATTACAGGCATATCTAGTCCTGAATGCAGTTTCAGATATATCTTCTTCATTTATACTAATATAGAAGAAACTAAAACTTAGGTTGATCTTGGAGAAGAATTTGACTTCTCTTAACCTATCAAACAAATCATCAATCCTATGTAAGGTATACTTATTTTTCACAATCACTGAATTCAAATTTTTGTAGTTAATGCATAGGCTAAATGTGTCATCTTTGTTTTTCACGAACAACATAGGATCCCTATGATAGGACACTTGATCTTGTGAACCCCTTTGCAAAAGTTCATCGAATTGCTTTTTCAGCTCATCCATCTTAGGAGCTAACATCTTGTATAAGGGGTATGAGATTGGCTTTGCCCCTAGTTATAAGTGAATAGAAAACTCTATCACTCAGTGCAAAGGTAATCCAGTTTACTTAGTATGAAATACCGTAGGGAATGGGTTAGCAATAAGAATGGCCTTTAGCTTATCCTCAACTACCACACCATTCAATCCATATTACTCTTCCTTGTGTACTACAGAAAAGGTGTCTATTACCTTTGGTTGGGAAGTTTGACCCTATTTTCCAACTCTCTAAAACAAGTCACCCCAGCCTTGCAAGGATCTATATAATGCGGCTTTCATAGTCCATGTTATCTCTTTTCATACTCAACCAATCCATCCTTAAGATTACATCATAGGACCCCATGTCCACAACCTATAAATCACATAAAATTGCATGGTTCTCAATCTTTAGTGGAAAATCCTTCAACATGTCATAAGTGAGAATTATCCATTTTACTTAAGTCCTAATCAACTTCATCTTGTTCATTTCCTCTCATCTTAGTCCTAACTTAGTTACTAAGCTAGCAAATATAATTGATAATATAGCACTAATATCAAATAACACATGAATACTAGTGTTACATAAAGTAAAGGTACCTTGCATAACTGGTTGGTCTTTGGTGATCTGTCTAGCCAAGTAAACATCCTAGCTGAGGAGTTGTAGGTTTAGGTCTCACAATTAGGGCACAGGTTGTTGCTACTCTGGGACCCTCACTAGATCTACCCTTTGGGCAATCCTTAGGCCAATTTCCTATGGCTCCACTCACTCTATAGCTATCTGTATGAAATGTTACACAAACAAACTAGCAAGGTTTACTGTTGTCTTACCTCATACACATAAAGCAAGGCGCTCTTTTGCATCACCCTAGGAGCATTGTGAACAATTGGCCCGTTTCCAGAAGACTAAAGCTATGATGATAATCCCTTACTCACTTGTCTACACCTAAGCTAGCTATAACGACTCCTCTTAGGGTGCCATGAGAAATTTCTATGAAAATGTATCCAATACTAGTTGCAATTGGTTAGTTAATTACTTATTTGTTAATTAAACCTTTCATGCATCTAGTTGTTTACTCTGATATGCAAGTATGCATGAGTTTGCTTCAACTTTATGTGAGATAATAAGTAAATAAGACATCAAAACATTGCCTAAACATTCATAAAATATGGTTCAAAGGAAAAGTCAAAGCATCAAACATAGTCACTTCAAGTAACAATTGTACATGTACACCATTTACAAAAAAAAAAGATTTTATATATATATATATATATATATATATATATATTACAAACATATATGCATGTATGTATGTATGTATGTACAAACATATATATTACACTAGAGATTAAACTAGGAAACAATGTGTACAGAAGGCTACTATTAAGATCCAAGCATTAAGCTCCCACCTGAGTACTATACTCCAAAAGGGTAAGCTCAGTTTTGTCCTCCCTTGTGCCATACTGGCTTTTATTAGGCAAAGAGAACTATTGCTAGCATAGTTACTTAACTAGTAAAGAACCATAACTAGAATCATAATGATTCAATAAGCAAAGTGCGTTAACAAAAAACACATTAGCATAACAACCCTCAATAGTTGCTGGCTCTTAGGCTCAATATATGCACAATGAAGCTAAAGGGATACAAGTATTGAAAGAAAATATTAATTTAATTCCTATAATTCATGTTATCGATAAATATTCTTAACAAAAGGAAGATGGGCAAAAGTTTGATAAACCTAAATATTTTGTCGTCAATTTAACACCTAAACAAGTACAACCTTTACAAGATAGTGTCATTTTAAATTAGAAGATCAAAATGATAAATGTAAAAAGAAGCAGAAGTTTCTCATAGAGGCATGTGCTCATGATATGAAGCACTCTCACAATTGGGTTAGGAAGTTTGTTCAGCTAGTTATCTCCAAATATGTCCTAGTCTAAAAGGAATTGCATCTTGTTCCTTCAACCTTGGAAAGTACATGATTTTCATATGAGGAACTCTCTATACAATACATCTTAGCCCCTTATGCTAAGAGATATCGACCATTTCCACTATAGCATAGAGAATGCTAATCCACTCACACATGTTTATTTCCTGTGGAGCATGTACAAGATGAGGCTAGCTTCATCTATGTTCCGCCTACTCATGTATTCAAAACATATGCTACTGTTGCCCTTACTATGGCTTCTGGGTAGGGACTTTTGTAGCTTGATCCTCATCAAATCCTCAAGTAGTCACAGAGTTTTTGAACTTTAATTGTTGCGATTTGGCTCAGACTGTGGCAATTCATGACTTGAAAGTAAGAAGTAATCAACATCGACCCATTGTGTTCTTTGTACTAGAAACTACTTTGCCTGTTATAATTGCGGATAGTAGTCTCCGAAGCTTAGGTTTCCTTAATTCTACTGCCATTGATGTACTCAATAGAAGTGCTATGCCTAGATGGTTAGGAAGTGTGGTTTGTGACATTTTATTTTAGGACCAACATCTTATCCTTTTCAGATTAAAAGATGAAAGCTGGTGCTTGGTTTTTAGGTTGCATTTATGGACACACAAAAGTATACATGGGAAAGAATAATGTAAGTTATTGATGCTTACTTTGAGAAAACTGGCTATTCAACACATTCCTTCCTTGTTGTGGAGCATCTTCAAGAACTCATTACAAATCTTGACATTATTCAGTTACCTCTATTGGTCCTAGATTTACATGGACCAATTCGCCATAGGGAAAGGACTTTCTATTTAAATTTTGGATAATGCCTTTTGTAATGAAAAATGGTTGGATTTACATCTGAATGTGGAATTTACAAATTTGGCGATACAAAGATCAGACCATGCTTCATTGTTTCAGACACAAGAATAGCTCGCTCTTTCTACTCCTTCCTTGATGTAAGGATGGCAAAATTTGATACAACCTAATGACCTAGTCCGACCCACCCAAACGCAAGCCTAACTTGACACCTGATTTAACTAGAAAAGGCAATGACCTTAACCCAACTGTGTCCAACCCGACCTGTACCTAAACCTGATTAAAGTGGACAACAATAAAATATGAACCCAAGTGACCTAAAGCCAAAACAACCTAACCCAAAATAGCCCAAACCTGAGACTGACCTTTTCTCAAAATGACCTAATAACTAAACCCGACAAGACATTTTAACCCAAATAAACAAAAAATACATGGTAAACAAAGATTCAAAACAACTATGATTTTTTATATATTGATTATTTGTCTAAATTATACATCAATTATGATTATGCAATTTAAGAATTTTAAATTTTTTTTTTATAGACCTTATGAAATTTGAAGAATTAATTAACAAAACAAGTTGTTTGGTTCGTTTAGATGTTAAATATTCAAAATATGTATAAAAATACAATGAAGAAAATTTTTATGAATTTTTTAACTAAATAAACTAATTGACTTAAATTAAATCACACAAAAAAATCAAATCCTTTAATTTAAATTTTAATAAAAATCAAACAAAAAAATTAAATTGACTCCAATCATTTTGGCCTATATACTAGTAACCCAAGTGAACCTGATGGTCAACCCGAATCTGGCCTGAAACTCAAATAATCTAACCTGAAGTTACCTGAAACTGAAAATGATCTGACTTGTACTAAAACTAAACCCAAATAAACTCAACCCAACCCAACCTAAATGCGAAATCAACTCAAACTCAAATCACCTAACCTGGACCTGAATTCATGCTAGCCTGATTAAACTTAAACCTGAATACCCTGACCTAAACTTGACCCAACGCACCCAATTACCATCCCTACCTTAGTAGTTTGAAGCATTTTGAACTCACTACTCAAAATGTGAGGATATTATTAAAGACGCATGGGCTACACAAGTTCAAGGTTCTAAAATGTATCAGGTTACTTCTAAGTGTAACCAAATTATTATGCTACTTAGACAATGAAATAAATCCTTCATTAACAACTTACAGCAAAATAGTTTAGCAATGGAAAATCAACTTGCCAAAGCTTAAACTCCTTCACAATCAATACACCTATTTGTTAGCAGATGGAGAGCATTTATTGGCTCAGAAATCTAGAAATCAGATAGCTAGCTCTGGGTGATAGAAACATTTGTTTCTTCCATACTGCCACTAAGACCAAAAGGTTTGCCTCTAGCCTTACAACATTGGAAACTCAATTAGGAGAATGGATATACTCCAAAGACACCATATGCTCTCGTGTCCAATCCGAATTTGTGGATCTATATAGGAGTGAATCCACTCAAAGGGATTTAGCACAAGATTTTTTCTTTGTTCATCCAATTTAAACTCTCCGACAAGTTGTGCAATAATCTACTAACTCCCTTCATGAAAGGAAAGATCAAATGAGCAATGTTTGGGCAGGTCATTTTAAAGCCCATGGACTGGATGATTTTCAGCCAGTGGTGTTAAAAAAATATTAGGGTCTAATGGGTGAGTTAGTGATTGAGGCAATCCTATTTTTTCTTCAAAGAGGTATGCTACTTCAGCAAGTTAATGAAACATTCATTACACTAATCCAAAAGTTATCTGATGTTAATGAAGTAGAGGACTTGAGACCCATTAGCCTATGCAATAATTTTTCTAAAGTGTCATGAAAGTCTTTGTTAATTGGCTTAAGTAGGTTATGGCTCCATTGGTTTCTAAACTATAGAATGCTTTTATGCCGATTCGCCTTGTATAGGATAACATTTTTATTACCCTTGAACTCATGCGCACTGTCCGATACATAAATTGTAGGAGTGGCCTAATTGGGTATAAAGTAATTTAGAAGCTTGATATTAGGAAAGCTTATGGTAAACTTCAGTGTATTTTCTTGAAAAAGTCATCCAGTCTATGGGTTTGCCCGAGTTATAGATACATCTTATTATGTATTGTATCCCAAACGTTTAATATAAATTTTTGGTCTATGGCTATACCATGTATTGGTTTTCTCTTGAGGCAAGATTAGGTAGGGAGATCCTTTCTCCCCATACTTGTTTATTGTATGTGTAGAAGCATTATCCAGGTACTTATCATCCTTACCATCCAATAGTGCACTTTAGGGTCTCAAAGCAAGTGGAAATGGGCTTATCATAAGTCATTTATTCTTTGCAGATGAATGTTAATTTTTTCAAGCCTATAAAGGAAGCCCTCCACATTTTTAAGGGTGCGTTGTCTTTATATGCCACTGCGGTGAGGCAAGAGGTAACTTTTTGAAATCATAATTGATGTTTAGTTGGAATGTTTCTATGAACTAAAAAATGTGTATCAGTAGATCTACCCTTCCCAAATAAATTAGGGCATTCATAACTATTTGGGCTTACCATTTGCTTAGGATTTATTAAGGTCAACTTCTTTCCATCTTCTGGCAGATAAAATCCAGTGACATTAGGCCAACTAGAAATTTAAATTATTAAACCTAGTGGGTAAGCTAACTTTAATTCAGTCCACCCTTTCTTTAATTGCCATCTACATGATGTCATTATCCAAGGTACCAGTGACCATTATGCTTTTATCTCTAGTAAGTTTATACAGTTTTGGTAGTCTGGAGCTCAGGATAAATAGGGTTGTAGCTAAAGCATAAAGGGATTTTAATGCTTCCTAAAGGTCTAGGTGGCCTTGATATCAAAGATATGTGCTTATTTAATAAATTTTTTTGGGAAACACATTTTGGAAAATCTTCAGTGGTATTCTTCAATCTCATGTATGTCATGTACTGGCAGCCAAGTATGGAATAGTCCATTTTGTTTGGGATGTCAAATGTGGCAATAATGGTTATACTATTTAGAGAATATGTGTTTCTAGTTGTGAATTACTTTCCCCTCACATCCAATAGCAGATTGGATCAAGTCAGTTGATTTGTATTTGAGAAGACCCTTGGATTCTAGTTGTTACTTTAGAAACCTTTGCTTTTTGGCCCCACAAATATCTCATGACCCTAACCTTTAAGTGTCTACTTTGGCTGATGAGGCTATAGAAAGATGAAATATTCTTTCTCTCGAAAAAAACTTCTCAGCCATGGTTATCAATCAAATTGTACACCTTTCCCCACCACTCAAATTTAGAGGGATAGACTTAATTAAGTAGATGGGATCTATTTTCAGAATTTTTAGCATAAAAAATGGCTATACCTCGGAGTTAATAAAGAAATCTTGTCTTGCTTGGAGGCCTTTGGCAACAAATAATCACAACAACAAACTACCGGCTCTTTCTTACTCACTTTCATTCAGTAATCCACATCCTCCCTATCATTCATGGGGAGCTCAGAACTTACTGTACTCTGCTACTCCGAGTATATTCCTTATTGACAATGCCTGACACATTTCTCATGCAATAGTGGTAGCAGTTTGGCTTTTTATGGGGATAAATTCACCCTTTGTTTGAAGGAAGGTCGCATAATACCTGGCTGCTCCTCAGCATTGAAAGTAAAATTATCTACTCTCTTTGGGGCATTCAAGCCACTTAGAGGATTCAATTCTCGATTATCACTATTTTGACTAATTTTTCATAGATGCTTGTAGCTCTTCGTGGTAATGTCCTGCTTACCCCTATTTTGGTGGCTGTTCCTCAAGAACATATTTCTTAAACGCACGATCTAATAGGTTCCTTTCTTCCCTAACTCTATTTATGCTTCTGCCTAGAAAAAAAAAATCACAATCCAAATATGATAAAAGTGATTTCTTTAAGGATAGACATTATTACCCCAAACCTGCTCCGATTGCATTTCAAATATTGATGAAATATAATATAGTTTAACAAAAGCGAAAGCGAGAGTATTCTTGTATTCGATTAGATCTATTAAACTCCATTGGAAGAAAACATCAACTTGAGTGCTTTCGAAAAAAAGAATCAATATAAAAAGTGACACTTGGAAGTATAAGATATCAATAGGATATCAAGAGACAAGAGCAAGTCCAGTAAAAAAAATCCAAGGAGCGAGAGTACAAACCTGCCACGAAAAGGTCTAATATTGTTAGCCATTTTATTTGACCATGGACTAAGTCACTTATTTTTTACAAGTATGATAGTTCATCTGCAAGGAGTTCCGATTAAAGAACTAACTCATCCGAATAGTCAAAGTTTGAGGGTTAGTGGCACAATTTGGCTTTTTAGAAATTTATCAAATAAAAATGATCAAAATGAAACATTTTTTGTAATCTTAAGGATCATATTTGCATGATTTTGCGGTTGAGAACCAAAATAGTATAAAAAAATAAATAAATCTTAGAGATTACATGTATAACTTTATTTTTTTTATTGCCAACTTCAAAATATGACCTTATCAAAGAATTATACTCCCTTCATCCCATATAAAGGATGAAACATTTTTTTGGATATGAAGATTAAAGTGTATGCAATTTATAATATTTTTTCAATTTTACTCATGAAATTAAAATTTTTTAAAAATATTTTTTTTGAATTTTATGTAGTGAAAGTTTAAATAAGGATTAAAAAAAGAAAATTTTTTTTTTGGGCTTTGCGTAACAAGAGATTTAAATGAAGATTAAAACAAAAAAAAAAGATTTCTTACAGGATTTTGTATATTAAGAGTTTAAATGAGGATATTAAGGTAAATTAAAAGGTAAAAATTTACTAAAAAGGAAAATATTTTAATTTTTTTGTGACAATTTAAAATGAAATATATTCTTTTTATTTTTTTGGGATGGAGGAAGCGATATTTTAATTTAATAGAGTTTGCTTATAATTATTTTGCCTTATCATCCTGATGAATTACTTATATAAATACAAAGAAAAAACCTAATTGATGAATTACTTCTATAAATCATAACAAACCATAAGCTTCTATATAATTAATACGTTTTTATTTAAATCTAAATACTATTCATTCCGACAACTAGTTTTAGCGCATTAACAGAATTTGGACGGTCTATATTTAAATCAAGTAGCCGTTCCTGACAAGAGCGTTGAAATGGAAAAGAAAGCAGCCGGCACGTTCTGGCTTGCAACGTTGATGATACAGATTGTAGGGAAAACAAAAATTAAAAGGGGCAACCGTAACAAACAAAAAAACGGATTTGATAGTTCAATGGCTAAACAAGGCTAGTCCCTCAAAATTTTCAACTCACATGATTTTATCCCTTAACTTCAATTCAATATAACTTTGTCCTCCTACTTACAAAATCGTAGGATTTAGTCCCTTGGTTGCTAAACAAAACAAGAACCTTAAATATGACTTCCAATCTTCTGATGAAAAGGTTGTGAGAAAAGAATTACCTTAGGGATTTGCTCTAGTGTTGAACCTGGTTTCTACCTTAGCTTTCTTTATATTGTATTCACACACTAACATGTTTCTAGGTTGTTCAATGTGCTACATGCTTAGGGTAGTATTATTTGTGTCCACCTTTTGTCTGTTAGTGTAACAAAGCCTAGGGAGCATCCTTCTAAAGCATTCTTTCAACATGAAGAGGGGCTCCCCGAACACTATTGCCCTTGCCAATTTGCCCGAAGAGAACAATGGCCTAGATAATGTCTTGCAGGTTCTACCTTCATGAGGGCCAATCCTTTGATCTAATGTCCTTAGGCCTTACTTTTAGATTGTGCATGGTAGTCATCCATTACTTAAAAGTATGGATGCAAAGCCTAGCATCTTCTCAAAGATCCTCCAAGAAATCCAGTCTTGCTTGGAGGCCTTGCTCATTCTGCCTTCACTCGAAGACCTGTACCTAGATGGATAGTTGGGCATCCCAAAAGGAATAAGGACCTCCATCTCGTATATGAGGGAGAAAGGGTCTCTCTTGTGGCTTCTTGAGCCATCATCATGAGGTCTGAGAGGATAGAGGGCAATTAACATAGCCAAAGGCCACCTTGATGGTGTAGTTTGTGACCTCCACCTAGCCACCTAATTATGGGTGGTAGATTGGGGCAAAGTAGGACTTGACCCACTACTCTTTCACAAAGGCTCTAAACAAAGCATTGTAAAATTGCTTCCTATTTTCTACCACCAGGATCTGGGGGCACTTGAACATACAAAGGGCCTCTAGATGAACTTTTCAACATGGGCTGTTGTGATACAAGCCAAGGGCTCCACCTCCCTCTACTTGGTAAAGTAGTTCGAAGCTATAATGTAGTACTTGACTGCTTCAAGTGTCATAAGGAGAGCACATATAATGTTAAGCCACCATATTCCAAATGGACAAGGATAGACTGAGGGTTGATCTTCTTAGTTGGGAGCCTTTGTACACTCACGTTCAGCAGGTACGACTAACACTTCCTAATGTACTCTTTGGTGTCTTTGTGCAATGTCAACTAAAAGTAACCTTGTCGAAGAACTTCGTGAGCCAAGGACTCATATCCTAAATGTAACCCACAACATCCCTCATGCATCTCTCTAAGAACATGTTGTCCTTCCTCCATTGAGAAGAATCTTTGTAGGGGGTTGATTAGCCCCATTGGTACTGGTTATCTCCAATTAGGAGAAATTGAGCAAATCTCATATTGATGAATTGATTTGAAGACTTAAACTTAAGATCGCCATCTTATACTATATACTATGGAATCCCATGCAATCTCACAAATTTCTTAACATATTAATGTGCACATTTTTACCTTAAATCAATGAGTGGCTGGAAAGAAATGTGCTTACTTTTTGAGCTTGGCCAAAAAACCCATATAGGGTCATGGTTGTTCTTTTTAAAGGTAGTCAAGTAAGTCCATGGATACAGATGCGGATTTTCTTTCTAGGATGGTAATGTCTGTAGAATCTTAGAAGGCTTTTGATGCTTCACCCTAACCCTTTGATAAGTTAAGCACATCACCACATATGTCTCTACATCCCTCCTAGACCCAGGCCACCAAAAGTAAGGTTTCAAGTCCTTATACATCTTTTCCTTCCCTAGGTGAATAAACAGCTTATTGGTATGTGGTTTAGCAAGGATCTATTTCCTCAGTTCCTTCATATCTCATACGTATAACCTTCATAATGATATAACAATCATTATTCATATTTAAATCCCTAATTTAAATCCTTAATAAAATTGCCCTTTAGCTTCCCTAAAACCTTTTTAAGGTTGTGGTCTTCTAACTATGCTTTTCTTTATCTTTTCTATCCATCCAGATTGTGTGGTTATTACATGCAACTAAGTTTGTTCCCACAATTCCCACTCATAATACAGTAAGGCCAAATTGTTAACCTCATTCTTCTTGGATGTTTCTCATGCCTGCACTAACCTCTTATACTTTTTACTCAAAGCATCAACTACAACATTCCTTTTTAAGCTATATACATAATTGTACAATCAAGATCTTTCATACCTTCAAGCTATCATCATTGCCTCATGATCAGTCCTTTCTAGGTGAAGAGATACTTCAGACTTTTATGATCAGTATATATCTAGAATATGATTTCTAGTAGGCAACATTTCCACTATTTTAAGGCATAGATCACAGTTACAAGCTCCAAGTCATGTACAAGGTAATTTTGCTCATAGGGCCTTAGTTGTCTTAAGCAATAAGCTTTGGCTTGCTTGCCTTAGATCAGTATACAACTGAACCCTAGATAGATGCAACAGTTAAAAAAATGGTTTAATGAGATCTAGTAGTGTTAGTAGTGTTATGATTAGAGCTATTGTCATACTTTTTCTTTAACTCTTAGAAACTAGCTTCACACTTGTCAGTCCATTCAAAAATTTGGTTCTTCATAGTAAATTGGGTTAATAGTGCAGCTAATATTGAAAACTTATGCACAAATTCTCTTGTGATACCATAGTTTCCTAGGAAACTCTTGACCTCCTTCACATTTTTTGCTCTTTCCAATTATGCCATAGCTTTTACTTTTTCATGATCATAACTAATCCTTGAACATTAATAACATGGCCAAGGACTATTATCCCTGCTATCCGAAAGTGAGACTTGGATAGTTTGCCATGCAATTGATGCTTTTTCAAATTATCTAGCATTACCCTTAGATGTTCTTCATATTTTGCCTTACTCCTAGTGTACACCAACATATAATCTATGACTACAACCACAAACTTGCCTAGAGTAACAAGAACATATAATGACTCTATTCATGAAGTCCATAAAACATTGCAAGAGCATTTTCAAGCCCAAATGACATCGCAATATACTCAAAGTGACCATACCTAGTCCTAAAATCTATTTTTAGGATGTCCCTATTTTTATCCCTCAATTAAAGCATAAAATTTATTTGTCATCCCTAACCTTTTCTAGTTGTCCTAAACAGCTCCTTCACATTTATTTTGTCCTCTTAAAGTCCCTAACTTTACATATTTTGTCCCCATTGTGGTTTTTCCATTAATTTTACCATTAAAGTTAGAGGAATCTAAAGGAAAATGCCAACTTTGGTCCCTACAATTTATTCCTCACACTCAAATCACCTTTAAATCAATAAATCTAACAGTCCAACCATTATCTCACCCTTTATCCTAAATTTCACTCTCCCAATCAATAATAACTACTGCTACAACATCGACTGGTCTTTCTTATGCCAACCCACTCTCTATGCCCACAAATCCTACCCTAAGTCCGTTCTATTTCTCTTACCCCAGTTTTTCATTTAAACCATCTAGCATCACTGTCGTTCCTACCTATACCATCCGACAAAAGCATCCACCTTTGTTGTACTGCCTTTAGCACGTTTAGGTGGTCTAGAAGTAACAAGATTGTCCAATTGAGAGTCTGTACTTTCTCCTCCATTAAAGGTAAGTACCTGCAACATAACACTACCAAATAACAAGGCTGTTAATTTCAAATTTTATTACAAGAACTTGGGTCAAAGAATTCTCACATGGCCATTCAAACTGGTCCAATATAATTTTATAGGGTGTCGACTAAAAAAAAAGGAAAAGTAAATTTTGATAACATATCTTTTCTACACATGAGCTATATCAAGAATAGGATCAAGATGTAGATATAGAAATAACTAAGCTCTCGAATGCCATTTCAGATGAATTAGAAATTGGAAAGACAAATAACTGTTCATAGAACTAATAACAAGCTATAATTACACCTTTCCCTTAATGGATTCATGAATTTGCTCCACTTGAGAAAGAGTTTACATGAACTCTTTACCAACTCTTTACCCCTTCAACGAACCTCTATGTTGTATAAAATTTCTCCACTCCCACTTTTTAAGTAGGTTTCTATCTCCAATGTGCTAACTTTGTGCAGAATCCATCAGTTATTCCTTTTGTTGAACTTGATCTTCTAGGTTCAAAAGCCAAAAGTGGTTCTGAAGATGGCGCTAGGTAACCTATAACAATGTTATCTTGATAGATATAGCTGTAGCAGTCCTTTCCACCTAAATACACATTGATTCTAAACCTTAAAAAGACATTGTGTAAAGGCTCATAAATCTATTGTACTTTTCTTTGCTCTTTATTTTCCTTATAGCCAACTAATGGATGGAATCCAACTAGTATGCACATGCAGTAAACTAGTATTCAACTCATCAAATCTATTATTTTACAAAATTTCAATTTTTACAAAAGTTATGGCCTTCATAGTCGTATCTCTAGTGAGGCCACCAAAAACAGTGTCCTCAGGCAAAGTAGAGAGCGTCACATCCACAAAATCACTCCCAACAACCTCTCTATTCTCTATTTTTTTTCTCTTCATTAGATGTTCTTCAAGCCATGAGATGATTATTCGGTCAACCTTTTTTTCTATCTCTTTTAAGCTCTTCATGAAACCCTGTAAATCCAGCTCAAAGAAGTCATCCATAGAGATGTGAGCATCAACGATCAAATATGGTTGGCCTCATCGACTTGCTTAAACACTTTTATTGCAGCTTTTGGTTCCCCGATGAAGAACCCGCTGAGGTCAACAAACGGGATGGCCAAATCTAGCACGTGGAGGCAGGACTTCTCATGGTTGGGCTAGATTGAAAGAAAAAAAGCAATTACCAGTGATGATTTAGAGCATTAGCATGGTGAAGATGAACTTGGTGGTGTAGGAAGGATGGTATGCGAGGATCCAAGGATGCGTGAATGAGACAAAGTGAGAAATTTGAATGGGGTAGTCTAGGAGAAAAAGGGCGAGATGGTGGTGAGTGAAATCTAGGAATTGAATATGGCATTATTTTGGGGGAGTTAGAACTGGGAGGGGAAGAAGGGAGATGGTGGTTAGACTGTTAAATTTTTTGACTTAAGGGTGCTTTAGTGAGAGCAAGAAATTATAGGGACCAAATATGGCATTTTTCTTGAGATTTTGTTAATTTTAACTGTGACATTGATGGAAGGACCACAATTTAGTCAAAATATGAGAGGTTAAGGAATTTAAAAGGACAAAATGAAGGTTAGGAACCTACATAGGATAACACAAAAAGTTTGGGATGAAAAATGTATTATACTCCTCAATTAAATATACGTAGACCTTAGGTCTATATTCGAGAACACTTTATTAGTCTTCAATTGATTAAACAAATCCTTAATCCTAGGAGAAGGATATCTATTCTCCATGGTATGTACATTGAGCTTTAGGTAGTCAATGCATAAGCCAAGTATCCCATCCTTCTTTTAAAAAAAAAAAGGCATATGTGCTCCCGAAGGAGACACTTGGCCAAATAAACCTGTCTTCTAATAGCTTATCAAACTGCTTTCTTAGTTAACTCATTTCTAGGGTAGACATCATGTATGGGGGTATGAATATGTTAGTGTTGAGCCCAAAAGCCAATCATGAGATGACTGTATTTTTGCACATTAAGTCATGATATTTTATTAAGGCATTAATCCAGCAATTATGTTCATTGTTTTGTTTCGGCGTAACGTAATAAACATAATTGTAACCCTAGAATAATGATATTCTTAAACGTCCCTGGTCTAGTATTATTGTGGAGCGGGTTGCAATAATACATAACGACTAGCATATGTAGAGACTAATATGAGATATGTAGTCTACATATGGGTACAAGTTGGAGAACTTGTGTACTGGACCGACCCACCAAGAGAACACTACATGGATCGTTAGATGAGTGTCATAAGTGATTCTCATAGTGATCATGGTATATGTAGTCCTTCAACCTAAGATCATCAAGGTTCCCTACATGTGAGTCACATACTTTGATACTTTCCTTTGTTGCTCGTAACTGAGTGAACTTGAAGGAGGTCATTGGGTATGCCACATATCATGCGGAGGGATTTGTATGATCAAGATGGGATTTGTCCCTCCTATGTAATGGGAGTGATATCTTCGGGCCCCTTGATAGAGTAAGACTTAGAAAAATGCATGGCCATGCTTGGATGAGTTGATATACGATATCAATGTCATCAGTTTAAGTTGGTCTACTCGGTAATCAAGAAACCAAAGATTGGGCTATACGAGAGTGACACATTCCATGTCTCGTGCTTAGTCTTGATATCTTGGACAAATGGACAATGGCATACATCGGGGATGATCATAAAGGTTTAGTTGAATCATCGACAATCTTGTCACTTGGGTAGCAATTATGTGTTGCTAGACACCGCTCATTGCTTATGATCATAAATGTGATTTATGATCATTGCCAACGTGGTAAGAGCCTATTGGGTCGCACACATACAGCTATTTGGATCATTAAAGTGCATGGGCTAATGATTTGGGTTTTGGGTTCACAATAATTTTGTATTAATAATGGGCCCAATAGTTGAGCCATTATTAACCCGAATTAGGGCTTTAAAACCCATTAGGCCTGGAAGTTGAGTCTCACTATAAATACAACTTCTAGTGAGAAATTCATAGGTCTCCTTGCCCTAGCCTCCCAAAAGGACAGCCGCACTCTTCTCTTGCAATTCTTTGGAGGATGCAAGCTAGCACTGCGAGCACAAGAGAAACGCATTTGCCAGGACGTGGTGGAAGCGTGGTGATCCTGAGAAGCTCGTGTGGATTCCATAGAGAGCTTGAACACGTCAACTATTCAAGTTTTGTGATTCGACTCTACAGTTGAGTGAGAGATCTCAATCGAAAATTAGGTACGAAAATTTTCGAACACCCGGTTTACCCTGTTTCACTTGGATCCTGGAGGGTTTCGGTCAAATTCCGCTGCGTTGTTTGGCTCCTGAAACCCAACAGAATATAGGTGTTAACCATGTTACAACTTATTCCCAAACTCAACTTCCATTGAAGGTAGAAGTGCAGGCAAATCAGTGGGGAATACTTTAGGATACTCCCTCACAACTAAAACCTTTATTAGTTCTTCATCAGGTTTTTCTTCATTGAAAGCTAGAAACTTTACTTCAGTTATTATTGGTATCTAGCCCACCACTTCCAAATACATATTGTGTATGTTTTCCATTAGCTTTTTAGAACTAGCTAGATCATACTCTACTTGTGTAAATGATATGATCTCATATTTCTACAATCAATGTGAACTTGATTCCTAACTCGCCAAATTATTCCCAAAATAAGATCATATTTGGTTATGTCTAAGATTAACAGATTAACCTTAATTTCTTTATTACCTAATTGTATCCTACAACCTTTAGCTAAAAATTTGGACAATACTAATTGTTTTCCAGTAGTTCTTATCAGGAATACATCAGGCAATACACATAAAGATAATTGTATGGACTATCTTAACCACTTGGCTAGAAATAATTGACATAGTAGCCTTACTATCAAAGAATTCATGCATAGGTAAACCTTAATTTTTAGTGCCTCTTGTTGAACCTTCCAGGTAGCTATTATTGTGGTTGCCTTGATGCTTGATTGTTAGGCTTAGGAACTCAGTTATTCATTGCTAGATTGGGTTATACTGACCTCATACCTAATTCTCTCTTCTTTCATAGGCAATCTTTCACTCAACATTCCAATGAAAGACACTTCATATAAGCATGTCTCCTAGTACCATGGTTTATTCCAATGGCACTTCTGACAATTGGTGCACCATGGTCCAAAACCAGCCTATGGCACCTTCTTCTTTTCTTCTTTCCTTGGAAAATTTTTTTGATAACCTTTCCTTGGTTGTTTCTTTCATTCTCTTACACTAACACTAGATTGTCCCAGTATACTCATAACCTTGTAGTGGTCCTTGTATTGAATACCCTCAAGATTTGCCTTAGTTTAGGTCTCGGCCCTCTTACAAACTTCTTGTCTTTTAGAAAATCATTGCCATCATGCTTAGGGGTGTACAACAAAAAAAATTGAAACTTTATTCATACTCAAGTACTGATAGGTTTCCCTAGACAAGTTAATCAAACTCCAACTGCATTTTTCCCATGATACACTTATTTATGTACTGATTTTGAAAAGGTTCCTCAAATTCTATTCATGCTAAGGTCCTTTGTCTGTAAGCTAGCCTTCTTTCATTTTTAGCTTCATAGTTATTCTTCATTGTTATCCACTAGATATCTATTCTTCTTACTAGTTAAAGGTTGCCAATGACACCCTATAGGTGGAATTCAAATCCATCCTACCATATATGTCACACCTCACACAGGCCCTGGCCTGTGAGTCCCCAACCTATCTCACAAGCCCAACTAAGGACTGGGCATCTAGCCCTCGGCCTAACCAACAGAACTAACCTTAAGTCTTATTTTCTTAAGGTGATGAGCCTGGGAGTGGCCCAGGTGGCTTTTAAACCAATCCAATAATTACTTGCAGCGTAAGTAAGGCCCAAACCACTTTCTTGCATGACAAGCAAGGCATCAAATAATGCAACTTTCAGTGCATACTTGGTGTGCATCAAGTGTGCTACCTATATGGCAACCAAGAAGCCCACAATGTTGGTTTAGGTTTTGAAAACCACAAAGTATAATGCATGTAGCTCTCGGCCATCAAACACACATACACAGGTGCACTTCAAAACTTGCAAGGTCAAGGCCAACAATATCACACAAGTGCCAAACTTGGGCCCAATACTCATAGCACAAAACCATACACATAACCATCCATACTCATACATAACTTGGCATACCAAGGTCCTCCAAAACAACAACATCTAGGTATCCAAGACTACAAATATACACAGCCAAAAGTGTAGTCTACCTAGCAAATAACATGGCTAGTAATGCCAAGCACACATAAGTTGTTCATGCCAAGTTACATATATAGACCGAGACCCCAAATCCTAGTGCTCAAACATCACCTTAAGGATCCCATACAAAAGCACACACTGCAACACCAAGCCCACGGCCATGTTCATGGTCATGAAGGTGAAAAGCAAAACCAGAGCTAAAGTCCAGATATCCATGCTCTCCTAGACAGTTCCCACTCTACAGCCTGCAAGCTTAAACCATAAGTCTCGGCCAACTCACAATAAAACTTGCAAATAATGCTAAAGTGTCAAGCCAAGCACACATTGGCACATACCTTAGCAACAAAGCAAATAAACACTAAGTGCACACACAAGGCAGCTTAGCACTACTCAGGCTGAATATCCTTGCCTGAAAAATAAATGGAGAATGGGCAGTGAGATTAACTCAGTAGGATTCACTTAAATATAAACCCAACTCTTAAAAGAGTTTATTTAGTTAAGCCGAGTGAACACTCAAGGCTTAACCTCCAATTGATTAGCTCAACCTGCAAAACAAACACAAAGACAAGAAAAGCAAGTATAGCCATATACAGATAACCATAATGGGGGGGGTTAGCATGCACAAGAAATCACCAAAGCACACAAGTACTCACACACACTTCACATTGTTGCTCTCGGCCATATAAGCCATACATGTACCCGTGTGCAATCCTTGCACATAACCTTACCAAAACATTCCATATGGAGCTCCCAAAATGCCAAGCAAATAGGCCACATTCACTTGCATTTTTAGTACATGTACTATAGTCAATTAGCTAATCAACATTGCAACCAAATATAACCAATAAGCCCATCAAGTAACTAAGATCACATGGCAGATTTTTAACCATCACTTAGCCACCTTAACACTTGAACCATGGCATACATTACCAAGCGTACTCAAGTGTAGTGAACCCTACCTCAAGCTCTCGGTCTCCAATAAAACTTCAAGTGTCCAAGTGCCCTTCAACCACAATGCCTACCATAATAAGGCATAATCATTAACAACATAACCCATGGATCAAATACCATGATTTCAATGAAGGACACCATCAACCAACACTTGGAAGCTCTCGGCCATATAAGCCAAAATACTTAAACATAATCTGCCCATTAATCTTACATACTATAATTCACTATAAACACCAATAAACACTAACCATGGCATACATGCCAAGTAAACAAGTGAAATATACCATTTCACTTCAATTCAAGTTTTCGGCCAAAGCACACATTTTCACATAGTTGTACTACTCAACATACCAATTCACTAAATGAGTATCCAAACAACTAGTGAGCTCATTCATGGCACAATTACCATGCAAAATAGGCAACATTTCAAGTAAACACCAATTCCACCCTTTCGGCCATAGTACCCATTTCACATACTCATGTTCCGCATTCATTCCATTCCAACATACATATACCAATGCATCATTAGGCATGGTTCATGGCGTCAATGCCATGTAAACAACAATTGGACATGAGTTACCTCCAAGTTCACTTTCGGCCAAAGTACCAACTTGCACAATCTTGGTGTCCTTCGTCCACACAACCTATCACAAGGTTAAATAATCATCAACAAGCATCACACATGGATTAATTTCCATGAATTCCAAGAAGAACACCAAGAACACACATTCATCACTTTCGGCCATAACTAGGTTTCCCACCAAGCATTTCAATGCTTAATCCTCCGAGCTTAGCAATAAATGAGCATTCAAAATCCTTGTTCATGGAAGGAAATACCATGGATTCAAGGAAAAACCAAGGTTACCTCAAGAGCCCTAGCTCACATTGCTCGGCCTTTCACCAATTCTTCATGAACAAAGCTTGATTTCAAGCAAACGCAAGCCAAATCCACTTCTCCAAGCTTGAATCCGCCCAAAAGCTCAAGAACTTTGGATTTAGAAGCAAGATTGTGAAAGAACTCTCAAAGGTGCTCTCAGTTTCGCAAAGACAAGGGAAGCCCGAAATGAACAAAGACTTAGCTTGTTTCGGCCGAACACAAATGCTTTTAGTTAGCCAAAATGCTAACTTGGCTTCCATTTCTTTGCATGGCGCATTAAAGCCCTTAAGTCCACTAGAGCACAAAGCTGCCACTCCAACTTGTACTCAAATGGACACTTAAGTCCACCCATGGCTCAAATTGCCAAGCAATTAAACAACACAAGTACCTATGTGTCATAAGCACCCATGCATAACCGGCCATGTAACCAACATAAGGACTAGTTAGTTTAACTAGTAACTAGTGAATAGTACACTAGTGGTAGACAAGAATTTGACTAGTAATCATTGTTGTCTCCCACAAATGGTCTAGTTTTGCACTAGCCATTATAGAATTTTGCATGGCTCACAATACCATCTTTAAACTTGTGGTTTCACTTGTACCACTTAAGTTGATGCACAGTTTAGTCCCCTTTCTTAGTTTTCTGTCAATCTTCCAAATGTACATTTCCCATGTGCAATTAAGCCCTGAAAGTCTCCTGTTTTGCACATAGGCCACTGTGCCAGTCTCCATGACTCCTCTTTCTTCCCCTTTCTGTTTTCTCTCATTTTTCCTTGGTTCTCCTTGGCCTAAGCCAAGCACTTAGGAGGTGCCTAACAATATACCTTTTGAAGCTAAAACAATTGGTACTTAACCTTTTCAAGATCCTCACTTTCATCAAAACTTGGAAGGTACAAGGCCAGAAACCTCTACAGTAGTATCACTTCTTGGTCTACTTCATTTTTTTCCTCTTTGTGTTCCTTCATTCTCTAGCCTCTTCTACATCTTTAATCCCCTGAATCATTCTCTAACACCACCAGTTGGGTAGCTTCTTGGCTCTACTATTAAACTACCTTAGCTTTGACCCTACAGTCCTATATCACCTCAGACTTTATCCTTCTAGCCGTTAGGTGCCTTCTCCATTTTCTTGTTCATACAATTGACCAACATTCCTCTCATTCTGGGTCTGTTCTTCTTGGTTTCTATTGTATTGCCCTTCAAAATCACCAACCTGTCCAACCATACCCTGGTGCGGAACCTAGCCTTAGGTTGTATTAAAAGCATGTTACCACAATTTCCAAAGTAACATTCATGTTCTACATCACCATCCGTTGTTGTGGATCCTTTCTTGTACTAATACTTTTAGCAATATAACTATACTGGGCATTACTATTTTACAATATTCTTCTTTTTGGTGTTTGCTATGTTCCTACTCAATTCCAAATGTAAGTACGACAAAAATTTTCAACTATGATCATGTAGTGTTTCAGTAAACTAATTTATTCCAATTATGCCTAATGGCTTTGAACTCGCTCTAATGTAGCCTTATCATGACCCTAGACCCACTAACCCTAAGTAATCAACATACATAAGAGACTTTAAGGTATGTCCATAGATAATAGGCATATTTGGGAGCAAATAACTAGAAGAGACTAGCAGTAGTTCAATATGACAAATAGAATAGTAACTAGGTTGGCATCCTTAGGATTTTAACCTACAAGTGAGCTAGGCACACCTAGCTTGGTTAGAGCAAACTTACTACAAGTCAACAATCATAGAATAAGGAAATTTGTGCAAACTCTAGTGCAAGAAATTGACCCTAAGTAAAAGTCAACCTCAGGTTCAACTTTGCAAAAATAGCATTGTTTTGTTGTTTATATGCTAGATTGAGACTAGATATCTCAACTTAAAGGGTAGGCTTGGTGCTGAATAGGTTTAGAAAAAGATATAGAAGTTCTAAATAATCATACTCAATAAAACACTTTAACAAACAAACAAGGTTGCACAGATTGCCCTACACACACACACACACACCCACCCATTGCATCGAGTGCACAAACCAAAAACTACAGCTTGCTACCATGTACTTAGTTGGGTCTTTATACATAATGACATATTTTTCACTATAAGATTAGGCATACATACTGATGCCCAGAGACATCGTTGTTGGAAGACATTGTGACTTCTGGAGGGACTTCCTGAGGGGGAGAACACCTGGAGCTCAAATTTCCCAGGGAAGTGTGCCTGAAAATACCCAGAAAAGAGGGTTAGGAGGTCCCCAGGGTGTTTTTCCAGGGAGGAGCCTCCGACGCCCTAGTCAGTGTCCTGAGAGGTGAAAGAGGGGGAACACTAGGAAATTTAGTGGCCTTGCCTTTTTGTGTTTTCTCAAGGAGGGGGAGTCGAGCCGTTTGCCAGGGTCTGCTCCCTGGTATTTATAGGAGTGCCCAGCCCGTTCAGATGATGACACGTGTTCGGACGGATGTTCTCTGAGTTTCTGGGCATAGGGGACAAGTAGCCGGTAGCAGGCTCCTTGAGCCTTGAACCGAGACAGGTCGTGACAAAACCTGGACGACGTCGGCGTGTCAAACCGCCGTTTCGGGCGGCATGCAACGCCTGTGGGCGACATGTCAGAGGCTCCTTAAATGCTCATGCCGTACTCCCCGAGGTCCTCTGGGCGAGGTCGTCCTTTGGCATGGACGTCCTTCTTCGGGAGTTATGGTCGTAGTTCGGGGAGTCCTTTAGTTCAGTGGTTCTGCCTTCGAAGGATTCTCTCCTGCTTGTAAGGGCTAGGCCTCTGTCTCAAAGGCAATCTATTTAGTCCCCCGAAGGAGCCGGCAATACCTTTGGATTACCTGGCGTATTAGCCGAAGTCCTGACTTCGTGGCGCTAGACTTCGCTCCTGCCGAGGTCAATGACAGTGCTTCTTTTCGGCTGACACCAGGCTTCCCGAACAAAACTTCGGCGGGAAGTACGTACTGGGAGAGGCGATAGCCCTTCGGCTATCACAGGCCCCTCCTCGAAAAAGCCGAAGTGGGAACTTCGGCTTGTCAGCTTTCGGAGGGCGCCTCTTTAGGCCTTGGGTGTAGCGCCTGTGCCGAAGACGGACCTTTCGTCCGAAGTCGTAGGCTGTTCGACCATAGCCTGTCCTTTGGTGTCTTTAAGGTAACCTACTTTTTTCCTTTTGCAGGTCTGTGTAACATCGCGTCTCGTAACCAGACGTGTCAGTCTAGAGCGGTGCGCCCAGAATTTAGGGGTGTCAGAAGGCGTGTCCCTCTTTTGGCGCGATTGCTGACACGTGGCATGTTTGTCATTGGCGAGGGCTGCATCGGATACAGCAGGTGCATCTTTTCATGCTCAGTAACCAGTTATGGCGATTGTTCGCCTTCGCGGGGTACTTATGACGCCGGTTCGCCTACCCCCTTCGGCCTATATATACTATTGTTCCTTCATAACCTCCTTTTGCTTATGCTTTTGCTCTCTTCTGCCTTTCAACTGTTTTTGCGTTTTCTCCTGCTTTTCGCAGCGGTGCTGTTGTGATGCGAACCCCGATGGTATAAAGACCATGAAACGCGCCCAAGATGAGATTCAAGCTCCACAAGACATCAAAAAGACTGGGTTTAAAACCCCCACCCCTAATCAACCTGTGATTAGAAACGAGAAGTATAGAACTCCAAGAACACAAGCACACTTGTGCACCAAGGCAGTCCGCCAAGAACCAAAGAGAAAACCTCTCCAAAGAGCAATATTATTTCGGCATAAATCTGTGTGTTTACATCCAGAATATGTGCCTTTATATAGGCCTAAACTAGGGTAAAAATCTGGGAAAAATTCGCAGCCCAAGTCACCTAGGAAACCTAGTTACAAAGGACTCAAGAAAACCTAGTCAAACTAGGACTCTAACACACTTTTAACACATGTTTAAGGTGTGCAGCGAATTCCTTTTATCCTAAATGACCTGAATCAATTCCATGGCCTAAATAACATCCTAAATAATGTAAATAAATAGGAAAATAAAATAAAATACGTTACAAAACAAGATTGGCCATAAAAATCCCAAAATAGTCTTCTCAGGTGGTTCCTGCTTGTATCTCCAACTTCAAGCTGAAATTCGAACTTGATGCAGCCATTATCTCTCAAAATACAAAGCATCAAAGTTGTAGATCTCTTTCTTAGCTTTTAAATCACACCTGAACCACACAAAACGGACATCTAAAGCCAAAGATATGCCCAAAATACTGCAACTGCTTCTGAACCAGCGATAACTCGTAAATCGTGATTTTGAAGCTAAATTGGACCTCCTTAACGTGAAAACTGGGTTTCATGGTCTTCATATGATCTGTAGCTCTAGATGTTAGATTTCCAATGAATCAAGAATCACTCAATTCTGATCTGTTTAGCTCAAGATATGATTTTTCTACCAGAACATCGCCAATCTGTCAACATCCGAGCTTGGGCATCATCTCCATATGATTCCTTGCATGTTTCAGCAGCTCCTTAGCCTTCTTCCTTGTCAATTTTACACTAGTCATCTTCAATGGATCCTTACCATCCTTGGTTGTGCCTTCTTTGATCGTATCAACTCCCCCCTCCTTAGAAAGATTCGTCCTCGAATCAAAACCTGCATTAGAAAAGGGAATTGAATCGATAACAATGAAATAATCAACACATAACCACTTACCTCTCTCATAAGCACCAATAGCATGGAATGCTTGTGTATGGAGCTTTAATCTTGTGAAAAACCTGAACCAATATCCAAATGCAATGATAATTTTGATACCTCCAGGGTCAAAAACAAAGTTAGAAGCAATTAGCACAACAAATCTGAAATTTTGCACAATTTTCATCTTAACTCTAGGCAACACTTTCATTGCCTTCGCCATCTCAAAAACATTACTCTCACAACAAGTAAAAGTGTAGGAATAATTTATCTTAGGGATGCTGTATGCACTCAAAACAAATGGACCTAAACTCACACAAGTGTCAAGGTCATAAAAAGCACAAGTTATGCATGTCAAGACAATAGTTTGCATAGGCCATTCAAACAAACAAAAATTGAACACAATGTGGCCTAAACTAATAACCAAACTAGGATGCACGAATTTCACAAAAATCCTAAGCATTTTAAATGAAACAAGATCAAACTTATTTTTGTATGTATATGCACCACAATGCATGAAATTTGTGAATGGGATGTGACACAAAACAAAGGATTCAACATACCTCCATAAAAGGCTGAATTTAAAACCAGAATTTTCACTCAAAATAAAAACTTTCAGGTTTGGACATAAAGTAAAAAGATCAATGCTAAAAAATTTGTGTAATGCATGTGTCATGACAAAAGAATGCTTGCTGGAAATTAAAGATTGACACACAAAAATGGGCTGAATATAAATGGCAATCAAAGAAGTATGTAATGCATGTGTAAGAACAAATTTATGCATGAAAAATTCCAAAGAAGTAGATTTACCTTGAGGCAAAACAAAATAATGTGTCATGGATGCAAAGCAAACAAAGTCAAAAACCAAAGACACCAAAACAGATTTTACTCTAGAGAAACTCATGGAATTCAAAAGATGATTTGACAAAACCAAAGAATTAGATGGTGTAAAACCATATTTTGTCAAATTTTCATGCTTACTTCCTTCTCTTAATCTAGTTTCATGAAAACCATTTGTCAAAATAACATTGCAAGCAAACACACATTGTTTGAGATTTTCATGCAAAACTACATCAAATCTAGGTGTTAGGAAGAAATACATTACAGTGGTTGGACTTAGTCTCCAAGTATCTTCCTTTGGAACCACAAAATTTTCACCTTTGCACTCAATCACTTTGGGTGGAGTTGCAACAATTTCATCCCCTTGAACCATAGGATAAGAAACAATGTTAGGCAAACTTTTGCATATGAAATCACTTGGACTTACCTCAAATTGTTCCTTCTCAACCTCCTTTGTTGGTTTGATGCATGGGACATGACTTGGAATATTGGGAACACCAACTTCTTCAATGGGCAGCAACTCACTTGATTCTTGTAGTTCATCTCCACTTAAGTCCTGAAAAGAAGACAACACAACACTAGAAAAAGACTTTGTTATGTTAGATGAAAGTATGGCTTCTCTGTAGGTCTTTCTCTCTTCACTCGGCTTGGGTTCATTACACTCTTGTCTTCTCTCAACTTCGCACTCAATTTCTTCTCTCGGGAACTCTCCACTCTTCTTCCCCTCATGTTCACTCTTCTCACTTAAACTCTCGGTTGTTCTCTCGACTTTCCCCTCATCACTCATGCCCTCAACTTTCCCCTCTTTTTCTTTTCTCTCAACCTCACTTTGAAGTTTTCTTTGATCCTCCAAGACTTGTTGTGGTGAAAGTGGTACAAGCATGATTGACTTTTCTTGTTGACGCCGAGACAAGTCTCCTTTTGTGGACTCCACTTTTGGCTTGGGTACTTCTCTCACATCCTTGGTCCATGCTCCTCTCCATGTGGAAATTCCTCCTTGAGACATATTGGATGCCTTGGACCTTTTGATGATCCTTTCGGCCTTGGTGGCATAATGAAGCAAATCCTCCATGTTGAAATAAGGCGCCATTTCCACTTTGTTGGCAATCTCAGGATTGAGACCATTAATGAATCTAGCAATGGTGGTCTCCTCATCCTCCATGATTTTGGCTCGGGTCAAGGTCATCTCCAAGTCTTTATGGTAGTCCTCCACACTCCTTTGTCCTTGCACTAGCTTTTGAAGCTTTAGGCGTTGATCTCTATAGTAGGAGCTGGGCACAAATCTCCTCCTCATTAAGGCTTTAAGGGCTCTCCATGTGTGTATGGGCTCCTCCTCATTCCTTCTCCTAGAAATAACATCCTGATTCCACCATACAAGAGCATAGTTAGTGAACTTTATGGTAGCCAATTTAACCTTCTTTTCCTCAGAGTAATGATGGCAATCAAACACCATCTCAATCTTTTGCTCCCACTCCCAATATGCATCGGGATCACTCCTCCCTTGGAAAGGTGGAATGGTAAGCTTGATGGAATTTAGGTTGTGATCTTCTCTTGGGTCACCCCTACTTGGAAGCACATGGTCATGCCAAATTCCTTCTTCCTCCTCGGGTTCTTCTCTCCTTGGACCTCTCCTTGGTTGCAAGATAGGATTAGGTCTCCTTGGCAACCTCAAATCAATGTCCTCAATCCTCCCCACAAGTCTATTGAGAGTTTCTTGAAGCTCTCTCATGGTTGGCTCCTCATTGTGTCTCACTTCCATTCTCCTATCCTCTTGGCCCTCCATACTCCTGAAAAACAAAGATCCTCACAAACACTCACCTCACGTGTTTCACTCAAAAGATGAACACTCAAACACTCAATTTGTTAGTGAGATATTGCTATTCAAAGAGTTCTCAAAAGTTCTAAGAAAACTATCCTCAAAGCACACAAGAAAACTTGAATTCTTGGAAACAATTTTTGACTCCAAAAGAGGTGGGCTAAACAAGCTTTAAAAGACTCTAAGAAGCCCTTGCAATGGATGATCACAAGAACCACAAAGAAAGCTTTTTGGCTGGAAAAACAATGGGATAGGTTTTGGGCACAAAAACTTTCAACACTTTGTGAAAAACTTCCTTTTTGCAAGCTCTTTCCTTTTCCTTTCTTTTTCTTTTTCTTCCCTTTTTTTTTTCTTTTTTTCTTTTTCACTTTTTTGCTTGCTGTTTTGATGCTAAACAAATGTTCTCCTTGAAATTCCTTGCTGCCAAAGACAAAAAGTCAGTTTTCTATTCGGCCAAAACAAGAAACTATTGAAACTTGCACAATTTTGAAACAACTTTTTGATACCGAAACTTCCTCAACTTGGATCCTTCTTTTTTTGGTGTTTTCTTGACTCTAGGATGCTGGAAACAATGAAAACAAGAGAGATTAATATGGCTGGACATGAAACAGAAAGATAAGAAATAATCAGGAACAAACAATTTGAAACCGAGAACACAAGGTGACACGGATTGACTTCTTTTTGTTGTTTTTGTGATTTTTGGACTTGAACAAGGATGGAATAAAAAGGACAGACCTGAAACAATAAGAAAAAGGATTAAAACAGAGAATTAAGACACGAATTTACTGAACAGAATTGAAAGAAAACCTGAAGAGAAACAAGAACACAAAGATATGTCCTTTAATGGAACTTGTGGCTCTGATACCAACTGATGCGAACCCCGATGGTATAAAGACCATGAAACGCGCCCAAGATGAGATTCAAGCTCCACAAGACATCAAAAAGACTGGGTTTAAAACCCCCACCCCTAATCAACCTGTGATTAGAAACGAGAAGTATAGAACTCCAAGAACACAAGCACACTTGTGCACCAAGGCAGTCCGCCAAGAACCAAAGAGAAAACCTCTCCAAAGAGCAATATTATTTCGGCATATAATCTATGTGTTTACATCCAGAATATGTGCCTTTATATAGGCCTAAACTAGGGTAAAAATTTGGGAAAAATTCGCAGCCCAAGTCACCTAGGAAACCTAGTTACAAAGGACTCAAGAAAACCTAGTCAAACTAGGACTCTAACACACTTTTAACACATGTTTAAGGTGTGCAGCGAATTCCTTTTATCCTAAATGACCTGAATCAATTCCATGGCCTAAATAACATCCTAAATAATTTAAATAAATAGGACAATAAAATAAAATACGTTACAAAACAAGATTGGCCATAAAAATCCCAAAATAGTCTTCTCAGGTGGTTCCTGCTTGTATCTCCAACTTCAAGCTGAAATTCGAACTTGATGCATCCATTATCTCTCAAAATACAAAGCACCAAAGTTGTAGATCTCTTTCTTAGCTTTTAAATCACACCTGAACCACACAAAACGGACATCTAAAGCCAAAGATATGCCCAAAATACTGCAACTGCTTCTGAACCAGCGATAACTCGTAAATCGAGATTTTGAAGCTAAATTGGACCTCCTTAACGTGAAAAATGGGTTTCATGGTCTTCATATGATATGTAGCTATAGATGTTAGATTTCCAATGAATCAAGAATCACTCAATTCCGATCTTTTTACCTCAAGATATGATTTTTCTACCAGAACATCGCTAATCTGTCAACATCCGAGCTTGGGCATCATCTCCATATGATTCCTTGCATGTTTCAGCAGCTCCTTAGCCTTCTTCCTTGTCAATTTTACACTAGTCATCTTCAATGGATCCTTGCCATCCTTGGTTGTGCCTTCTTTGATCGTATCATGTTGTCAGAGTTTTTTCCGGCCACCTTTCACGACAGCGTTCTCAAACCCAGATTTTGGCAAAGCATTTGGTGGGTTTTAACTTCCCGAGTCTTCTATTTTTCAAGCTTCTTTCTCGAGGTCATTTTTGCCTTTTTCTGAACTCGTTTTTCAGCCGAAATGCCTATTCCCGAGAACTGGCAACCTCTTCTATCTCACCCTTGCTGCACCACTCCTAAAAAACTAGAAAAATGGAAGAAAAAATTCTTCCTTCCCTCGTATGCCGTTACAAGGTTGCCATGTTCTGACCAATTTAGCTTTTCGAACCGAAGTAACGAGGTTACCATTTTTCGAGCCCAACTGAAGGCTGGACTTTGGTACCCTCCTCCGAAGATGATTTGCGACTTTTGCCAATTCCATGGCATTGCCGTAAATCAACTTCCGCCGAACTCGTACTGCTATTTTAACGCCTTCCTCTGTATGTGTGGCGTCTTCAAAATAGAACCCCACTTTATTATTTTTATGCAGTACTACAAGCTCTTCGTGGTCCCGAAGGGTGGCTTTTACTTTATGCTACCTCGGGGATCAGGGAGCAAAAAGTATATGTTCACTTTTGCCACTACGGACAGTTGGCGAGGGTGGCAACAAAAGTTTTTCTTTCTGAAGATGGAGGAGGCCTGGTCGCATGTTCCGACCAAGTGGGCTCAGGGAAGGCTGGAGATGGACGTCGTAGATCCGAGGATAATGCTGACTCCCGAGTTGGCTTCCGTGTTCGCGGACTTCGACAGACGTATCCGAGCCGTCTCCGACTGGGATTCCGAGGTCCCTTCGCGCTCTCTCTACCCCTTCCCCATCAATTGGAAGCTGATGACCGAGGAGGTTCTTCGGGAACTAGGGGTAGTGAAGGAGCACAAGACGGACCTTGGGATGCCGGCTCCTGCCATCGCTGGGAAAGACTCCTGGCTGGTGCAACTCCTTCGGGAGGAAGTTACTTACGAAACTTTTTATGAGCGTAAGTTATCTTCGAGTCCCTTTGTTATAATTTCATCTTGGACTCACACTGATGTCTTCTTTCTTTTCCAGAGATGGGCGACGACACTGCTGCCTTCTACAAATCCCTTTTCCTCGGTCAATCCGAGAAAGGTGAGCAGACGAAGAAGGCCGTCTCCCGAAGGCAAAAAGCGACTGGGGCTGGGCCTTCTTCTAAACGGGCGAAGAAGACTGTTCAACTTCCTCAGCCGGAAGTTCTTGAGGGGGTAAGCGGAGAGCCCGAAGTTGCCGCCGCTCCGCCGCCCGAGGTTGCTGCTGTTGACGTCCCTCCTCGGAGTCCTACTTCGTCGCAGCCTCTTTTGGATGCCTTGGTAGAGGCCCCTTCTGCCGAGGAGCGGCGCAAGAGCAAAGGCAAGGGGATTTCTACCGAGGAGGTTTTGGATTCTGACGACGACGTGGCCGAAGTGCCACCAGGTTCATTTTCTAGCAAACTGTGATGCCTTCACTTTTTTGAATTTTGAAATTTACTTGCCTTGACCAGTTTTTTGTTTTGCCGTGCAGGGGAGTTACTTATTCCGGGTTGGGCAGCCGAGCATGCCCGGAAGCGAGCCCTTCGGGATGCCCGTGTCCTGAAGGGGAAGATCCCGAAGGAGCCTTTCTGGTTGTTTACGGAGGACATGAATTTGTACTCCGGAGACTACAAGCAAATGTCCAAAGAGATCTCGAAAGGGATCTTTATCGAGGCCTCCTTCAGGGCCATTGCGGAGGCTCACCCGGGCGATGATTCCCTCGCCGCGAAAGTTTCCGAGCACGCTGCCCAGGTATGCTTCGCGCCTTTCTTTTTCCTTTTGATTTCTTCTAAGTATTTGGCTCTCTTTTTTGCCTTACTGACTTGGCCTTTATTTCTTTGCAGCTGCTGGGGTATGCTGGTTTCCTCAGAGTTCGGGTGGCGAGGCAGACGGCGTTCCGAGCTTCGGCCTTAGAGGTCATAGAAAAAACTAAGGCCACGTGCTCGGAATTGGCTGCCCAGAACACGCAGCTGGCTCAAGCTGCAGAGAAGGAGGTTGCTGCCGTTCGGGAGGAGTTCCTGAAAGAAAAAGAAGAACTTTTGAAGGATTCCTCCCAGAAGATTTCTGACCTCGGCTCCCAGGTGGCGGAGCTGATTTCGGCAAACGAAGCGCATCAAAAGGAGAAGTCAGAGTCTGAGGCTCTCCTGGCGAAGGCGCTTGCTGAGAAGGCCGCGCTCCAAGCCGAGGTCGATTCTCTGAAGAAGGAGCCGAAGAAGAAGAAGATGAAGGCACTGAAGAAGGAGGTCGCAGATCTGACGAAGGACCTTGTGGACCTTGGGGTCGAGAAGGATAAATCCGACCAGATGACCAGGGTTGGTTTCCAGGACGGGTTTTGCCTCGCTCGGCACCAAGTTCTTCAGAGGTTCCCAGATCTGGACCTCTCTTTCTTGGAGGCCCTAAACATTCCCGAGGGGCCTCGGTGGTCTTGGTCCAAGGTTGAGCATCTGAACTTGCCTTCTTCTTTCCCGGCGCCAACGGTGGTGGAAAAGGACGCAGGAGCTGGTGGCTCCCGGGACGCCGAGATTCCTTAGTTTGTTCTAGGGTCCTTTGCCTTCTTTTCCTTCTTTTTTGTACTTCTCCCTTTGGCACTCCTTCTTCTCTGTAAGCAAATTCATTTCAATAAAGACTTTTTTCTTTTTAGAAAATTTGGCTAAGTCTTTTTGCGAGATTTTTCATTTCCCATTGTCCCGAACACGTTCGCTCAAGAGACTTCGGAAAATCATATCTGCGCTCGTTTCGGCGATCACTTTCGTGGAATTCTGACTTGTACAATTTATGCTTAGGAACTTTTCTGGGAAACTTTTGTACTTAGAATTTTTTTCTAATTTGTACAATACCATTTTCCCATCGAAATCCTAAGCGTAGAACTTTTTCAAGGCGTCTGAATGCCAAGTATTTTTCAATTCTACGCCTTCGGGATCGCCGAGCTTGTACACCCCTTTTCGCACTTCGGCAAGTACCAGGTAAGGTCCTTCCCAATTTGCGCGGAGTACCCCGTGAGATGGCCTTCGGGGTGCAAATTCAGCCTTTCGGAGAACGAGGTCTCCTTTCTTGATTCCTTTTGGCCTGGCCCGTAAGTTTATGGCCACAGCCACTCTTTGCTGAAATGCTTTTCTTCTCAGTTCAGCTATTTCTCTGTGTTCGCCGACGAGGTCGAGCTTGGTCCTCATGCCGAGGTCGTTTCCACTTTCATCAAATACTTGCACCCGCACTGATGGTCGCACTACCTCGATTGGGATGATGGCCTCTGTACCGAAAATGAGTGAAAAAGGCGTTTCCCCTGTGGCTCTTCGGGGTGTTGTTCGGTAACTCCATAATACGCTTTGGAGCTCTCCTGGCCATTTCCCTTTTGCTTCTCCCAGCCTCTTTTTCAGACCATCTTTTATGGTCCTATTAGATACTTCTACCTGCCCATTGCTTTGGGGGTGAGCTACTGGGGCGAAGTGCATTTTTGTTCCGAGGTCACTGATAAATCCCTGGAACCCTTTGTCTATAAACTGGGATCCATTATCAGCTACTAGTACCCTCGGTATGCCGAATCTGCATACAATGTTCTTCCATACGAACTTTTGCACCTCTTTTGCCGAGATAGTCGCCAGGGGTTCTGCCTCGACCCATTTGGAGAAATAGTCTACTGCTACCACGCAGAACTTCACGCCTCCAGGCGCTGTTGGGAGCGGCCCAATGAGGTCTATGCCCCAGACTGCGAAGGGCCAGGGATAGTCAGCCGAAGTTACCAATTCCGAGGGTGTCCTCTGGATATTCGAGTGCCTTTGGCAATTACCGCATTTCTGGACGAACTGCCTAGCGTCCTTCTTCAGGGTAGGCCAAAAGTATCCTTGGCGAAGTATTACTGCTGCCAGGGCGTCGGTTCCGATGTGCGAACCACAAGCGCCTTCGTGTACTTCTTCGAGGATCATTTCAGTATCCTCTTCGCCAACACACCTCTGTAGTGGATTTGCATATCCCTGCCGATATAATTCTTCGCCAATTAGGAAGAATCGACCGGAGCGTCTTCGCACTTTTGCAGCTTCGCTGGGGTCTTCGGGGAGCGTATTGTCTGCGAGATATCTTTTTATCGGGTCCTTCCAGCCTTCTCCCGAAGTTACTATGCTCAGCACTGTGATGCTCGGGTGGTTTAGCACCTCGGTGCATGTTTTTGATTTTGCCAAGCAATCTGCCTCGGCATTATCTTGTCGAGGTACATTTTTTATTCGTACGGTGTCGAACTCCCGGATGAGCTTTGCTACCAAGTCATGGTATTTTGCCAAGGTTGGGTCCTTTGCCCCGTAGTCTCCTGCCGTTTGCCGAACTACCAGCTGGGAATCGCTGTGGGCTTTCAGGTTTCTTATGCCAATTTTTCTGGCTAGGCGCAATCCTGCTATGAGGGCTTCATACTCAGCCATATTGTTGGTGACATTAAAGCTGAACTTGATAGCCTTCATTACTTCTAGGCCTTCGGGACCTCTAATAATTACCCCAGCTCCCTGGTGTTCGGACCCTGAGGCTCCGTCAACATACAAAGTCCATTCGGGCTCACCTTCGCCAGGATCCGGATAGCTATCCTCGGTGGTCGGCACTTCGGCAATGAAGTCTGCCAGGGCTTGAGCTTTTATGGCTTTCCGAGGTTCATAAGTGATGTCGTGTTCGCCAAGCTCTATACACCACTTGGAAAGCCTTCCCGAATGATCAACTTTCCTCATGACATCCCGTAGTGGTAGACTACTTCGGACGATGATAGGGTGAGCCTGAAAGTATGGCCGTAGCCTTCTTCCTGCTAGTACCAGAGCAAATATAGCTTTCTGCAGCAAGGGATACCTGATTTCGGCACCGTGCAGGGACTTGCTTACATAATAGACCGGCCATTGCTTCGGGCCCTCTTCTTTCACAAGGACCGAGCTCACAGCTTTTTCTGTGACGGCGAGGTATAACACGAGGGGCTCTCCCTCGGCCCCTCTTCTTTCACAAGAGGTTGTCGCAGAGTGGGCAGACTGGCTAAGTAGATTTTGAGTTCTTCCCAGGCCTTTTGACAGTCTTTATTCCAAGGATGATCATCATTTCCAAGGTTGTCCTCCTTTTTTGTTGCCTTAGTGAGGACTTTGAAGAACGCTCGACACCGGTCTCCATATCTGGAAATGAACCTACTAAGAGAGGTTATCCTTCCAGTGAGTCTCTGCACGTCTTTTATTGTGGCGGGAGTTCGGAATTCAAGTAAAGTCTTAATTTTTTCTGGGTTAGCATCAATGCCTCTTTCTGATACCATGTACCCAAGAAACTTTCCCGAGGTCACTCCGAAGATACACTTTTCGGGATTAAGGCGGATCCCGAAGGTTCTGAGCTGGTGGAAAGTTTCTTTTAGATCCGCGACGTGGTCACTAGGCAGCTTGCTCTTAACTATCATGTCGTCGACATAGACTTCCATATTTCTCCCTATTTGATCACTAAAGACCTTGCTCATCAACCTCTGGTAGGTTGCTCCTGCATTTTTTAGGCCGAAGGGCATCCTGACGTAACAGTACGTTCCCCCTTCGGTGATGAAGGAGGTTTTCTCCTCATCTTCGGGGTCCATCCTTATTTGATGATACCCACTGAAGGCGTCTAGGAAACTTAGGAGCCCGTATTCGGCAGTTGAGTCTACCAATTGGTCTATCGGTGGGAGAGGGTATGAGTCTTTAGGACAAGCATCGTTCAAGTTCCTGAAGTCGATGCACATTCGGAGCTTACTGCTTCCTTCTTTTGTGGCAATTACCACATTGCTTAACCATTCGGGGTATTTGACCTCCCTGACGACACCAGCGTCTAACAAGCGCTGGACCTCGGTTTTGACAAAGTTACTTTTATGGACCGAGATGCTCCGTTTCTTTTGCCGGACAGGTCTTGCCTCCGGACTTACTTTAAGGCTATGCTGTATTACGCCAGGGTTTACCCCTGGCATATCTTTCGGTGAGTAGGCAAATAGATCTTTATTTGTCAGCAGAAAAGATACAAGTTTTTTCTTGTCACCTTCGGCCAAGTTTTTCCCTATTCGGGTATTTTGGCCTGGGACAAGTTCCACTTCTTCTATTTCCGCCTTCGCGGGATCTTCTGCCTCGCCCTTCTTTGGTGCCTTTGCCTCCATCATTTGTGCGAAGTTGTTTGCTGGAGCTTTTCGTGCCTTGACGAACACCTTCCTTACTTCGCTCTGATCGATGAAGATTTCCGCGTCTCCATCCTTGGTGGCGAAAGTGACAGTTAAGTATTTCACATCAGGGCGAATGTGGAGATTTCCCTGTGTCTGTCTTCCAAGGATGGCGTTGTATGACGAAGGGACATCCATGACGATGAACCTTGTCATTGTGGAGGCAAATAACTCAACAGTCCCGTCTACCGAAGTCCCTTTCATCATTAGGGGAAGATCCATCCATCCGAGGACGGGTAGCTCGGATGGTCCCACCCCGAAGGTAGGCGAGGTGACAGGCTTGAGGTCGCTGCTGGATATGCCCAATCTCGGCAGCAAATGTGAAAACAGGACGTCGGCATTTGATCCATCGTCAAGTAACACTCTCTTTACGTCCCAGTTTCCTATCCTTGCCATGACCAATAGTGGGTCGTCATGGGGAAATATGACGGCGGAACCATCCTTTCGGGCCAGCTTCTTCGTTGGACTCTGATATTCCATGACTGCTATTTCTCTGGCCTTCCTCTTTCTTTCCGAGGATGGAAGTCCCGTCGTGATTGTTTGTATTAACCCTGCCGGGGGTGGAGGACGCCTCTTTGGACTTCGGTTCCTCCTTCTGTCGGAGTCGTAATCCTCGTCATCTGCCTTTCCTTCCTCCTCTTTTCTCCCTTTCGGGGAAGGCATTCGCAGATAACGCCGAAGTTGACCCAGTTTGATCAGCGATTCTATGTACTTCTTCAGTTGGAAGCAGTCTTCGGTGTCGTGGCCGTGGTCGCGGTGGAACTGGCAGAACTTCTTTATGTTCTTTTTGTTATCAGCGGTCATGGCCCTTGGCCGCTGAATTTGGGTCCCCTGTCTTTCCATTGTCATGAGGATGTTGGTCCTTGTGGTGTTCAGGGGTGTGAAGGTTGGGAGTTTCCTTCCCCGCATTCTCCGAGGTCGTCCTGCCTGTTCGGCTGGATATCGGTTTTGCTGGCTGGATCCTTCGGCCCGGTGGTGATCGGACTTGGGTCCACCCATTCTCAGCTCTTCGGCCGTCATGTGCTGTTCGGCCCTTCGGTAGAACTCGCCAAGTGTGTCCGGAGGGTCTTTGGAGAATTCGTAAAACAGCTGTGAATCCCTCCGAAGGCCCCGTGTCATCGCGAGGATGCGTATTTCGGGCCGAAAGTCTGGGACACTCAAAGCTTCTCTGTTAAACCTTTCGACATAGTCGCGGATGGTTTCTCCACTTCTTTGCGCTATGTCGAACATCTGGACGGGCATCTTCGCCGTCGGCCGACTTCCAATGAATTGTTGCGTGAAGGCCGTAGATAACTCCTGGAACTCTGTGATGGTTCCTGGAGCTAATGAATTGTACCAGGCTGTTGCTGGCCCTGTGAGGGTGACCTCAAAACATTTGCACAAGGTGGCGTCGTCGGCACCGTGCATCATCATGCTGCGTCTATACTTGGTCAGATGAGCCTGTGGATCAGTTCGGCCATCGTACGTTTCCAGCCGAGGTACTCGGAAGTCACCTGGCATGGCTGCTTCAACTACAGCTCGGGTGAATGGAGACTCATCCCCACAGAAGGTCCCAGATAGCCTGGCCCAGACGGGCTTGCGGGCTACCTGTTTTTCCACCCTGTCCAACCTCGCCAATATCTTCTCCAAAAGGAGCGTGGCGCTAGGCTCTTCCTCCTGGTGCTTGTAGGCTTCGTTGCAAGGAGATTGCCTGTGCCTCTTCGGGGAGTGACTTCGACGCCGAGGGGATGGAGACTTCACCTCGGGTGATGAGTTCCTTTGGTATGGGACTTTAGGTCGCTTAGACCCCGCTTGTCCCGCAAGTCGTGCCCCGAGGGGCATGTTTTCTGTCGAAGACTCTTCACGGGGGTCCCCACTTCCCGAACTGTGGTAGGTTGGCTTGGGGCTTTTCTCCCGAGGGCGTACTGGTGAGGGAGGCCTTTGGGCCTGAGTTGGTTGCGGCCACCTTTGGTCTATCTGTTGCGTCATTTCAGCCACAACAGACCGTTGAAAGTCGCGCAGAAAACTCATGGTGATGACAAGAGGACGCTCCTCCTCCGGCAAAGAAGTCCCTGGAATGGTTTGCTCAGTAGCCGGTTGAACTTCAGGCGCGGACGGGGACCTCGGGAGTCCCTTGTCCTTGGAACGCCGAGTCTCAACGACGGCGACCTGAGGGTGGGTTCCCACAGACGGCGCCAAATGATGCCCAGAGACATCTTTGTTGGAAGACATTGTGACTTCGGGAGGGACTTCCTGAGGGGGAGAACGCCTGGAGCTCAAATTTCCCAGGGGAGTGTGCCTGAAAATACTCAGAAAAGAGGGTTAGGAGGTCCCCGGGGTGTTTTTCCGGGGAGGAGCCTCCGACGCCCTAGTCAGTGTCCTGAGAGGTGAAAAAGGGGGAGCACTAGGAAGTTTAGTGGCCTTGCCTGTTTGTGTTTTCTCAAGGAGGAGGAGTCGAACCGTTTGCCAGGGTCTGTTCCCTGGTATTTATAGGAGTGCCCAGCCCGTTCAGATGATGACACGTGTTCGGTCGGATGTTCTCTGAGTTTCTGGGCGTAGGGGACAAGTAGCCGGTGGCAGGCTCCTTGAGCCTTGAACCGAGACAGGTCGTGACAAGACCTGGACGGCGTCGGCGTGTCAGACCGCCGTTTGGGGCGGCATGCAACGCCTGTGGGCGACATGTCAGAGGCTTCTTAAATGCTCATGCTGTACTCCCCAAGGTCCTCTGGGCGAGGTCGTCCTTTGGCATGGACGTCCTTCTTCGGGAGTTATGGTCATAGTTCGGGGAGTCCTTTAGTTCGGTGGTTCTGCCTTCAGAGGATTCTCTCTTGCTTGTAAGGGCTAGGCCTCTGTCCCGAAGGCAATCTATTTGGTCCCCCGAAGGAGCCGGCAATACCTTTGGATTACCTGGCGTATTAGCCGAAGTCCTGACTTCGTGGCGCTCGACTTTGCTCCTGCCGAGGTCAATGACAGTGCTTCTTTTCGGCTGACGCCAGGCTTCCCGAACACAACTTCGGCGGGAAGCACGTACTGGGGGAGGCGATAACCCTTTGGCTATCACATACTCCCGGAGTTACAACAAAACTACATAAGTCCTTGAATGAGTCAAGTTATAAGCCATAATAGAGGGCGCCTATATATAGATTTACCACTAAGGCACCTTTTAAGCCTTGGGACTCCATAAAAGCCTAGCCATGCCCATGAGGCTACATATTCCAGAGCACATAACCAATAATCACACTCATAGAATAGGACCAAATTAAACCAAAAGTTTTTAGGAACTCTAACATGATACTTAGACAAAAATAAACACAGTTAAAGCAGCTAAATAACTATGCAGGTAATATTTTCTTTTATTTTCTCCTTCTCATCTTTGGCAATGTTAGCTTGAGTGATGCAGGGTCCTCCTTAGAAAAACACAATTTAGGGGCCTTTTAACATCATCTTTCGGTGTAAGAGGTTTTGACCTTCGCTAAGTCAGCTCAATGATGACTTTCTATGGTAACCATAACTTCAACTATCAATTGGTTTAATTTGTGGGAAGCCTTAGTTGCTCATTCTCACTAAAACTTTACATTTGTGACACACTCCCTCAAAGGGCCTAGGCAAATGAAAGACTCTTAAGTCTATGCAAGAAAAGTGAGTTTTCATTAATTTATCACTTAGGTGGGAATAAGATAGGATGGTGAGAAATTAGGCAAGTCATTATAAGGGCACAATGCCTAAATCCATTGGAAAAGTGTCCTTGACATAAATGCCAAGTAAGTTAAAAAAAAATTGGCTCTACAATCAAGAGATCATCAATCTACAAGGATCAATTTTCATGAAACAGGATGGACAATGTAGCCTTCCCTTATGAAGTAAGTAAGGATTGGAGCAACACCCCACCATTGGGACCAAGCTTCTTAGTTGTCCTCTATGCACTTTAATCATCAAGAGGTATGTAAGTATGTCCAGAAAGGTGAAATCTGTATCCAGCCTCACCTATTCCATGTGGTTTTAGTATGCACAAAACCCTTCAACATAGTCCATAAAGTTTTAGGCAAGCTTCCTTCACTTGATTATTTAAGGTCATTTCTTTTCCCTTTAGGCTTAAATTTTCTCTTGAAAGTTGTAAGTTGACATGATCATAGTGGTCTTATTCTAGAGAAGTCTTTATTGATGATTGACCCAAGAATTTATTGTTGGCTACTACAACGTTGAATTAAGCCTTTAAAGCTTCAATATCCACTTACTGTGCTTCTAGGTCCTTGGAACTATGCTAGCCATGTTAGCCTTCTTCTCCTTCTCTACTTCCACCTTTAACATTTCCTTTAGATCCATTGTCTAGTTGTCTGACTTTTTACTTTACTTTTCTGCTATACTTCTCCTTAACTTGGTCCCACCCCATGAGCTTTCCTTTATGGTAGTCCAAACCCTCATTTCGGCTTACAACTAGTAGGATAGTCTTTGTACACAACAAAGTAGCTAGGCAACAAGAACTTGTATTAGAAAAGGTGTTATTTCTAAAATGGTACCCTCAAATTCAAGGCAACAAAGGTCTCTTAAGCTCTAGTTATCATAACATTAACTCTTACATACTGCTGAAGTTGATTTGTGCCTGATTATTCTCCAAACACACTAGCAATCACCTTTAGTGCCATCATGACACTTCTTAAGAATGAATCCTTAGTTGAAATCCCCCATTATGGGAAAAAGCTATTTTTCCTTTCAATATCAACTCGGGCACCTCCTCAATTTCCTTTGGTTGCTGAAACTTTTGAAGGAGCATTAGATGATGGAGCACTCTACATAAAAGCAACATACTTTTAGTAGCTACCACTTGTAAGAGTACAAATTCAAATGGTCTTGCCATTCACCATAAGAGATGGGCATCAAGCCAAAAATATTTTGCTACTCCTTATGTTCATTATTTGGGATTACAAAAAATTTTCTTAGTTTCCTCAATCTAGCCTTTCTTCACTAAGAGCACCTCAAGCAAACACATTCTTTTTTGTCACAATAGCCTCTAAAGGGTGCCCATCAAAAGTAGCAGTTTGGGAACCTTATAATCAATGACATTGAAATATTGCTTCAATTTTTTGACCCCAATAGTTAGACTATCAGCCTTCCTCTTCAATGGCTTAAAGCCTTTCATCTTGGCAAATACTGTGAGAAACGATTACACATTATTAGCCAAGACAAGATAAATGAATTTCATGCAAAAATTACTACCCTTCTTTAGGCATTTTTTGTGAAAAAACTAGATGAAATTTCCAACCTTATCTTCATTCCCCTTGGTAAATTTAAAAGAAAGAGTTGACAGTTTGCTGTACTAATCCAAAAATCCTTCAACTTGGCTTTATCAATAAAATAAGACATCAGCAGAATTTTGAACTAGAGCCTTTCATGGGCCTACATCTTGGCCCACCACTCATAGATCTAAGGAAGTCATTCTCCTTAGGAGATTCTGGAACTCACTTTGGCTTCGAATGAGTACTCAATGCATTAACCAATGACTACTAGCTAGGTAGGTTTCAAACTTCTTTCTTTTCATAAAAAGGAACCGTTCCTTCCAATCTCTTCAAAGCCTAGGAAAAACCCTGTATATACCAACAGAGGAATTTTGAGCAGGACCAACTGACTTAGAATAGAAAAAAATAAGGTTTTGATGTTTTAGAACTTATAACATTAAAAAAGATCTTTAACGATAAGAGAACTTTAGCAAGAAAGCAGACAATCAAATATGTGTTGATGAAGGCATGCAAATTTAGATGAAGCTATGCCAAACTTACGAAATAGAAATTACACATTTCAGCAAAAAAATTAATGCAACTAGAGCAAAATTTTAACCTTAAATTCATACTCAAAATGGGTTATAAACCCCTTATGAGGATGATGTGCCCCATGAAAAGGAACGAGGGCCTTAACAAAAAAATCTAAAAGATTGAAACATCAGGCTTTCAAGTCCTTTCCTTATCTCATATATTATCAAAAAAATGTGTTCTACATTTGTCTTGGCAACCATGATAGGAGCCCTCACATGGCTCTAACTACATGAGCCCCGTCTGTAAGATCTATAGATTTACTATATCTTTCATCATTAGTAAATTGGTAACATCAAGATGAATGACTAACCATAGCCCTAATTATGTCTAACAAAGGTAAAAGGGAGTGATAAAATTTAAATTCAAGAAGCACAATCACCTCGATAAGTGGAAACAAGCTTTACTAATTTACAATCCTGCTATGATGGTGTGATAGAGAAGTTATCGAACAACTGAACTAACTTTATGCCTAACCAAGTCAAAATGATTTTTAGAAGATAAAAATCTTATCCAGCCAATATGGGATTGTATGTTGCGTTATGCTCCCATGCATGCATAAGAGCATTTAACTATTTTGTAAGATTGCGCTCTTATTCTTTTGTGTTCAGTACTTAGACTAACCATGTTTTCAGCTTATTTAATCCTTCATTAAGGACTATTGTAATGCCATCAAGCTAGATAAAGCCCCTATGCGGGAACAAAATTTGCCCAACAACATAGCCTCTTTGCAACACTTCTTAGGATACAAAAACCTTGCTTTATCTTTAATGCTTGTGTTTGTAAATGCCTATAATGGCTACAAAGATAAGAGCTAAGTATGGTAAAGTATAATATCTATAAGAAAAGGTCTTCTCCTTCTTTTTCAAAATTGATATGATTCAACTAATGATAATTAAATCACTTTTGGAGTAAAAAATGTTCATTCATGATTATTACTAAATTTATATTTAATGATTGGTCATAGCAATTATATTTGGCTTGACAAAGAGCTTACAAAATATTCATAGGCATTATTTTTTATTTTAAATCCTAACTAAGGATTGAGGCTACAGAAAGCATTACATGGGAGTATGAGGTCAAGCAATGCATTAGTTCTAACAACACTCTCACTATTTCAACAAACTACTAATTCTAGGTCTTTACTTGTGGAAACCAGTGGCAAAACTTGGATGAATTACAAAAGCAAAAAATTTGTTAATTGACGGGAAGCCAATGTGTCTACGATAATACCTAGAAGAGCCCAAAAATAGAAGTACAAGATGCCCTTCTAGATATATACAGATAAAACCTAGTTCAGATCTTTGGAAAGAGTCATAAACAAGGAGAAGGTTAGGCATTTGGCAATGCTTGAGTGGCAGTTCTTCTTTAGAACTTCTCTAAAAATATGTTGGTCTTAACTAAGCCTATCTTTAAGGACTCCACATTTATTTGTTCATTTTCCATGGCGTCATCTAGATATTCCTAACATGTCATCTGATAGATGAATTAGCACTCTGGTTTTCCATAAAGATGACCACCCATGAGCATAACAATGCAGCCTATATAAGATCATAAATATTAAAAGATTTACCCTTCCTTACAATAGGAAGTAAAAACAACAAAATAAAAAGAGGTTAAAAAATGTGCAGCAGATTGTTGAAGGTACCTGTTAGACATGTTACACACCAATTATTATTCAATGTGATGTATCAGACATCTCTCTTTAGTACTTAGCCATCTAAGAATTTTAACGTGAAGAGTCCTTACTTGAAAATGGTCCTTTCATCATCTAGACTGTTGGTTGGCTTTCCCTCTAGGATGTCTGCCATCAAATGAAAGATTTTCTCCAACACAATTTCCAAGAGTTGTCATTGCAAAGGAGGATCTATTGAAAAAAAATGAAAAAAAAACATGACATAGTCAGATGTTGCACAAACACGGCAAAAGGAAAAAGGATATTAAAAGTTTTAGAATCACTAATCCATATATCTTTCAAGCTAGTGTTGGGGACTCTTCCCCTAAGCCTTGGTACTTTTCCCCTCAATTCAGTTATTCTCATCTTCAAGATGTCTATCTTTTCCTTAGCAACCACAAGCGAAATCAATCACAATAAGTAAAAAGGATAGCAAAGGATAAGGTGAAACAAAAAGACACTCAGGTGGGTGACTTGTATAAACAAAGAAGCAACTTGAGGAGCAAGGAGTGCATAGCCTTAGAAAAAAGAAAAGCCTACAAAATACTCATTCACTAGGCTATGTGGCTTCATTCACGAAGGCACAAGCCGTCAAAAAGCAGTTAGATTTCATGTATGTACCAACAAGTGGGAAGTCATTTCTAATCCTTTACTATGAGTCCCTAAGTAATGACTCTTTGACTAAATATCTTAAATTTTTATGGCATCATCATCTTGTTACTTGGTGCATGTCTTATCATGATCTTATTCTACCTATGCATTGAACTTCTGCTCCATCTTCCTATCTAGGCGTATACAACAACTTCATTTATTACCTCAAGTCACCTGTCACCTAATATAATCATGATTACACTAGGATGCACCATCAAAAAGACTCTAAAGATCACAAAAGAAATCCAAGGTAGGACACTAAGACCACAAAAACAACCCCAGTGAATGATCTTGGAGCTTGGTAGCGCATTTATTAGAAAACCCATGCAACCAAAGGATCCGACCCAAAGAGCCTCTCAAGTAAAAGAGCAAGTTATCACTATTGATGCCAAGGAGTTTTTCTACTTGGGGAAGCACTAATCGAAGATATCTTGAAGTTTGATCTGAGCAAGCAACCTTCGGAAGCAAGGGGAAGCCTTATTCGAGCACGGCATCCATGTCCAAGCAAGGTTAAACTAAGTTATATCTGTTGGGTTTCGGGAGCCAAACAGCACAGCGAAATTTAACCAAAACCCTCCAGGATACAAGTAAAACGGGGCAAACCGGGTATTCAAAAATTTTCATACCTAATTTTCGGTTGAGATCTCTCACTCAACTATAGAGTCGAATCACAAAAACTTGAACAGTTCATGTGTTCAAGCTCTTTATGGTATCCATACGACTCTCTCAGGATCACCACGCTTCCACCGCATCCCGGTAGATGCGTTTCTCTTGCACTCACAGTGCTAGCTTGCGTCTTCCAAGGAATTGCAAGAGAAGAGTGCGACTGTCCTTTTGGAGGCTAGGGCAAGGAAACCTGCAAATTTCTCACTAGAAGTTGTATTTATAGTGAAACTCAACTTCTAGGCCTAATAGGTTTCAAAGCCCTAATCCAATTAGGCCTTAATTTCGGGCATAATAATGGCTCAACTATTGGGCCCATTATTAATACGAAATTATTGCCAAACCAAAACCCAAATTATTAGCCCATGCACTCTAATGATCCAAATAGCTCTAAGTGTGCGACCCAATAGGCTCTTACCACGTTGGCAACGATCATAAATCACATTTATGATCATAAGCAATGAGTGGTGTCTACCAACACATCATTGCTACCCAAGTGACAAGATTGTCGATGATTCGACTAAACCTTTATGATCGTCACCGATATATGCCATTGTCCCTTTGTCCAAGATATCAAGACTAAGCATGAGACATGGAATGTGTCACTCTCGTATAGCCCAATCTTTGGTTTCTTGATTACCGAGTAGACCAACTTAAACTGATGACATTGATATCATATACCAACTCATCGGAGCATGGCCATGCATTTTCTAAGTCTCACTCTATCAAGGGGCCCGAAGATATCACTCCCGTTACATAGGAGGGATAAATCCCATCTTGATCATACACATCCCTCCACATGATATGTGGCATACCCAATGACCTCCTTCAAGTTCACTCAGTTACGAGCAACAAAGGAAAGTATCAAAGTATGTGACTCACATGTAGGGAACCTTGATGATCTTAGGTCGAAGGACTACATATACCATGATCACTATGAGAATCACTTATGACACTCATATAACGATCCACGTAGTGTTCTCATGGTGGGCCGGTCCTGTACACAAGTTCTCCAACTTGTACCCATATGTAGACTACATATCTCATATTAGTCTCCACATATGCTAGTTGTTATATATTATTGCAACCCGCTCCACAATAATACTAAACCAAGGACGTTTAAGAATATCATTATTCTAGGGTTACAATTATGTTTATTACGTTACGCAGAAACAGAACAACAAACATAATTGCTGGATTAATGCCTTAATAAAATATCATGACTTAATGTGCAAAAAATACAATCATCTCATGATTGGCTTTTGGGCACAACACTAACAATATCCATGTTAGAGATTTCCATGTCATGTCTTTTCATGTCTAGTAAAAACAATTCAGCATGCTTTAACAACATTGTACAACTGCAAAACTTATTGGAAGCTTGCCCAAGATGTTCATGGAACTTTTACTATGATTAGGAGGATTCATCCTTGAATCAACACCTATATTAAAAGGAAAAGAATCAATAATGTTAAAATTAATACAAACATTAAACTCACTTAGACAGTCCAATGTGTAGATATTGTCATGAATTTATGCTATCATTTGGAATAGACCATCTCCTCTAAGATAGAGCTTTGTTCTTACTCGAGTTCTCTTACTCCTTAAATGTATCAAAATCCGTTCACGTTTATAAACAATATTGCTTCTTTTTGTTGTCAAGTATGTCAAACAACTCAGTTCTCCTCTCAACTTTCATCTTCACCTTAGACAATGCCTCCATTACCTCTAAAACCACAAATAATTTCTTTGGCACATCAAGTAGCTTGTCCTTCCTTAAGAAACTAGAGAATTGTGCATAGGATTATCAAATTTTTGAAATATAAAGGAATATGCCATATTAGAAAACCTTTTCTCAAGGCTCTTAACGAAACCAAGGAACCCATGAAAACATCTTTCCCTTAAGCCTCAAATACTTTCAATGCATCTAAAAGAAGCCACTTGATGCAAACAAAAACATGACCTACCCAAAAAGAATTTGTAAGAATTCCATGTGATCACTTTGGCATAGATTAATAATGAGCATATGATCGAGATTGATACAAAAACACTTGTCAATGTATGCACACAAATTAAGGTGATGAATTTAAAAAAAATACTAGCTGCATACATCAAAGCAAAAGGATGAGTAATGAACTTAGATGGATCAAACTCAAAAATAGATTTCCCTTCGGATGCATACACATCATAATTCATGTTACTCAAATCAAAATAATGCATGGAGTATGTGTTGCAACAAAAGGTATTGCATGCTTCTCTAAGAAATCATACTTAAAACAACTTCTCGTTTACTACTTTCCCTTATCCTAGTTTAATGATATTCATCTCATGAAACAATGTCAGAAAAGATGCATGATGTATGGAACTCATATAACAAATCATCAAATCTAGGTAAAGATAGGACTATTTTACAATGATGGGTAGACGGCTCATGTTCATCCTGCATAGGACTTCTTTTAGAAATAAAAGGATAGAAACAACATGGCTTAAAGACTTGAGCATACAATCTAGGCAAGGATACGACTAATTTACAGTGATGGTTAGGTCGTTCATGTTCATCCTGCATAGGATTTCTTCTTTTTGAAATAAGGGGAAGGAAACAACATGTCTCAAAGGTTCAAGAATACAATCCTTGGTTACATCTCCTCTCTGATTTTCCTTAATATTTTTAGACTTATGGCTCCTTATAGGTTGGCATGAAATTTGTGTCCTAGAATATTGAATAGATGCTTTATTCCTTGGATTAGTAGTACATCCTTCAATTGTTTTGAAACAACACCTTTGAATCATATAATAAAGCCGAAGAAACATTAGAAGAATAATTTTTCACGTTAGGTGTTAATAATGCCTCCTTGTAAGTCAACCTTACCTCTATCATTTTAGTAATTAGGCTCTGTGGTTTTCCTTCAAGTTCTCGATCTTGTTTTTCTCTTGGAAACTCTCTACACTCTTTTTCTCTCTCAACTTCTCTTTTTTCATTTCCCTTTGATTTTCTCTTTTCTTTCCTCTTAGGTTCTTCTCTCAGGCCCTCTTCTTTCCTAAACTCATTGTGGTCTTTGGTACTTTTTATAGGTGTCTAGGAATACTTGGTTGAGAATTTTTTTCAATGTTTGTGCATCCCTAAAAATTTCTAGGTTAAGAGGTGATGGGGTCTTGAGGCACTTCATAAGAAGTATGACCTCAAGTTTGAATGGTTTGGTTACGTGTATGAGCTCTATTTTAGAGAGTTTACATAGGAGCATGAGTTTATATTTTGTAGTAGGCATAGGAGTCTGTTTTAAAGTAGTAGTATAAGCTTAACATGAAGTAGGATTGGGAGTTCAGGTGGGAGTATGAATTAGAGTTGGAATAAGAGTTTAAATTTAGGTTCCAGTAGGAATGAAACACAGCCATGTAGGGGCTTTGAAGAGGATCACATGAATTCAAAAGTATACGGAAAGGGAGGGTGGCAGATTGGACGTGGATGCCTCTTTGGCTTTACTAGGGTTGTTAGAGAGCTTAAGTTGGCACCCCTTATCTATCCCCATAAAGAGTTACCTTGAAGAAGGCCTCATTAGGACCTTGTGCTCCTCGGGTTCATAATTATTAGGGGTTTTTCTAATTTCAAATAGGGTTTGCTCTCCTCATGTCCCTCTATCATATTCACCAATGTAAACTCTCAGCCATATGGATTGACTTATTTCCTCCATTGAGTCAATTAACTATTCCATTGAATCATTGAAGCTCATGATTTGTTGTAGAAATTCCTTAAGTGTCAAGGCAATGTCATGAGAATAATCCTCTGGTTTTTTAGACATTGTACTTACCTAGAAATGAAAACCTCACACACTCCCTCATGTGTTTCATCAATGACAAACACTCAGACTTGTGTTTTTGAAGTAAAATATGATGTTGATTATTGTTTGAAATCTGTCTTCTAAGTTCTAAGGGAACTAGGACTCAAAGCACACTAGAATAATCAAACTCCTAATGAACAATAGAATATAGGGTTTTTGAATGAAATTAATTAGAGAACAACAAGGATGTGGTAAGCAATGAACACTTGCAAGAACAAGAGCTTAGAGGCATAGGATAGTCCAAACAACAAGAACAACCTAAACCCATTTGTTCTATTAATAATGGTGTAAGAACACTTGAAGTCTTGATTTCTTTGTTTTTTTTATTTCTTCTTTATTTTTATTTTTATTCTATTTTTTCTTTTTCTTTTCAACACAAACTAACAAAAATAGGGAGTAAACAAAACAACTAGAAGTAATGGAACACAAATCTAGTGAGTTTGGATTGAAAATTAAACAAACAAAAAGAAACAAGAATGAACAATACAAAACAAACTAAAATATCATAATTTGTTATGGAAAGAAACTAGAATAGAAAGAACAAGAACAAAATGAAATAGCAAATAAAGAACGAACTTAAACAGATAGGATACATTTTTATAGAACTTGTGGCTCTGATACAAATTGATGTGAGCCCATAGATATAAGATCTAAAAACTCACGCTAAAATGCTTCAATGTCCAAAAAACCTCCTAAAATAGGTTACAAGATCCTTACCAAATTCAACAATGTGAATTGAAAGAATAAGTATAAGAAACAAAATCCAAGAATATGAAAACCCTAGATGCTAAGCTAAGTTTGAATAAAACTAAGAGGAGAATATTCGTAAGCAATCGAATTGTTTAATCTAATGTAATTTGTGTATGATAGGAATTGTGGGCTTTAAATAGTGTTTAGAAGTCCTAATCATATTAGGAGTTTCATGAACATCTTGGGCAAGCTACCAATGGGTTTTGCACTTGTATATTGTTAAAAAAGCTTGCTAAATTGTCTTTAATAGGCAGGGCATGGCACAAAAACCTTGGGCATAGGCATAGCTCAGATTTAGCATTCTTGGACATGGATGCCAAGGTTGCTTCAATAAAACTTCCAAGATATCTCAAGTTGGTGGCTTCCTCGAGTAGAAAAACTCCTTATCCTTGGCTTTAAAAGTGATAACTTGCTTCTTTGCTTAAGAGGCTCCTAAAGTAGTATCCTTAAGTTACATAGGCTTATCAGATAGATGTATTACCAATCTTCAAAGATCCATCACTAAGCGTGTTTTTCCAAGCTTAAGCCTCCTAACTTGGATTTTTTTTTAATCTTTAAAGTGCCTTTAATGGTGCATCTTAGTGTAATCAGGATCACATCATTGCCCCTATATGCTGAAAAACACTAGTTATCACCTCTAGCCTCTCACTACCCTTATATGGTAATTTCTTTTTAGTAGAACCTTTGAACCATGTTCCTTACTAGGGACCTAGGCTTCCTTTTACAAGGACCTCAGTAGGGAACTCTTTCTCTCTCTCTCTCTTTCTTTATCTTTCTCTTTCTCTTTCTCTCTCTCTCTCTCTCTCTCTCTCTCTCTCTCTCTCTCTCTCTCATTCTACAAACATCTTATGCAAGCGCCTTTACAAACATCCTCACTAAGGACCTAATTTTCCATCTGTAGTTACCTTTAGTAGGGACCTCATCTATAACATGACACTTATTACAAGATTACAATGTCTTCGGAACACAAGGACCATCTCCCCTTATTGTATTCACTTCTACATTCTAACTTTCCATGGGGGTTTTAATAACATATTATTCTAATGCAAGGGCCAACAGGCCATGTTATCCTAGTTTGCTAACGTTGTTACTAAATAAAGAGGAGACAAGATTTAGCCCACATTGCAACAAGAATAGGCCCTACATACAAAGGGCCAGCACTCTCTGTTTGGTCCAATATAGGACTTTCTATCTTACTGCATTATGTATATGCATGTGTGTTAGGGAATCACCCAAAATTCTGGCCTTATTTCCATTCATTTATCTTCAAATAATAGCATGTAGATTACATTTGGAATGGTTAACACATAATCTCCTATGATATTCTCACAACATCTGCATCTTCAAGATTTTTGTTAATCTCCCGTGATTTATACTATAAAGGTCCTATAAGTATTCTCCTTAGTTCAGATTCCATGGTAAGTAAATACCAAGTATTTTCCTCAAATAAGCTTTTATTTAGGAAAAAAAGTAAGCTAAGTAAGACTAGGTTGAGTTCCTATGAGTGAAATGGCACCTATCAGCAAGAAGAGAAAAATGGTAATTTTAACCCAAGTCAATGGCATTGATATAATTTTAATAAATCAAGGGTCATTTAAGATTTTTTACTAAATAAGCTAAGACCATAAGTTATTCTAACCATTTGAACCAAAAATGGAAGTTGAAGGGCTGAAATGCATAAGTATAATAATTGAGTCATTTGTGTATTAAATGACTTAACTAACAAAGGATGAAGCATGAGGGTAACAAAAATTTTCATAGGGACCAAGAGGGGATGGTTGAAAGGAGGGGATACAGTGGCCTAATTGATCAAAAAAAAGTTTTGAGGGCCAAAAAGATGAAAGATATAGAAAAGTTTGAGTGCGAATAATTGGGATATTTTAGGGGGAAGGATTATACTATTGATCATTTTGTCTTACCCCATTTTCATAGCTTCTTTTCCTACAATGTCTCCACCTTCATTTTTCCCAAATTTTCCAAAATTTAATGAAATTTGAATGTCCTAAAGCCACCCCAATAAGCCTTTAGCTCAATTTTGGTGTTATTGGCACATTTGACTTGTTTCTTGCAACTTTTTGCTTCAAGCCTTAAGGTATGTGTCCTCTACTCTTATGGTTTGTTTCTAATCTCAATAAATGGTTAGAAATGGTCTTGAATTTATGCACTTGGTGTAACGTCACCTACCCTGGATAGGGCCCTCCTTGGAAGACTATGGAACTGGAGTCCTGCACTAGTCGTAGTTGGTTAGTTAATTACTTGTCCCATTTTAAAACCTTTCATGCCCTCTAGTTATTAACCTAAAATGCAGCATTCATGGGCTTGCTTCAACTTTAATTAACAAACATGAAACAAAAATAAAATATTGTGCACAGTTTATTAAAACATATTTAAAACACAAGCCGAAGCATAAAACACAATTGTATTTACTACAAATAATAATCGTGCATGTGCATCATTACATAAGTAAAGACTATGCACATGCCCAAAAGCAACTAAAATACTACTCGACCTAGAGACATTGGAGGCCAAACTAGCATACATATGTATACTGAAGGACTAATACTGAGAACCATGGTCTACTATGTCCATCCTTGTGCCACTAGCCTTTACAAGGCTGCAAGACAACTATAGTTAGCACAAACAACTTAACCAGTAAAACTAGAATTGATAACAATTCACTTGGTGGTTTACCTGCAAGTAAAACACTAGCTCGGCAACCCACTATGGTCACCAGCTCCAAACAGATAGAATCTACACAACAACACTAAAAGGAGTGAGAATCCAAAGATTCCCAGTAAGGGATTTGGGTACTTGCAAAGAAATGTTAAAACCTGCAATAAAAACCTGAGGACACTCATACGTAATCTATTGTGGGCCCAATGTAGTATGAGGGCTAATATATATTTATATATCTGAGTCCCTTAGGACTCCTCCTCATCCTAGTCCTTTCACGGGCGTCACTCCATGCCTAGCGAGTTTTAGCCACTAACTCGCTCTTAGTAAGCTTACTAATGAAGTAACGTTAACATTCCCTTGATCGTTGTGCAAGTGAACATGGTGAATGCTCCCTGCTTGAGTTCCAGGAAATTCATTAGGTGTACTAGGCTCCATATAGTGCCTTAAGCTATTGGCTCACCTAGGCCACTATGGTACTAAGCCTCCACCCAAATAGGTGCACTAGGCTTCCACTTGGTGTCTTGAGCTAATAAGCCCACCTAGACCACCAAGGTACTAAGCCTCACCATTTAACCTGCCAAGGTGTTAGTGTTGTGCCCAAAAGCCAATCATGAGATGATTGTATTTTTGCACATTGAGTCATGATATTTTATTAAGGCATTAATCCAGCAATTATGTTTGTTGTTTTGTTCCTGCGTAACTTAACAAACATAATTGTAACCCTAGAATAATGATATTCTTAAAAGTCCCTGGTCTAGTATTATTGTGGAGCGGGTTGCAATAATACATAACGACTAGCATATGTGGAGACTAATATGAGATATGTAGTCTACATATGGGTACAAGTTGGAGAACTTGTGTACTGGACCGACCCACCATGAGAACACTACATGGATCGTTATATGAGTGTCATAAGTGATTCTCATAGTGATCATGGTATATGTAGTCCTTCGACCTAAGATCATCAAGGTTCCCTACATGTGAGTCACATACTTTGATACTTTCCTTTGTTGCTCGTAACTGAGTGAACTTGAAGGAGGTCATTGGGTATGTCACATATCATGCGGAGGGATTTGTATGATCAAGATGGGATTTGTCCCTCCTATGTAACGGGAGTGATATCTTCGGGCCCCTTGATAGAGTGAGACTTAGAAAATGCATGGCCATGCTCGGATGAGTTGATATACGATATCAATGTCATCAGTTTAAGTTGGTCTACTCGGTAATCAAGAAACCAAAGATTGGGCTATACGAGAGTGACACATTCCATGTCTCGTGCTTAGTCTTGATATCTTGGACAAAGGGACAATGGCATATATCGGTGATGATCATAAAGGTTTAGTCGATTCACCGACAATCTTGTCACTTGGGTAGCAATGATGTGTTGCTAGACACCGCTCATTGCTTATGATCATAAATGTGATTTATGATCATTGCCAATGTGGTAAGAGCCTATTGGGTCGCACACATAGAGCTATTTGGATCATTAGAGTGCATGGGCTAATTATTTGGGTTATGGTTTCACTTTAATTTCGTATTAATAATGGGCCCAAGAGTTGAGCCATTATTAAGCCCGAAATTAAATCCTAATTGGATTAGGGCTTTGAAACCCATTAGGCCTGGAAGTTGAGTTTCACTATAAATACAACTTTTAAGTGAGAAATTCGCAGGTCTCCTTGCCCTAGCCTCCAAAAAGGACAGCCACACTCTTCTCTTGCAATTCCTTGGAGGACGCAAGCTAGCACTGCGAGCGCAAGAGAAACACATCTGCCGGGACGTGGTGGAAGCGTGGTGATCCCGAGAGGCTCGTGTGGATACCATAGAGAGCTTGAACACGTCAACTGTTCAAGGTTTTGTGATTCGACTCTACAGTTGAGTGAGAGATCTCAACCGAAAATTAGGTATGAAAATTTTTGAACACCCGGTTTACCCCGTTTCACTTGGATCCTGGAGGGTTTCGGTTAAATTCCACTGCACTGTTTGGCTCCCGAAACCCAACAGTGGTATCAGAGCTACTGGTGAAACCCTAAATCGGGATTGAGTGTTGAATCGCATGATGCTATGTGTTCGGTTGCTTTTCGGCCATGATTAATTAGATTGATTCAAGATGCATGAAACTGGAATTCGTAATGAACATATGAGATATATGAAGAAACGACACAAATTGGTTAATGAGATTAATCTCAAATTGAATGGTATGAGATACCTATATGGATTAGGATTCTTGCAATAGTTGCAGAAACCCTAGCTTGGTTCGGATTCAGCCTGTTCAGGCACTGAAAGTAAGGTATTTTTGGTGGCTCGAATGGAGGAGTCTCGGGTGCCTACTTTCTCGAAATATTTTTGGTGGCAAGATTCTCGGGTGCTAAAGCAATTGTAAGACAATTTTTTGCGCCGGGGGGCGCTGCCCCCCACGCCCCCCGCAAGGGCGGCTCCCCTTGACCTCGTCCGCTGACCGGTCAGCGGAACCACCGCCCACTGACAGGCCAGCGGGACCGCCATATGCGAAGACGCCACATAAATAAAAACTGGTTAATCAACTGGTTAATCAAAAATTGGCATGCATCTTTGTTGAATGAGATTTGACATGATATGCTGATTGGTGTTTGAAGCATGGTGCATGGTTATAGCCCTTGATTGGTTGTACTTGTAAATACGGCCTGCGAGTCGTGCCTTTTCTTATCACTCTCATTGTACATTCTCTTCTCACCTTACTCCCCTCGAATGTAACTCGAGGTTTCTATTATTGATGTAATGGTGCATTATGGGATCATCCAAGGTGGTATGTCTAAGGATCATCCAATGAGGTATGTCCAAGGAGATGACAACAAAAGGGCAGCCAAGAAAGGAAGATAAGGAGCTTGTGAAGACTCTTTTCTTTTCTTAGGCTTTTATGATATTCTCATTGGCTTGAGAATATCGCATAGTTTGGGCTATAACCATGTCACATTTATTTTCTTGTAAGCATGAGATGCATGTTTTATATTTGTATGTGATGCATGTATAAAACAACCGGAGATAACAAATTGGTGAGATCAAAAGAAAAAATCCCTCAAACAAATATTAAGTCATTAAATGTGATGCCTTCCAAATGTTGGCACTCGTCAAGACTTTGATCAACATTAGGTGGGTTTGCCAAAGCAAAGCACCTATGTTCATCTTGGTAAGGCGCGATGGGATAATAGTGATATCCAAACTGCTAACTTTGGGTTCGACTTAACTAAGTCATCCTAATAGGATTAGGGACTTAGAGGCATAGAGTTGGGCTTAAGTTCATGAGATGAGCTTGGACAAGTGTTGTTCACCCAACTATCCAAGAGTTGCATAAGATGCAATTGGCAAAGAGTTGCCTACCTAAATAGCTGTAACTTGAGAGAAAAGCCAAAGCTGACTCAGGTTGTGGTCAAATATGGATCTTGGCCCACTAGAATACCTTAGCGCCGAGGTGTTCCGAAATAATATCGAGGGTTATTATTTTGAGGAAAATAGTGGGAGTATCGTTTAATAAAAGTCCTTATTAAATGAATTAAAATACATGACTCTTACACTGCATATTTACTGTTGTAGATAACCATGGCACAAAACACATCGACACTTTCGTTGCGATCGATCCTTGAGAAGGAAAAACTGAATGGGACCAACTTTCTCAAATGGTACCGAAACTTGAGGATAGTCCTCAAACAAGAGAGAAAGGCTTATGTCCTAGAGCAGCCCATTCCGAATGAGCCTGCTGCCACTGCTCCAAGAGCTGAAAGGGATGCTCACAAGAGGCATTCTGATGATGCTTTGGATGTTGCATGCCTCATGCTTATTACCATGGAATCTGAGCTTCAGAAGCAACATGAGAACATGGGGGCGTTCGATATGATCGAACATCTCAAAATGCTTTTCCAAGAGCAAGCTAGGCATGAGAGGTTTGAGACCTCTAAGGCATTGTTTCAGTGCAAGATGTCTGAGGGAAGTCCCGTGGGTCCTCATGTGCTCAAGATGATTGGGTACATTGAGAATCTTGAGAATTTGGGATTTGCTCTTCAGAAAGAGTTGGCTATTGATGTAGTCTTGCAATCGTTGCCTGAAAGCTACAGTCAGTTCGTCATGAACTATAACATGAACGACCTTGACAAGTCCCTCCCTGAATTACTCAACATGTTGAGAACTGCTGAGCAAAACCTTAAGAAGGCTAAGCCCATTTTGATGGTTCAAAAGGGCAAGGGAAAGGGAAAAGCCAACAAGAAGAAGGATAAAAGCTAATGGAAAGTCCAATGCTAGTTCTTCTTCAGCTGCACTGAAACCAAAGGGTGGTGTGGCAAAGGAAGGGGAGTGCTTCCATTGTAAGCAACCTGGACACTGGAAGCGCAACTGCAAGCTCTATCTTGAAGAACTTGCTAAGGAAAAGGGAAGTAAGACTTCCACTTCAGGTATTTTTGTTATAGAGGCTAACTTTTCTACTTCCTCATCTTGGGTATTGGATACTGGATGTGGATCTCACATTTGTGCAAATGTGCAGGATCTAAGTAGAAGTAGAAGATTGGCCCGAGGTGAAGTGGACCTACGTGTTGGAAATGGAGCAAGGGTTGCTGCCTTAGCCGTAGGGACTTATGTTCTCACTTTACCTAGTGGATTAGTTTTAGAATTAGACAACTGCTACTTTGTGCCTACTATTAGTAGAAATTTGATTTCTGTTTCTTGTTTGGACAAGAAAGGTTTTTCATTTATAATAAAGGACAAATGTTGTTCTATTTATTTGAATGAAATCTTTTATGGTAGTGCTCAACTTAGCAATGGGTTGTATGTTCTAGACCTCGAAGATCCAATCTATAATGTGAATACCAAGAAGGTCAGATTAAATGATTCAAACCCGACCTATCTCTGGCACTGTCGCTTGGGCCATATAAATGAGACCCGCATATCCAAGCTCCATAAGGATGGACTCTTGGACTCATTTGATTTTGAATCATATGAGACATGTGAGTCATGTTTGTTGGGCAAGATGACCAAAGCCCCATTCACAGGGCAAAGTGAAAGGGCTAATGACTTACTAGGACTCATACATAGTGATGTATGTGGCCCTATGTCTACACAAGCTAGAGGAGGTTTCCAATACTTCATTACTTTCACTGATGACTTCAGCAGATATGGCTATGTGTATCTCATGAGACACAAGTCAGAATCCTTTGAAAAGTTCAAAGAATTCAAGAATGAAGTAGAGAATCAACTCGGGAAAAGTATCAAAGTGCTTCGATCAGATCGAGGTGGAGAGTACTTGGATCGAGAATTCCTTGACTATCTGAAGGAGTGTGGTATAGTATCACAACTCACTCCACCAGGTACACCTCAATGGAATGGTGTATCTGAAAGGAGAAATCGAACTCTGTTAGACATGGTTCGCTCTATGATGAGTCAAGCTGACCTTCCAAACTCCTTTTGGGGACATGCTCTAGAGACAGCCGCTTTTACACTAAACCGAGTTCCATCTAAATCGGTTCAAAAGACACCATATGAGATATGGAGTGGGAGGCGTCCCAATTTGTCTTTTATGAAGATTTGGGGCTGTGACGCTTATGTGAAATGTCAATCCTCTGACAAACTAGGGCCCAAATCTCAAAAATGCCTTTTTGTTGGGTATCCCAAAGAAACAAAGGGTTACTATTTCTACAATCCTTCTGAGCAAAAAGTGTTTGTTGCTCGAACTGGTGTCTTTTTAGAGAAAGAGTTTATCTCTAAAGGAACTAGTGGGAGGAAAGTAGAACTTGAAGAAATTCAAGAACAACAAGGAGACATCGAACCTGAAATGGAACCTGAACAGACACCGCAAGATGTTGTTCAAGAGTCTATTCCTGTAGCACAGAGCCCGCGTAGGTCTAGTAGGATTCGGCATGAGCCCAAGAGATATGGATTTCTTGTGACTCACACCAGTGATGTGATGCTCATGGATCAGGATGAGCCCACAACCTACCAACAAGCTATGTCAGGGCCTGACTCTGAGAAGTGGCTAGTGGCCATGAAATCCGAGATGGAATCCCTGTATGAAAACCAAGTATGGACTTTGGTTGACCCACCTGAAGGGGTAAAACCCATAGGGTGCAAATGGGTTTTCAAGAAGAAAACTGACATGGATGGTAATGTGATTACCTTTAAGGGACGATTGGTTGCAAAAGGTTTCAAGCAAATTCATGGTATTGACTATGATGAAACTTTTTCACCAGTTGCTATGCTTAAATCCATCCAAATTTTGTTTGCTATTGCTGCACACTATGATTATGAGATATGGCAAATGGATGTCAAAACTGCATTCCTAAATGGAAAGCTACTTGAGGATGTGTACATGACACAACCTGAGGGTTTTGTCACTCCTGAGAATGCCAATAAAGTGTGCAAGTTGCAAAGGTCCATTTATGGACTGAAGCAAGCTTCTCGAAGTTGGAATCTTCATTTTGATGAAGCAATCAAAGAGTTTGGTTTTATCAAAAATGAAGATGAACCTTGTGTCTACAAGAAGGTTAGTGGGAGCGCTATTGTCTTCTTGGTGTTGTATGTAGATGACATACTACTCATCGGGAATGACATTCCTGAGCTACAGTCTGTGAAGACTTGGCTAGGGAAATGTTTCTCTATGAAGGACTTGGGTGAAGCAGCCTATGTGTTAGGCATCAGGATCTATAGAGATAGATCTAGAAAGCTTCTTGGCCTAAGTCAAAGTACATACATTGACAAGGTGCTAAAGAGGTTTAGCATGCAAGATTCCAAGAAAGGATTCTTGCCCATGTCACATGGTATCACTCTTTCTAGATCTCAGTGTCCGAGTACAACTGAGGAGAGAGAGCGCATGAGTAAGATTCCATATGCCTCAGCAATTGGATCTATCATGTATGCCATGATATGTACTCGTCCCGATGTCTCATATGCTTTGAGCATGACAAGTAGGTACCAATCGAACCCCGGTGAGAGTCACTGGACAGCTGTTAAGAACATCCTTAAGTACTTATGAAGGACTAAGGATGCATTCTTGGTCTTTGGAGGTGAAGATGAGCTCGTTGTAAGGGGTTACACCGATGCAAGCTTCCAATCCGATAAGGATGATTTTAGATCGCAATCTGGTTATGTGTTTTGTATTGGTGGTGGTGCTGTGAGCTGGAAGAGTTCAAAGCAAGAGACAGTAGCTGACTCTACAACAGAATCTGAGTACATTGCCGCCTCTGATGCTACGAAGGAGGCAGTTTGGATCAAGAAGTTCATCATTGAACTTGGAGTGGTTCCAAGCATTACCGACCCGATAGAGCTCTATTGTGACAACAATGGAGCAATCGCACAGGCTAAGGAACCTCGATCTCACCAGCGATCCAAACACATACTCCGACGCTATCATCTCATCAGGGAGATCATCGAGAGGGGTGATGTAAGGATATGCAGGACTTCGACAGATAGCAACATTGCTGATCCACTGACAAAGCCCCTTATGCAGCAAAAGCATGATAGCCATTCTAGGTCCATCGGTATTAGATACATGGATGATTGGCTTTAGTGCAAGTGGGAGATTGTTAGTGTTGTGCCCAAAAGCCAATCATGAGATGATTGTATTTTTTGCACATTGAGTCATGATATTTTATTAAGGCATTAATCCAGCAATTATGTTTGTTGTTTTGTTTCTGCGTAACTTAACAAACATAATTGTAACCCTAGAATAATGATATTCTTAAACGTCCCTAGTCTAGTATTATTGTGGAGCGGGTTGCAATAATACATAACGACTAGCATATGTGGAGACTAATATGAGATATGTAGTCTACATATGGGTACAAGTTGGAGAACTTGTGTACTGGACCGACCCACCATGAGAACACTACATGGATCGTTATATGAGTGTCATAAGTGATTCTCATAGTGATCATGGTATATGTAGTCCTTCGACCTAAGATCATCAAGGTTCCCTACATGTGAGTCACATACTTTGATACTTTCCTTTGTTGCTCGTAACTGAGTGAACTTGAAGGAGGTCATTGGGTATGTCACATATCATGCGGAGGGATTTGTATGATCAAGATGGGATTTGTCCCTCCTATGTAACGGGAGTGATATCTTCGGGCCCCTTGATAGAGTAAGACTTAGAAAAATGCATGGCCATGCTCGGATGAGTTGATATACGATATCAATGTCATCAGTTTAAGTTGGTCTACTCGGTAATCAAGAAACCAAAGATTGGGCTATACGAGAGTGACACATTCCATGTCTCGTGCTTAGTCTTGATATCTTGGACAAAGGGACAATGGCATATATCGGTGATGATCATAAAGGTTTAGTCGAATCATCGACAATCTTGTCACTTGGGTAGCAATGATGTGTTGCTAGACACCGCTCATTGCTTATGATCATAAATGTGATTTATGATCATTGCCAACGTGGTAAGAGCCTATTGGGTCGCACACATAGAGCTATTTGGATCATTAGAGTGCATGGGCTAATTATTTGGGTTATGGTTTCACTTTAATTTCGTATTAATAATGGGCCCAAGAGTTGAGCCATTATTAAGCCCGAAATTAAATCCTAATTGGATTAGGGCTTTGAAACCCATTAGGCCTGGAAGTTGAGTCTCACTATAAATACAACTTTTAAGTGAGAAATTCACAGGTTTCCTTGCCCTAGCCTCCCAAAAGGACAGTCGCACTCTTCTCTTGCAATTCCTTGGAGGACGCAAGCTAGCACTGCGAGCGCAAGAGAAACGCATCTTCCGGGACGTGGTGGAAGCATGGTGATCCCGAGAGGCTCGTGTGGATACCATAGAGAGCTTGAACACGTCAACTGTTCAGGTTTTGTGATTCGACTCTACAGTTGAGTGAGAGATCTCAACCGAAAATTAGGTATGAAAATTTTCGAGCAACCGGTTTACCCCGTTTCACTTGGATCCTGGAGGGTTTCGGTTAAATTCCGCTGCGCTGTTTGGCTCCCGAAACCCAGCACAAGGATGCACTAAGCTTTCACTTGTGCCTCAAGTCACAACTTGGCTAGGCCACAAATGCACTAAGCCTTCATCCATGGTGCTTCACTATCCACCTTTACTTGGTTCACACTATTATGGTAAGACTTGTTATGGATAGACTCAACATATACACTAGGGTTTTTCATTGGTGTCGCAAGCCTTAAGCTTCAACTAAACCACCAACGGTGCTAAACCTCATTAACCTTCCTAATGGCTCTCTTGTGGGACATGAATCATCTTGCCAATTATCTTCCATCAAGCTCTCTTTACACCTAAGAATACTTCATTAACTACCACATGCTTTAAGGAGCCATTGGATGTACAAAGGCACCATTAGGCACCTTCCACCCCAAGTCCCTTTAGGCACTCTTAAGCCTCTTCATTTGGAAATAAATTAAAAAATAACTTGGGCAGATTTGGGCATTGTTGATAGCAAATAATTGTAACTTTTCTTTTTAGCTTTGCGTGAAATCTTGAATTACCTCAATCGGACACCAGAGCGAAAGGTTATGCCAAAAATACTGCACCATGTCAATGTTGTCAGGGTCTTGGTGATGTGTCACTGGGAATGGCAACACAGTGGTGACGCGTCACTGACGGTATCATTACTCAGGTTCCAGATGTGCCCCGTTTCCTCACTTAGTGTCCATAGATGCTTTAGGGGTATCCAACACCTCCCAAACATCCAAGACAAGCCTCCACAAGCTCCAGAACTCTAGGAATACTGCAATAGGCCATTACCATGCTAATCTAACCAAGCATCAAGGGCTCAATTACACTACCCAAGAGCTTGATTGCCACTAGTCCATCATAAGCAAATTCTACCATAACCTATGCATATCTTCCAAACTACTTGAAACCAACATTCAAGCAACTAAGACATGCATCATATGAATATGATAACTAAATCCCTTATCTCAATTGAGAAGAACAAGCAAGCAATCAAGCCCCACACAAGAAGAATGAGTTCCACTAAGGCTTTTATAGTTCCAAGTAAAATAAACACATAAGGCACCTAAAATGGGCTTAATTAAGCTAGACCCAAGCTTATGAAAGCTCAAAAAACCAAGAACATCAAGGAATCAACAAGCACAACATGTACCTATGGCTCATAAGCACCAAAAACACCAATCCAAGCTCACCACTCAAAATCCTTACAAGAACAAGCTTGCCCATGGATGGGTACCTCTTGGAGCTTCAATTTCCACCAAAACCTGATGTTTTTGTGAAGATTTGGCCATGCAATTGAAGAGGTAAGGGAGAGCTATGGTTTTGGAGGTTCAAGATTATGAATAGTAGTTGCCAAAAGTCCCAAAATGGCTTAAAAAGAAATCTTCTCACTTTAACCCTTCAACTTCTTTTGTTTTGCCAAAAAGACCCCATGCTTAAATAGTGCCATAAGACTTGGCAATTTAGTCAAACTCTTTGGTTTCTTGTCACCTAGGTCCAAAGAACAACTTATGAGCTTAAATACCAAACCTATCATCTCGAGGTACAAAATGACCTTTTTGCCACTGCTGACACTTAGGTGTCAAATTGAACTAGGAACCATCTACCCTTGTAAACACTTGCTTGACTTGCTTATTCAAGCTAATTGAGGCATTGAACTAGGGATTTTGACTTGTTTGACAAGTCTCACCTAGCCATTGAAGGTCCACTTCTTAGAAGGATATAACACTTGGTGTCCAAATTGGTTAGATTTATGCTAAAAACTCAAAGGAAACTCTATTGTGCAACATGGTGCTTTATGTGTATGGTTTGCTTGGATCTTGCATAGAATGGATTCTAGAAAAAGGATTTAAATTTCTTAAATGATTAACTGATGAATTTATAGTGTTAGAATACCCAGGTGTAAGTAGAAATGAGCCAAGAATTGATTGAGATTGGATTGGGCAAGGTTTGAAAGCAAGTTTGGATGAAAAAATGCTTGAAGGGAGCACCTCCAAGCCTTTTGTGATTGTACCATAAATTTGGATTGATTGCTTCGTACCTTCAAGGCCTCCCTAGGCTAGATGGAGATGCATCTCTTGGCTATCCGACAAAACAATATCTAGCAGTCCCTCCTAAAGCATAGTGCAGTCACACCTAATGCATGGTGTGATTGCATTATCCTCAAGCCCCACTAATTTTTTTCCTAAGCATCCTAAATTCATTCCTAAGGGTTGGGGAGTTTCTTAACATGGATCTTAAGTACTCTAGGATTAATTTATGCATTAATAAGTAGCTAATAAATGGGTGGTTAAGAGGGCAAATGGTAGATGGATAAGTAGAGTACCTTAAGTTGTAAACAAGGTACTAAGGAGGGACCAAGTATAATATGAGTCCTCCAATGGCCAAGGAATAAAGCTCTAAACCCTCGGCATTAGAGAAGGACCCGAGAAGAATACGATGTTAGTGTTATACCCAAAAGCCAATCATGAGATGATTGTATTTTTTGCACATTGAGTCATGATATTTTATTAAGGCATTAATCCAGCAATTATGGTTGTTGTTCTATTTTTGTGTAATGTAATAAACATAATTGTAACCCTAGAATAATGATATTCTCAAACGTCCCTGGTCTAGTATTATTGTGGAGCGGGTTGCAATAATACATAACGACTAGCATATATGGAGACTAATATGAGATATGTAGTCCACATATGGGAACAAGTTGGAGAACTTGTGTACTGGACCAACCCACCATGAGAACACTACATGGATCATTATATGAGTGTCATAAGTGATTCTCATAATGATCATGGTATATGTAGTCCTTCGACCTAAGATCATCAAGGTTCCCTACATGTGAGTCACATGCTTTGATACTTTCCTTTGTTGCTCGTAACTGAGTGAACTTGAAGGAGGTCATTGGGTATGTCACATATCATGCGGAGGGATTTGTATGATCAAGATGGGATTTGTCCCTCCTATGTAACGGGAGTGATATCTTCGGGCCCCTTGATAGAGTAAGACTTAGAAAAATGCATGGCCATGCTCGGATGAGTTGATATACGATATCAATGTCATCAGTTTAAGTTGGTCTACTCGGTAATCAAGAAACCAAAGATTGGGCTATACGAGAGTGACACATTCCATGTCTCGTGCTTAGTCTTGATATCTTGGACAAAGGGACAATGGCATATATCGATGATGATCATAAAGGTTTAGTCGAATCACCGACAATCTTGTCACTTGGGTAGCAATGATGTGTTGCTAGACACCGCTCATTGCTTATGATCATAAATGTAATTTATGATCATTGCCAATGTGGTAAGAGCCTATTGGGTGGCACACATAGAGCTATTTGGATCATTAGAGTGCATGGGCTAATTATTTTGGTTATGGTTTCACAATAATTTCGTATTAATAATGGGCCCAAAAGTTGAGCCATTATTAAGCCCGAAATTGAAGCCTAATTGGATTAGGGCTTTGAAACCCATTAGGCCTGGAAGTTGAGTCTCACTATAAATACAACTTTTAGTGAGATATTCGCTGTTTTTCTTGCCCTACCCTCCCAAAAGGACAGCCGCACTCTTCTTTTACAATTCCTTGGAGGACGCAAGCTAGCACTGCGAGCGCAAGAGAAACACATCTTCCGGGACGCGGTGGAAGCATGGTGATCCCGAGAGGCTCATGTGGATACCATAGAGAGCTTGAACACGTCAACTGTTCAGGTTTTGTGATTCGACTCTACAGTTGGGTGAGAGATCTCAACCAAAAATTAGGTATGAAAATTTTCAAACACCCAGTTTACCCCATTTCACTTGGATCCTGGAGGGTTTCGGTTAAAATCCGCTGCGCTTGTTTGGCTTCCGAAACCCAACGTACGAGACCCTTAATGACCTAAAGGTAAATGTCAAGTACTTCCAGACATTAAGGCAGCACCCAAAAGGTCCCAACCGGGTCGATAGGCTTAGTAAGCAAATCGAATACGTTGCCCAAGTCAAGTTTGAGGGAACTTGGTGAAATTTGGCCATTAAGTTAATTATCCAAGACAGTAAGAAAGGCTAAGCCATTGGTAAGAGGTGAGCAAGCCACAACTTACTCTAAATACCCCGTAAAATGTGGGCAAGGTCAAGTAAACGATGACTTACTTAAGGCACCCCTAAAGAGGACTTCATGGGGTTTAATTAAGTGCTAGCATCAGATACAAGGGCTAGTATCCAAGTGCCTCATTTGTGTGAGCTCACAGCAAGTAAGAGCACCTAAAACATAGGATAGATCTTAGTAGATATTGTTGTCTCATTGACATGTATGGAATTTTTCATACTAAGTATTGTCTCTACTAGTGTGCATTAATGTGTATAACACTAGGGTTTTATTTAGGTGCATATAAAATTAAGATATATGCACACAGTTATTACTTCAAGTTAAAGCAACTATAGTTTTTATATTTTGGCTTCTTTTAGCTTATGTTTTTTATAGTCACATGATGTTCCTATATAATTCACCCACTTTTGTGCTATTTTGTTGTTAAATTTACTAGATCTTTGTTACATTTTGTTGTTTTATTGATTTGTAGGTTGCATTGCATATCTCAAGAGCTTAAATGGACAATTTACGTGGAATTGGAGCCAAATTGCACAAAGGAGGGAAGTTGGATGAGAACCGGAAGAGAATACGAAGACATGGAGTTGAAGAAAATATGATGCTGTCAATTTTATTAATTGGCACACCATGGTTTTCTTTATTGTTTTATTTACTTTTATTTGCATAGTTAGGACAACGCATGCATATTTTTTGTACAGGATAGACTAAGTAATTATGATTTAAGATACTTCAAGAGTAATAGATAGTCAATTATAACCTAGGTAGGATCATAGTTCCCTAAAAGCCTACCAATTGTAGTAAATTCAGGGCTTTAGGACATTGTTTCGCCACACACATGAATCTCTCACATTTCACTCTCCATAATTGTTATAACTATTCGACTATAAAAGGCCATTTTGAGGGCCAAAAAAGGTAAGTCAATTCAGTCCCTCTAAAATCACACCCACTCCTCACCTTTACTCCCATTTTCTCCTTTTTATCTTTGGCAAACACTAATTTGAGCATTCGAGGATGCTCCTAGAGAACACACACCCTGAAGGCCTTCTAACATCATTTTTTTATTTATGAAGTTACGTGCTCTCCATGCTAACCCAAAGATGACTTTCAGTCATGGCCGTCAGTATGACTACCAATCCTAGAAATGATTGAAGACAACTCTGATATGAAAAAGTATATAGCATAATCGCACAAAATATTTAGATAAAAAGCCTAGAAATTTTTTTTCCAACACACTTAATAAAGGGAAATTAAAACGTTAGAAACTATCATTGTCTATCACCGTACCTAGCTCTTGGAATAATGCGGTTTCCATAAAATTTTATGTAAGCAAGTATATCGCCTAATACAGAGCCCTAAATAAATAAAACCTTTAAGTTAACCAATAAGAGTTACATAAACTGTCACATCATTAATTTAATTCCATCCCATGTCAAAATTTGCAAAAGAACCCTTCATTAGAACATGACTTGGGAGGTTACGGTCCTAGAGAGTTTCACCCAACCTACATGAATCACTTTTAGAAGGTTAGGCTTTGGAAGCTGGATATTGAAGAATAGGGGAAAATGTGGAACAACCCAAAAAGACTTAGGACAACTCTGTAAATTCCACTTGAAGCGTACAAATACAAAATTTTTATGAGATGAAAGTAAGACACTACGAAGAGACAAAAAATAGCGGGAAGAATTATGTCTTCCCTTTTTACTTTTTTCCAATTATGATGAACATGATATATGATGTGGAAAAGTTCAAAGAAATCGGACACGTTCTGTAAAATCTGGTGAAACAGCGGTTTCTCTTTCTCTTTCTTGGTGTATTGATTTCCCAGGAAACGGAAAAGGAACTCTCAGTTGAACTGCAGAGACGGCTCGCCGGGAATACTTTGACCAGAAATTTTTGTACTTCAAGAGACCCATTTTCCCAGAGACGCTTCCCTTTGTATCTGTCGTTTCAGGTAGCCAAAAGATGACATATTTTGGTACTGATTTCTTTCTTTTTTTTTTTCTGATTTTTGAAGGTGTCATATCTCTTTCCCTTTCTTTATTTTGAGCTTTCTTTTTCTTGTTCTTGTTTCTTTTCTTCTTTACCTTTTAGTTGTTGCTTGCTTGAATTTTCCGTATTGCTAATTTTGGAAGATGATGAGTTAAATGGGTTTTTCTTTGTCAGGCTGAAGTGGGGTGTTTCAGATTTCCTTCATCACTTCGAATGATCAAGAACCCAGAATAGTTACTTCATATGTATATGCAGAAAAAGAGCTTGTTTTTTCCTTCAAATTTAGTATCTTTTTATCTTTATATTTTCCACTTTCGTTTTCTTCTCTAATTCCTGGTTATCAGGATCGTATGATTGGATCCTCTAATTTCTGCTATTAGTTCAGAATTCAGATGATGCACTTGTCATCCTTGAATATATTCTCCGCTGAACACATGATTGATGGGTTCTGGTGATCTTCAAATTGTTTGCTGCAGCTTCTACTGTCTGGTGCTGTTGATTCCTGTATCAGGATTTTGGGATTCAGCAGCACCAGGTTGTTGTGTTTAGGGCATATAATGGAGCAATTCAGACAGATTGGTGAGGTTCTAGGAAGCTTGAATGCTATAATGTTGTTGCAAGAAGATACTCAAATCAATAAACGCCAGTGCAGCCTCCTGCTTGACATCTTTTCTTTGGCTTTCAACACCATTGCTGAGGAAATCAGGCTTAACCTTAAGCTAGAAGAAAGGAGAACCAAATGGAAAGCTCTTGAGCAGCCTTTGAGAGGGCTTCATAGGGTGTTCAAGGAAGGAGAACACTATGTGAAGCTCTGTATGGACAGAAAGGATTGGTCGGTCAAAGCATTTCTTCTTCACCAGAACAAAGAAGCTGTCGAATTTCACATCCACAATCTTCTTTCTTGCTTTCCTGCTGTGATTGAAGCCATTGAGACTGCAGGAGAAATCTCAGGTGTTGATCAAGACGAGATGCAGAGGAGGAAAGTGGCATTGGCGAAAAAGTATGACAAGGAATGGAATGATCCTAAGCTCTTCCAATTGCTGTTTGGGAAGCAGTATCTGGTCCCCAAAGAACTCTGTGGGCAGTTTGATAGTGCTTGGAGAGAAGACAGATGGAGCCTTGTCGAAGAACTAAAGGAGAAGAAGATTTCTGGTTCTGCAACAAAGAATGAGCAGCGCCTAGCTGACTTGTTGGTCAAGAAAATACTTGGATCAGAAGCGATTACTCATGGGTTGCCCCCAAGTTCTGTTTTGTATGGATGGGATTACCAAGTGAGGCGCCGATTAGGACGGCAGTACAAGGAAATCCAATGGCTAGGAGAGAGTTTTACATTGAGGCATTTCCTTAGGGAGCTTGAGCCAACAGGTTCTGAAATTTCTGCTCTTCTTCTACTTTATCATCCTAATATACTACAATACATATTTGGGTTTTATGACAAAGAAAAGAAAGAAGTCTTGCTTGTCATGGAGTTGATGAGCAAGGATCTCAGCATCTACATGAAGGAGAACTCTGGTTCAAGGAGGCAGATTTTGTTCCCTCTTGCAGTTGTTGTTGATATAATGTTTCAGATTGCAAGAGGCATGGAGTTCCTCCACTCAAGGAATATCCACCATGGAGATCTGAACCCTTCAAATGTTCTTCTGAAAGAAAGGAACAATGAGGGCTACTTCCATGTAAAACTCTCTGGCTTTGGCTTTCATGATGTGAAGACAAATGCTTCCAGTAACATGTCCCAAAACCAAAATGAGTCAAACCCTTTCATTTGGCTAGCTCCTGAAGTTCTAGCTGAAGAAGAACAGCCTGGGAACGATTCCAGTTCCAAGTATTCGGAGAAAGCAGATGTGTACGGCTTTGCTATGATTTGCTTTGAGTTATTAAGTGGCAAAGTCCCATTCGAAGATAACCATCTTCAAGGAGAGAAGACATGCAGAAACATTAGAGCAGGGGAGAGGCCTCTGTTCCCACATACAGCACCTAAATATCTTGCTAACCTAACCAAAAGATGCTGGCACAATAATCCAGCTCAGCGCCCACGTTTTTCATCCATATGTAGGATTTTGCGCTATGTCAAGAAGTTCCTCATGATGAATCCTGACCATGATCAGCAAGAAAATAATTTGCCGGTCACTGATTACTATGATGTGGAGTCATGGTTTCTCCGAAAGTTCACAGAAGGTAATTCCATTCACCCACCAATAGCACGTGTCCCGTTTGAAATGTTTGCTTATAGACTTGCAGAGAAAGATAAGAGTCTCCTAAACTGTCAAGACAAAGCTAGGGATTTGACATGTGAAGGAGTGTGTTGCAAGGATGAGATTGTCTCTACAGTAGAGGATCCATGTGCCACAAGCGATACAAAATCTGTTGTTTCTGATGCTAAGTCAGTGTGCTCGGGTGAAAGGTCCATTGCAGCAGATGATGTCCCAGAAAAGAGATCATTGGCTCCTGAGGTAGCAGAAAAGAGGCCTCATTCCAAGGTTCCAGAGCATAAAAAATTGGTAAAGAAACAAGCAGATGTGAAGGCAAAACATAGTCCAGGTAAGTTTTACCTCTAACCTTTCTACCCAAACAACTTAATGAAATTAATTCAGAAATGGTGGAATTGGTTCATTGATCTAGGGACGCCAACTGGGAAAGCACGATCATCAACTTTAAACCAAGGCCTCCGTAATGTGAAGACAAATCGAGGGAGTCGATCTCCGTTGTCTACAAGTTCATCAAGTCCTACAAGTGCAGGTAAAAGAACTGGAGCACCAGACCACATCTCTGACTAGCTTTATTCTTACCTGCTACACAGTATTGCTATTTTTCAACTTTGAAGTTTTGGCTTGAACTTGATCTCGATGGAGAGCTCTTTTAACTTCACCGTTATTGTTGGAATATAGAGATGAAGATATAAATTGCTGAGGGCTTCTGATTTACTGATGTTTGTAACATGTTCAATGGTTAGTTTCATAGGGTCAATAGTTGAGTTGTGCTTCTAAAACACTTCTCTCTCAAACGAATATAGTTTTCTTGCCTTAAATGCCATTTTATGCTCTGAAGATGCCTTTCATTTGTTACTGCATCTCGTGGATTATGTGAAAGGCACACAACTATGTCTTATATGTTCAGAATGGGGAATGAAGTGTCGGGCAATGGGGACTGAAGTGTCGGGCACTCCTCACTGGGGGACTAAGAAAGTTGAGGAGAAAGGAAGGATACCTCATTCTAAGGCCATGGCATGCCACTGGCTGACGTAGGGCTTACCAGTGGCATGGTTAGAAATTTGGGATTAGAGTTGCCTTAATTTCTTGTCCATTATTTGATAGTTTTCAACTATTTTCAACATTTATCAAGTCTTTTGTCAGCTTTAACCGCTAGATCTAACAAGAATTTCAGTAAAATTGTCATCATATATAAGTTAATCATATAGAGGTCCAATATATTTAGAAACAAAAAGTAATAGCTAAATTTGTAAAGGGATTAGCAAAGTGTAAGACGATGATTGAATTTTTTAAATATTTGGTTAAATATAAAAAAGAGTCAATTTATAATTCTCCGCAGAAGTTGGGAATCATCAAGCACACAAAAAAATAAGTTTAAGATAGATTTATAGTAATAAATAATGGGCAAAAGGGACAAATTAACTACTAAACTATAAAGGTTAGAGTAATTTTATCATTGAATTTTTTTGTAGACAAATTTTCCATTAATCTTTTCAAAAGATGCAAATTTGTCATCAACATTTTGTGTTTGAAGTAAATCTATTATCGGTCATTAAAATTGTTTAACATGGCAAATGTGGAAAAATAAGAAAAATGCAGGTATCAATTACAAGTTTCCTATACCTAACACAAAGGCCTTTAACTTTCTAAATCTATCATTTTTACCATCATCATCGCTCCAGCAAACCCATATACCCTTTGTCACGCTCCACACTTTCTGCCACAATTGTTTCCTTCACTCTTCCATATATTCTGGTAATGCTCTTAGCAACACTCTTTAAAACAAACTCTAATAAAAAATGGCGGAACTAAATCTAAAGGTGTTACATTTTTAAAATAAAGTATTAATGGTAACGGCAGTGGAGAGTTATTCAATAACAATGAGCAATAGGTAAAAAAAAGGCTCAGCAACGGGGTATGTATTCAAACATTGGGTTTTTACTCATTTAGGTGTTATGAAAGGTTTGTGTAGCCGGGGTTAAGAAGAAACCTCTCAGCGACTAGTTTATAAGTTGTGTCATGAAATATTTTCTGAACGAATAAAAATATTTCTACTATTTAACGTGCAATGGCAAAGGTGCCCACAATGTAAAATGTTAATGACAAATTTGTCTACAAAAAAAATAATGATAAAATTACTCTACTCTCTATAGTTTAGTGACACATTTGCCCTTTTTTCCATGAATAAATGTGATGCACTTTTGGTGCAATTTACCTAGGAATAATATGTGGTAATTGTATATAATTAAAACAATAATAAAAGTTGAGGTAAATACTTTTTACAATGCTTGTGATATACAAAAATAATTATAACCATTTAAAACTTTTTGTTTGCCATTTTAGAATGATAATACATAAAAGTGTACTATATCAATAAGAACGTGGTGATAAATTATGGCAGCAAGGAATCTTTTGTAAAATGTAAGTAAAAAATGTATAATGTGGCACAAAAGATTTATCTTACATGTTTTTCTTTTAATCAACAAATGAATTCAACATGTGAGCAGTAAAATTATTATGGCAATTAAGGGCATTTTTATGTCCCAGAACATTTGTTTGAGAGTATTTTGTTTTGCATAAAGGTTAAGTGGAAAACTGGAACAAACTTTAGAACTTATGGCATTTCCTAGAGTTCTGCCTTTACTTATTATCTTACTTTCAAGTAAATCACTCCAAAATTGTTGAGAACTTAAAAATATTCTATATAATCATTGAAAAATAATAATAAATTAATTTGATAATATTGATAGCTATTTTTATAAATATATCTTTACTAATATAATGTATGATTTTTTTAAAAAATTATAAGGGTGTCACCGCACTTCCGACCACCTAGCTACGCCATGAGGGCTCACAATTAAGGGTAAGCATGTTCAGGTTGGTTTGGTCTTATGGTGGAACCGAACCAACCCAAAATAATCTCGAGTCTAAAATTTTCTACACAACTCAAGAACTGAGAACCGAACAAAACCAGAACCATAGTTTTGGGTTTTCCGTTTCTAGTTCTCAAGTTTTTCTATTTATACCATATACATATAACAATATGAAAATTTAATAAAATTGCATTAATAACCAATTTTATGAAATATTAAGATAATATACAATTAAATTACCATTTAAATAAATGTACTTAGACACATGCAAAAGAGTTTAAAATGTTGTTATTACCAAAATAATTCAAAAGAGTTGCTTATGAAGTATCTTCTATCTCAACCAGTTTATTTTCCTCTAGTAATTTAACATTAGCACAACATTTAACATGGAAATGTGAGCATTTAAGACATCTTTTTCAGTATCAAAATCTAAAATATGTTGATATCATGAATTTCTAGTTTCGCATGACTCATAAATGAAAAAACATGATGATTGTATCATAAAGAATAGTTTGGAGTACAGATATCGAAAGCAAAATGACCCAAGAGTAGTCAGTTTAGAAAGTGAAGTGAATGAATATAAAGAAATTTCATAAATGATCTCACAACTTCCATGTTGTTTCAATTTGGAACATTAGTTTAACGATTTAATATAAAAATACAAGATGATCATTATAATTCTTGAAAGAAATACATATATATGGATATATTATTAATACTATAATTTTTATTATATAATTATATATATATCTCGGGTTTCATTCCACCTCGGGTTGGTTTCATATGGAACCAGAACCAACCCAAAAACCATCAATACTCATATATATAGAACCAACCCACAAACTATGGTCCATTTTTAACCAACCCAACTCAACCCAATGGGGATGGTCAAGTTGGGTTTCGGGTTTAACTAACCCATGCTTACCCCTACTCACAATAGTACTCATAAATCAACCACCAAAAAAGCGATTGTTGGCAAAAAGAATCAAACCTGAGCACTCCAAAGAGAAACATATGATCCTTAACTACCGGGGCCAACTCAAATTGGCTAATTTTCCAACATTGCTTGTACAAAAGTGATGACACTGAAATGCTTAGAAATTTATGCTTGCATTAGCATCCTACTATTGCAAAATCTGATCCGACCTAGCCTAATAACTTGACCCTACTCACCCGAATTAAAACTAACCTAATTTGATAAGAAAAAAGTCAATAACCTGAACCCGACTGTATTCAACTCGACCTAAACCAAAACTAATTGAAGTGAAATCTAAGAAAACCTAAACCCAAATGACCTAAATTTAAAATATCTGAACTCGAGATGACTCGAGCCCAAATTGACTTAAACTTGAAATGACACAAACCCGAGATTGATCTGACCTGAGCCTAAGATGACTTGATGACTAAACTCAACAAGACTTGATTGTAACCCTCACCCTAAACCTTAACTTTCCTCTCTCATTACCTTTCATATTTAGCAAATCTCATTTATAGGGGTTTCCATATTTAGTAGCTTCCATCTTTTTGGAGCTTCCTTATTTAGCAAGTCCCATATTTGAGGAGGATGACTTTCATAATTAGTAGCTCTATTTTTTTCTCGGACTTTTATGTTTGGTAATTTTTTATATTTTGGGATGAGATTTCCATATTCAATAATTTTGTTTTTTCAGGAATTCTATATTTAATAAGTCTCATATTTGGTAAAGGGACTTCTATATTTAGTCAGTCCCATATTTGTGTTCTTTCAAAATAATTAACTTCTATATTTATTAAGTTTAATGATTTTGGTAGCAATTGTCAAAATTACAGCTTTCATCCTTAAACTTTTAAGTATAATAAAACAATGCACCTACATTTTGAAAATTTTCATTTCAGTCACCGATAATAATATGAGTCTATAAACTTTTGAAATCTCGGCATTTTCGCCCAAAAATTTTGAAATTTTACAATTTAGTAACTAATAGTGAATTGGAGTTGCATTTTGTAGCAATTCCATAGAAAATTTATTGGAATAGGAGCGTAGAAAAATTGTCACAATATGTGTCCATGTGATAGCTGGGTGAAGGTTTGAGTGGCCTTTACAGTGATAGCTGAAAGATATGACTCTAGAAAAACAATCAAGTAATATAAAGTATTACCAACAACTTTAAATAACCTAAATATATACTAAACCATAATGAAAAAAAAAAATAGGGGAAAGGTGCAAATTTATTATTGAACTATTGGCCATAGAGCGATTTTGCCATCGAACTTTTTTTCATCTCAAATTTACCATCTATCTTTTCTATTGGAGCAAATTTACCTCTGTTCATCCAAAAAAGCTACGGTGGTTAATGGAACATGTGACGTGACAAAGACAATGTTGACTTTGGAGGACTGATATGGCAAGGAGATTGGAAATATTGCAAATTTACCACTATCATTTTGGCTACATAGCAATTTTGCCATCGATATTATTTTTCATCACAAATTTGTCATTGATGTTTTATGATGGTATTAAATTTAGAAATCAAAGGTTTGGAAAGAATGAGTTGGGGATTAGGAATTTAGGCGTCCTATGAAGTTCAAATTAGGATTATGTTTAGGTGAGTTGAGAGGAAATTTGTAACCAGACATGAGTTCATAGGAAATTTTCAGAAATTCATACTAGAAAGAAAGCAACACCCACCCACTTCAAGTCCATCATCCAATTTTGAAGCCCTATTTTTTTTTTATGCAATGTTGGAGCTATAAATATTGCTCAGCTTAAAGGTCAATAGCTCATACATATCATTATTTCTCTATGCTTATGCCGATTATGGTTGATTTGAGCTTGAGAAACCTAAAACCGCCTTCATTGGGAAATGCTTAACAGGAAGCGATGCCGACAAGGAAGGTCGGTGTGTAAAATTGCTCCAAAGTAATACTTCAATGATAAAATTGCTCCAATGTAATAATTCAATGGTAAAATTGCTCCAATGGAAAACATGGATGATATATTTGAGGTGAAAAAAATTCTCTTTGCCATATCACTTCACCAACTCAGCATTGTTTTTGCCATGTCACACTTTCCATTAGCCACTGTGGCTTTTTTTTACGGAAAATGGTAAATTTGCTCCAACAGAATAGATAGATGGTAAATTTGAGACAAAAAAAAAGGCTCAATGGAAAAATCGCTCTATAGCCAATAGTTTAGTGGTAAATTTGCATTTTTTCTAAAAAATTTGTAAATTTCTTAATTAAACATACTAAGAAAAATAAAAATTAACTTAAGTTACATAGCACCCAAAAAAATCAAATTCTTTAATTTAAGTGTTAATAGAAATTTGAACAAAAAAATTAAATTGATTCATTAATTTCGGTCTATACACCAGTAACTCGAGTCAAACCAAAGGTCAACCTAAAATTGATCTGAAACCCAACCTGAAGTTACCCAAGACTGAAATTAACCCCAACTATATTAAACCTGAGCAAAAATAAACCTGACCCAACGCAACCCAAAATCAACTCAACCTAAAAATCAACCCAAACCCAAATAACCCGACTTGAACTTGACCTAAACCTAAATTCATGTTAACCTGATTACACCTAAACCTGAATAGTCTGGCCCAAACTTGGCCTGACTCACCCAATTGCTATCCCTAATCATTAGTGCTTGAATCGGACAATTTATTCTCGTGTAAAAGTAGCTGAAAAGTGCAATTTTAGTCCCAAAACTTTACATAATTTTTCCCTCATTCCCAAAACTTTTTACTTGTTTTAAATGAGTCCTAAAACTTTGTAATTGCATAAAAATCTAATTCTTGAAATTTTCACTTTTCTAAATATATCTTAAAATGTTTCAACTATGTAAACATGTGGTTATAAAATTGATCATTTTTCTAAAAGCATTTATTTATATTGCAATTTGAATGGTTTTGTAACTATCTTCCAATAAATTTAAACTGTGAAATAACTCTTTGATAGTTAATGGCCAATTAAATTATATAAATGACACTCCAATTCAATAACTATCTTTCAGTAAGTACAAAACTAATGGTTAACGCTTTAGCAAAGTTATAGGTTTGATTAAAAAAAGTTAAAATCTTTAGGGCTCAAAAGAAAAATAGGATAAGTTTTAGTACTATCTGTCATAATAGGATAAGTTCTAGGACTATCCATCATAATTATTAACTAACTTTGAGAAACTTACAAATACCCATTAAGTTTGGCCTATCCTACACTTATACTTTTATTGTAGGTCTGATTAGGCCAAATCATTAAAACTTGTAGGTTAAGTCAACCTAAGGGGCTTTTGGCACTTTTGCCTTCTTAAGATTAACGACCGCAAAATTTGACTCGATTTGATGACCTGAACCCCAGCCCAACTTGACCCAATTTAACTAAAAAAGTCAATGACCCAAACTTGATTGTACCTTACCTGACATAAACCCAAATTTGATTAAAGTGAAACCCAAGAAAACTTGAACCCAAGTGACCTAAACCCCGAAATACCTGAATTGACCTGGTTCTGAATTGACCCCAACTTGAAATGATCCGAACCTAATACTGACCTAACCCAAACCCAAAATGACCTGATAAATAAACCCGACAAGACCCAATTTTAACACAAATCAACATAAAATATATGGTCAACAGAGATTTAAAAATATGACTTTTTTATAAACTTGTAAACCAATTCATTAAATTAAATTTTGAACCAATTAATTTGAAATGTTTCGAATTATGATATTTTATTAAATTAATTATAAATTTAAAATATTTGAAACATTTTGAATTATCGTATTTTATTAAGGTAATTATATATTAATGTATCTTTATAATTTCTGTATTATTTTTTATATCTAGTTAAGCCCTAAACCCCAACACTAAACATTACCATAAACCATAAATGTAAACTCTAAACCCTAAACACTAACATTAACATAAACTATAAACCCTTAATCCTAATCGTAAACCTTATACCTAAAATCTAAACCCTAAACTCTAAATCCTAAACCCTAAATCAAAAAATCTAAACAATAAATCTAAAGCTTAACCCTAACTATAACCATAACCTTTACAATAAACTAAATTTAAACTCTAAGCCCTCAACCAAAACCCTAAACCATAACCCTAAACCTTAAAACCCTAAACACTAACCCTAATCTAAACCATAAAACCTCAATCCTAACCATGGACTCTATACCTAAATTTACACTCTAAACTATAAACCTAAACCCTATTTCTAACTCCAACCCTATACCTAACACTAGTATTTACCATAAACCCTAAATCTAAAATCTAAACCATAAACATAAACCTAAAACCCTAAATGCCTAATCTTAGCCATACAGTCTCAATCCTAATCTTAACCTTAAAACCCTAAACCTTAAACCTTAACATTCAATCCTAACCCTTGCCTTAAACCTTAACTTTCCTCTTTTATTACCTTCCATATTTCACAAGTCTCATATTTGGAGGCTTCCATATTTAATAACTTTCATTTTTTCAAGAACATTCATATTTTGTAAGTCTAATATTGAGGGACTTCCATATTTAGTAAGTCCCATATTTGGATTCTTCCAAAAGAAGTAAACTTCCATATTTAATAAATTTAATGATCTTGGCAGGCAAATGTCAAAAGGGTAAATATACCCATCATCCTTGAACTAATATCCATGCTGCAAAATTGTCCCACAACTACCAATTGTTACACTAGTTGTCCTATAACTATGAAATTGTTGCAATAATCATCCTACCATTAGGTCGGACCATTAAGAAGTAACAAAATGACCATTTGGTGAAGAGAAAGTGCATAGTTAATCCTAAACTTAGTAAAATTTTCTATTTGAATCCTAAAACTTTATTATTTCCTATTAAAACCCCTGACTTGATTAATTTGTTTGTTTTTGGCTGCCAATGGTAAGAAATTCCTCTTGTTTTGCTTGGCATTCCTTCACCTCCCTCAAGTAGACTTGAATTACATTGTTCCTGAATGGATTATTCTTCGGCTGATTTACGTATCTAGGCTCCCTAAAGCCTGTCTCATAGGGTACGTGCACGACATAAGGTAGGTCAGCCCTCATTAGAAAAAATGCTGCTCGACTATCTTGTCACTTGGGTAGCAATGATGTGTTGCTAGACACCGCTTATTACTTATGATCATAAATTTGATTTATGATCATTACCAACGTGGTAAGAGCCTATTGGGTCTCACACATACAGCCTATTTGAGTGCATAGACTAATTTATTTGGGTTATGGTTTCATGATAATTTCGTATTAATAATTGGCCCAAAAGTTGAGCCATTATTAAGCCTAAAATTAAACCTAATTGAATTAGGGTTTTGAAACCCATTAGGCTTAAGAGTTGAGTCTCACTATAAATGCAACATATAGTGAGAATTTTACTGCTCTTGCCCTATCCTCCTAAAAGGACGAAATCAAAAGAGTTCTGAAAACCAGCCTCACTCTTCTCTCGCCATTCCTTGGAGGACTCAAGCTAGCACTGTGAGCGCAAGAAAAATGCATCTGCCAGGATGTGGTGGAGGCATGGTGATCCCACGAGGCTCGTATGAATACCGTAGAGAGCTTGAACACGTCAACTATTTAGGTTTTGTGATTCAACTTAACAGTTGGGTGAAAGATCTCAACCGAATTAGGTATTAAATTTCAAACACCCGATTTACCCCATTTCACTTAGATCCTGGAGGCTTTCGGTTATATTCTGCTATACTTGTTTGACTCCCGAAACCCCACACTGGGCTAGCTATATCCTAGCTAGCCATCCATAGTAAGAGGAGTATGTCTAATGGATTGTGCTACACCACCAGCCTCATCCTTCGTTAGTGGCCATTGGAGGTTGTTTCCCACCTTCATGGTGGTGGTCAATGAAATATTCTAGTCGTTGTGAAAAAAAAAAGAGCTTGTTTCTTAGTCCAACTTGTTGGCGGAGTGGGTTAGGGATCTCGTTTCCCCAAACTGGTTTTTCAAGCCCATCTTAAATCTGATGTTGGCAATATTATCACTAGGTCATCTCAACATTGATCAGTGCAAAAACAATTTCCTCAGAACCATTAGGTGATTTTCATCAAGATGAAAAAATTGAATGCGAAAAATATAGAAAACCAGATATTGACAGGTTACCAGTGTCGCTGTTGTATACAGAATCATGCACAGAGTAATTAGGGTAAATATGATGGGAAACAGACAAATTGAAATGGACAATCGAGAGGAAAAGGCTTAGGAAAGGAAACAAATACTTTGAGGAAATAGGAACAACCATGAGTTGGGTACCATAGCCTTCTTGATTTGTCTCGATTACTTCATTGATTTTTGATTAATATGTAGGATTAGAATATGTTTATAATAGATATATATTTTAGTAAAAAAAATTAAGACATCAATTATTTTGTAATACGTGTTACTCAAATGAATTGTAGAATTTTATATTTATTTTATGCCGGTGAAAATTAGTTTTTAAATAAATTAAAACTAAATAAAATATATTTATCTCTCAAATAAGGATGATTAACTAAAATATATCAATGCTAATTAGAAAAATAAAATATGGAAATTATTAGAAATATATATAGGAAAAATTGGGTTAGAGGCAACCTGAGATAAATTTTGGGGTTGATTTGCATGATTCTCAAATCTTTGTTGGTACAATAGAGCATTTGAGCACACAATCTTAACAGAGAGGGTGGCAAAATTAATTATCAGGAGAATCATGTGGATTTTTCAAAATAAATGAAGGCGAGTATAAGCTACACTATTTTAAAATTTCCCATTAACTTTAGCGGGCACCCACACTGCAACACCTAGACCAGATGAGTGATGCCAAATGCCATTAGGGACATAAATTCTGGGCAAAAACTAAGGCTTTGGTTTATGCAAAGTCCCTAAGTATAATATAAAGGAGGATGAGCATTAATAGGGAAAAAGCAAAACTGAAGTTGGTAATCTTTGGCTATAATGAGTTGATCATACAAATCATTTTGCTTGGCAATAAGGGACTAGACATGGAACGGGATATTTCAAAAGATGCATTCATTCTGACTTGTCCAAATGATCCATACCGTTGAGACTATAAAGTAGAGCCAATCAAAAGAGCAATGTTTCTGATTTGCTATTAAGGTATCTGGCCAACCCTTAAAGGAACTGTATGTCTCCAAATAAGGTCAAGAGCAAAGGAGCACCATAAATCTTGCATTCTTGGACAATCCCAAAACAAGTGAAACATTGTTTCAGAAGAACCGTGGCAATGGGAGCAGAAAGGGTTTGAAAATCCACTTTGAGCAGCAATATTAGTTGCTATAAGGAAGGCATTGGATAAACATTTCAAAAAAAAACTTTAAACTTTTAAGGAACTCTGGATGCACAAATGGACTTCAGAATATTGGAGAACTCTGGATGAGGGGCAAAAGACAATGAAGTACCTGCCTGATTCAAAATGGGAGATGACTTTTTATGAATTTTCAAATTTTCTCCTTGTTTTTCTGTAAAAGTCCCTGTAGCATTACCCAGCCAAATGACAAAGTCTTGAGATTCTGAATTGATGGGTTCCCAAATAGACAAGATGTGATTAATAACATGTGCTGGAAATAATTGATGAAGTAATTGAAGTTGCCAGCATTGTCACTTAGAGTTGTAAAGATCCAAGACATGAAGATTGGGATCATGTGGTCAGTTACCTAAAACTGCATAAAGATGTGATGGAGATATACTGGAAATCTAGGCATCTTCCCAAACTCAAATGGAGGTACCATCTCTAATGTTCTAAAGGTAGAGGTCTTGTAGAATTTCCCAACCATATAATGAACTATGGAATATGGGAGAAGCATTACCCACCACCTTAGTGTGCTAGATTGATTGAGAATGCCAAATTTAGCTACAAGGACTGATCGACCAATTTATCCCTGCTCCTGATAAAGATTCCCCAAAATGTTTTAGCAAGCAAAATTTGATTAAAAAGGCAAAGATCTTTGATCCCTATGCCACCCAATCCTTTGGGAAGGATTAAAAGGCTTTGGTGCCTCATGTGAATACCTTATTTGGATTGTTAGCCAGACCACCAAAAATGATCAAATTATTTGGATATCTTATCTAAGAGGTCACCGAGACTTTCAACAAAGACATAAGGTAGATAGGAATTACCAAAAGTGTGGATTGAATAAGCATGATACAACCAATGTTATTTGGTAAATTCCATTTCCAGCTATCCATATGATTTCTGACCTTATCTAGTAAGAAATAGATCTTTCAAGACATATCCTGAGAGAATGGCATGCCCAAATAATTAAGAATACCATTATTGATAGGAAATGAAAGAATTTGAAGAATTTCCTCCTAAGCTGACATTGGTATGTTACGACTTAACATCCATCCAAATTTTTTATAGTTAATATATTAGCCAGCTGCTATGGAGAAATTCTGGAGCATTTAATGGAGATCTTGGATAGTTGACATTGTTGGTTGCAAAAAGATAAGATAATCATCTGAAAAGAAGAAATGACTAATTTTCTTGACCATTTCTACTTTTTCGGAGCCCTTGGACAATGCTGAAAGATTGTAATTTTTTAAGGCGGCTAGAAAAAGCCTTAGCACATAAGATGTAGAGGTAGGAAGGCAAAGGATCACCATGCCTGATGCCTATAGTAAGAGTAAACCATTCCATAGTACATCCATTAACAAGCATAAAGTAGGATAGGGTCGTTACACACTGCATGATGAGGTGCACCCATTTTTTTAGGAAAATTCATAGCTCAAAGCACTTTTTATATGAATGACCATTGAATGTTGTCATAAACTTTGAAGATGTCCAATTTTCAAAATAACCTTAGAACTATGTAAGCTAATAGTAAGAGAACTTTAATTAACTGCATGTAACAATTCATAAGCAATGATTATGCTATCATGAATATTATGGCCTAGGATGAATGCATTCTTGAAAGGGGAAACCAAACTATCCAGAACCTATTTCCATTAACTAACCAAAGCCGTTGTAATTACCTTAGACAGGGTATTGCAGAAGCTAATGGGTCAAAAGTCATCAACAGTCCGAGTGTCAGCTACCTTAAAGAGAAGAATGATAAATGTTTGGTTGATTTGCTTTAGATGGAAGCCAACGTTTAAAAAATATAAAGTTGCATTCTTAATATCTTATGCAAAAATACCCCAAAATCTTTTGAGTACCACTAGCTGTAACCCATTTGGCCCTAGGGCATTAAATTTTTCTTGATAAAAAATAGCCTTCCTAATTTCCTCCTTTTAAAAAGGGCTAAATGTATTTCACATTGCTAGCTCGATAGGGTGCAAGGAATATCAGATAAAAAAGCGTCTTGAGTTGGGCCATGATCCAATTTAAGGGGGGGTTGAAATGATATAATAAAGAAGACATGATATGGGTGCAAATATCATGTTCTTCGTACAACCACTGACCATCAGCTATTTGGATAGCAAAGAGATAGGATCGCATGCATTTGTACTTTGTTGCTTGGTGGAAAAAGCAAGTATTAGAGTCCAGCCAACCATTTAATTTTGGATTTTTTATGTCCACATGCTCTCCATAGTGGCCAAGAGGAAATGTACTCCTTTTTTAGGGCTTCAATGTTTGGTTGATATTTATGAAGGATCCAACAACTACTGAAGGGAAAACGTAGTTTGTTCAAGGTTGTGAATTCGCTGAAGCAACTTGCTTGCAAAAGATTTACTTCAATGCCTGAGAGCTGGCACAATAGCATTGCACTTTGATGTGGCTTGATACATAGGAGATCTGTGAATCTTTGTATTCCAAATAAATTTGACAAACTAGACCGGCTAGTCCAAACTGGTTCAACCATAAACTAACACCACCCTATCGTCTTGATTACTTGCCTAATTTATTCTTAGTAAAAAAAAGGTCAAAATTAGAAGAAAAAAAAACTGGTAAACCAATATACCATAAAATTATAATAAACTAACGGTCTGAAATAATCATTTAAGAATCAAAAATTAGAAGAAGAGATGAGAAGAACAAGAAGAAAACAAGACAAAAGAAGATGAAAAGAAGAAATCTGAAAAAAAAATTAAAAAAAATATAAAAGAAAGGGGAAAGAAGATGGCAAAGAAGAAGATGAAGAAAAAAGACAAATGGAAAAAGAAGAGAAAGAGGAAAGAAGAAGATAAAAGAAGGAAGAAGACAGAAAAGCACGAGCAGAAAGAAACTCAAGCGGCACTACTTGAGTAGATGGTAAAAGAACTAATTTATATTAGAGTTTATAACTTAATATGTTAGATAAAATGTAAACTTAGTTATTATGATATATACAAAATTTATTTCAATCGCATTTTTAAATTTTTATCATGTCACTTAGTATCAATATTCTTTTGTATTTGAACCATGACCTAAAGACCTTGGTACTTTGATGCATATGTTAGCTTTAATAAAAACTGATGTAAAGCTAAAAGTCAATTTAATCCAAAATAATATATATTTATTTTTACATTTTTCTGGTTGTAATTAATTTTATTTAAAAATTAATATTATGTGGGTATAATAATCCATTGAAATTAAAATTTTATGATATTATTAAATTTTTATGGAATTTTATTTTTTAGGCATTAATGAGAAAAATTTATAAAAAATTTAATAATTATACAAAAATTTTATTTTTAATGGATTATTACACCTACATATTATCGGCTTTCAAATAAAATTAGTTCAGGTTCAAAAATGTAAAATAAAAAATATTCAATTTATATTGCAAATTAGATGTGGTTGTTAGACTTCCTAAAGGCTATATTGACTCAAAAGCTTTCCACTAACAAAAGCTCACTTGTTCAAAGTCGTATCAAAATTTTGGTACAAAAACTTTACAAAATCTTAAATGTGAAAACTTGATTGATTGATTCTTCCAAAAGTAAATGGCGCCTGTACATTTTTCTTTATCATCTTTAGTACAAAATTTTCTATTAAATGGGTTAGGATTAAATTGGTAGACCTCGAGCTTTGCTCGAGATCACACCGGTGCGATTTCCACCAACTTAAACAAGCAAAGAAAGTGTGGGAAGAAAAAAAAACTAATGACCTCACGTGCCATGCACATGACATGAGGAAACGGGTTCTCTCTTATCCCATCTCGTCCCTTCTCACGAATAGAAGAAATTTTGCCTTCCTTTATGATGGGGTGTCACAATTGTGATAAATAGCAAAATCCATGGGTAATTACGAAGAAAATATATGCCAACATTTCCTTCTTCTCGGCCACGAGGCTCGTTGCAACTTTGAATCCAGGAATTGAACTATGCAAAATTATTTTAATTTCTCTTTCGTCCTCTTTTATTTTGGTTAAAAATACATGGGAAATTATTTTAAGGTTCCCCCCTTCTTGCCTTACGTTTGGATCGACGCAGAGAATATTCCCGATAAAATGTCAGCTAAATGAAAAGTCTCCAGCCTGTTATTTCCTGTGCTTCGTGTAGTTTTTGTGGTGGTATATGGGATTTTATTAGCATGAAGGTTAGTCATGTGTATATTTTGGTTTAATTGTAATTCAAAGGTTGAATCCTTTTCAGTAAAAGGGGAAAATAGGCAGCTAACCTTAGGTGTTGACGACAATTGATCGCAATAACATTTTTGAATGAAGAATAAATAAGGATGACAACAGATCCGCTTGATAATTTGTGTGCTATTTTTGTTACCAGTACTCGTGGGTATTTCTTCACTTGTGAAGTTGTGGATATCGATTAGCAGTTAAGAATTTGCACTCATACCAACAACCCATAGATATCCGTACCTGTAGGTGAACCAATACATAGTCAACATGTTTTCAATCAAAAAAAGAATGAAAAATAGTATTGACCCCTATATGTCTGCTTTCTAGCGCTTAACACTCTAACCTTTCATTCTCTTCCACTTTAACATAATATAGGTATTTCTTATTGATAGAATAAAATTTATATTGCCCTCAATTTTTCAAGGACTACAATTATAGGTTGTAGTTCATTTTGGATGACAAAAATCTACTAAGAGGTTGCTATAATATTAAATGAAAAACAACACTAACCAAAAATATTTTACATTTATCTCAAGGTTTCCAAAACCTACAATTATACCTTTACAATTCATTTTGGACACTAAAAATCTACTAAAAGATTACTTGAATGTTGCACAAAAAATACTATTGACCAAAAAGAGCATCGTCTAACCAAACACATATGATTGAACATGATGATTTGTCAAGCACAAAGGATTGGACATGATCATTTATACTACAAAATAGATTGGTTTTAGAGATAGTCAAACTAGTCCTAGGTTAATAGGTATAACCTTTATGCAATTATGACCTTTATAGTGATTAATTTATGAGCAGCAATTTTATCATTAAAAATAGGCTCACTTTACACTTTCAACCACATTTTAGTCATATTATGATTGCTTTTCAATAATTTTTATAAACCTTGTAAAATTCATAGATGTGCGTGATAGATTGCTTGTTGCCCAAGATACTTAAGTTCTAGAGAGTACCCGAATTGCTTACTCTCCAAACTTGGCCCAAGAATAAGAAATTTATTGAGGAATAAAGAAAGGAAGTTTGAAATAGAATCAAGGATGAGAAGAAGAATTGCAAAAGATAAGTTAGAAGAAATTTGATTGGAAAAAATGAACTTGGAGCATAAGTGCACCGAGGAGTTGAGATAGAACAAGAGAGATAAGAATTGCACAAAGCAACCTGTAATATTATTGAGTTATGTCTAAACCATTAATTATAAGCCCTATTTATAGTATTCTAAGCTAGGGTAAACATCCATACAAAGTCTAGATAGACTAGGAACCCTAAACCAATCAAAAGAACCAAACCTAGTTTGACTAGGCTTTGAAAACATGCTTCAAACACTTTTTTTGCATGCAATTCGTGTGACATGTGTACCATGTGTCAAAAATCTATTCCTTAACCTAGAAATTTGTAGAAAACACAAACTAACTAAGAAAAATTGGAAAAATCACATGGACATACCAAAAAAGTTGGGTAGGGCTCTAAGGGGGCTCTCTTAGGGCTCTATGGGGTTTTGGCTTAGGCCTCCTATGCATGGCTAAGTTTTCTTGTGTTTTTTAGCTTGAATATTCATAATATTGATGGAAGTAGATGAATTTGGGTTCTGGACACTTCTTGGATGGCTGGAAGGTTGTATGCTCATATTAAGCTCTAAATGCTTTAGGGTTTTGAGTGCTCCTTGCATCTCTTTGGCTCTCTTCCTTGTTATAGGTCTAATGTTGATCACTAAAGAGTCCTTGGATGTCCTCAAGCTTGCTATTCCTCCATCATCGCCCACTTTTTCAAAGAGATTTGCCCCTTGAATCATCACCTATATCAAATAAAAATAGGTTAGAAATATTGAAGGTTGTACTAACATCGCGCCCATGAATCAATTAGTTTCATTTGTATGCTGGGGGATATGTTTAGTTTTAAGATTTAGTGATTGGACTTTTATTTTAATTATTTTCAATATGCTTATTTCGATTTCATATTAATATACATCGATATGTATAGTATTATACTATATAATGTATCGCCATGCTATTAAGCATTTTGATTTAAGTTCCTTTCTTTCTAAGAGGTGGAATAGAATAACTTGGTTGAAGCGTAATAATCATACGCTTGTAATGCATTGTATGTCCGATAATGGGTCTCATTCTTCTACCCTTTTCTGGCAATCAATGACTATTCATAGCTACCCAACAAGCATTAGCTCTCCCTGAAAAAGAGGTAATCCAGTAAGACTTCACTCCAATCACTAACCTTGCCTTTGGCATTCCCCTCCTTGCGGTTAAGAACATGACTTTAAGCATGTCCGGCTCTCATAATGTGACAGACAGTGTGTACAAGTCCCACAACGAGTGTAACCCTTGTGTTTAGCTGCCCCTGTTAAGTTAGGAACCTTGAGTAGACTATTAATGATAAGCCAGAGGAGGGTGAGGATGATGCCAAATCATTATGCCCCTATGCCTTGGGCGACACATGTGCTATAATGGACGAGGCAAAGGGTCGCGGGCTTGTGAAAGTGAGCTAACCCCAAAAATCGGTCCTAAATTTAAATTGTGGGTTGTAACTCACCTACATGAAGTCGAAATCGCTAGTAATCCTTGGTCAGCCATATGACAGTGAATTCCTTCTTGGGGCATGGGTGGTGCATGGTTGTCGTTAGCTCTTACTATAGGTGTTGTACTAAGTCTTACAATGAGCTCAACTCTTGTGTTTACTTGCCACAGCTGTGTTTGGAATCCTAAGTAGACTGCTAGTGATAAGCCGCAGAAAGGTGAGGATGACTCCAAGTCTTTATGCCCTTTATGCCCTAGGCAACACATGTGGTACAATGGATGGGACAAAGGGTTGCAATCCCGTGAGGGTGAGCTAACCCCAAAAACCAGATACATTAACGGTTGTACTAACATTATGCTTACCTCTTAAGTCCAACTTGTAGACATTATCATTAATCTTCTCAATGACTTGAAAAGGTCCATCTCTTTGAGGTTAAAGCTTGGATTTTCTTTGTGCAAGGAAGCTCTCTTTCCCCATATGAACCTAAACCCAATCTCCTAGCTCAAATGTTATCATTTTTATTCTTTTGTTGGCTTGGGCTGTATATTGTTGGGTTTTCTTCTTTATTTAAAGCCTTACCTTCTCATGGATAGCCTTAACCATCTTGGCCTTATTAGCTCCATCAAAGCTAGATAGATCACTCATAGGTAAGGGCATTAAATCCATAGGGGTTAGTGGGTTGAAACCAGAAACAATCTCAAATGGTGAAAATCCTGTGGTTTTGTGTAATACCCTATTATAAGCAAACTGAACATGTGGTAATCAAGGTTAGTTACCTCAGTTTGGCCATTAGTTTTATAGATGGCAAGTTGTAGAAAACATCAACTTTGTCCTAGGTCGCTCCATATGACTCTCCAAAGGTGACTTAAAAACTTGACATCTTGGTCACTCATAATGGTCCTTGGTATTCCATGCAATTTCACAACTTCCTTGAAGAATAAGTTGGTAATGTGCATGACATCGTCAGTCTTGTGACATGAAACAAAGTGAGCCATCTTTGAGAACCTATCCATAATAAAAAGGATATAATCTCATTTATTCTTTATTATAGGATGTCCTATAACAAATTCCATAGAAAGGTCAGTTCATGGATGAGATGGCATATGTAAAGGAGTGTAAAGAGCATAAGGATTTTTCTTTGACTTAGCCCTTTTACACTCAAGACAACTAGAATGATCTTTCTCCACATATTTCTCCATCTTCGGCCAATAGAACTTCTCTTTGAGTGCACTTATTGTTTTCTTAGCACCAAAGTATCCCATTAGGCCTTATCCATGAGCTTCATATATTAACAAAATTCTCAAAGAATTCTTAGGTATACACAACTTTTATTGCTTAAAAAAAAAGCCATTAACTTTATAGAACTTTTTATTAATACCCGAATTTGCACACTTTGTATAAAATTTTCCAAACTCAGAATCTTGTGCATATAAATCCTTTAAATACTCAAATCCTAATATTTTTTCATCTAAAGTAGAAAAAAGAACAAACCTTCTTGACAATGCATCGGCCACAATATTCTTCTTACCTTACTTATATTTGATGTGGTATGGAAATGTTTTTATAAATTTTACACCCCTTGCATGCCTTTTATTAAGCTTTTTTTGGCCAAATGCTTCAATGATTGGTGGTATGTATGGATGATGAACTTCTTCAAGCATAGATAATGCTGCCAAGTTTTGAGTGCTCTTACCAAAGTATACATCTCCTTGTCATAGATTGAGTAGTTTAAGGTTGCTCTATTTAGCCTTTCACTAAAGTAAGCTATAAGCCGACCCCTACATCAAAATAGCTCCAATACCATATTCGCTTCACATTCAATCTCAAAATTCTTAGAAAAGTCAGGCAAATCTAAAATAGGTGCATTGCTCAATTTGTGATTTAATAGCCTAATATCATCTTCTTGAGCTTTCTCCCACTTAAAGCCAACATTCTTTTTAACAACCTCATTCAAAGGTGATACAATGCCAGAAAATTCCTTCACAAACCTCTTATAAAAACTAGCAAGACCATATAAATATCTCACCTTAGAAATAGACTGAAGAGTGAGCCATTCTTGTATGGCTCTTGCTTTTTCTTGATCAACTTCCACACCTGTAAAACTCACAATAAAACCAAGGAATATGACTTGGGCAGTATAAAAAGAACACTTTTAAAGATTGATACATAATTTTTGTGCTCTTAATGTCTCTAACACATGTCTTAGATGCTCTACATGCTCATGCAAACTCTTACTATATACTAGAATGTTATCAAAGTAAGCAACAGCAAACTTCCGAATGAAATCTCTTAGAACATGATTCATAAGCCTCATAAAAGTACTATGAGCATTAATAAGTCCAAATGGCATGACTATCCACTCATAAATCCTGAATTCAGTCTTAAAAGCATCCATTCATTCATCCCCTTTCTTCATCCTAATTTGATGGTAACCACTCTTAAGATCAACCTTAGAAAAGATAGTAGAACCATGTAACCCATCAATCATGTCATCAAGTATAAGATGTCTATACTTTACATCCTCCTTAGGCACTAAGATCACAAGCACAACACAATAACTTCAGCTCTTTCTTACATAACCTGTAGAAATCAAATCTTCAACTTGTCTTTGAGTCTCATTTGTCTCCTTGGGTTGCTCCTATATACAGCCTTGTTTAGAATGGAATCTCCAAGACTGGGATCAATTTGATGCTCAATAGCCCTCAAAGGTGGTAGTCCACTTGGCACATCTAGGAACAAATTTTCAAAGTCCATCAACAAAGACATAAAACCTCTTGGAAGTTTGTTAGTTAAGTCACTAGAAAGGAATGAAAACTCTATAAAGTAAAAGAAGCATTGACCTCTGTGCTTTTAGGATTTTCATCACATCACTTATCTAGATTAACAAGCTATCTTTTCTTCTCTCAACTCTTCCCTATTTGCTTTTACTTTGGGAACTCTTAGCACTTATCTTCCCCTCAAGTCCACTTTTCTCACACCTCTCAAATGTTCTCTCAACTTTCCCCTTAAGTTTCTTTTTACTCAATCACTCATCTCTTTTTTTCCTCTCACTTGATTTTCTCTTGGTGTCACCATTGATTTTCCTTTGATCCTCCATAACTTGTTGTGGTGTAAATGGTGCCAATGTGATGGTCCTCTCCTTGAACTTGAATAAGAATCTATTCTTGAAATCATCATGAATCACCCTTCTATCATATTTCCAAGGTCTTTCCAAAAGAATGTGACTTGTTTTCATGGGCACAACATCACAAAAAACTTCATCTTCATACCTCCCAATCTTTAAACACAACATCACTTGCCTTGTTTGTCATGGAGCAGGCTCTCAGTGCCTCAAATTACTTGTAGGCTCTTAAGGACTGAGTAACTACATAGTTATTATTGGCTAACTATTAATCATAGGTAGATTAAAACAATTTACATGCAACTAGTTGCTTAGCCTACCCTACAAGAAGATATACGTGTGTTTGTCTTGGAAATGTAACTCTAATAAATAAAATCAGTAAAGAAAACATTGCTCAAACATTTCACTTAAACATATTTAAAATGTGCCAAGACAATAAAATAGTAGTTACTTAAACTTTAAGTAATAGTTTTATGCGCACATATAAGTTCTAGCATGCACCCAAAAGTAATTTAATGGTCAGACACCATAATGCATCCTAATAGTGGTAGTGTCTTAGTACACAAGGTACTCTATATACATGGAAAAATACTACTAACATCATTTATTTGAGCTTCCATCTCTGAGCTATCAAGCTCCAAGTGCAAAGCTCTCACTTGCCCTTGTGCAACTTTTAGCCTCTAGACTATAAAGGCAAAAACACTTAGTTAGTACAAAAATTAGTTTATAAGTAACTTAGAAACACAAGGTTCCAAGTAAAATAAGTACCTAAAAATAGAGGAACTTAGCCCACAACTATCCATCTAGTTGTTAGGGCTCGGGGTTAGTACTTGCGTAAATAAGCTTAAAGGAGTAAGTATGTTACCGAATTCAATAAGGGGTCCTTCAGTACGTACAAGGAAACTCAAGCAAACATGTACATATGGTAAACAAACAACCAAGAATTCAAAAACAAACCTCAAATAAGAAAATAAAAATAAATACAATGCATGAGTGAATGATATGCAACATACAACACTTGGGACTTCTTGCACCCTACGGTGTCTTAGACTTGCCGTGAGTTAAAATGGCAGAGGTACTTGAGACACTGGCCCATGTATCCTAAATATTTTTCCTCCTTTAGGTCCCACTTATGGGTCCTAAAGTATGTTCTCACCCATTTCCATCATTTACCCATCTTTCTTTTACTTTTTGTGTTAGGTAATTGACTTAATGGCTTGACTTCGCCAAGTTCTTCGAAGTTGAATCTTACCAAGCTTCTTAGCTTGGTTAGGACTCTTTTAGGTTTTACTCTAATGGCCTAAGGTCTATGAATCAACACTTAGGTCATTAGAGAAATCAAACCCCACTTAGCCCCCATGCCCTTTCCTCCATTCCACTTAACCTTCAAGCAATTCCATCTCTTTGGCACTTCTAGTTTCATTTCCCATTCTTGAAATAAACATGGAATGCATCAATTCAATGTAGATTAATTTAACTACTAACCTCAAATTCAAACCAAAGCAAGATTAAAACAAACATGCCACACAAAGCTCACTTGAGCCCAATTTGTTTCCTTTGAGTTTCAAGCCTAAATCCAAGCAAAATAGGCACCACAAGTGCTAAATTAAGACCACCACTAACCATATTTCAAGCTTAGAACCAAGTTAAACCCATGGCAAAACTCACCTTAGGGTTTGAAGCCAAAATTTGCAAGAGACAAGGCAAATGCACTTAAACCACAAAAAATAAGCTAGAGCCATGATGTATATGCTTTAGGACCTTCAATTTCACCTGAATTTTGTGGGATTTTGAAGAAATAGTGAAGATGAGCTATAGAGGAAAGAGAGGCATGAAAATGGCTTGGGAAAAAGATGATAAATAGTTATTTTGTTCCAAAAGATCATCACCTACTTCCAATATATCGTTGACTTACCTTCCCCCACTTACCAAAACAAGTCTTTTTTTTTTCATTTTCTATTCTTTCACTCACTAGTTGGCTGACTTTAGGTCCCAAAGGAGGAAATTTGTTTCCTTGCCCCTAGCCTTTTTATTTTTATACCACCAGTGGCACAATAAGCCTAATTCATTAGTTAGTGCATTTTAGTCCCCTAACTTTCATTTTTGGTTCTAATGGTTAGCGTAACTTATGGTCTTAAATTTTTTGGTAAAAAATACTTACATGACCTTAATTCCTATGAAATCACAGTCATGCTACTCACTTGGGTCAAAATTACCATTTTACCATTTTTACCCTTTTGTGTCATTTTATACTTAGGAATACAACCTTAATTAGCTTGCTTTTATTGCTTAATAGGAAACTAATTTCAGGCTTTAAAATAAAACAACCTTACTTAAACATGCTTGCCTGGTCAAAACAAGTCATTAACTAGGAAAGTTGTCACATTGTCACCATGATCACATCTTCATTATGAAGCCATTTTAGCTTGTAAGGTCTTACATGCTTTGTAGTTGGAAGTTGTAACTTATCAACCAAAGTAGCACTAGCAAACTTGCATGAAAGATGGTTTCTCTTTGATCATTCTCCTTTTTGACTTGCACATTCAAAGCTCTTCTTTATACAAGTGTAACTCCTTCATCTACACACTCCACATCCGAATCACCTCCCATAGTAGACTCATTTGGGAAAGCATGCTCTTCATTGTCACTTTCATCAGTGAGAACTTTACCTTATTCATTCAACACCATGACTTTTTGACTGACATATTCTCTTGCCAAATGTCTCCAGCCTTGACACTTAAAGCATATTTTTTCATCATTTCTAGCACCATTCTTTGAATCGAAAGTACTTTTCTAAGGCTTCTATGGTTGGCCTTTGACCGGCATCTTGGTCTTGCTCTTGAGATCCCCTCATTGGATCATTTCTCCTTATTTCATTAGGCCATGTTTGCCTCGGGTTAGGTTTGGGCTTTTGTTTATATCTTTTTGCCCCTCCTCTTTAGTTACTTCTCCAATTTGGTGGCTATGTGCATCATGTGCTCTAGCTTTACACAAGGTTGCAACTCAACAAGATTAGTAATGTCAGTGTTTAACCCATGTAAAAATCTTGCCATAGTTGCCTTTTGATCTTCTTCTATATTGCATCATGGTCACCTCCAAGTCTTTGTAATAGTCCTCCATAGATCTTGTTCCTTGAGTCAACCTTTGTTACTTCTCCCTTTGGCCACTCATTCAAGGAATGCTCCAGGATTACTTCTCTTTTTTAATTGTAGTATTTGTAGCTTGATGGAATTGAGATTTGGATATTTCTTGGCTACCCCCTTAAAGGTATCCTTGGTAGTGGTGGTGGTGGTGAGCTCTCAAGGTCTTCCTTTTCATACACCTGGAACACTTGGCTTGTGGTTGGAACTCTCCTAATTGGTGCTTCAAGAATTTTCCCTAGGATGCCCTTTTGATGTGCTTTATGAGCATTAAGTTCCTTCTGTTACTGTTGTGCCCAAAAGGCCAACCATGAGATGATTGTATTTTTGCACATTGAGCCATGATATTTTATTAAGGCATTAATCCAGAAATTATGTTTGTTGTTTTGTTTCTGCGTAACTTAACAAACATAATTGTAACCCTAGAATAATGATATTCTCAAAAGTCCCTAGTCTAGTATTATTGTGGAGCGGGTTGCAATAATACATAACGACTAACATATGTGGAGACCAATATGAGATATGTAGTTTGCATATGGGTACAAGTTGGAGAACTTATGCACTAGATCGACCCACCATGAGAACACTACATGGATCGTTATATGAGTGTCATAAGTGATTCTCATAGTGATCATGGTATATGTAGTCCTTCGACCTAATATCATCAAGGTTCCCTACATGTGAGTCACATACTTTGATACTTTCCTTTGTGTGAGTCACATACTTTGATACTTTCCTTTGTTGCTCGTAACTGAGTGAACTTAAAGGAGGTCATTGGGTATGTCACATATCATGCGGAGGGATTTGTATGATCAAGATAGGATTTGTCCTTCCTATGTAACGGGAGTGATATCTTCGGGCCCCTTGATAGAGTAAGACTTAGAAAAATGCATGGCCATGCTAGGATGAGTTTATATACGATATCAATGTCATCAGTTTAAGTTGGTCTACTCGGTAATCAAGAAACCAAAGATTGAGCTATACGAGAGTGACACATTTCATGTCTCGTGCTTAGTCTTGATATCTTGGACAAAGGGACAATGGCATATATCGGTGATGATCATAAAGGTTTATTTGAATCATCGACAATCTTGTCACTTTGGTAACAATGATGTGTTGCTAGACACCGCTCATTGCTTATGATCATAACTGTGATTTATGATCATTGCCAACGTGGTAAGAGCCTATTGGGTCGCACACATAGAGCTATTTGGATCATTAGAGTGAATGGGCTAATTATTTGGGTTTTGGTTTCACAATAATTTCGTATTAATAATGGGCCCAATAGTTGAGCCATTATTAAGCCCGAAATTGAAGCCTAATTAGATTAGGGCTTTGAAACCCATTAGGCTTGGAAGTTGAGTCTCACTATAAATACAACTTTTAGTGAGAAATTTGTAGGTCTCCTTGCCCTAGCCTCCCAAAAGGACAGCCGCACTCTTATCTTGCAATTCCTTGGAGGACGCAAGCTAGCATTGTGACCGCAAGAAAAATGCATTTGCCGGGATGTGGTGGAAGCGTGGTGATCCCGAGAGGCTCGTGTGGATACCATAGAGAGCTTGAACACGTCAACTGTTCAAGTTTTGTGATTCAACTCTACAGTTGAGTGAGAGATCTCAACCAAAAATAATGTATGAAAATTTTTGAACACTCAGTTTACCCCGTTTCACTTGGATTCTAGAGGGTTTCGATTAAATTCCGCCGCGCTGTTTGGCTCCCAAAACCCAACACCTTCACCCATTTATCATGCCTATATGACCTCTTATTAGTCTTTTCTAGTTGGTCCTTATAAGCTTGAACCTTGACCACATATCTCGGTATATAAAGTGCTCCATATCCTCCTTCCTATCTTGGCTGACTTCTTTAGACATAGCTCTTGAAATAAAAAAACCTCACAAAATATTTTTTTCTCTCAAATTTGTTATTGAAAAGTTGCTAGGACAACCAAATTCTTCAAGTTAAAAAACAACTCACTCAAACCACATGCACACTTTTAAAAACCTTCCAAACCTTTCAAAATTCTCCTAGAAAGAAGGAAAATAGATAGGAAAAATAATAGGAAGTGCAGAAACAAGATGTTTTCTCTATGGAAAACTAAAAAGAACAAGAAAGATAAAAACTAGGGTTTTTTGGGTAAAATTGTTTTGAGGAAATTAGGGTTTTTTCAAACTAAAATTAAATTTACTTACTTTCAAAAAAGGATATCCAGCAACTGTAGAGTTGACATTTGTTGTTTTTCTTACTAGACTTGAATTTCAAAACTTCAAGACAACTTCTTGTTGCAAAAGAAAACAAAGGAAATCAATACTTGCAACAAGAGAGAGAACATAACTTGTATTGAAAGAATCAAACTTTGTATGAAAGGATGCAACAAAATAGACCGAGGAAAAAGTTACTTTTGGCATTTTATAGATACTTTGGATGCACCACACCAACTAAAATCGATGGCGGCAACACTTGGATGAACTTGAATGAAGACAGAACAAGGATGGCTTGGTTTTGGATGATTTATACACAAACAAAGGAAATTTGAAAAAGGAAAAAATAAATGAATTTGAATAGGTGAAATAATGTAAGAATGCGATGAATTAAAGATAAAGTAATAAAAAAAACAAGGATAGATAGGTCATGCTTCTAAAACTTTGGCTCTGATACCACTTGGTGGATTGCTTGTTGCCTAAGATTTTTAAGTTCCAAAGAGTACCTAAATTGCTTACTCTCCAAACATGGTCCAAGAATAAGAAATTGATTAAGGAAGAAAGAAATGAAATTAGAAATAGAATCAAAGGTTGAGAAGAAGAATTGTAGAAGAAAAGTTAGAAGAAATTTGATTGGAAACTAAGAACTTAGAGCATTAGTGCACCAAGGAGTTGAGATAGAATAAGAGAGGTAAACATTGCAGAGCAACTTGTAATATTATTAAGATGTGTCTAAACCATGAATTGCAGGCCCTATTTATAGTATTCTAAGCTAAGGCAACTGGCCATGCAAATTCTAGATTGACTAGGAAACCTAAACTAATCAAAAGAACCAAACCTAGTTTGACTAGGCTTTGAAAACACGCTTTGAACACTCTTTCTGTATGCAATTCGTGTGGCATAGGTACCATGTGCCACAAATATATTCCATAACCTAAAACTATATAGAAAAAATGAACTAACTAAGAAAAATTGGAAAAATCACACAAGCATGCTAAAAAGGCTGGTTGGGGCTCCAAAGGGCTCTCAGGTACACCGTTAGGGCTTCATGGGGTTTTGGCTTGGGCCTCCTTTGTTCGTCTAAGTTTTCTTGTCTTCTCTAGCTTGACTCTTCATAATATTGGTGGAAATAGATAAATTTGAGTCTTAGACACTTCTTGGATGGCAGGAATCTTGCATGCTCTTGTTAGGCTACAAATACTTTAAAATTAGGGTTTTGTGTTCTTCTTGCATCTCTTTGGCTCTCTTCCTCGTTATAGGTCCAATGTTGTTCACCAAAAGGTCCTTGGATGTCCCTAAGCTTGCTGGTTTTCCATCAGTGCATCTGAAAAATGGCTAATGTTCTTACTACCATAGTGTCAAATGCTAAAATCAATCTCTCTATATACCACATCAACATTTTCCACTCGGTCCACCAACTCTTTTTCCTTGGCCTATGTACCACAAGTTAGGATATCCAATAATATGGAAACAATATGCTACTTTGTGACCATTCTTGCCATAATTGGTACATGTAAGGTCTAAGTCCCTTATGTTACCACTTTCTTTCGGTTTTAGTCTAGCTTCATAGAAAAGGTTACAACATTAGCGTGCTGCTCTTGAGCTTTAATCATGGTCTTATGTGTTTCTTATGTGATTATCATCAAACATGCTCAATTTGAATTGGGCACTATCACTATAATCAATACATTTGATTTGTTGTTCCAAACATCATGTCACCAAGCCCCATAAAAAACTGATGGATTTTCTTGTTTTGTAGCTCTTTTGCCAAATTGTTTTCCGCACACATGTTTAACTTAAAAATTCACCATAGGATTCTTCATCTAGCTAATAAGATTCTTTAACATGCTTTTTAATTTTCCATATTATGCAACAATTTCCTATCTTGCTTGCTTGCAATTTCCAATCTCAACATTCAATTGATGCACCCTCATATCATTACTAATGGATAATATACTCTTCAACTCTTCCTACAGGTCTCTCACATCTTTCATGTGGGTAAGCCTCAATCTTAGAGCTAGGACAATAGCATAAAAGATCCAACTGACAAGCATGGAGTTCAACACATGCCAATCATCATATTTAGGTGCATTGACACAAACCGTTATGGCTCTACTAGTGGGAAGCATACTTGAGGAAGGTAAAGTGTTTTAAATTAAGTTTGGAACCTTAATTCAAGTTTACATATCAAGAATAGGAAAGTTTATCAAAGTTCACTGAGTTCCGGGGAAGTTAAGGCACTAAATGCGGTTCAGGGGTAAAATGGTAATTTTGAATCCTAAATAGCCAGGCTTGGTCCCAAGTGGTTAAAATGAAGTTTTATAACTTAACTTTCAACCTTAACCCAAACTTGAAGAAATAAACAAGAATTATTCAAGAATAACTATGTTACCAAAAGATGAGGGCTTAAGTGTATTAAGTCTAATACTTTTGTGGATTTTGTGTTAAATAAGGGTTATAAGAAGGGAAAGTGAGGGATGGCTACCAAAATTTCGAGTTCATCCTTCCCACCCTCATTTTGCCTTCCAATTGACCTTGAAATCCAAGTTTCTTGGTGCAAAGAGAAGCCATCAAAGGTATATAGACCATTGGGAGCCCATTTCAAGTGTTAGACCATGGTTTTGGAGCTTGGAGGCATGTGTTCTCCCATCCGTTATTTTTAGTACGAGGTAACCAATGTGTTCTTGATTGAATTCATGTTTATTGGTTGGTTAGGAGCTTGGGTTTTGGTTAGGAAACGAGAATTTGATGCTTGGTGCCTATATTTTGCTTGGAACTTAAGTGGTACTTTGATGAGCTTAGTGGATTGGAAAAGAGTTTGATTCTTGCTTGTTACTTAGAGTTGAGGTAAGGGAGTTATGTTTTGAAGTTCAATTAATGCTATTGGCATGAGATTGCTTGAAGAAATTGAGTGATTCTAGCAATAGCATTAGTTAGAGGATATGGTTGAATTGTGGTGGGCTATGAGGTTTGTGAGGATTGGAATGATGTTATAAGGCATTATAGATTGGCTTGTGATAGTTGGTTGTGATCTATGCAGCATGTTTTATGTGTATGTGAAGTTTGGAGTCATTCCAAGCATGTTTAATATGTTTGGGAGGTGTCCAAAGTTCATAGCAGCAAAATGCGTAAAAATTCTGTAGAAATGTAGATTGGTGACAGTCGCCAATTTTGTGATTCAGTCCACGACACGTCGCCAATCCCAGAAAGAGTCAGCAAAACATCACCAACTGTAGCGACGCATCACCAATACAGGAGAAAGTTGACAGAATGTTACCAACTGTGGCGACACGTCGCCACAAGCAAGTTAGCAGAATTTTCCAAGTTTTGCTAGGAGGGTCGAGGGGAGACCTAAGGGGGTTCTTAGGATACCTTGGGGTCTAAGTATTCTGCGGCTACTCCAGGACTTCTCAAAGTCCTTCAAGACCTGGAGTTTTCTTGAGTTTTGGACGGTTTTATGGTTACTTATACCTTAAGCAAGAAAACTAGCTTACAAAGATTCACAACTAAGTACCACTAGCTAAGGTGAAAGGTTTAGAACCCTTGGTGACCTAGCCGTGCTGTTAGTCACGAGGTTGCAAGGTGAAACCTTGGTACACCTAGTCTACAAGGTCTTTATGGCCTAGTTATAATAGTCCCACCATAATTCCCCTGTATAACATAATAAGGGAGAGGTTCAACTGGTGATTTATCACTAGTTAGGTTGGCAAGCTATGCTTGCTAAAGGACAAGGCAATGCCTTGTAGTTCAAGGGCCAGGATGAGGAGAGGTCTCAAGGGACCTAGTTATATATGCATATATTTTAGACCCTCAAGCTGTATGAGCTTAAAGCAGGTTACATATGTTATCACATGTGGAGTCCTTAGTAAGTTTCTTGTAGGTACAATAAAGACCCTTACTGAGAATGTTTATGTTCTCACTCCCTAGTTATGTTGTGCAGATTCTGAAGTTGTTGGGCCGGGTAACCGCTGAGGGTTATCGCGGTAGTAGCTTTTATACAAGTATTGTACTTGAGAATCCCTATGATTCTATTCTACATAGGTAACTTGTTGGTCAAGTAACAGTACTAACTAGAGTCTTCCTTTGGCTGAAGAGCCTATTAGCACTTGGAGAAGGACTTTTGAGACTCACCACTAGGACTTGCATCCAAGGTGGGAGTTAGTTCAAGAAGATCTCAGTTGAGGCTTGTATATATAGTACTTTTAGTTGCCTCCATGGTTTATTCTTTGAGGAGTCCTAGACTCTAAGGTTGCTCTTGGGTGAGGGCATTAGTCTACTTTATGTATGAATGCTCGCACACAGTTGTTATGTGTAGTAAACTCACATAAATGTTGATTTTGTATGCTTTAGCTGTTTGAACTTATTTTATATAAATCACTTGGCCAAGTCAATGTTTTATGGGTTTTGTTAATCCAAGTCAAAGCATGAAGAGCATGAATCCTGCATATTCTAGGTTAATCAACTAGTATCATGAAGTTTTAATCCGCACACATGTACAACTAGCCAATTGCAACCACTACGAGACCAGCTCTTACAGGCTTCTTGGGCAAGGGCCAAGGATGGCCATGTCACAAACTTTGTGACCTTCCCAGAAGAAAAGCCAATTTTTTCTTTGCTTGAAAAGGATCCATCACTGCCATTAACCATTCATTGTAAGTATCCTCCTTTATAGTGACAAGTAACATTGTGATTCCTGGAGTATCTATAGAAGTCAAATAATAGTAGGGCTGAAAGTTCAGATTGTAGGGTCAAGTTCAAGTGGAAACCTGATTTTTGCAGTATGCTGTTAACTCTAATAACCCTAACTTGACTGACCCTAATTGGAACCTAAACTCGAACCAATCTAAACTTGGTTTAAATTAGATTAGGGTATGGTTTGTCAGGTTGGCCCAACTTTCCATGCTTGAGCGCTTTGTTTTATTATTTACAAATATTAGTTTCAGAAAAGGCTCTCAGTTTCAGGATTGAACATAATAATATTTCATATAAAACTATTTCAACGAAACCAAACTAGAAAAATCATCCAATAATACAAACCATGAAACCAAGGAAATCACCCACTTGTTTGTGCTTTGCTTTGATGGTGAGAGAGCCAATAAGGAGGTGACTAGGAGGTGACTAGGAGGAGAGCGTCGCTTGGCAGGTCATGCTCAATGTTTAACTATAAGTTAGAAGGACGATTGATAAGGGAGGCTTGCAAGTGCAAGGGAGGGATGATGGAGGCCGATCATGCTGTAGGCGAGGTGTGCTCACAGTCGCAGCTCATGCATTCACCTTTGGTTGCTTTGTCATTCACACTCTATCTCTGATTCTCATCTATTCATTTTCAAATTGGGAAGAAGAATGGTCTAATGAACCTAGAGTTAGGAATTAGGAATAAGGAATTTGGGGAAAATTGGGAATATTTGGCTGGGTGGGTTAGGAATTAGGAATTTAATGTTGTGCTGGGCCAGTTATTGGGTTGGGAGTTAGCTGGTGTGTAAGTGTGTAATAGGTTGTGGCAAGAATGGGCGTATGTATAAAAAATAAAAACCAAATTAGGTTAGTTATTTTCAAGTTAACCCGATTTGATCTACTTCTAGCAGTTTCAGAATTGGTTAAACTCAGACCAGCTAGAACTTATTCTTTTTTCCTCTACAACCCAACCTCCTTACAACTTAAACTGAATAAAAAATTAAGTTCAGATTCCAATTTAGGCTTAGGACTTACACCCCTAGATAATAGAAAGAAGCAAATCAGTGTCTTACTCGACCAAACACAGAGCCACCATCATTCTTGCCTCCCATGTCATTACCACCTTCACCAGTTACATTTGAGATGACCTTCATCTTGCGGCACTAAGGCTTATTTGTCACCAATTTAGAATTTTTTGTTTCTCAATTCCAGCCTTATTCTTAGCCACACGGCTAAAAAACTATATACAAATGACAAGCTTAACTATTTTAAGCAAGCTAGTAATCACATATCCTAATTGCTCTTTGATCTTAACTAATCTCGTAAAATCAAGTAGAGTAGCTATACAATGAACCTAATTCATGTGCTATACCCATACTTTCATAGTATTTACGAAATTGTCATCGCGCCTTAAACAACATAAATAGAGAAATGAACACCACCTATACAATATGATCACTATGTCTTGAACAGCATATCTTGTGAAATGAACTCCACTATGTCAAACAACATTTTCCTATAGATAGAACACCATATTATACTAGGATGAACAATAATTTGTATCACGATGTTTTGAAACTAGAAATGCACTATTATAAGATGGTCATTTTGTCTTGAACAACTTATTTTACAAAATAAACACCACTTTGTCGAACAACACTTTCCTATAAAGAGAACACCACATTATACTAAGCTGAACACTTTTTACTGAAAATAACAACACTTATTATTGAAAGGAACAACATTTCTTACTAAAAGGAACAATACTTATTACTAAATGGAATAACACTTATTACAAACAACACATCTTGCTAAATTCACAACATATTACAAAATAACACATTTGTGTAAATAAGATAACACTTATTATTGAATGGAGCAATACTTATTACCAAATGGAACAACACTTATTATGAACAGCATATCTTACGAAATAAAAAACACATTACAGAACAATATATTTACATGAATGAAACAATACTTATTACTGGATGGAACAATACTCATTATGAATAGCACATCTTACAAAATGAATAACATATTATAAAACAGTACATTTTTATGAATGAAATAACATTTTTTATTGAATGGAATAGCACTTAATATAAACAACACTTCTTACGAAATGAACAATATATTACAGAACAATACGTTTGTATAAACGGAACAACATTTATTACTAAATGGAGCAACACTTATTACTAAACGGAACAACACTTATTATGAACAACACATCTTATGGAATGAACAATACATTTGTATGAATGGAACAACACTTATTACTGCATTGAATAACATTTATTACTAAACGGAACAACACTTATTACAAACAATATGTCTTACAAAATGGACAATATATTACAAAACAACATATTTGTATAAATAGAACATCACTTATTACTAAATGGAATAGTACTATGGAATAAAACTATATTTGGTTTTAAATAAATGCTGAGTCTTTTTGTACTATTATTAACGTACTCTTTTAACCAACTCCTACCAAGGGCAACCGCCACAGCTAGGGTTGCCTCCATCATAGCATGTCTCCTTCAATTTGCTCTTTACCGGACATATTGCTATGGTGAGTCCAATTCATGCTTACCTCAAACTTGTCACCAACCTCGTAACCAAAGAACTCAATAGAGTACAATGTCCTCTGTTGTTCTATTTTTACAAATGTGGCGTTCTATAAAATACTACTAATTTTGGGGAAGCCTTGTTCGTTCAATCAGCATATGAAACATTATTCCTTTTAAACCAATGTGTTATTTGTTTCAAACAAATAGTTGTTTTATAAAGTACTGTTCTTTTTCAGACAAATATGTTATTCAAGAAGTTATGATAGTTTCATAAAATTATGAAACATCATAAAATTATGGGTGTTGTGCGTGAGCTAGATATATTTTAGCTTGGCCAATCAAGCATATGGACATATGTACAGTTAGTGGCTTATGTAAATGTAAATTATTATTGAGCAGCTTGAATTATAATTTCAAAATTTTCAATAAGTCATTGTGAAAAGGTGGCAGTAAGATGTAGACTTCCAACATAAAGAATGTAATGATAATACACGATTATCGTTTTCGACTACGTTTTCAGGTTTGCTGATGCATGGTTCCACACTTGTTGAATTTTGGGGTTGATTGTTTAGTTAAACATTAAAATAATCAAAGTTTGAACGGAAGACCTAAAAATAATTTAGGAGATTGGAGGCGTGGGTTTATTTAGGGAAGGTTAGGGATAAATTATTATTAGTCATTATTTTCTATATAATAATTATGTAATTGATTTAAATATAAATTGAGTCCTCACATTTTAATAATTTTTAAAGCATATTTTCCAAAATATAAGTTTTTTTTATTAATTTTCTTTTCAGTTAGGTAAAGAAGAAAATTTATAAGTTATTTTATAATATGATTCAAATAATTATTAATTAAATAAAATATTATTTTAAAATGATATTAGTTTTAAATAAAAATAAAATACAATTGAAATAAATATAAACAGTGCTAATGCTTTGTGTTTAGCCGCTCGCCGAAGGCCGAAGGAACGTAAATTTGTTTCTGTTTGTGAGGTTGATGGCTAGTTCATGCAATCTGGAATCATCAAGGGACCACCGTCCTTTCGAGTGGGCCATTTCTTAAATCAAAGTCACGAAGCAAGTATAGAATATTTGACATATAAAAGTGAATGAGGGAAGATTCCTCGATAGGCGTCCACTAAAATGTGACACTTTTTTTTTTTGTTTTAGCATAAAAAATTAATTAAAGGATAACAAAATTATAAACGTACACATATGGTGCATATGCCTCATGAGAACGCATGTAAAGCGTATGATTAATTGTGAGACATGTTGTAGACTATTAGGGAGTCAACATGTATCATATTTGGAGTATATATATTTCCATCTGATTATATGTCGGTTTGGTTTCCAAAAAAAAAAAAAAACCTCCTTGAGTGCAAGGAGGATGTGAGATCATCGTCCATTATACCACCGCCTTACTCAAATATAACTATCATTTAAAAATTTTTAATTTTAATATTTTTAAACATTGATGAAATAAGATTACTCTACTCACATTCGATCCATTTTTATTGACATCCCTATGGGTTATCATCTTACATTTTTTTTTCAAAAAGGCAAAAATATTTAACTCATAATTTATTTTTCTCCTCAGTGTATTAATTACTCCCACCACCCAATAAAGGATGATGTATTTCTTTAGGTATGGAGTTTGAGGTGTGTGTAGTTTATGATATTTTTCATTTTTAACCTTGAAAAATAAATTTAAAAAATACTTTTTGTGTTATGTGTAGTGAGTTAAAATGATGATTAAAAAAATCCTTTTTTGTGTTTGTGTAGTGAGATTTTAATGAATATTAAAGAAAGAAAAGATTCCTTTTTCAGTTTTGTTGTAGTAAGAGTTTAAATGAGAGTAATAAGGTAAATAGGATGTTAAACAGCCGGTTCGTTTCATCTGTAGCCTCCCAATTTTTTCTACTGCACATGTCCCATTAGCCTATCCAAGTTGTAACTTAATTACAAAAATGCCATATCCATTGACTTGTCAAAGCAAACACAACTAGCTTTATTTTCTTCCATTGAACGTGATTTGTTTTTTTTGGAGTCTTTCTCTCCCAAATGTGTTAAAGGAAACACAACTCTCCTTTACTTTTTCTCCCACTCCTAGTTGCTTGTCTGAGCTCTCATTTGGGTACCTATCTTATCAAGGCAATATCTAGTTTCTGCAGCGTCAAAAGCGGCCATTCATTTTGAGCAACATGGATATCCTTCATCAAGAGCTCCCACTAACCTCTCTTGATGTTCATTGTCATTCGCTCCCAACAACTCCACCACCTGTCGCTTGCTCCGTCATCCATCGACTGACATTCAAAAGCCTTCTTCTTTGCCCATGCTCTTCCAAAGGTAATACTCCGTTTACCTTCCATTTAGTTCTTCATTGAAGGCCTTTGGCCAACTATCGTATTATTTCCATATAAATGGCCTTTGTTTGATCTGCGATTAGTTCAATGGTTACATTTATATATTGTTAGGAGATGCACCAACTCATACTTATTGCATTGCTACTCAAATGGTCATTGGCGTTGATTATTTGTTCTTATTTCCTATTTTTATTTGTTGTCTTCAACATCAATTGACATAGCCACTATCGGCCCTGCCCAGGAAGCTTGTGAGAATGGATCTCACGGTGGTTGCAATTGGCTAACTATATATGTGCGCGAATTAAAACTTCATGAAACTAGTTGATTAACCAAGAAAATGCAAGATGCATGCTCATTTAGCTTTGACTTGAGTACATGGAAACCATAAAACATTCACATGGCCAAGGCACTTTTTCATAAAAATCAAGTTCAAAAAGTCAAAGCATATAGAAAAGTCAAAGCATACATAATCAACATTTGTATTATCATTTCTACACATAATAACCATATTAGGGCATTCAACAAAAGTAGACTAATGCCCCTCACCTAAGACCAACGTTAGAGTTTAAAGCTCCAAACATAGACATAGGAGGCAACTAGACATGCAATATATACAAGTCTTTACTGAGATCCTCCCAACTAAGTCCCACCTTGGAGATGAGTTCTAATGGCGAGTCATAAAAGTCCATCCACGTACTGCTAGGCTCTACGGCTAAGAAAAATACTATAGTTAGTACTGTTACTTTACTGACAAGTAACTAAGAAAACTAGAATCGTAAAGATTCTCATAGCAAAATACCTGCAACAAAAGACTACTATGATAACCCTCAGCGGTTATCGGACTCAACATGGTCAAAATCTGCATAACATAAGATAAGGGAGTGAGAATTTGTAATTCTCAATAAAGGATCTTCACTTGTAAGGAAAATGCTAAGGACAACACATATATTATCATATGTAATCTATGGTGAGCTCATACAGTGTGAAGCTAAACCTATGTGCATAAGTTTCAATCCCTTGGGACTTATCCTCTACCTAGTCCTTAAACTACAAGGCAAAGCCTTGTCTAGTAGCAAGCATTGCTTACTAGCCTAACTACTGAAGTTCATCACTAGTTGAACCTCCCTTATGATGTACAGGGGCAATATGGTTGGACTGATATTTCCTAGGTCCCGAAGAACCCACTAGGTGTACTAAGGTTTCCTCATTGAGACTTTGAACCCTGAAGATACAACTAAGGTCTCGATGGTACTAAAACTTCCACCTCATCTAACGGTGTATTTGTTATAACCCATTAACGAGTTTTCTCATGAGGTGCACTTACCATTCACAAACTATGAGAAAACCCTTAGATCATGAGAGAGTTTTTGGATGTTCCAGAGTGCCATTCTACCATTGCAACCCTTAGGCACCCTTAGGACCATCCCAACCCTCCCTCAGATCCTGTTTTAAAAAAGCTGAAATTTGCTGAAAAAAGCCTCTAGGGCTTAGGCACCAGGAATGGTAACTCTGAGGCCTAGGTGTCATGAGCACCCTACTCTGCAGGCAAAAAAATGCACCTGGCCACTGCAGTGCCGGATGGTGCCTAGGTGCCAAGACCCTGTTTCCTGAACCTTAAAAACACCCTCCTAAGCCTTTTTGGAAGCTTCCTATAAGTTCAAGGCAAACTATGAACACCTAAACTCACCATAAACCTATAAAGCAACTTGCATACAAATACACCATCACAAACATCCTATGATGCATCAAATCATCACACAAACTACAACTCCAAGCCTAGTCCACCATGAACACATTTGCCCATAACTAATGCTATTGTCAAAATCACTTGTTTTCAACAAGTAATAACACTCCAATAGCATCAAATAAGCTTGAAATTATAAATCCTTTACCTCAATTTTGTCTACCAAGCAAAGATTATCCAACTATTCAACAAGAACAAAGCTCCACAAAGTTTTAACTTAAGTTCCAAGCAAACTAAGCCAAATGGCACACAATCAAGAACAACCAAGCAAAATCCAAGCTTCAATTCATCAAATAAACAAGAAACAAGGAAGAAATCAATGTTACCTCTTGCCAAAATAAGAACCCAGCTAGAAAATGTGGCAAACACTTCCAAAGCCAAGAAACAAGCTTGAAACAAGTTGCTCAAAGCTTATATACCCCTTGGGCATTCAAATTCCACCAAAAGCACTTGATTTTTGGCAAGAATTCAAGGAGAAATTGAGAGGGGAAGGAGGAACTCGGGCTTGGTTGGGAAAATGGGAATAGTAGCAGCTAAAAACACTTTTCCCATTTTATAAACTCCATTTCCAGCAAATCCCCAAGGTTTCTTATGTTTGTCAAAATAAACCCCTTCCCAAAATAGTAGTTTAAGTCAACCTTTTGTCAAATCTTTAACACTTAAGCAAATCTTTGGGTTTTAAGCAAGGTTTATGCTTCAAAACATATTTTTAACTCTTGGGTCTCAGCCCAACACCTTGGGATGCAAAATTATCATTTTGCCCCTAGCCTTTTTTGGTTTCATAAACTACTTGGAACTTCGTAAACTTTGTCCAACTTACTAATCCTTGCCTAGTTAACTCAAAATAAGGTATTAAACTGGGAATTTAATTAATTTACCTCCCTTAGTTGACTTTTCCACTAGGAGGGCTATAACATTTTCCCTTCCTTCTATAATTTGGTCCTCCAAATTCCGCTACAACTAAGGAAATTCACTAGGATACCTTTCAACATATCCTGCTCCGCTTCCCAAGTAGTTTTCTCTTCATTATGGTTTGACCAAAGGATCTTAACCATTGGAATCCACTTGGTCCAGAGTTTCCAAACTTGCCTATTAAGGATCTTGATGGGCCTCTCCTCGTAGGTCAAGTTCTCTTGGATGAAAACCACCGATGGGTTAACTAATTGTCTCGGATCAACTATGCACTTCCTTAGAAGACTAACGTGAAACACATTGTGCACTTGGGAAAAGTTGGGCAGTAACGCCGATCGATATGCAACCTTCCCTACTTTTTCCAATATCTCGCAAGGTCTAATATATCTTGGGGCTAGCTTACCCATCTGCCCAAACCAGGCTACTCCCTTCATATGAGATACTTTGAGAAGTACTTAATCACCAACTTCAAAACTTAAATCTTGTCTCCTCAAATTTACATATTTAGTCTATTAGTTATTTGCTGATCTAATCTGTTTTTGGATCAATCTAATCTTAGCCGTGATGTTAGCTACGATCTCAGAACTGATGACTACCCTCTTTAAAGGGTCAACCTAACAATGGGGCGCCATGCATCGCCTACCATATAAAGCCTCGATGGTGCCATACCTATAACGGTTTGATGACTGTTGTTGTAAACAAACTAAATAGGTGGCAAGTGTTGATCCCAATCACCTCTGAAGTCTATGGCACACATATGTAACATGTCTTCTAAGGTTTGTATCATTCTCTCAGACTGCCTATCAGTTTGAGGATGAAAGGCAGTACTAAGACTAAACTTACTTCCTAAGGCTTATTGGAAAGCATTCCAAAACCTTAACACAAACCAGGAATCCCTATCAGATATGATCTGATCCGGTACGCCATGCAACCTTACGATCTCCCTAACATACAACTAAGCCAACCCCTCCAATGTATAGGTAATCTTTATAGGTATGAAACGCCAATTTGGTTAACCTATCAACCACCACCCACACCGAATCGTGTTGGCTTCGGATATTTGGTAATCCTACTAGGAAGTTCATTGTGATGGATCCCTACTTCCTCTCTAGGAGAGGTAAACTCTGCAGTGTGCCCACTGGTTTCTGATGTTCCGCCTTAACCATTTGGCATGTCAAACATTTAGCTATATGTCCAACTAGATTCTTCTTCAATCCCGGCCACCAAAAGTGTGACCTTAAGTCATGGTACATCTTACTAACACCAGGATGAATACTTAGCCTACTACTATGTGCCTCCTACAAGACTTGCTACCTAAGTCCATCTACATTTGGCACATAGAGTCAATCCCTATGGTGTAGTATCCCATCCTTGTATCTGAACTCTTTCCTTATGGCACCAAGTGTCTTCTTTCCTGAAATCTACTTCAATAATGGATCCTTACTTTGAGCCTCTTTGACTTTAGCCAGCCAGGCTAACCCAATCTCCAAAGTGTAGACTAGGGCCCTTTCTCAGTCTTGCCAAAACTCATGCAAGGTTGAGAAATAATCCCCCAATGTTCTTTTCAATGAACTTGTAGCCTAATCCTTAAATAGGATTACTCCTGTGTACTTTCAACTAAGAGCATCTACCACCACATTTCCTTTCCTGCACAATACTCAATCAAGTAATCATAATCCTTTATTTAATCAATCCACCAATGTTGCCTCATGTTCAGCTCCTTCTAAGTGAACAAGTATTTCAAGCTTTTATGGTCAATGAAAATCTTGAATGATCTCCCCATTAAGTAATGCATCCAAAGCTTAAGACTAAAGACTACTGCCGTTAGCTCAAGTTCATGAACTGGGTAGTTAAACTCATTAGGCCTCTACTGCCTTGAGCCATAGGCAATCACCTGATTTTCCTACATTAATACATACCCTAGACCAGAACCTGATGAATTTGTGTACACTGTAAAAGCCTTGTTCAGGTTTGGCAGAATGAGTATTGATGCACTTGTCAACCTCTTTTTCCACTCCAAGTAAGCCTCCTTACACTTCAATGTCCAATCAAACTTCTGAGTTTCCTTGGTTAAGACTGTCAACGGTGTTGCTGTCATAGAGAATTTCTCTATGAACCTCCTGTAGTAGTTTGCCAAGCCTAAGAGCTTCGTATCTCTGTAACTGTAGTCGGCCTCTTCCACTTGACTACCACTTGAACCTTCTCGGGGTCAATCGACAACCCTTGGGAACTAATGATGTGTCCAAAAAAAATGTATCCTCTTAGACCAAAACTCACACTTTGGCAACTTTGCATAATACTGATTATCCTTCAACACTTGCAAAAATGTCCTGTGGTGCTCCTTATGCTCTTGGGCAGATTGCAAGTATACCAAGATATCATCAATGAAGACTTCAACAAACCAATCCAAGAACGGTCTGAAGATCCTACTCATGGCTTCCATGAATACTACAGGGGCATTGGTCACTCCAAATGGCATAACTATATACTTGTAGTGTCTGCATCTTTTCCTGAAGGTGGTCTTCGGGATATCTTCCTCCTTAACTCTGATATGGAAGTATCCAAACTGAAGGTCAATCCTGAAGAACACCTTTACTGCCCGTAGTCTTTCAAACAAATCATCGATCCTAGGAAGCGGATACTTATTCTTGACTGTTACTGCATCCAAATTTTTGTAGTCAATGTATAGTTTCAAAGTTCCATCCTTTTTCTTTACAAACAACACTGAGGCTCCCCACAGTGACACACTAGACCTTATAAAGCCTTTCTCTAGTAGTTCCTCCAACTATGTCTTCAGCTCATCCATTTCAAGAGCTAACATTCGATGAGGAGGTATTAAAATTGGTTCTGCTCTAGGCTGAAGGTGAATGGAAAACTTGGTGTCCCACTTGGGTGGTAACATAGGCAAATCCACTAGAAACACCTTAGGAAATTGATTGTCTATAGGAATTTCCTTAAGTTCATCCTCTATGCCCACCCCATTCAAGGTATAATACACTTCCTTGTCAACTATGGGGATGGAGTCCATAAGTCTAAGGTGCAAACTTCTAGCACTAGTTGCTAGCCCTCCTATGCAAGTCTTTCTAGCTCCCTATGCATCAATAATGTCACCTGAGTGATTATCACAGGCAATTTGCACCTTATGCTTACTTAGCCAATCCATTCCCAACACTAGGTCATATGACCTTATTTCTATAACCCATAATTCACAAGCAAAGTCATGGTTGCCTAATTGCAAGGGATACTTAGTAACAAACTAGTTAGTCATAATAAAACTCCTCCCTACAATTCTAATGAATTTCAACTCATCAGAGATATCATGCTGCAATTTTAATCTATCTACCAAGGAAAATGATATCACAGAAAGAGTAGCAACAGTATCAAATGGTACTATAACGCTACCATTCTAAAATGTAGTTAAGGGTACTCATTAGAGCTAACGCCTTTAGAATCATTTGGTGATAGCTCCGAATATCCACCATTACCACATACCTTCGAAGCACAGGCTTAAGGCCTTGGAGGAATTTCTTGGCCTTAAGCTCATCATTTTTGGCCATGTATGGAGCATACCGAATGAGTGAGTTGTACCACTGCTCATATTCCCTCACAGACATCTCCCAATGAGTGAGATTCTCAAACTAAATCCTCCTCTAATCTTAGGCCACCTCACTGATATACTCTTGTCGGAACTTCCTCTCGAAGTCTAAACACTTAAGCACCTTTTTCTTATGCTCCAGTAGATTTTCATTGCTTTCCCTTAGCATTTCTAGGACATCATCCCACCATAAGCTAGCCCTCCCTCTAAAAAAGAAAGGTACTAAGGCCATCCTCTGCTCCAACTCGTAACCTCCACAAGTAAATAGTTGATTCATCCTATTCAACAAATCCTCTACCTTATTAGGGTTGCATAACCCATCAAATCTTGGTGGGTCAACCGTCTTGAACTTCTTAAGTAATTTCATTTGATGTGGAGTTTCTCCCCTACTTGGAGCCTTTATAACTTCCTACTCTTCCTCATCCTCATAAGCACAATCATGCCTCTCATGAGCCCTAGGCACTTGTCAGTGGTCTGCATGCCTCTCTTGACCTTAGGGTGGGTCATTCACATGGTCATCATCTTCATGTATGACCCCTTTGTTTTCTTGGTCTTGGAATAACTCGTTCATAATGGTGGTCATGCCTTGTGCCACTTGCACCAAGGTCTGTGTCATCCCCTGAAGCACATTGGATATCTCATCCAACCTTGACACAATTGGATCACTAGAACCTTCACCAGGTTCCCTTGCTCCCCTCAAAGCTCCTAACCTAGTGTCGACCATAACAACCTGCAACCAAAGCCAGACGACATTCCATAAGTGTTGGCTTATACTAACTATCCTAGCCAAGGACTTTAAACAAGATCTCAGTTCCTAGCCTCCACAACATAACATGGCCGCCCTCATCTTTACCCAGGAAGCCTATGAGAACGGATCTCACTGTGGTAACAATTGGCAGCTATATATATGAGTGAATTAAAACTTCATGAAACTAGTTGATTAACCTAGAAAATGCAAGATGCATGCTCATTTAGCTTTGACTTGAGCACATGGAAACCATAAAACATTCATATGGCCAAGGCACTTTTTCAAAAACATCAAGTTCAAAAGGTCAAAGCATACATAATCAACATTTGTATTATCATTACTACACATAATAACCATGTGAGGGCATTCAACAAAAGTAGCCTAATGCCCCTCACCCAAGAGCAACCTTAGAGTCTAAAGCTCTAAACATAGACAAGGGAGGCAAGTAGGCATACTACATATACAAGCCTTTGCTGAGATCCTCCTAACTAAGTCCCACCTTTGAGATGAGTCAAAGTGGCAAGTCATAAAAGTCTATTTATGTACTGCTAGCCTCTGTGGCCAAGAAAAATACTATAATTAATACTGTTACTTCATCGACAAGTAACTAAGAAAACTAGAACCATAAAGATTCTTCTAGCAAAATACCTGCAACAAAAGACTACCACGACAACCCTTAGTGGTTATCGAGCTTAACACGATCAGAATCTGCACAACATAAGATAAGGGAGTGAGAATTTGTAATTCTTAGTAAGGGATCTTCACTTGCAAGGAAAATGCTAAGGACAACACATATATTATCATATGTAATCTGCAGTGAGCTCATATTGTGTGAGGCTAAACCTATGTGCATAAGTTTTAGTCCCTTGGGACTTGTCTTCTACCTAGTCCTTAAACTACAAGGCAAAGCCTTATCTACTAGCAAGCATTGCTTACTAGTCTAACTAGTGAAGTTCATCACTAGTTGAACCTCCTTTATGTTGTACAGGGGCACTATGGTTGGACTGATATTTTCTAGGTCCCGAAGAACCCACTAGGTGTACTAAGGTTTCCTCATCGAGGCCTTAAACTCGAAGGTACAACTAAGGTCTCGATGGTACTAAACCTTCAACCTCATCTAATGGTGTATTTGTTATTGCCCATTAACTAGTTTTCTCATGAGATGCACTTACCATTCACAAACTATGAGAAAACCCCTAGATCATGAGAGAGTTATTTGATCTTCTGGAGTGCTATGGTACCATTACAATCCTTAGGCACCTTTAGGACCATCCCTACCTCAGATCCTCTTTTAAAAAATGCTCAAATTTGCTAAAAATGGTGATGCCCGGCAGGATCTTCGTCCAGTGACATTGTGACTCTGGGAGGGACTTCCTAAGAGGGAGAACGCTTAGAGCAAAGATTTCCCAGGGGAGTGTACCTGAAATGCTCGGGAGAAAGGGGTTAGGAGGTCCTTGGAGTGTCTTTTCGGGGAAGAGCCTCCGACGCCCAAGTCAGCACTTTTAGGAGGAGAATAGGGGAGAGAATGCAAGAGAGCTGGGGGATCTTGCCTGCTTGTGTTTTCCCTGGGAGAGGAGTCTCTTCCCCTTGCCAGGGCTTGTTTCCTGGTATTTATAGGGGTGCCCAGCCCGTTCAGATCGAGACACGTGTTCGGTCGGATGCGATCTGTACTTCCGGGCGTAGGGGACAGGTAGCCGTTTGTAGGCTCATCGGGTCTGGGACCAAGACAGGTCGTGACAAGACCTAGACGGCGTCGGTGCATCAGGCCACCGTTTGAGGTGGCGTGTAGTGCACGTGGGTGACATGTCAAAGACTCCTTAAATGCTTATGCCATACTCCCGAGGTCTTTTGGGCAAGGTCGTCCTTTGGTACGGATGCCCCTCTTCGGGAAGTATGCCTGTAGTTCGGGGAGTTCCCTAGTTCGGGGGTCTGCCTTCGGGGAGGTTCTCGCCTACTTGAAATAGTTGGTTCTTCACCTTCGAAGGTGATCCGTTAGGTCCCTCGAGGGAGCCAGTAACGTCCTTTGAAATGCCTGGCGTACTAGTCGAAGTCCTGAGTTCAAGGTGTTTGACTTTGCTTCTTCAGAGGTCAGTGATAGCGCCTCTCTCGGATGACACCAGGCTTCCCGACCATGATATTCGTAGGGAGTATATACTGAGAGGGGTGATAGCCCTTCGGCTATCACAGGCCCCCCTTCAGAAAGCCGAAGTGAAAACTTCGGCTTGTTGGCTTTCGGAGGGTGCCCTCCAGGGCCCTGGGTGTAATACCTGTGCCGAAGATGTACCTTTTGTCCGAAGACATAGGCTGTTCGACCATAGCCTGTCTTTTGGTGTCTTCGAGGTAACCTACTTCTTTCCTTTTGCAGGTCCGCGCAACGTCGCGTTTCGTAACCAGGCGTGCCAGTCTGGAGTGGCGTGGCCAGGATTTAGGGGTGTCAGAAGGTGTGTCCCACTTTTGGCGCAACGGCTGACACGTGGGACGTTGTCATTGGAAGGGACTGCATTGGTTACGGCAGGCGCACCTTTTTATGCGGAGGGCAGTTATGGCGACTGTTCGCCTTCGTGGAGTACTTATGACGCCGGTTTGCCTATTGTCCCTCGGCCTATATATATCCTACTTCGTCATAGTCTCATTTTGCTTCTGCTTTTGCTTTCCTCCTGCTCTCAACTGTTTTTGCGTTTTTCGCGGTGGTGTTTTTTCTTAGGTGATTTCCGGCCACCTTTTACAACGGCGACTTCAAACCCAGACTTTGGCAAAGCGTTTGGTGGGTTTTGACTTTCAAAATTCTTTGATTTTCTGTGCTCTTTCGCTTTTCTGAAAGCTTTCCCGGAGTCAATTTTTCATCCCCCGAAGTCATTTTTTCTTTGAAAATGTCTTCGCCAACTCCTCTTATGACTGTTCCCCTATTCCAGAAAGCTGGCAACCTCTTCTTAATCATACTTGCTATACATCTCCAAAAAAATTGGAAAGATGGACCAAAAAATTGTTCTTCCTTCTTACGCCACCATCAGACTTCCTGGTCCCCAAACTCTCAGTTTCATGAACAATGAGGATGAGGTTACCGTTTTTCATGCCCAACTGAAGGCGGGACTTCAGTACCCTCCCTCGAAGGTGATTTGCGACTTTCGCCAGTTTCATGGCATTGCCGTAAATCAACTTCCCCCGAACTCGTACTGCTATTTCAACGGCTTCCTTTGTATGTGCGGCATTTTCAAAATAAAACCGCACTTCATTCTTTTTATGCAGTACTATAAGATCTACACGGTCCCGAAGGGTGGCTTTTACTTTATGCTACCACAGGGATCAGGGAGCAAAAAGTATATGTTCACCTTCGCCACTAAAGACAGCTGGCGAGGGTGGCAAGGAAAATTCTTTTTTCTGAAGATAGAGGAGGCCTGGTCGTACGTTCCGACCAAGTGGGCTCGGGGAAGACTAGAGACGGATGTTGTAGACCCGAAGAGGCTGCTGACTCCTGAGTTGGCAGTCAGATTCGCGGACTTCGATAGTCGGATCCGAGCAGTCTCCGACTAGGATTCCGAGGTCCCTTCACGCTCCCTCTACCCCTTCCCCATTATGTGGAAACTGATGACCGAGGAGGTCCTTCGGGAACTAGGGGTAGTGAAGGAGCATAAGACGGACCTCGGGATGCCGGCTCCTGCCATCGCTGGGAAAAACTCCTCGCTGGTGAAACTCCTCCGGAAGGAGGTTACTTACGAGGCCTTTTTTGAGCGTAAGTTATCTAAAAAAACTTCAGCTATAGGTACGCCTTGGACTCACACTGATGTTTTTCTTCTGTTCCAGAGATGGGCGACGAGTCCGCTGCTTATACAAGGCGCTCTTCCTAGGTCAAGCCGAGAAGGAGGAGCAAACAAAGAAGGCCGTCTCCTGAAGGCGGAAATTGTCTGGCGCCGGGCCATCCTCGGCAAAGTGGGCGAAGAAAGACGCGCCTCTTCCTCCTTCGGAAATTCCCAAGGAGGCGCGCAAAGAGCCTGACGCTGCTGTTGCCCCGCCAACCGAGGTTGCCGCTGACGCCCCTCCTTGGAGTCCTACTTCCTCGGCGGTTCTTCTGTACGCCTTGGTGGAAGTCCTTTCTGCCGAGGAGCGCCGCAAGAGCAAAGGCAAGGAAATCTCTGCCGAGGGGGTCCGGGATTCTGACGATGATGTTGCCGAGGTGCCACCAGGTTTGTTGTTTGTTGTTTTTTCTTTTTAGACAATCTGTAGTGTCTTTATTATTATTATTATTTTGAATTTTGAGGACTACTCGTCTTAACAAGCTTCTCGTCTTACCGTGCCAAGGAGGTACCATCTTTGGCATGGGCAGCTGAGCACGCTCAGAAACGGGCCCTTCGGGATTCCCATATCCCGAAGGGGAAGATCCCGAGGGAGCCTTTCTGGTCGTTTACAGAGGACATGAACTTGTACTCCGGCGATTGCCATCAAATGGCCAACCAAATTTCAAAGGTGATCCTCACCGAGGCCTCTTTCAAGGCCATTTTCGAGGTGTGCCCGGACGAAGAGTCCCTTGCTGCAAAAGTTTCCGAGCACGCTGCCCAGGTATACTTCAGGCCTTTGTCTTTTCCTTTTTGATTTCTTCTAAGTGTTTGGCTCATTTTTTGCCTTACTGACTTTATTCTTACTTCTTTGCAGCGAAGCAAGCAGCATTCCGAGTCTGGGCCTTAGACTGTGTGGAGAAATCCAAGGCCATGTGCTCTGACTTGTTTGTCAAGAACACGGAGACGGCTCAAGCTGCAAAGAATGAGGTTGCTGCTATTCGGGAGGAGTTATTGAAGGAAAAAGATGAGCTCTTGAAAGACTCCTCCCAAAAGATTTCTGACCTCGGCTCCAAGGTGGCGGAGCTAACTTCGGCAAATGAGGTGTATCAAAAGGAGAAGTCAGAGTCTGAGGCTCTCCTGGCGAAGGTGCTTGCTGAGAAGGCCACGCTCCAGGTCGAGGTCGAGTTTTCTAAGAAGGAGCCGAAGAAGAAGAAGATGAAGGCATTGAAGAAGGAGATCGCTGATCTGGAGAAGGAACTTGACGATTTAGCGGTCAAGAAGGAGAAGGCCGAGCAAGTGACCAAGGTCGGTTTTCAGGATGGCTTTTGCCTTGCTCGGCATCAAGTTCTGCAAAGGTTCCTAGATCTGGACCTCTCATTCTTGGCGGCCCTAAACATTCCCGAGGGGCCTCGATGGTCTTGGTCCAAAATCGAGCACCTCAACTTGCCTTTTCCTCTTCCGGCGCCGAAGGTGGTAGACAAGGACGCAGGGGTTGGTGGCTCTCTAGATGCCGAGATTCCTTAGCTTGTGTTAGGGTCCTTTGCCTTCTTTTCTTCTTTTTTGTACTTCTTCTTTTGGCCAGCTTCTTTCTTTGTAATCAGAGCCATTTTTGTTAATAAAGACTCCTTCTTTCTTTTGGGAAATTTTTTGGCTAAGTCTTTTGCAAGATTTTTTCATTTCCCACTGTCCCGAACACGTTCGCTTAAGAGACTTCGGAAAATCATGCTTATTACGGCAATTAGCCTTGGAATCGCCCTCGCGCAATTCTCTTTAAGTAAATTTCCAACTTCAGAGAAGATTGATAACCCGCAAGTTTATAGCTGCGGCCACTCTTTGCTGAAAAGCTTTTCTTCTCAGCTCGGCTATTTCCCTGTGCTCGCCGACAAGGTCAAGCTTGGTTCTTAGGCCGAGGTCATTTCCCCTTTCGTCAAACACTTGTACCCGTACCGATGGTTGTACTATCTCAATTGGGATGATAGCCTCTGTACCGAAAACAAGTGAAAAAGGTGTTTCCCCTGTGGCTCTTCGGGACGTTGTTCGGTAGCTCCATAACACACTTGGGAGCTCTCCTGGCCATTTCCTTTTTGCTTCCCCCAACCTCTTTTTCAGACCATTTTTTATGGTCCTGTTAGATACCTTTACTTGCCCATTGCTTTGGGGGTGAGCTACTGGAGCGAAGTGCATTTTTATTCCGAGGTTGTTGATAAATTCTTAGAACCCCTTGCCTGTGAACTGGGACCCATTATCGGCTACTAGCACCCTTGGTATGCCAAATCTGCATACAATGTTCTTCCATACGAACTTCTGCACATCTTTTGCCGAGATAGTCGCCAAGGGTTTTGCCTCGACCCATTTAGAGAAATAGTCCACTGCGACTACGCAGAACTTCACACCTCCAGGCGCTGTCGGGAGTGGCCCAATGAGGTCTATGCCCCAAACTGCGAAGGGCCAGGGATAGTCAGCCGAAGTTACCAATTCCGAGGGTGTCCTTTGGATACTCGCGTGTTTTTGGCAGTTACCACATTTCTGGACGAACTGTTTAGCGTCCTTTCTTAGGGTAGGCCAAAAGTATCCTTGGCGAAGTATTACTGCTGCCAAGGCGTCGGTTCCAATGTGCGAACCACAAGCGCCTTCGTGAACTTCTTCGAGGATCATTTCAATATCCTCTTCGCCGACACACCTTTGCAGTGGATTTGCATATCCTTGTCGATATAATTCTTCTCCAATTAGGAAGAAACGACCGGAGTGTCTTTGTACTTTTGCCGCTTCGTTGGGGTCTTCGGGGAGTGCACCGGTTGCGAGATATCTTTTTATCGGATTTTTCCAGCCTTTCCCCGAAGTTACTATGCTCAGCACTGTGATGCTCGGGTGGTTTAGCACCTCGGTGCATGTCTTCGATTTTGCCAAGTAATCTGCCTCGGCATTATCTCGGTGAGGCACATTTTCGATTCGCACGGTGTCAAACTCTCGGATAAGCTTTGCTACCAGTTCATGGTATTTTGCCAAGGTCGGGTCCTTCGCCCCATAGTCCTCTGCTGTTTGCCGAACTACCAGCTGGGAATCGCTGTGGGCTTTCAAGTTTCTTACACCAATTTTTCTGGTTAGGCACTACCCTGCTATGAGAGCTTCGTATTCAACCATATTGTTCGTGACGTTAAAGCTGAACTTGATGGCCTTCATTACTTCTAGACCTTTGGGGCCTCTAATAATTACCCCGGCTCCCTGGTGTTCGGACCCTGAGGCTCCATCTACATACAAAGTCCATTATGGCTCATCTTCGCCAAGATCCGAATGGCTGTCCTCAGTGATGGGTACTTCGGCAATGAAGTCTGCCAGTGCTTGAGCCTTTATGGCTTTCCGAGGTTCATAAGTAATGTCGTGCTCACCAAGCTCTATACACCATTTGGAAAGCCTTCCTGAATGATCAACTTTCCTCATGACGTCCCGTAGAGGTAGACTACTTCGGACGATGATTGGGTGAGCTTGAAAATATGGTCGTAGTCTTCTTCCTGCCAGTACCAGGGCATATATAGCTTTTTGTAGCAAGGGATACTTGACTTCGACGCCGTGCAGGGACTTGCTTACATAATAAACTGGCCATTGCTTTAGCCCTTCTTCTTTCACCAGGACCGAGCTTACTGCTTTTTCTGTGACGGCGAGATACAACACGAGGGGTTCCCCCTCGCGTGGCTGCCGAAGAGTGGGCAGACGGGCTAAGTAGATTTTGAGTTCTTCCTAAGCCCTTTGGCAATCCTCATTCCAAGGGTGATCATCACATCCGAGGTTGCCCTCCTTTTTTGCTGCCTTAGTAAGGACTTTGAAAAATGCTTGACACCGGTCCCCATACCTGGAAATAAACCTGCTAAGAGAGGTTATCCTTCCGGTGAGTCTCTGTACATCTTTTATTGTGACGGGAGTTCGAAATTCAAGCAGGGCTTTAATTTTTTCTAGGTTAGCATCAATGCCTCTTTCTGATACCATGTACCCAAGAAACTTTTCCGAGGTTACGCCGAAGATGCATTTTTCAGGATTAAGGAGAATCCTGAAGGTTCTGAGCTGGTGGAAAGTTTCCCTTAAATCTGCGACGTGGTCATTAGGCAGCTTGCTCTTGACTATCATGTCATTGACATAGACTTCCATGTTCCTCCCTATTTGGTTATTAAAGACCTTGCTCATCAACCTCTGGTAGGTAGCTCCTGCATTTTTGAGCCCGAAGGGCATTCTGATGTAACAATAGGTTCCACCCTCGATGATGAAGGTGGTCTTCTCCTCGTCTTCGGGGTCCATCCTTATTTGATGATATCCATTGAAGGCGTCTAGGAAACTTAGGAGCCCGTATTCGGCAGTTGAGTCTACCAACCGGTCTATTGGTGGGAGAGGGTATGAATCTTTTGGGCAAGCATCGTTCAAGTTTCTGAAGTCGATGCACATTCGGAGCTTACTACTCCCTTCTTTTATGGCAATAACCACATTGCTTAACCATTCGGGGTACTTGACCTCCCTGATTACATTTGCGTCCAATAAGCGCTGGACGTCGGTCTTGACGAAGTTATTTTTATGGACTGAGATGCCCCATTTCTTTTGCCGAACAGGTTTTGCTTCCGGACTTACTTTAAGGCTATGCTGTATTATGCGAGGGTCTACCCCCGGCATATCTTTCGGTGAGTAGGCAAATAAGTCTTTATTCATCAGTAGAAAGGATACAAGTTTTTTCTTGTCGCCTTTGGCCAAGTTTTTCCCTATTTGGGTATTTCGGCCCGGGACAAGTTCTACTTCTTCCATCTGGCGAGGTCTTCTGCCTCTCCCTTTTTTGGTTTTCCATCTGGCGAAGCCTCTGCCTCTAAAGTTTGCGCGAAGTTGGTTGCTAGAGCTTTTCACGCCTTGACGAACACATTCCTTACTTCGCCTTGATCAATGAAGATTTCCGCATCTCCATCCTTGGTGGCAAAAGTGACAGTTAGGTACTTTACATCAGGGCGAATGTGCAGATTTCCTTGTGTTTGCCTTCCAAGGATGGCGTTATATGATGAAGGAACATCCATGACAATAAACCTTGTCATTATGGAGGCAAATAATTCGTCTATCCCATCTACCGAAGTTCCTTTCATCAGTAGGAGAAGATCGATCCATCCGAGAATAGGCAGTTCGGATGGCCCTACCCCGAAAGTAGGCGAAGTGACGGGCTTGAGATCAGTGTTGGATATACCGAAGTTCGGCAGCAAATGTGAAAACAGGACGTCGGCATTTGATCCATCGTCATGCAACACTCTCTTGACGTCCCAGTTTCCTATCCTTGCTATGACCAACATCGGATCATCATGGGGAAAGATGACGGTGGAACCATATTTGCGGGCCAGTTTCTTCGTCGGACTCTGATATTCATCACTGATATTTCCCTGGCCTTCCTCTTTCTTTCCGAGGATGGAAGTCCTGTCGTAATTGTTTGTATTATTCCCGCCGGAGGTGGAGGACGCCTCTTCGGACTTCGGTTCCTCCGTCTGTCGGAGTCGTAGTCCTCGTCATCTACCTTTCCTTCCTCTTCCTTCCTTCCTTTCGGGGAAGGCATTCACAGATATCGCCAAAGTTGGCCTTGTTTTATCAGTGATTCTATGTACTTTATCAATTGGAAACAGTCTTCGGTGTCATGGCCGTGGTCGCGGTGAAACTGGCAGAACTTCTTCATGTTCTTTTTATTGTTAGCGGTCATGGCCCTTGGCCGCTGAATCTGGGTCCCCTGTCTTTCCATCGTCATGAGGATGTTGGTCCTTGTGGTGTTCAGGGGTGTGAAGATTGGGGGTTTCCTTCCCCTAATCCTTCGAGGTCGTCCCGTCTGGTCGGCTGGATACTGTGTTTGCTGGCTAGACCCTTCAGCACGGGCGTGATCAAACTTCGGTCCGCCCATTCTCAGCTCTTCGGCTGTCATGTGCTGCTCAACTCTTCGGTAGAATTCACCAAGCGTGTCGGGGGGGTCCTTGGAAAATTCGTAGAACAGCTGTGAGTCCCTCCGAAGGCCCCATGTCATGGCGAGGATGCGTATTTCAGGCCGAAAGTCTAGAACACTTAAGGCTTCTCTGTTAAACCTTTCGACACAGTCGCGGATGGTTTCTCCATTCTTCTGCGCTATGTTGAACATCTGGACAGGCATCTTCGCCGTCGGCCGGCTTTCAATGAATTGCTGTGTAAAGGCCGTGGATAACTCCTAGAACTCCCTGATGGTTCCGGGAGCCAACGAATTGTACCACGCTGTTGCTGGTCCTGTGAGGGTGACCTCAAAACATTTGCACAGGGTAGCATCATCAACACCGTGCAGCACCATGCTGCATTTGTATTTGGTTAGATGAGCCTGTGGATCAGTTCGGCCATCATAGGTTTCTAGCCGAGGCACCCGGAAGTCACTTGGCATGGCTACCTCGACTACTGTTCGGGTGAACGGCGACTCATCCCCGCCAAAATTTTCAGACAACCTAGCCCAGACTGGTTTTTGAGCTACCTGTTTCTCCACTCTCTCCAACCTTGTCAAAATTTTCTTCATAAGGAGCATGACACTGGGCTCTTCTTCTTGGTGCTTGTAGGCTTATGGGAAGGGAGATTGCCGGCGTCTCTTCGGGGAGTGACTCTGGCGCCGAGGGGATGGGGACTTCGCCTCAAGTGATGAGCTCCTTTGGCGTGGGGTTTTAGGTCATTTGGACCCCATTTGTCCCGTAGGCCGTGCCCCGAGGGGTATATTTTTCGTCGAAGACTCATCACGCGAATCCCCGCTTCCCGAACTGCAATATGTTGATTTAGGGCTTTTCTCCCGAGGGCGTACTGGCGAGGAAGGCCTTTGGGCCTGAGTTGATTGCGGCCACCTACGGTCTATCTGCTGTGTCACTTCAGCCACAATAGAGCACTGGAAGTCACGTAGAAAACTCATAGTTATGACTAAAGGACGTTCTTCCTCGAGCGAGGAAGTTCCTGGAAGGGTTTGCTCAGTAGCCGGTTGAGCTTCAGGCGCGGACAAGGACTTTGGAATTCCCTTGTCCTTTGAATGTCGAATTTCAACAACGGCGACTTGAGAGTGATTTCCCACAGACGGCGCCAAATGATGCCTGGCAGCATCCTCGTCCAGTGACATTGTGACTCCAGGAGGGACTTCCTGAGATGGAGAACGCCTGGAGCAAAGATTTCCTAGGGGATTGTACCTGAAATGCTCGGGAGAAAGGGGTTAGGAGGCCCCCGGAGTGTCTTTCCGGGGAGGAGCCTCCGATGCCCAAGTCAGCACTTTTAGGAGGAGAAGGGGGGAGAGAATGCAAGGGAGTTGGGGGATCTTGCCTGCTTGTGTTTTCCCTGGGAGAGGAGTCTCTTCCCCTTGCCAAGGCTTGTTTCCTGGTATTTATAGGGGTGCCCAGCCCCTTCAGATCGTGACACGTGTTCGGTCGGATGCAATCTGTACTTCCGGGCGTAGGGGACAGGTAACCGTTTGTAGGCTCCTCGGGTCTGGGACCAAGACAGGTCGTGACAAGACCTAGACAGCGTCAGTGCGTCAGGCCCCCGTTTGAGGTGGCGTGTAGTGCACGCGGGAGAGATGTCAGAGACTCCTTAAATGCTTATGCCGTACTCCCGATGTCTTTTGGGCGAGGTCATCCTTTGGTACGGATGCCCCTTTTCGGGAATTATGCTTGTAGTTCGGGGAGTTCCTTAGTTCGGGGGTTCCGCCTTCGGGGAGGTCCTCGCCTGCTTGAAATAATTGGTTCTTCACCTTCGAAGGTGATCCGTTAGGTCCCCCGAGGGAGCCGGTAACGTCCTTTGAAATGCCTGGCGTACTAGCCGAAGTCCCGAGTTTGAGGTGTTTGACTTTGCTCCTTCAGAGGTCAGTGATAGCGCCTCTCTCGGATGACGCCAGGCTTCCAGACCATCATATTCGTAGGGAGTATATACTGAGAGGGGTGATAGCCCTTCTGCTATCAAATGGCCTCTAGGGCTTAGGTGCCAGGAAAGGTGCCTAAGGCCTAGGTGCTAGTAGCACCCTATTCTACAGATAGAAAAATGTACCTTGGGTGCTATATAACCTCAAAAACACCCTCCTAAGCCTCTTTGGAGGCTTCCTATGAGTTCAAGGCAAGCAAGGGATGCATAAACTCACTATAAACCTGCCAAGCAACTTGCATAGGCCACAAATACACCATCACAAACATTCTATGATGCATCAAATCATCACACAAACCATAATTCCAAGCCTAGTCCACCATGAACACACTTGGCCATAACTAATGCTATTGTCAAAATCATTTGTTTCCAACAAGGAACAACACTCCAATAGCATCAAATAAGCTTGAAACTATAAATCCCTTACCTCAATTTCATCTACCAAGGAAGGATTAGCCAACTATTTAGCAAGAACAAAAATCCACAAAGTTTAACCTAAGTTCCAATCAAACTAAGCCAAATGGCACATAATCAACAACAACCAAGCAAAACCCAAACTTCAATTCATCAAATAAACAAGAAACAAGCCAGAAATCAATGTTACCTAAAAACAAGAACCCAACTAGAAAGCATGGCAAACACTTCCAAAACCAAGAAACAAGCTTGAAACAAGTTGCCCAAAGCTTATATACCCATTGGGCCTTCAAATTCCACCAAAAGCACTTGATTTTGGGCAAGAATTCAAGGAGAAATAGATAAGAGAAAGAGGAACTCGAGCTTGGCTGGGAAAATAAGAATAGTAGTAGCTAGAAACACTTTACCAAGTTTATAAACTTCATTTCCAGCAAGTCCCGAAAGTTTCTTAAGTTTGTGAAAATAAACCCCTTCCCAAAATAGTAGTTCTAGTCAACCTTTAGTCAAATCTTTAACACTTAAGCAAATATTTGGGTTTTAAGCAAGGTTTATGCTTCAAAACATATTTTTAACTCTCGGGTCTCGGCCCGACACCTTGGGATGCAAAATTACCATTATACCCTGACATCTTTTGATGCCATGAACTACTCAGAAGTTAGTAAACTTTGTCCAACTTACTAATCCTTGCCTATTAACTCGAAATAAGGTATTAAATTAGGAATTTAATTAATTTACCTCCCTTAGTTGAGTTTTTTTCTAGGAGAGCCATAACATTAATAACACTCAGCCACCCTCTATTGTTAATATTATAGAATGGCATGTGTAACTGTACTTCAGTCTAGTGAGTTGAAGCATTAGAAAAATATTGAAGTCTACCATAATTTATTAGACTTCTAGTTTTGTTTTCAATGTGTCTAGAATTTAGGTTGTGCATTAACCCTTTACAGATGTTCGGCCATCTAACTACTACTATTTGTAGTAAGTTTTTGCCAACCCACTCACATTCAATTTATTTACATGGAATTCAGGTTGTGTAGTAATTTTGTTGGTTTTTCTATTTCCATATATATACCCAAAGCACAGCTCTTCAACCATACAACTAGCATTTCTTGGCATTAGTATTTTTTTACATTTCACTCTTAAAGGTGATCTTGCATGGCATTATAATCTGACCATGATTAGTTCTAGTTTGATGGGATTTTTTTTAGTTGCTAGGGAATTGGATTGCTTCTGGGTGATGAATACCTTCGCCTAATTCATGGTTCAAGTGTATTTATTTGTTGTGTTTATTTATGCATGTGTGATTGTTTTTGTTTGTTGGTTTTTGTTACTCCTATGCTATATTTGATTGTTTACAAGGCAAATAGACTATCAGAGGCCTCGTCCAGTCATGGTCTTACCACCAACTCCCTATCCAACCCATCCCCCATTGCCAATTGGGATATGCAATGCACAATGTTGTTTTGTTCCATAGCCACTTTTATTATTTGATGGGGTACCTTGATGTCCACATACCCACAAAAAGTGGATGGAAAATTTTTTTTTCTAAATTTTGGGCCATGGCTTGGCAATGTTGGACTAAGAAACAACTAACCAACAAGTGGCAGTTTTTTCACCAATTCCACATTTGGAAATCTATTGTCAAAACAGCTACTTGGATTTCTTGGGATCCGGTTACTAGCATTGTTATTGCCAATCCCAACTAGTAGGATGCACACATCTCAATAAGCATCTATCATTTTTTCATTGTTTCATTCTTTTATTGTAGGTTTTATCACATTGGATTTCATATGGTCATATACTTGAAATAAATATAGAGCCAAAGTGGTTTTATTACATTGTCAATTTTGCTCCTAATTTCAATGTCACATAGGTTCACCTAGAGGTGAAATGGTTATGGGATAGAAGTATACGTTGTTGGGATCATCTAGTGATGATGTCTGGTGATTACCGCAATTACTCAGATCGCAGACTTTCTTTACAACCACTTTTTTGCTTCCATACTACTAATCCCACCCCACACAATCTTGATGACTGTTTAGAATCACTAGATACCTCATTGCTTGGCACTCATCAAACTGGCCTTTCACCCAAAGCATTTAGAATTGTGAGGCGTACAACCCAGACTGATGCTATAAAGGATCATCAGACATCACCAGCAGACAGAGATTGGCATGTTCACCCACTGAGCACACCATACCATTGCCCACCCATATTCCAACATCAAGGGCCAAACATGCACTTAATAGGGCCTCACAACTAGCGGTGGCAAGTGGCGCAAGGCCAGGGGTAGTGGCATTGATTTTGATGTCCAATGGGAGGTGTTGGAGATCCTCTAGTAGAGTAAAGCTGACCATGATTCAATGTTGGCTAATTCCATTGCTAGGATGAAAGACACCAGTATTCTAGTTGTATCTGACCTTATAGTACAGCTATTGTAGTTTGAGAAAGGGAGCAATGATTGGTTTAAGGCATGCTTTTTTATAGCATGGACTGAGTAGCTTCATGATCTCTATGTACTCATGTACTACACTAGAGTCATGTGTGAAAAAGTTCCATGGGCAACTAGCACAGGCGAGGGCAGTCAAGTTTTTTCATAGCCATGTGATATGCCTATTTATGATGCATTGCTCTAGTGTTTTTCTGTTGGATTTCTTGCAATGTCTTTTGTTTAGGTCTGATCAAATTGTTTGCTTGGATTATTTGGTTGGATTGTTTGCTTGATGGATTATTGTTAGATAGGATTGCATGTTTGTTATTAATTGTTTATTTGGATCAATGGTTTATGTCCTAGATTATACTATGGTACCCTTGTGTCGGCATAATTGTTTGACCGTTATTATATTGTCACCCATGTTTGATTGATATCATATATAGTTAGATTTGCATATAGATAATGGACTAGAAATATGTGGTGGTGGGCATATTCCATGGGATAACCTGCCCCCATTTTAACTAGGCTCCCTTTCTCTGAGTTATGAATTCATATATAATGAATACCTATTGCAAGAAAGACATCATGTTAATTTCATCAAGATAACTGCAACAATTACATTGTTGTTTGGATGGGCCTCAACGTCTGAAGGCCTATGAAATGTATGGAGGGCTTTGCTATGGATAAAGATCCAATACCTATACCATTTGATGTCCATGCAAAATTAGTTCTGACTATGATTTTGATTGTCTATTGACTGCTTCTTGGACTTGTTGGATGGCCTTGTCATGATCATAGTCTCAGTAATTCTTCAAGAATTAATGCCTAAGAAGGGTTAGCCATGTTTTTTATGATATGTATGCACGGGTTAAAATATATAGATGTTCGACAAGTCTTCTTGCACTCAATAGACACTATCTCTCGATGGTTTTGGAAAGTGTTGGCATATGTTCTTTCACTGGCTAAAGTGATAATTTAGTCCCCTATTTTGACTTTCTTGACACATCCATATAAAGTTATTGAAAACTGGGGTGGTGTCTTCACCAATGTAGTTGGTGTAATTGATGGGACATATGTTTTTGGAATATATGGTCATGGGGACCAACATGCATATTATGGTCATTTCGGCAATACGAGCCAAAATGTCATGGTATCCTATGACTCTAGGTGTAGTCCATGATAGTCTAATTTTGCATTATGCACATAATATGCTAGGGTTTGTGTTTCCTAGAGCCATCACCAGGTACAAGTCTTCACATTACTCTGTTATTATTTTTTACATTTTTTAATCGATATGTCAATTCTTACTGAGTTGGGGACATTACTTGTGCAGGGTATTTTTACCTCATTAATTCTGACTATGCGAACATGAAAGGATTTTTGTGCTTTATCATGGTGTGAACTACCATCAAAATAATTTTGGATGAAGGAATCCTAAAGCTCTACAAAGCAATTCAATTATGCATTTGCTACCATGTGTAGTGTTGTCGAAAAAATTATTGCAAATGTGAAAATGAAATGGGCTATTGCACACGGAATGAATTGTTATAGCCCTAAGATTTAGAGAAGATTAGTCATTGCATATTGTGCATTATGTAACTATGTGCGCTTGAATGATGTCTATGGCCTTGACATAAAAATGGCCCAATTCGGGCTGTATACGAGAAATGAGAATCACTTTTTCTATGAAAGTGTTGGACAAGTAAGCTGTACATGATAAGACATGGACAATGGCTTAAATGCATGATAGGATCATATGGTACATAGCACAATTCTTTTGGTGTTAACATGGGCGTTAGACCATTTGACTAAAAGTTTGTTTCATTCATGGATGTGTAAATTATGGTGTATGGGCTTGTTTTGCTATTTTTTTGATAAGGACGACAACTTAAATGTGTTTACTTGAATAATTTTTAAAAGTGCAAAAATGGATGCTTATATAATGCATGGTCCAACATATTCCATATAGGACAATAATAAGTCCAACAAACTCTAAAAAAAAAACATAGCTGAATGACAAAAAAACTGATACTATAAATCTCCAACACAAATCTCAATGTCCACTTTTTCCCTCGATCTCGTGGATCAAGCATGTCTTGCAATAAGGGCTATAATCCTAGCATTGAAATAAGGCGACCATGATTTCCATATTTGGCACCCTTTTGTCGTTTAACTAAATAAATGGATTTTTCTGAAAAGAAAATTTGTTAGCAATAAAGAACCATATATAATAAATCTAACTTGGATTAAACAGAATGATGAAACAGGGATCAAAGACTTACATGCACACAGTGCACTCACCATTCATCTGATACCTAGATCATTTTGTAGTGGGTATCCTACACCCAACCATGGACACAACCCATGGCATCAATGTACAACATGTGCTCAACAGAAAGATTGGTCCATAATATTTTAAGCTGCTTATCAGTCCATGGGTAATTGGTGATTTAACCCATTTGCCACAGCACTGCTCTCCAACCGACTTCCATTAAAGTGTCACTGTTGAAATTCACACGATTTTTTTTATTCCATACAAAAATATAGGAATTTACATGTTACCATCTTTGCCCACTATGAAAGGTGCATTCACCCTGGAATTGACTACTCATCCCAGTTTGGGCCAAATAAAGGAACAGTACACCCGACCATACCATTTTTCTGTGTTTAATACCACAAGCCAAATGTTATGATCACCCCATCGTCATAACAAATAGGATCATATTATTAAAAAGTACAATTTTATTTTCATGTGCCAATTACATGGAATCAAATAGACATTGTAGCGTAATGACATTTTGATTTGTTATAACTGACATGTTGGATAAATTTTGGAATGAAAAATAATGAATAGATAAATAAGGGCCTAACATGTCAAACCATGTGTAAACAAGGATCTAACATATTTGGCACAAAAACCTCTATGGCAAACAACCAACTATTGGTTTACCTTTGCAAAAATAATGCACGAAGATGAACTTTGGTTGCTGGACAGCCAGTAAACACAGTTGAAAGATGTAGTTGGGTGGGAGACCATTGTGGAAGCATAAGTTAGTCCTTGGTTAGAGGTTGGGGGAAAGACAATGGTAGATGAGAATTGGAGGACTTGCTCAAGGAAATTCAAGTGTAATATGGTTCAGACGTTACTTATAATGCCATGTTTTTCATAGCATCATTCAATGATGTAATAATGCAAGCAAAAGAGAAAGAGACAAACATTCTCATTGGTCAAAAAAGTGCTTTGGCTAGCTCATGTGAATTGGTTTCATCCGTGTCCCACCTTGTTGTAGATTTTTCAAACTAACTCGTGGCATTTTCATAATTATGGATCATGTAGAATTGGGTAAAATCAAATGTGTGGTGCCCACATTTGTGCATAATAGAAAAAAACAATGGTATTCAAATGAAATGATTCCTTTTTAGATTTTATGTAGTAAGAGTTTAAATTATGATAATAAGGTAAATTGAATGTTAAAGTTTTTATAAAAAAAGAAACACTTTATCCTTTTTGGGATGGCTAAAGAAAAGAAGATGTTTCATCCTTTTTAGGATGGAAGGAGTATTTTTTAGTCCTAAAATGCACTTTATGAATGATGAAAAATACCAACCAAAACTAACAACCAAATATATGGTTTCAAGAAATTATCTTGGGGACAGGGAAAGCAAGTATGGTGATTGACTTTTTTTCAATTTTTAGTGATCTCCAACTAGTAGGCATGGATGTAGCTACTGAGGAACGGGGAGGGGTTGTAGCCCCACCCTATCTCTCTAGTAGAGTTTTCAAATTTTTTTATTAGTAGTAACTAATATAATATAAAATTGTAAAAGTTTTAAAGTTAGGTACTTATTTTCAAATTGTAGAATTAATGATGGACTTTGGTATATTTTATCCATTTTTAAATGCTTTAACACAAACTTTGTTACTCCTCAATGTGAACTAGACACCAGTCCTAAATTTCTTCATCAGGAAAAATAAAAAAGTTATACATGAAATAGACATGTGAACAGTGAATTAACCCCCAATTTATCTCTCTATCTCACATCTATCTCTATAGAAATAGGGAGAAGTTCACTTTCAGTGTAGAAATATTGGCCCGCCAACTATGACAGAAGCTTTTGCTCTCCACTGCCGATCATCATCTCTACCTTCTTGTTGAGTTTTTGGAAAAGCACCAACACTGATAGCGATAAGTTAGGTGTTCTATGAATTTTTTTCCTCTAATTCTTAATTTCTCTATTAATTACCCACTCACATTACAAATAAAATGTATTAAATAGTGAAGCTAAGATGCTATCTATTTAGGTTTTTATCACTCTGTTGTTCCTAAATCTGTAACAACTTGTTCACTACTTTTCTTTCCTTAAGAATTATGGAACATTGCTTAATGTGCTTAACATTCATGAGATCAAATTGTTTGCTAATGTTGTTAGAGAACATGGGAAGGAAAATAAACAAAAGTTAGTATTAATTGTCAGACATATTTTTCATTATAATTGTTTTTCATAATTTTAGGATGATTTAGGTGTGATTCCCAAGTAATCATGATACAAATTGTCTTTTCATTGCTAGAAGCTGTTGTTCTTGTCCAATTTTGCATAATAATTAGGAGAGTGTAAGTTTGAGAATGTTAGGTATTGTTCTTAAGTTAATTATTTGAAGGATATAGAAATTTCTTCTATTTTATGATTGCTAAAGTGTTAGTTTTTTGTTTATACAATTATGGCTAGCAAGCAAAAGAAACTATCTCACTTTTTTCAGAAGAAATCTCCACTGGAAAATGATGGTTAGCCTAAAAGCAATCTATGTTCAAGAATGGTAGAAAAGGCTTCAAAATTTTTAGGAGATGAGGAATGAGGATTATTTTCGGTCTCCAAGTGTTGAACATTCTCAATAAAACTCCAAATTCTTCAAATTTTACAAATGTTTTTATTGTACGTGAGCTAAGGTTACGCCCATCCACATGGACATATCTAGTCAATAAATGAGATGAGATAAGAAGAACCTATTTAAATGCTGGTCTTTATCAAATCAAGTGTAATTATCCTCTTTCTGGGTTGAAAAACAATCAACGTAAGTTTCAGTATTTATGGTTTTCTAAATCTCTTTGGCTTTACTATTTTGAAGAAAAAAATTCTTTATTTTGTTTTTCATATTATTTATTTACTAAAAAATAAAAAGCACAAAATGATTAGGATCTTTTTGTTGTGAATGATTTTTGGAAATGGAAAAAAGTTAAACATGGAAAAAATTGTTCTTTTCTCAAACATATGGGGTTAGGCCCTTGCTCTCTACACAATAATGTTGTCACTAATTGTGCAACATGATTAAACCTGTTTGGTCATGTTAATAAGGAAATAGAGAGACAATCAAAGGAAGAAATTGAAAATAATAGACTTTGGCTTAAAACTTCAATTGATGTTGTCCAATGATTATCTTTTCAAGAGATTTCCTTTAGAGGCCATGATGGGTCTATTAATTCAATAAATTGGGGAGCTTTCTTGAGCTACTTAAATATGGATGAAGCAAGTGATGAAAGTAAAATGGAGCAAATGGCCCTTGTTCTTCAATTTGTTGAAGTCAAAGGTTGTGTACAAGAGCAGTTCTTTTGTATTTTACATGTAAAGATACATCATCAGCCAGTTTATACTCTGAGATTTGTAATATCCTTTCTCATCATGAATTAAATATCCAAAACATCTATAGTCAAAGGTTTGATGGTGTTAGTAACATGCGTGGTGAATGGAAGGGGCTGCAAGTATTGTATCTCAATAATTGTCCTCAAGCATATTATGCACATTGCTTAGCTGATTGACTGTAATTAGAACTAGTTACAATAGTAAAAAGGTGTATGTTATTCATGGGCTTTTTCTAAATATATCCCTTATTGTCAATGTTGTTACTAGCTCTTGCAAGCACCATGATGATTGCAATTGACTCATACTAATAGTATTTTACACTTGATTGTTATTGATGAGCTTGAAATTAGAATTAGTACCAACCAAATTGGTAGTTTGTAAGGGCTCGGTGATACTCGTTAGAGTTTTCATTTTGCATCAATTAGTATACTTTTTAATATGTTTGATGTTGCTTGTAAGGTTCTGGAAAATATTAGTGAGAATGATGTTAATCATAAGTCAAGAAAAAATGTTGTAGTTGCTTTAAAAAGTATGCCTTCATTTGAGTTTATCTTTATTTCTCACTTGATGTATGAGATTTTTTTGTATAACTGATGTCCTATGGCAAGTAGTACAACAAAAGAGTTAAGCTATTGTAAAAGCAATGGACTTAACAAAAACTACTTCAATTTGCTTACATGACTTGAGGAGGGATGGATGGGGTTCTTTAGTTTAAAAGGTCTACTAATTTTGTTCAAAATAGGATATTAATGCTCCAAATTTGAGTGCTCCATATTTTGTAGGGTGTAGTAGTTGTCAACATGATGATTTCACAGTGCATTATTATTATCATTTTGATATGTTGAATGAAACTATTGATTTTCAGTTGCAAGAGATCTCTTTTAGGTTCAAGGAGCATCTTGTAGAGTATTTGAAGTTAAGCTCATGTTTTAATCCTGAACGAGGTTCTAGTCCTTCAATTTTAAGTCAAATTTACAACATTGCGCAAAAATATTATCCCCATGATTTTTCAAGACATGAATTTGACTTGATGCTAATTCAATTGTGACATTTTTATGCTGGTGTTAGTAATTTGTCAGACTTTGAAGGAGTGTTATTAATAACTGAATTATGTCAAGCCTTAGCAGCTATGGGAATTCAAGTTATTACTTTTTTATTGACAGATTGTTCTATTTGATATTGGCTCCTCCTACGTTAGCTGCCACTACAAAATGTGCTTTTTCAGCTATATAAAGATTGTCAAGATCAGACTAAGAAAAAAGATTGATAATGATTTTCTTGCTGATAATATGCTTTTGTATATTGAAAGCGATATTATAGAGATTTTTAGTTTGGATTCAATACTTGATGATTTTAGAAATTTGAAAGAGTGTCATGGTAAACTTTTGAATTTGACTTAATTATTGTAACCTTTTGAATTTCATGAGTTTATATATAATATTATTTTATAGTTTTTATTATTGATCATAAATTTATACATCCTGACAACTCGTCCATATCCATGCCTTAACCCCTACCCCTAGGTTCAATTCCTAGCTACGTCTCTATTGGTAGGTGGCAATTGACTTGGCAATTAAAATGGGCCAGATTCTTGGTCACCAATTCGGTTACTAAAAAGTCATTCAGTCACCAACAAGTTGGCATTTCGATCACTGGTTCAAATATATATTTTGCCTAACTTGTCCCTTTCACTGATTCTTATTTCTTACATTTCCATAAACTTGTTATTTCTCCTACACTATCATCAAAGACCTCCACCTAATACACATGAAGAATGTTGATTTTGGAGTTTGTGATTAACCATGTTTTGGGCTTATGTTTTACTTAAGGTAATTATTCTCATGATATTAAACATTTATCAGTTTATTAAATGGTTATAAATGTAATACTATTACATGAATGTAAACCATAGAGTTCTCGCATACAATTATCATCATAGTGATGAATATTAAATTTGTACGATATTCTAATGATCATAAATCTTCGTATTCTTAATATTTTTATGTTCAGTAATCATGGATTGTCCAAGTTTGACTTCAAAATGTGGAAGTCAATTTGTACTACATTTATTGTGATCTGTGTATATGGTACATAAATATTGATGGTTTGGGACCTTATTCCTAGGATACTGGATTTAAGATACATTTCTTAAAAACATGGTACATTTCTCGAGAAGTAAGGGTAAATGTTGCCAAAATTTATGCATGCCAAAATTTATTCACCACTTTTTTTAAAGATTGCAAGATCACATGCATTTTCATATGTTGATGAATAAATGAGTATTTTTGTGCATATGTTAGTGTGAAATTAGTTTATGCTCTCTTTGTCCCACCAATCTTGCTCCATTGCAGATTGTTCTATTTGATATTGGCTCCTCCTACGTTAGCTGCCACTACAAAATGTGCTTTTTCAGCTATATAAAGATTGTCAAGATCAGACTAAGAAAAAAGATTGATAATGATTTTCTTGCTGATAATATGCTTTTGTATATTGAAAGCGATATTATAGAGATTTTTAGTTTGGATTCAATACTTGATGATTTTAGAAATTTGAAAGAGTGTCATGGTAAACTTTTGAATTTGACTTAATTATTGTAACCTTTTGAATTTCATGAGTTTATATATAATATTATTTTATAGTTTTTATTATTGATCATAAATTTATACATCCTGACAACTCGTCCATATCCATGCCTTAACCCCTACCCCTAGGTTCAATTCCTAGCTACGTCTCTATTGGTAGGTGGCAATTGACTTGGCAATTAAAATGGGCCAGATTCTTGGTCACCAATTCGGTTACTAAAAAGTCATTCAGTCACCAACAAGTTGGCATTTCGATCACTGGTTCAAATATATATTTTGCCTAACTTGTCCCTTTCACTGATTCTTATTTCTTACATTTCCATAAACTTGTTATTTCTCCTACACTATCATCAAAGACCTCCACCTAATACACATGAAGAATGTTGATTTTGGAGTTTGTGATTAACCATGTTTTGGGCTTATGTTTTACTTAAGGTAATTATTCTCATGATATTAAACATTTATCAGTTTATTAAATGGTTATAAATGTAATACTATTACATGAATGTAAACCATAGAGTTCTCGCATACAATTATCATCATAGTGATGAATATTAAATTTGTACGATATTCTAATGATCATAAATCTTCGTATTCTTAATATTTTTATGTTCAGTAATCATGGATTGTCCAAGTTTGACTTCAAAATGTGGAAGTCAATTTGTACTACATTTATTGTGATCTGTGTATATGGTACATAAATATTGATGGTTTGGGACCTTATTCCTAGGATACTGGATTTAAGATACATTTCTTAAAAACATGGTACATTTCTCGAGAAGTAAGGGTAAATGTTGCCAAAATTTATGCATGCCAAAATTTATTCACCACTTTTTTTAAAGATTGCAAGATCACATGCATTTTCATATGTTGATGAATAAATGAGTATTTTTGTGCATATGTTAGTGTGAAATTAGTTTATGCTCTCTTTGTCCCACCAATCTTGCTCCATTTTCTATTTTAAGTCATCCCAAGTCTTTGTAGCATTTCCATAATTAGTAACTTACTTTACTGTATCACCTTTCAAACTATTATTTTATTATCCTCTTTTTTCCAACTTTTTTTTTATTTACATGCAAAAAGTTAATGACAAAAGTAAAAACAACATACAAAATTTTCTCATTTTCTTAATCTTCGTGCGGAACCAAATGGAGCACCATTGGTGGAATGGAGGCAGTATTTATTTTGTTAGGAAGGTAGTATGGTTGTTGGACATGAATGAATGTATAAGCGAGTATTGGAAGATATATTAGGAAATCCAGAATTTAGGAATGATGTAAAGAAATTTATATCTATTGTGTGTAATGGTGAAACAAATATGATGAAATGTCCATGCCTTGACAGTATTATAATTGTTACCACCTTACAAAAATGGTAGAATTACAAGTGTGTCATAATGGCTAAAAACCATTATATTGTGTAATTCTCACCATAGTGATTGAAGTGTGGGGGGTAAAAGGCATGATCAATACCTCCTTAAAAGTGTTCCAAGTTGGTAACTTGGCCCCCCAAAAAAAGCCTTAAGGATTGCTTGTTTGTCAAGCAACCTAAGGACTTTTTTGTAAGGTTTTGGAAATATGGGTACTCAATTGCAAAAATTTCACAAAAGAGATTTGGAAAGTTATGAGAAGGATATGAATAGTATGAAAGTGCTATTGGAGGACCAAATTCCTTATGAAAGAAACTAAGGACAAAGAAAACACAAAAAAGGCATAAAGGACCTAAGTGTTCTAATGTAGGCCTTAAGATGTGTATGTCTATGACTTAAGTCAAATGGAAGTTTTTTGGGGTTATCTCACATAAGGAGGGCTGTTATGTCATGGGATAAGGAGGTCAAATGCAGCCAAGAGATTAAGGTAAAAAAACCATGGTCTTGTGGCAAGAAAAATGACATAAAGCTTGGTTAAGCTTGTTAAGTGTGTTTGGTGCACTTAAGATCATATAAGTGTCCATTCTTGGTTCTTATCGCCCAAATTTCAACCTCTACTAGCCAAAAAGAAGTCAGTCCTCTCCTCCACACTTCCTCCATAGCCACCATACCTTCAAACTCAAAACTACATGTAATTGAAAACAAGGAAGCACAATTAGAAGCTATTTGTTGCTATTGCTTGAGTGCACCTAGGATCAAGCTCCAATTTCAACATACCCATCAAGGTAAGGGTTCTCTTGCTCTCATGGATTGTTTACCATATTTTCAAGCATCCATGGGGCTAAGGCTAAGCTTAGAAGAGAGCCATGAGCTTGATGAACCAAGCTTAGTGAGGGGAATGCACTTATTGAAGATTTTGTGACCTAGTGTGAAGTGCACAGTGATGGCAGCGAATTTCTGGGTTTCTAGAGCCCAAAAGTTAGTACTAACTACTTTTAAAATCCTGCTAAAGACCAAGCATTAGCTTGAGGAGGGCTGCCATAGTGATTTATTTAAGTTTATTGCATGTTTTACGGACTAATCTATGGTTATTATTGCTGCTGCATTTGGTTGTTATATCTTGTATATATGCATTGTGCTTCTTATGTTTTAGTGTCTTTGGATGCAGGTTTTAATGATGGTTACATTGCCTATTGAATCCAAGTGCTACCCTTACTAAGTTTCTCAATAAAACTTACTCCCCTCAATTCTGTCATTTCAGGTCTAGAAGAAAGATCAACTTCAAACTAACCCTTGTCGTTTGAGTTTTGCTCTGAATTTTCAGGTACTTAAACTTCCATATGTCTACTTGTGATCTAGAAATTTTAGTGATTTTAGAAGCACATTTGGTATTTTTGGTGATGGTATTTACTGTGTTGTGCAGCAGCTGTCTAGCATCCTGTTTTTGGAATCCATTGCATTTCAGGTACTCCTGTAACTTAGGGTGCGTATTTAGCTTAGTTAAGACCATTTTGTAGTGCATGTATGCATGTACATGTAGTGTATGTAAAATGAGACAAGTATGTGAACATTTGAGTAATGTTTTGGCTATGTATGTGATGTGGTGCAAAGCTGCCTAAGTGTGAATGATAGACTGCTTACTTATAAATTCTTTTTTGGCCACATAAAGTTGCTAGATACAAGAGAATGTAATTTATATGTGTATTGGACATGTATGGAATAGGCTTGGAGGGCTTTATCTTTGTGAATGAAGTGTTTGAATGGTTTGGAAAAATTGTATGGGCAAAATGGTCTAAAAGTTGCTAGAATTTTGACCCTATACCTAAAGTTGAATATCTCCCTGTATAGAATGAATCTTGGAATGAAATTTTGGCTACACCTATAGACATCTAGAGGTTTAATTGGGCTTTCGAATTTCTGGATTTAGAGCCCTGTAGCCAAATTTATGACATTACAAAATTGGCTAAGTTACTGTTCATTTGGTCAGAATTTTGTAACCAACTTAAAAAATCCATAACTTGGTCCATAGGTGGGCTATTGATGTAAAACAAAGTTTCTTGATTTGACCTAAGTCTCTACTTGATAATAGAGCAAAGAAAACAGGGGGTTACATGGCTAGAATAATACAATTTATTAGAGGAAGTTTGGGTGCAGTGTCGGAATTTTTTGAACCTAGTAAGCATGCTTAATGTGTGGAAACCAAAACTAAGACTTGTGCTAGTATTTTTCTTCTTACCTGCCATGGTATGCATAAATTTGAATATGTGTGTTATGGTTAGACCAATATGCATGTATTTACATAGTGCTCAAGAGGGTCACTTGAGTATGTACACTAAGGGTGTTGTTTTGATGACTTACAGGACACACCAATCTTGGGAGTTTAAATGCACAGCTTGGGCACTATAATTGGATTACCCTAGACTGGGTAACAATAATATATATTTTTTAGCAGAAAATAATGTTGGTGAGCATCTGTGTTGATTTAGATTTGTGGTTAACTATTATGTGTGTTATTGTGATGGTGGGAGTTATAATATGCAAGATCAAAATTTTTTTATGAGAGGTATTAGTGATTGATTCAAAGCGACCAATTCGTAATAATATTCCATATATTGGAACAAATATGAATGAAGGAAATGAGAACGATATGTATGTAGGGCCAATGCATTTAACAATGAAGAATAAAATGATGGTGGTAATGCATTTAAGTTCAATTAACTAGAACGTGAAATTCCAAATTTGACTATGTAGAACTTTTACAATTTTACATAGTAATGTTTTAACACCTTTGTGGAAAGAAAGCATGACATACACACAATTGTCAACATTGTGTTAGTTGTTAAGCTGTAATTTTCAACTTCATATATATAATGCTTGCTTTAATAAGATCATATCATTTTTCAATGAAATGAATTTAGAGGATGACTGATTACCAAGAATATTATGTCTCAGAGCAAATAATGAGAAGATTAGGTATACCATATTTGAAAATAAATATATTTCCAAAGAATTGCATGATTTTCTTTTTACTATCAAAATGCATAGTCGATGCATTATACAGTTTATGGTTAGTGTGTGTGTAAAGACAAGACAATAAATAGTGATAAAAAAATTGATCTCGAAAAAAGTTCTTTGTTTTCTATAGATAATTGATGAGTCAAAGCGTCTATTCATGTCAACAAACACAGCTAAACAAAAGACTAGGTATGTAAATTATTTGTAGTACTGATGATAACACAATGGGACATCCATGCTAAATAAAGGCCTTGAGGAATGTAGATAAAACATTCTTAACATCTATTTGGAAATAAGGAACATAAGGCTTGGTTTATGCACTAATGAGTTTGTCCTGAATTAAGCGATAGTGGCACATATATAATTTGGCTATATTCATAGTTGTGTATAATTTACAGTCAGATATATGTATGAAGACCCAGTATATGTTTCTAGCATTAGTAATTCAAGGACTGAAATTAATGGTGTGAAATATTGATGTGTTCTTTAGACCATTAATTAATGAGTTAAAAATGTTATTGGTTGAAGATGTTGAAATGTAGAATGCATTTTGTTCTCAAAATTTTAAGATGCGAGTAGATCTATTTTGGATGATCAATGATTTTTTAGCATATTGGATAATTTCATGGTGAAATACCAGCCACAGCAAATTATCATATCCATATTGCATGGATAGTTTTAAAACTTTTCAACTGAAATATCGTATGAAACCTTGCTAATGGGACTGTCATACGAAATCCTTGCCTAACAATCATCAATTTCATATAAATCTTCCTATATTTAGACAAAGAAAAAAAATGGACTATGTTAACTCTGCCAATGTCTGGTGACAAAGTATTGTAAATGCTTGGCCAATTTTAATTCCCACATTTTATTACTGATTGAGATAATAATATGTGCCCTTGGCTTTGGTAAAAGCAACAATTAGTTAAAGCATTTCATTTTTTGTGAATTGCATTATTAAAGGCATTTGTTTGTGGGACACAACATTAATGTTTATGCATAGAAAGAAAACTATTTAAAAAGATTTGTTCTATATAGTGATAGATTTAAAAGGTATGACAAACAACAATACTAATGCATAAATATATCTGACAAAGTTAGAGATGCAGCCGAACTGCACATGTAAAAAGTTAATAAATTAACAATTTAAACCAAAAACATCTTATGCTCTAGACAAACATCAAGTTGAGTAGATATCAGTGCGGCTTAAAGGTTTGACATTCCCAAATGGATATGCATTAAGATTAACTCATAATGTGAATATGTTGGACAATATTTTTTATGCCTTCAAGAGCCATGACTATCTTATATTCCTACAGCACTTTCTCTTAATTAGTTTGGATGGCTATTAATCATATGTCATCTAGGAAATAGTCTGTGAATTTTGTTCTTTTTTTTGACAACTATGCTTAGGCAAAATTTGCTTATAATGTATTCAAATATTATGGTATGTCAACATCATCACTATATGTAAACTTGAGAAAATTTTTCATCTAGTGTTTGTTGATTTGATGGAGCATTTACTTATCTACATAGAGCACGAGGTTTGTCTTTGTGGACCAATTTATTTTTTAATATATTCTTTTGAGAGGTTTATATATAACAAAATATGGTTTTACTTTTTAAATGTTTTGTGTTATGTCATTATTTAAACTCCTCATATATGTAATTTATGTTTTTGTAGCCTATTCGCCCCTTTAAATGAATAGGTCATTACAAAAGCTAAATTAGAGGTATTTTTTGTCCAATAGATAACAATATTTTGTAAAGACTACCTTGGTCATGAGACTAATACAAGGCTAAATCATAACCATAGAACAAATATGCAAATCATGGTGCAATTTTCAAAAATTCTAGGTGTTTCACAATATTCCCTAATGAAAACCAAAACTTTCCTACATGTGGCATTTGGAGAATGCTTGATGAAAATGAATTACAGCAATCTCATCTTTATGTTTTCTTGAACGGTAAAGAGGTCAACCTTTATGTCAAGTAAGTGATTTTAGCTAATTTGAGATAAGCATATATTCATGTTATAACTTTTATTATGGTTTATATTTCAAACTGCAAAATCTTCCTAAATGCCATGTGGTGGAAATATCTCATGCAAGTAAGAGACAACTTGAAACATTTGGCATTCAATTTTATACTCAATGATTTTGTGAATATGTAAGACCTTGCAATAACATTGACACTTGGGATTTTCATTGGTTGCACTCATTTTTGAGAAATTTTTGTATTTGTTAGGATGAAAGACATTCAAAATTTTAGGTAAAAAACTTGTTAAATTGTCTCATGGTTTGCTATACAATGAAACATGTTATAATTGATACATGGTCAACAAATTCCAATTTCACACCTAAACTTATGGTGGTGCACAGGCAAAAACAAATTGGGGCATATGTGTAAAAGGTAACAAATGAGGTTTTAAGGGTCTTAATTTCTATAGAACTCTTGAAGATATTGTTGAAATGCAATATTTGAGAGCACATCTAACTTTGATACATTATTCAAGTGTAAGTGGTTCAATCCAACATAAGGAGTTTGTGTGCACATGACGTTTGATTTAGTATACGTAAGTGGAGGTTGAGTTGAGTCCACCCCGAGTCTTTCATTCTTGCACGACAAGCTCAACAAGTATATAATATACAGTATCCCTATTCATCACTGCAACAATGGTGGGTAGTAGTCAAAATAAAAGCTCATGAATTCAGTGACTGTGACCTAGTAGATAATTGGACTAAAGCAACCAAGCAACAACTTTAATCTACACCAAATGCTGAATCATGCCAACAACTTTAAGTTGATAATGAAATAGTTGTGTCAACCAAAACTTGATAGTATGAACATATTAACTGACCTAAGTTCATAAGGGGAAGTTGTCACAGAAAATCCCTCATATTTGTTGATCGATTGCAATGTTGACTTCAAGATGAATAGAGAAGAAGACGATGACATACAATTGTCAAGCTTAGAGGATGATAAATAAGCTTTTACTTATCATGTAGTTGTTTATTAGTAATTTTAAACTAAGCAAATTGTAAACATATTTTGAGAAACTGTACAAGCTTAGTGACTAATTATTACAAAAGTTTGAAAGTTGATCTCATTATTGAAAAAATTTTGCTCAAAAGTTGTGACGGCCGAAAAGCTATCGCCCATAAGAGCTTCAGAAGTGGTCGACACCATTCTTAGAGGTAACATGACCAACCTTGGTAAAAGGCTCATAACCACCCTCCATTGGTAGCTCAGCCAACCTTGGATTAAGGCCTAGTATCACCCTCAGAACGCAGCCTAGCCAACCTCAGAAAAAGTAGTCTCCACTCTTGATAGCCGAAGGGCAATCGCCCTTGAAGGATCTCACGCGTAAACACCCTCGTGGGCCAATGCATCATGTTTGGTCAGAAACAGGCAACCAGACCTCGGCAAAGAGAGGGCCTCAAGCACCCACGGACAAGTCCGATAAGCCTCGCCTTCGGGGGACACGTCAGACCAACTTCAGTCACAAAGGGTCATCACTCCTCCTAAGGGTAACCTCGGAACGACTCCACATGCCTAAGCCTGCCTTCGGTTATTCTTTGGACCACCTTTGGGACATATCCTCAAGAGTACCATCACTAAGGATTTGAGCCTTACCTCGGGAAAGTCCAGCCAAAAGTGTCTTGCATAAAGCAAAGGACCTCCCCCTAAAGATGTTCACCTCCCCGAGGAACCCCTGGACCTCGTGGGAATTCGGTCACCTGTATAGACCATGTGGACATATGATTAGACAGCTTAGGATTCTCTGACATACCGTACTCGTACAGCTCCCGACACACCGCTCTCGAGCGGCATAGGCATTCGGCCGAATAGTCTATGGTCGGTTAAAAGCCGCTCAAAAGGTACAAATCACATTTAGTCGAACACGTGTCATGATCTGGGCAGCTTGTGGCAAATGGACTTCTCCTATCTACCTCCTATAAATATTTGGGAGGCATCACAGGTGAGGGGGTTCTCTCCCCAGAAGACAATCTTTACCCTTTTTTGCTTATCTTCAAGCACTAACTTAGGCGTCAGAGATTCCTCCTCGGAAAAACATTCTGGGGACCTCCTAACCCCTATTTTTTGTGTCTCCCAGGTGATCCTCCCTGAACAAATTCTCTTTGGACGTTCCTCTACAACCAAAAGTTCCTGCCACCCTCACCATGACACACAGTGGAGATGCTGATGGGCATCACATGGCGCCATTTGTGGGAAACCTACCCAAGGTCGCCGTCGTGGAGACTCGACGCTCAAAGGACAAAGGGCTACCAAGATCCTCCTCTGCGCTCGAAGCTCAGCCGGCGACCACACAGCTTGTGGCAAAAGCTTCTGTGCTAGAAGACGACCATCCTCTAACAATGATGATGGGCTTCTTGCGAGACTTCCAACGCTCCATCATGGCCGAAATGACTCAGCAGCTCGATCAGAGGTTGCCCCACCTCCTCTGGTTCGAAGGGCCTCTCCCCAGGCCGCGCGTCGAGAGAGGAGTTCAAGGTCTACCCACTGAAGTTCAGGAAGCGGGGGCTCCCTCAATGCGTCTTCAATAGAGAATGAACCCGTTGAGGCGCGACCCACCAGGGGGGAGCCCCGAAAGAAACTAGGGTCTCCTGCCAATGGAGTGCATCCCCTTACCGAAGGTCCCAGTTTCCTCACCGTCAAAGTCATTCTCTGAGGAGGAGAAGAAATTCGCCATTACCGCCAAACACCAAGCAGCAAGGAGAAGTTAACACAGCTATCCTCATGGAGAAAATCCTAGGAAGACTGGAGAAGGTCGAGAGGCAGATCTCCCAAAAACTAGTCTGGTCCAGGCTGTCTGACTCTTACACCGGATAAGAATCACCCTTCGTGCGCGAGGTGGTGGAGGCACCCATGCCCAGTGATTTCAGGGTGCCATGCCTAGAAACTTACAATGGACGTAGTGACCCTCAGGCGCACCTGACGAAATATAAGCGAAGCATGGTACTCCATGGCGCAAATGACGCTACTCTCTGTAAGTGTTTTGAATTAACACTCTCTGGTTCAGCAATGGCATGGTATAACTCTCTGGCCCACGGAAGCTTGCTAAGCTTTCAAGAGCTATCCACTGCCTTCACCCAGCAGTTCATCGGCAGTAGGCCAACCGCCAAAATGCCAGTACAAATGTTCGACATAGCCCAGTGAGGGGGGGAGACCATCCGCGACTATGTTGAAAGGTTCAACCGAGAGGCGTTGAGCGTACCCGATTTTTGGCCAGAAATTCGCATCCTCGTGATGATTAGAGGACATTGGAGGGACTCCCAACTATTCTATGAGTTTTCCAAAAACCCCCCAGACACCCTTGGGGAGTTCTATAGAAGGGCTGAATAGCATATGACGGCCGAAGAGCTTAGAATGGGAGGACCAAAAGGGGAGCACCCACGCTCCGAGGAACCCAGCCATCAGCCTCGACATTAGAATGAGGGGGAAAGGCCCCAAAAACAAAGGGGGGAAAGGCCAATGACATTCACTCCATTGAACACCACAAGAGCTAGCATCCTTATGGTGCTAGAGAGGCAAGGAACCACAGTTCCAAGGCCAAAGGCCATGACCTCGGAAAACAAAAAGAACATGAAGAAATTCTGTCAATTTCACCGAGATCGTGGCCATGACACTGAGGATTGTTTTCAACTAAGGAAATATATTGAGTCCCTGATTAAGCAGGGTCAACTCCGACGGTACTTGCGGATGCCTTCGCCAAAAGGAATGAAGGAAGAGCAAAGGAAGGGGGACGACGAAGAGTATGATTCGGATAAACATCGGGGCCGAAGTCCTCGAAAGAATCTACCACCATCAGCAAGGGTTATCCAAACCATCACTACCGCGATACCTTCGGCTGAGAGGAAGAGAAAGATAAGAGAAATCTCCGTAATGGAGTACGGGGACTCGCCAAGCAAACTCATTCGTAGAGACGCGTCTACAATAAAGTTCCCCCATGACGACCCACTCCTTGTCATGGCAAGGATAAGAAACTGGGATGTCAAAATAGTACTCGATGACGGTTCAAACACCGATGTCATCTTCTCCCATCTACTGCCTAAGTTAGGCATTCCAAGAGGCGATCTCAGTATAGTTAATTCCCCCACCATCGGCGTCGGACCTTCCAAACTTCCGGTTCTCTGATATGTCAACCTGCCTTTGATGCTGAAAGGGATCTCTCCCCATAGCCAGGAAGAGTTGATCGCCTTTGTCATGATGAGATTTATTGTCATTGATGTGCCGTCAGCTTACAATGCTATCCTCGGAAGGCAGACTCAAGGCAATCTCCATATTCGCCCGGATGTAAAGTACCTAACAGTCACCTTCACAACCAAGGACGGAGACACAGAGATCTTTATTGACCAAACCGAAGTTAGAAAGGTCTTCACAAAGGCTAGAAAAAGCCCAGCAAAGATCCAAGTACAGACTTCGGTAAAGGAAAAAGCAGTCATGATGGGTGAAGAGACAGTGAAGGAGGAAAATGAAAACCTGGAAAAAAGAGAAACAGAGGATGTAGAGTTGATCCCTGGCCAAAATACTCGAGTTGGGAAAAAATTGGCCGAGGACGACAAAAAGAGGCTTGTATCCTTTTTGCTTATGAACAAAGATCTATTCGCCTACTCACCGAAAGACATGCCTAGGGTCGACCCCAGCATAATCCACCATAGTCTTAGAGTGCGACCGAACGCCAGACCCATTCGACAGAAAAAACGGGGTCCTGTTGGCTCATAAGGCTTCTTTTGTTAAAACCGAAATCAACCACCTCATCGAGGCTGGGGTAGTAAGAGAAGTAAACTACCCCGAAAGGCTCAGCAATGTGGTTATCACCACGAAAGATGAGAGTGAAAAACTCCGAATGTGCATCGACTTTCGGAATTTGAATGACGCCTGCCCAAAAGACTCCTACCCTTTGCCAGCCATAGACTAGTTGGTGGATCCAATCGCCGAATACGGGCTCCTTAGCTTCCTCGATGCCTTTAACGGATATCATCATACTTGGATGAACCCCGAAGATGAAGAGAAAACGGCTTTTATCACGGAAATGGGTACCTACTGCTACCTCAGAATGCCTTTCGGGATTAAAAACTCAGGGGCCACCTATCAAAGGCTGATGAATAAGGTATTCGATTCTCAGATCTGGAGAAACATGGAAGTATACGTTGATGATATGATAGTTGATGGCGTGGAGCCTCATCGTTTATAGTCATGGTGACTGGTGGAGAGACTTCTGGGAGGAAGAACGCCTGGAGGATGGATCGCCCAAGAGAGTGTGCCTGAAAGCTCAGAAACAAAGGGTTAGGAGGCCCCCGAAGTGTTTTTCCGGGGGGGGAGCCTCCGACGCCCAAGTCAGTGGTTGGCTGAGAAAAAGGCAAAGGTAATAGCACACAGGGCTGAAGAGTCTTGCCTGGTAATTTTCTCAGAGTGTGGGAGCAGTGTTTTGCCAACCAACCTCCTGCCAAGTATTAATTCCTGGTATTTATAGGAGTGCCTAGCCCGTTCAGATCGCGACACGTGTTCGGTCGGATGTTTCCTGAATTTCTGGGCGTAGGGGACAGATAGCTGGTAGCAGGTTGCCTTGAGCCATGTGCTGAGATGGGCCATGATGTGATTCTGATGGCGTCCGTGTGTCAGAGCGCCTTTTGAGGCGGCTTGTGACGTCTGTGAAAGGACGTGTCAGAGGCTTCCTTAAATGCTTCCATAAATGCTCCTGCCGTACTCCCGAGGTCCCTAGGTGAGGTCGTCCTTTGGTACGGACAGAGCCTCTTCGGGAAACAAGCCCTCAGTTCGGGGGTTCCCAGTTTCAGGGAGTTCCGCCTTCGGGGATATCATGTTCGGCTCGCTATGTCTGGTGCCGCTTTTCCGAAGGCGATCTGTTCACAACCTTGGGGGGGCAAGTAGTGTCCTCGGGTTTTCCTGGCGTGCCGGGCTCGGAGCTCTTCGGCTATCTCCCGAGGTGCATGATCACACCTTTTCTCGGGTAGCGCCAGCTTCTTCTGGCCATTCTTGTGGCAGGGAGTTCGGCCAGATAGAGGCGATAGCGTTTGGCTATCACATGCCCCCCTTTGGAAAGCCGAAGTGAAGACTTCGGTTTTGCATCTCTTTCCGAGGTTGTTTATGGGAGTCTCTTTGGAAGCTCAACCTGTTCCGAGGATGCGCCTTTTGCCCGAAGATCATGGGCTCTTCGGCCTTGGCCTGTTCTTTGGTGTCTTCGAGGCGGAGCCTGTGCCGAAGATACACCTCTTGCCCGAAGGTCATGGGCTGTTCGGCCATAGCCTGTCTCTTGGCGTCCTCGAGTTGGCCTGCTCTTTGTTTCTGCAGGTCTGTTTGGCCAAGCGTGTCAGTCTGAGCGGCGCGTCCCAGTTTTCCAGGGATGTCAGAAGACGTGTCCCAGTTTTCAAGGGACGTTTGGAGGACGTGTCCCCCATTTTTGCGCAGCGGTTGACACGTGGCGCTTTGCCATTGGAGGAGAGTCACGTCGGTTACAGAGGGCGCGCCTTTTCAGGTGCAGAGAGCAGTTACGGCGACGGTTCGCCTCCAAAGGGTACTTATGACGATGTTTCGGTTACCCACCTCTGGCTTATAAATAGCCCATTCCATCATAAGTTCCTTTTGCTTTTTCTTCTGCTCTTTTCTCTGCTTTGCCCCTGTTCTTGCACTTTCTTGCTTTCTGTGGCGGAGCTACCTTAATCAGAGCTTTTTTCCAGCCAACTTTCACGACGGCGTCCTCAGATTTTGGCAAATCTTTCGGTGGGTTTTTGTTTTCCAGAGCGTTTTGATCCCTCTGTTCTTTTGAGTTTTTCTCTGGAAACTGTTTTCTTCCGTTTTCAAACTCGTTTTCATGTCGAAAATGCCCATTCCTGAGAGCTGGCAGCCTCTTTTAGCCCATCCTTGTTGCACCACCCCTGCAAAGTTAGAGAGGTGGAAGAAAAAATTCTTTCTTCCCTCTTACGCCATTACTAGGCTGCCTCGTTCTAGCCATTATGCTTTTTGAAACCATAGTAAGGAGGTTACCATTTTCCGAGCCCAGCTGAAGGCCGGTCTTCGGTATCCTCCCCCGAAGATGGTGTGCGAGTTCTGCAAATTTCATGGCATTGCTGTGAACCAGCTTCCCCCGAACTCGTTCTGCTATTTTAACGCCTACCTCTGCATGTGTGGCGTCTTCGGGATAGAACCCCATTTCATAATCTTTATGCAGTACTACAAGCTCTCTGTGGTCCCGAAGGGTGGCTTCTATTTCATGCTACCTCGGGGGTCCGGGAGCAAGAAATTCATGTTCACCTTCGCCACTAAGGATAGCTGGCGGGGGTGGCAACTGGCGGGGGTGGCAACAGAAGTTCTTCTTCCTGAAGATGGACGAGGCCTGGTCGTACGTTCCGACCAAATGGGCTCAGGGAACACTGGATGTGGACGTTGTTGATCCGAGGATGCTGCTGACCCCAGAGTTGGCTCCCGTGTTCGCGGATTTCGACGCCCGCATTCGGGCTGTCTCTGACTGGGATCCCGAGGTCGCTCCGCGCGCCCTTTACCCTTTTCCAATCAACTGGAAGTTGATGACCGAAGAGGTCCTTCTGGAATTAAAGGTGGTAAAGGAGCACGAGACTGACCTCAAGATGCCAGCTCCTGCCATCGCCGGGAAGGATTCCTGGTTGGTCAAGCTTCTTAAGGAGGAAATTTCTTTCGAAAAGCTTGTCGAAAGTGAGTCATCTTCTACTCCTTTGCTGTTTTTTCCTCGGACTTACGCTGATGTTTCTCTCCTTTTTCAGAGATGGGCGACGGGACTGCCGCCTATTACAAGTCCCTTTTCTCCGGCCAAGTGGAGAAGGGGGAGCAGACAAAGAAGGCGGCTTCCCGAAGGCGGAAGTCCGTTGGTGCTGGTCCCTCGGCTAAACGGGCGAAGAAGACTGTTCTTTCCTCCCCTTTGGAAAGTATTGGGGAGGGAAACGAGGACGCCGAGGTTGCTGTCACTTTGCCGCCTGATGATTCGGCCGAGGTCCCTGCTTTCGCCGACGTCCCTCCAACCGACGTCCCTCCCCAAAGTCCTACTGCGTCGCAGGCCCTCCTTGATGTAGTGGTAGAAGTACCTTCTGCCGAGGAGCGGCGCAGGCGGAAGGGCAAGGGCATTTCGACCGAGGAGGCCGAGGACTCCGAGGACGTCGTTGTCGAGGTTCCACCAGGTTTGTTTCCAAACAAAGTGTACTTCCTTTGTTTTTTCTGGATTGTCTTCTTTGTCTTTAATCTCCCTCTCATTCTTACCATGCAGGGGAGTTGACTACCCCTGACTGGGCGGCCGAACATGCTCGGAAGCGAGCTCTTCGGGACGCCAAAATCCCGCAAGGGAAGATACCAAAGGAGCCTTTCTGGACGTTCACGGAGGACATGAATTTGTACTCCGAGGACTGTCCTCAAATGGCGAAGGAAATTTCGAAGGGGGTGCTTACTGAGGCCTCCTTCAAGGCTATTGTGGCGACCTATCCGGAGGACAACGATCTCGCCGTGAAAGTTACCGAGCATGCTGCTCAGGTATACTCTTCAGACCTATTTCCTTCAATTTTTTCCTAAGTGTTTGGCTCTTACTGACCTTGCGTTTATCTTCTTCGCAGCTGCTGGGGTATGCTGGCTACCTCCGAGTTCGGGTGGCCAGGGAGGCTGTGTTCCGAACTACGGCCTTAGATACTTTAGAAAAGGCGAAGGCCACACGCCTGGAGTTGATCGCCAAAAACCAGCAGCTAGCGGATGCTGCGAAGGAGAAAGTTGCTGCCCTTCGGGAGGAGTTCCGGAAGGAGAAAGAAGAACTTGAGAAGGACTCCTCCCAGAAGATTGCTGACCTCGGCGAGCAGATAAAAGGAATGCTGGCCGCCAACGAAGAGCTTCTAAAGCATAAGTCAGAATCTGACAAGATCATACTGGCGCTGACAGCTGAGAAAAACATCCTTGCAGCCGAGGTCGTGTCCTTGAAGAAGGATCCGAAGGGGAAGGAGCAGATAAAGGCGCTGGAAGAGGAGATCGCAGATCTGAAGGACGAGCTTGACGACCTCGAGCTTGAGAAGAACAAGTCTGATCAAATGGCCAAGGTCGCCTTTCAGGACGGCTTCTGCCTTGCTCGGCACCAAGTCCTCCAGAGGTTCCCAGATCTGGACCTCTCTTTTCTAGAGGCTCTAAACATTCCTGGGGGACCTCGGTGGGAATGGTCCAAGGTCGAACATTTGAACCTTCCTCCTTCAATTCCAGCGCCAAAGGTGGTGGAAAAGGGCGGGCAAGCGAGTGGGTCTCGGGACGCCGCGAACCCTTAGGCTATTTTAGGGCCCCTTTTCCTTCCCTTCTATTTTGTATTCCTTCTTCGGGCACTTCTTTATTGTAAAGCAGCTTACTCCTTAATGAAGACTTTTTTGGCTAAGTGTTTCTTCAAGTTTCTTTATTTTCATTGCCTCGAACGCATTTGCTCAAGAGACTTCGGAAAACCTACAATCAAAGAAACTCTTTTACCTTCCCTTGGCCGAGCCTGTTCGCTCCAGAGGCTTTTTGGAAAGTCTGAAAAATTTGACTAAGTCTTTTTGCAGGCTTTTGCATTTCCATTTTGTCCCGAACACGTTCGCTCGAGGGACTTCGGAAATTCCTTAGTCAAAAAATTTTCCTTCTTTTCCTTTTGTCCCGAGCATGTTTGCTCAAGAGACTTAGGAAATCTTTCGAGAGTTGTTTTCCATTTTTCCCGAGCGTGATGGCTCAAGGGACTTCGGAAAACTGTCTCTGCGCTTATTTCGGCGAGTACTTCTGCGACGTTCTTGTTTCCCATCTTTCCCGAGCATGATGGCTCAAGGGACTTCGGAAAACTGCCTCTGCGAGATTTCTCCATCTTTTCCCGAGCGTGATGGCTCAAGGGACTCTGGAAGGTCAATCTGCGCTTTATTACGGCGAGCATCTTCGCGGAATTCTGCTTTGCACAATTTTGGATACTTAAGAACTTTCCTTAAGAGCATTCTGTACTTACAATTCCTCCGCTTCATCTTAGGCGTAGAATTTTTTCAAGGCGTCTGAGTGCCAAGTATTTTTCAATTCTACGCCTTCGGCGTCGCCAAGTTTGTACACGCCTTTTCGTACTTCGGCGAGAACCAGATAAGGTCCTTCCCAGTTTGCGCGAAGTACTCCGTGGGACGGCCTTCGGGGTGCAAAGTCAGCCTTTCGGAGAACGAGGTCTCCCTTCTTGATTTCTTTTGGCCTGGCCCGTAAGTTTACAGCCGCGGCCACTCTTTGCTGAAAAGCTTTTCTTCTCAGCTCGGCTATTTCTCTGTGTTCGCCGACGAGGTCGAGCTTGGTTCTGAGGCTGTGGTCGTTTCCACCTTCATCAAATATTTGCACCCGTATTGATGGTCTGACTATCTCGACTGGGATAATGGCCTCTGTCCCGAAGACTAGTGAAAAGGGAGTTTCCCCTGTGGCCCTTCGGGGCGTCGTTCGGTAGCTCCACAATACGCTTTGGAGTTCTCCTGGCCATTTCCCTTTTGCTTCTCCCAGTCTCTTTTTCAGGCCATCTTTTATGGTCCTGTTCGATACTTCCACCTGCCTGTTACTTTGGGGGTGAGCTACTGGGGCGAAGTGCATCTTTATTCCGAGGTCGCTGATAAATTCTTGGAATCCTTTGTCTATGAATTGGGATCCATTATCAGCTACTAGTACCCTCGGTATGCCAAGTCTGCATACAATGTTCTTCCATACGAACTTCTGCACTTCTTTTGCCGAGATAGTTGCCAGCGGTTCTGCCTCGACCCATTTAGAGAAATAGTCCACTGCTACAACGCAGAATTTCACGCCTCCGGGTGCTGTGGGGAGCGGCCCAATAAAGTCTATACCCCAGACTGCGAACGGCCAAGGATAGTCAGTCGAACTTACCATCTCCGAGGGTGCCCTCTGGATGTTCGCGTGTCTCTGGCAGCTACCACATTTTCGGACGAACTGTCTTGCGTCCTTTCTCAGGGTAGGCCAGAAGTATCCTTGGCGAAGTATCACCGCTGCAAGGGCATCAGTTCCGATATGTGAGCCACACATGCCTTCGTGGACCTCTTCAAGGATCATTTCAGTATCCTCTTCAGCCACGCATCTCTGCAGCGGGTTTGCATATCCCTGCCGGTATAACTCTTCACCAATCAGGAAGAATCGGCCGGAGCGTCTTCGCAGTCTCGCAGCGTCGCTGGGGTCTTCGGGGAGCATATTTTCTGTGAGGTATCTCTTTATGGGATCTTTCCATCCTTTTCCCGAGGTCACTATGCTCAGCACTGAGATGCTCGGATGATCTAGCACCTCGGTGTATGTTTTAGACTTCGCCAAGCAATCTGCCTCAGTGTTATTCCGCCGAGGTACATTTTCGATCCGTACGGCGTCAAACTCTTGGATGAGCTTTGCTACCAGCTCGTGGTATTTTGCCAAGATTGGGTCCTTCGCCCCATAATCTCCTGCCGTCTGCCGAACTACCAGCTGGGAATCGCTGTGAGCTTTTAAGTTTCTCACGCCAATCCTTCTGGCCAAGCGTAATCCCGCTATGAGGGCTTCATACTCAGCCACATTGTTTGTGACGCTGAAGCTGAACTTGATAGCCTTCATTACCTCCAGGCCTTCGGGTCCTCTGATAACTATTCCAGCTCCCTGGTGTTCGGAACCCGAGGCTCCGTCAACATGCAAGGTCCATTCTGGCTCACCCTCGTTCGGATCTTGGTGGCTGTCCTCAGTGGTGGGTATTTCGGCGATAAAATCTGCCAGTGCTTGGGCCTTTATGGCCTTCCGAGGCTCATATATGATTTCGTGCTCGCCAAGCTCTATGCACCACTTGGAGAGCCTTCCCGAATGATCAACTTTCTTCATAACATCCCGTAGTGGTAGACTACTTCGGACGATGATGGGGTGAGCCTGAAAGTACAGTTGCAGCCTTCTTCCTGCAAGCACCAAGGCGTATATAGCTTTTTGAAGCAAAGGGTAACTGATTTCGGCGCCATGCAGGGACTTGCTGACGTAATAGACTGGCCATTGCTTTGGGCCTTCTTCTTTCACGAGGACCGAGCTTACAGCTTTCTCCGTGACAGCGAGGTACAATACGAGTGGCTCTCCCTCCCGAGGTTGTCGTAGAGTCGGCAGGCTGGCCAGGTAGACTTTGAGTTCTTCCCAGGCCTTTTGGCAATCTTCATCCCAAGGATGATCATTCCTTCTGAGGTCGCCTTCCCTTTTTGCTGCCTTTGTTAGGACTTTGAAGAAAGGTCGGCACCGATCTCCGTACCTAGAAATAAACCTGGTTAGGGAGGTTATTCTTCCGGTGAGCCTTTGCACGTCTTTGACCGTGGCAGGAGTTCAGAATTCAAGCAGAGCCTTAATCTTCTCGGGGTTAGTGTCAATGCCTCTTTCGGATACCATGTACCCAAGGAAATTTCCCGAGGTTACTCCAAAGATGCACTTTTCAGAATGAGCCGAATCCCAAAGGCTCTGAGCTTTTGGAAGGTTTCCTCTAAATCTGCAACGTGGTAGCCAGGCAGCTTGCTCTTGACTACCATATCATCAACATATACCTCCATGTTTCTTCCCATTTGGTCCTTAAAGACCTTGTTCATCAACCTTTGGTAGGTGGCTCCTGCATTCTTGAGCCCGAAGGGCATCCTGATATAGCAGTATGTTCCTCCCTCGGTGATGAAGGCAGTTTTTTTCTTCATCTTCGGGGTCCATGCTTATTTGATGGTAGCCACTGAAGGCGTCTAGGAAACTTAGGAGCCCATATTCCGCAGTTGAATCTACCAGCTGATCTATTGGCGGCAGAGGGTATGAGTCTTTCGGGCAAGCATCGTTCAAATTTCTAAAATCGATGCACATCCGGAGTTTGCTGCTACCTTCTTTTGTGGCGATGACCACGTTGCTTAACCATTCGGGGTACTTCACTTCCCTGATAACTTTGGCTTCCAACAGTCGCTGGACTTCGGTTTTGACAAAGTTGCCCTTATGGGCTGAGATGCTTCGTTTCTTTTGCCGGACAGGCCTTGCTTCCGGGCTTACTTTGAGGCTGTGCTGTATTATGCCAGGGTTCACCCCCGGCATATCTTTTGGCGAGTAGGCAAACAGATCTTTATTTTCCAGCAGAAAGGATACAAGTTTTTCCTTGTCACCTTCGGCCAAGCTCTTCCCTATTCGGGTAGATTGTCCTGGGACAAGATCTACTGCTTCCATTTCTGCCTTTGCGAGATCTTCTTCTTTGCCTTTTTCTGGCGCCTTAGCCTCCATTGTTTGTGCGAAGTTGCTCGCCGGGGCCTTTCGTGCTTTCACAAACACCTTTCTCACCTCGGCCTGGTCTATGAAGATCTCTGCATCTCCATCCTTGGTGGCGAATGTGACAGTCAAGTACTTCACATCAGGGCGAATGTGCAGGTTTCCCTGTGTCTGCCTTCCAAGGATGGCGTTGTACGAGGACGGGACATCCATGACGATGAACCTTGCCATTGTGGAGGCGTACAACTCAGCTGCTCCGTCTACCGAAGTCCCTTTCATCATCAGTGGGAGGTCGATCCATCCGAGAACAGGCAGTTCGGATGGTCCGACCCCGAAGGTGGGCGAGGTGACTGGCTTAAGTTCGCTGCTGGAGATGCCCAAGTTCGGCAGTAAGTGCGAGAATAGGACGTCCGCATTTGATCCGTCATCAAGTAGCACCCTTTTGACGTCCCAGTTCCCTATCCTCGCCATGATCAGCAGCGGATCGTCGTGGGGGAAGACGATGGTGGATCCATTTTTGCGGGCCAGCTTTTTTGCTGGATTTTGATATTCCGTGATTGCAATTTCTCTGACCTTTCGCTTTCTTTCCGAGGATGGGAGCCCCGTGGTGATTGTTTGGATAACCCCTGCCGGAGGTGGAGGGCGCCTTTTTGGACTTCGGTTTCTCCGCCTGTCGGAGTCATAGTCCTCATCTTCGGCCCTTTCTTCCTCCACTTTTCTGCCTTTCGGGGATGGCATCCGCAGGTATTTCCGAAGTTGGCCCTGCTTTATCAGCGACTCTATGTACTTCTTCAGCTGGAAGCAATCTTCGGTCTCATGACCGTGGTCGCGATGAAACTGGCAGAACTTTTTTGCATTCTTCTTATTATCGGCGGTCATGGCCCTTGGTCGCCGAATCTGCGTCCCTTGCCTTTCCAGCGCCATGAGAATGTTGGTCCGTGTAGTGCTCAATGGTGTGAAACTTTGAGGTTTCCTTCCCCGCATCCTCCGAGGTCGTCCTGCTTGTTCGGTCGGATGCCGAGCTTGCTGATTGGACCCATCGGCGCGGTGGTGATCGGGCTTCGGCCCTGCCATTCTTAGTTCCTCGGCGGTCATGTGCTGTTCTGCCCTTCGGTAAAATTCTCTGAGGGTCTCCGGGGGGTCCTTTGAGAACTCGTAGAATAGCTGTGAGTCTCGCCGAAGGCCCCGTGTCATGGCAAGAATGCGGATTTCGGGCCGGAAGTCTGGGACGCTCAGAGCTTCCCTATTGAATCTTTCGACATAGTCTCGGATGGTTTCTCCGTTCCTCTGCTCTATGTCGAACATCTGGACAGGCATCTTCGCAGTAGGTCGGCTCCCAATGAATTGCTGTGTGAAGGCCGTGGACAACTCCTGGAACTCAGTAATGGTCCCTGAAGGCAATGAATTGTACCAAGCAGTTGCTGGCCCTGTGAGGGTGACTTCGAAGCACTTGCACATGGTAGCGTCGTCAGCACCGTGCATTATCATGCTGCGTCTGTACTTCGTCAGATGGGCCTGTGGATCAGTACGGCCATCATAAATCTCCAACCGAGGTACTCTGAAGTCACCTGGCATGGCTGCCTCAACAACGGCCTGAATGAATGGGGAGTCATCTTCGCAGAATGTTCCCGAGAGTCTGCCCAAACGGGTTTTCTGGCCATTTGTTTCTCCACCCTATCTAGCCGTGCTAATATCCTCTCCATAAGCACTGTGGCACTAGGCCCTACTTCAGGGAAGAGAGATTTCCGATGCCTCTTCGGGGAGCGAGTTCGGCACTGAGGGGACAGGGACCTCGCCTCAGGCAGCGAACTTCTTTGCTGCAAGACCCTCGGTCGCTCAGACCTCTTCTGCCCCACAGGCTGTTTCCCGAGGGGAGTATTTTCTGTGGACGATTCTTCGCGCGGATCTCCGCTTCCCAAACTGCAATGAGTAGACTTTGGGCTTTTCTCCCGAGGGCGTCCTGGTGAGGGAGGTCTCTGGGCCTGTGCTTGCTGTGGCCACCTTCGGTCGATCTGCTGTGTCATTTCAGACACGACCGAACGCTGAAAGTCCCTCAGGAAACTCATGGTGATTACCAGAGGGCGGTCTTCCTCGGGCACAGAAGTCCCTGGGAGTGTTTGCTCAGCAGCCGGTTGTATCTCAGGCGCGGACGGGGACTTTGGGAGTCCCTTGTCCTTAGAACGCCGAGTTTCAACGACGGCGATCTCAGAGCGGGTTCCCACAGACGGCGCCAAATGATGGCGTGGAGCCTCATCGTTTATAGTCATGGTGACTGGTGGAGAGACTTCTGGGAGGAAGAACGCCTGGAGGATGGATCGCCCAAGGGAGTGTGCCTGAAAGCTCAGAAACAAAGGGTTAGGAGGCCCCCGGAGTGTTTTTCCGGGGGGGGAGCCTCCGACGCCCAAGTCAGTGGTTGGCTGAGAAAAAGGCAAAGGTAATAGCACACAGGGCTGAAGAGTCTTGCCTGGTAATTTTCTCAGAGTGTGGGAGCAGTGTTTTGCCAACCAACCTCCTGCCAAGTATTAATTCCTGGTATTTATAGGAGTGCCTAGCCCGTTCAGATCGCGACACGTGTTCGGTCGGATGTTCCTGAATTTCTGGGCGTAGGAGACAGATAGCTGGTAGCAGGTTGCCTTGAGCCATGTGCTGAGATGGGCCATGATGTGATTCTGATGGCATCCGTGTGTCAGAGCGCCTTTTGAGGCGGCTTGTGACGTCTGTGAAAGGACGTGTCAGAGGCTTCCTTAAATGCTTCCATAAATGCTCCTGCCGTACTCCCGAGGTCCCTGGGTGAGGTCGTCCTTTGGTACGGACAGAGCCTCTTCGGGAAACAAGCCCTCAGTTCGGGGGTTCCCAGTTTCAGGGAGTTCCGCCTTCGGGGATATCATGTTCGGCTCGCTATGTCTGGTGCCGCTTTTCCGAAGGCGATCTGTTCACAACCTTGGGGGGGTAAGTAGTGTCCTCGGGTTTTCCTGGCGTGCCGGGCTCGGAGCTCTTCGGCTTTCTCCCGAGGTGCATGATCACACCTTTTCTCGGGTAGCGCCAGCTTCTTCTGGCCATTCTTGTGGCAGGGAGTTCGGCCAGATAGAGGCGATAGCATTTGGCTATCAATAGTCAAGAGCAAAATGCCTAGTAATCATATCACCGACTTAGGTGGAACCTTCCAACGACTTCGGGAGTTCAGCATACGTCTCAACCCCGAGAAGTGTGTATTCAAAGTAAGTGCAGGAAAGTTTCTCGGGTTTATGGTATCATAAAGAGGAATAGATGCCAACCCTGAAAAAGTCAAAGCCTTGCTAAATTTCCAAATACCCAGATCCATCAAAGATATACAAAGGCTTACCAGAAGAATCACTTCCCTTAGTAGATTTATCTTCAGGTACGGTGACCGATGTCGACCATTCTTCAAAGTACTCACCAAAGCCCCCAAGGGCGAGGATACCTCCGGAACCCAGGAGCATCCATGGAACCCAGAATGCCAGAAAGCTTGGGAAGAGCTTAAAAGCTACTTAACCCACCTGCCAACGCTTCGGCAACCCCGGGAAGGAGAACCCCTCATCCTCTACCTCGCAGTTACTGAAAAAATGGTGAGTTCGGTCCTAGTAAAAGAAGAAGGTGGGAGGCAATGGCCAGTATATTATGTAAGCAAGTCCCTACATGGCGCCGAGATCAGATACCCATTGCTCCAAAAGGCCATCTACGCCTTAGTACTCGCAGGCAGAAGGTTGCGACCCTACTTCCAAGGACACGCTATCACCGTCCGAAGTAACCTGCCTCTACGCGACGTAATGAAAAGAGTAGAGCATTCGGGAAGATTATCAAAATGGTGTATCGAACTCGGAGAGTATGACATCACTTAAGAGCCAAGAAGGGCAATAAAAGCCCAGGCACTGGCAGACTTCATTGTCGAAATCCCAGAAATCAAGAATGCTGAAACCATCGGGGAAGACCGAGCAAAGGTTGATCTAGAATGGAAGCTCTTTGTCGATGGAGCATCAGGCGCAGAGCATCAGGGCGCTGGAATAGTCCTTCGGGGGCCCGAAGGCATGGAAGCTACTAAAGCAATCAAATTCGGTTTTGATGTTACCAATAACATCGCCGAATATGAGGCCCTCATAGCAGGACTAAAGCTGGCCAGAAAAGTCGGCGTAAAAAACCTTATGGCCCACAGTGACTCACAGCTAGTAGTCCGGCAGACGAAAGGAGAATACGCGGCAAAGGATCCAACCTTGGCAAAATATCATGACCTCGTCAAAAAACTCATTGAAGAGTTTGACTCGGTACAAATAGAAAACGTGCCCCGAAGAGATAATACTCAAGCTGACACCTTGGCCAAATCCAAGGAACCCACCGAGGTACTAAAGCAACCCAGTACAGAATTAATGTGCGTAGCAACCTCGGGGGAAGGATGGCAAGACCCCATCAAGAAATATCTAGCAACTTCGGAACTCCCTAAGGATCCCAAAGAGGCCGCAAAAGTACGAAAGCGCTCGGGAAGATACTTCCTCATCGGAGAAGAACTATACAGACAAGGGTATGCGAGCCCTCTGCAGAAATGCATAGGCGAAAATAATGTCAGAACAATACTCGAAGAAGTCCACGAAGGAGCCTGTGGCTCCCATATAGGAACAGACGCCCTCGCTGGAGTACTACTTCGCCAAGGTTACTTTTGGCCTACCTTAAGGAAAGATGCAAGGCAATTTGTCCGAAGATGTGACAATTGCCAAAGGCACGCCAACATCCAAAGATTACCTTCGGAAAGAATAACTTCAGCAAATTATCCTTGCCCCTTCGCCGTATGGGGTATCGATCTCATCGGACCTCTTCCAAGCGCTCCCGGTGGGGTGAAGTTCTGCATAGTCGCAGTGGACTACTTCACTAAGTGGATTGAAGCAGAGCCATTGGCATCAATCTCAGCAAAGGATATCCAAAAGTTCGTATGGAAGAACATCATATGCCGATTTGGCATACCAAGGGTAATAGTGGCCGACAATGGAACCCAGTTTACGGATAGAGGATTCCAGGAATTCGTGGCTGACCTCGGCATAAAAATGCATTTCGCTCCAGTAGCCCACCCTCAAACTAACGGGCAGGTCGAGGTATCCAATAGGACAATAAAAGATGGCTTGAAGAAGAGGCTAAAGGAAGCAAAGGGGAAATGGCCAGGAGAGCTCCCAAGTGTGCTATGGAGCTATCGTACGACTCCCCGAAGGGCCACCGGGGAAACTCCTTTCTCACTCGTGTATGGGACAGAAGCCATCATCCCCATTGAGGTCATACAGCCTTCAATAAGAATACAAGTATTCGACGAAGGAGGAAACAATCTCGGCTTGAGGACAAAACTAGACCTCGCCGAGGAACATCGCGAAATGGCCGAACTTAGGAGGAAGGCTTTCCAACAAAGAATAGCTCACGCTACTAACTTACATGTAAGAAGAAAAGAAATCAAAAAAGGAGACCTCGTCCTCCGAAAGGCCGAATTTGAGCCACGCAAGCCATCAGAAGGGGTACTTTGGGCAAATTGGAGTGGACCTTATTTGGTCATCGACGCAGTCCGCCTAGGGGTCTACAAATTAGGTGATACCGAGGGAGTAGAGTTGAAAAAAACTTGGTATTCAGACTCTCTGAAAAAATTCTATACTTAGACATTTTTTCTGAAAGAAAGCTTGTAACTACTCCTCCCTGAAGTCACCAATGAAAATACAGGCCGAGTATGGTCGCGTTATAAAAAAAAGGAGGGGTTCCTTAATGGCTTTCTTCCAAAAGGAACTAACTCCTTGATGGAGTTTAAGAGCTCTGCAGAATACGGGAGAGGCCCAATACGACTCTTTCCGAAGTCATAATTTCGAACGTCTGCTAAAGATACATACATAGAATTACACTAACTTCTGAAGAATCGTATTCGAAGGGAAGAATGGAGACTAGAGAAAAAATCTTCATTAAAAATTCTAAGGCAAATGGTACAAAGAGGTAGGATTACAAGAAAGAAAAAGCCTATGACTGAGCAGGAGCATCCGGCATCTCCTCGGCGTTGGCATCTTCAGCAGATTCAGCCGGAGGCACGGGCCCAGCAAGGGGAAGATTGAGAAACTCCAGCTTCGACCATGTCCACCTATGCTCTTTGGGAAAGTCCAGAGCGGACAGGTAGGAGAGGTCAAGCTTAGGGTGCCGAGAAAGGACTTGATGATGCGCCAAGCAAAAGCCGTCTTGGTAAGACACCTTCGTCATCTGGTCGGATTGATCCTTCTCGGCACTAAGGGCTGACAGCTCGGCCGTGAGCTCAGCAATCTTCCCCTCCAGCTTCTTTTTCTTCTTACTTTTAGCCTCATTCCTCAAAGAGTCAGCCTCAGCCTGGAGCTCGGCGTTCAAAGCAAGTGCCTTCGCAAGGTTCTCACTATCTTTAGCGTTCTCCTTCCAAAGGGCCTCGTTCTCCGAAAAGAGAACGGCACACTTTGAGCCGAGGTCCTCGACCTTGGCCATAAAATCAAGGAGGAGCTCCTGCTTGCTCGCCGCGAGCTCGGCCCGAAGATTCACTATGTCCTCCTTCGCAATCTTATTCAGTTCGCCGTACTTGAGGACATACTTGGCGCAGAACTCCTTCATTTTGCGCAGAGAATCCTCGGACCGAGAGCGGGACTCTGTTTGCTTCGCCGCCCAGGCGCGAAAATATCTGCTGTATGCCAAGAGCTACAGAAAAAAGGGGCCCCGAATGAGGATCAGAAGATGATAAAGACTTAGAAGAAAATTTTTCTAAGTAAACAAGAAGAAAAGAACTACCTGGGCGGCATGCTCAGTCATCCCCGCCGCAAGGATTTCCTTGTTTGGGCATTCAGTGACGAGTGACTGAAAGGTGGCATTTGTCAACACCCCCGTCGCCATCTGGGAAGGCATCAGCTGACTATCCTTGGAGAACAAGTTCATGTCCTCCGTGAATGTCCAGAAGGGCTCCCTCGGCACTTTATCCTTCGGGACGTGCCTATCCCGAAGAGCCCCCATTTGGGCATGGGTTTCCATCCAGGGGGCAATAGGCATGTCCTCTACAAGATCACGTTGAAGTTCCGTCAGTACATCATCCCTTAGCCATTCATCCAAAAAATCATAGATATAAAAAATGCTAAGATTTGCAGAAGAATGCCTAAGGAACCAACCTGGTGGAACTTCGGCCACATCATATTCAGACTCGCCCCCTCCTCGGACATTGCCGGGAATATTCTTGCCTTTTCTCCTTCTGCTCTCTTCAAGCTCTTGAGCTGATGTGTGCTTCGTAGAAGTCTCGGCAGCAAGGACCGGACTCAAGGCTGCCCCGAGAGTGGCAGAGTCCGAGGTGTTAGTGTTGTGCCCAAAAGCCAATTTGGGCACATTGAGTCATGATATTTTATTAAGGCATTAATCCAGCAATTATGTTTGTTGTTTTGTTCCTGCGTAACTTAACAAACATAATTGTAACCCTAGAATAATGATATTCTTAAAAGTCCCTGGTCTAGTATTATTGTGGAGCGGGTTGCAATAATACATAACGACTAGCATATGTGGAGACTAATATGAGATATGCAGTCTACATATGGGTACAAGTTGGAGAACTTGTGTACTGGACCGACCCACCATGAGAACACTACATGGATCGTTATATGAGTGTCATAAGTGATTCCCATAGTAATCAGGGTATATGTAGTCCTTCGACCTAAGATCATCAAGGTTCCCTAAATAAGAGTCACATACTTTAATACTTTCCTTTGTTGCTCGTAACTGAGTGAACTTGAAGGAGGTCATTGGGTATGTAACATATCATGCGGAGGGATTTGTATGATCAAGATGGGATTTGTCTCTCCTATGTAATGGGAGTGATATCTTTGGGCCCCTTGATAGAGTGAGACTTAGAAAATGCATGGCCATGCTCGGATGAGTTGATATGCGATATCAATGTCATCAGTTTAAGTTAGTCTACTCGGTAATCAAGAAACCAAAGATTGGGCTATACGAGAGTGACACATTCCATGTCTCGTGCTTAGTCTTGATATCTTGGACAAAGGGACAATGGCATATATCGGTGATGATCATAAAGGTATAGTCGAATCATCGACAATCTTGTCACTTGGGTAGCAATGATGTGTTGCTAGACACCGCTCATTGCTTATGATCATAAATGTGATTTATGATCATTGCCAACGTGATAAGAGCCTATTGGGTCGCACACATAGAGCAATTTGGATCATTAGAGTGCATGGGCTAATTATTTGGGTTATCGTTTCACTTTAATTTCGTATTAATAATGGCCCAAGATTTGAGCCATTATTAAGACTGAAATTAAATCCTAATTGGATTAGGGCTTTGAAACCCATTAGGCCTGGAAGTTGAGTCTCACTATAAATACAACTTTTAAGTGAGAAATTCGCAGGTCTCCTTGCCCTAGCCTCCCAAAAGGACAGTCGCACTCTTCTCTTGCAATTCCTTGGAGGACGTAAGCTAGCACTGCGAGCGCAAGATAAACGCATCTGCGGGACGTGGTGGAAGCGTGGTGATCCCGAGAGGCTCGTGTGGATACCATAGAGAGCTTGAACACGTCAACTGTTCAGGTTTTGTGATTCGACTCTACAGTTGAGTGAGAGATCTCAACCGAAAATTAGGTATGAAAATTTTTGAACACCCGGTTTACCCCGTTTCACTTGGATCCTGGAGGGTTTCGGTTAAATTCCGTTGTGTTGTTTGGCTCCCGAAACCCAACACGAGAGAGGATCAGCATGGGCTGGAGAATGAGTAGGAGAACGATCCTGCACTTCGACCACATCTTCGGGGGGGAGGAGGGATGGCAGCCACCTTGGCCCTTTTCGCCTTAGAAGGACCACCGGTGGTCTTCTTCCTCTTCGCAGACACCTTCTTATGCGCCTGCTCTCCCCTCTCGGCTTGACCGAGAAAGAGAGACTTGTAGAAGTCAGTAGCTTGGTCGCCCATCTCTACAAAAGGAAAAAACATCAGTGTAAGTCCAAAAGGAAAACAGATATCAAATCCTGGAAGGTGACTTACTCTTGGCAAAAGCCTAGTATGAAATTTCAGCCCGAAGAAGCATTACTATCCATGCCTTCTTCCCTGGGAGAACAGGCACAGGCATGTTCGGGTCACCCTTGTGTGCATTCACTACCCCCAGTTCCCGAAGGACCTCCTCGGTCATGAGGTCCCATTTGATGGGAAAGGGATAGAGTGAACGCGGAGGAACCTCGGGGTCCTAGTCTGCGACCGCCCGGATAAGTCGATCGAACTTATCGAACTCGGCAGACAACTCCGAAGTTAGGAGCTTCTGGGGGTTGACAACATCGATCTTCAGGGTCCCCGAAGCCCACCTGGTCGGTACGTGGCTCCAAAACTCGGGAACCGACAGGAAGAAGAACTTCTTCTACCACCCTCGCCAGCTGTCCTTGTTATCGAAAGTGAAGGTGAATTTTTTGCTCCCGGACCCTCGGGGAAGCAAGAAGTAAAAGCCACCCTTCAGGAACGGGTGGAGTTTGTAATATTGCATAAAGAAGAGAAAGTGGGGATTTATCTTAAAAACCCCACACATGCAGAGGAAGGAGTTGAAAGAAGAATAAGAATTAGGAGGGAGCTGGTTCACGGCTATCCCGTGAAATTTACAAAATTCACATATCATCCGATGGGGAGGATACTGAAGACCAGCTTTTAGTTGAGCTTGGTAAACAGTAACCTCACCCGAAAAAGCTGAAAAATTGTACGTACCCGGGATAGGCAACCTCGGGACGACGTAAGAGGGAAGATAAAATTTGGCCATCCACTTCGTCATTTTTTCCGAAGTAGTACAACAAGGATGAGACTCAAGGCGGAGAAAGCTTTCGGGAAGAGGACGAACAGACATCAACAGGGTTGGATTCGACATTTTTTGAGAAAAAAGGAAAAGAAAGAGAGCTACAGAAGGAAACACCCACCGAAGTCTTGCCAAAATCTGGGTTTCTAGACGCCGTCGTGAGGGTTGCCGGGAATCGCTCCACCGTTGAAACCGCTGCCAGGAGAAGGAAAAAGACAAGAGAGAGCTCTAGAATAGATGAGAGCAAAAGAAAAGAGTGTGAAGGAATAAAGCGAGAGGCGCTTATATAGACTGAAGGGGGTAAGCGAAGCATCGTCATAATTGCCCCTTGAAGGCGAAGAGACACAATTAACACAACCGACGCAATTACTCGCCATTATCAACAGCCACGTGTAAGCTGATGCAAGAAATGAGGGCACGCCCCTGACAGCTGGTAAATCTATATAACGCTTCCCAAAGTAACACGACTGTCTAAATGAGAAGACGAAATGATTCACTGGCAGGGAGGACAGTGGAATCACACGCCTCTGTCAAAGGCCTTGACAGAAGCGCCAAGACCATCGCTCGAACTCCAAGGAATCCTCGAAAGCCTGCCAAACCGAAGACGCGTCTTCATTTTTTCTGAGGGAGGGCATATGATAGCCAAAAGGCAATCGCCCCTAAAGGATCTCACGCGTAAACACCCTCATGGGCTAACGCATCACCTTTGGTCAGAAACAGGCAACCAAACCTCGGCAAAGAGAGGGCCTCAAGCACCCGCGGACAAGCCGGATAAGCCTCGCCTTCGGGGGACACGTCAGACAAACTTCGGTCACAAAGGGTCATTACTCCTCCTAAGGGTAACCTCGGAACGACTCCACATGCCTAAGCCCGCCTTTGGTTATTCTTTGGACCACCTTCAGGACATATCCTCAAGAGTACCATCGCCAAGGATCTGAGCCTAACCTTGGGAAAGTCCAGCCGAAGGTGTTTTGCATAAAGCAAAGGACCTCCCTCCGAAGATGTTCACTTCCCCGAAGAACCCCTAGACCTCATGGGAATTCGGTCACCTATACAGACCACGTGGACATACGATTAGACAGCTTAGGAGTCTTTGACATACCGTACTCGTACAGCTCCCAACACGCCGCCCCCAGACATGCTCTGACACGCCATTCTCGAGCGGCGTAGGCATTCGGCCGAATAGTTTATGGTCGGTTAAAAGCCCCTCAAAAGGTACAAATCACATCCAGTTGAACACGTGTCATGATCTGGGCAGCTTGTGGCAAATGGACTTTTCCTATCCACCTCCTATTAATATTCGGGAGGCATCACAGGTGAGGGGGCTCTCTCCCCAGAAGACAATCTTTACCCCTTTTTGCCTATCTTCAAGCACTGACTTGGGCGTCGAAGATTCCTCCCCAGAAAAACATTCCGTGGACCTCTTAACCCCTATTTTCTGTGTCTCCCAGGTGATCCTCCCTGAACGAATTCTCTTTGGACATTCTTCCGCCACCGAAAGTTCCTGCCACCCTCACCATGACACACAGTGGAGATGCTGATGGGCATCAACTCTCAGTAGCACCAATGTCTCCCTAACATTTTTTGTCCTCCAATAGGCCCATCAATGACTTCGGAAGAAAACAACAAAGGCCTATTCCCTAAGATCATTGATAGGAACCTTACGGATGCCCTAACCAGTTGCCTGAGAATAACCACCTATAGACAGCATGGGCACATCTCTCCCCGAGGTACGGACCAAATGTTTGTAAATCTAACTGACAATGTGTCTCAATCTGCTTAGCCAAGGCAAAAAAACCTTCTTTTTGAAGGCTCCCAGGTAATACATATGAAAGGAAATCTTTCCCTCATATACTAATTTGGGCATTAGAGGTCTCTTCCCAAGAAAACACTCTAGGGACCCCCTGACCCTTATTCTTTAGTGCTACAGGCATTATTTGGGTGAAGCATCTTTGGAGGCCAATATGTCTTACATCGAAGATGCCTTAGAGCATCATCTAGCGCCGTTTCTAGGAACCCATCCCCAGGTCGCTGTCATGGAGACTTGGCATTCTAAGCATAAGGGAGTTCCCAAGTCTTAGTTCGCATCTAAGCCTCAGGCAACAATTAAACAGCCACCCTCGGAGCCTTCCCTGCCAAAGGACAAACGTCATCTGACAATCATAATGGGCTTTTTATGCGATTTTTAGTGCTCTATTATGGCTGAGATGACACAACACCTTGATCAAAAATGGTCACAAGCTCATTCACAGGGAAGGACCCTTCACCAGAGGCCCATTGGGAGAAAGGTCATAGATCACCTCGCTGGAGTACAACTAGCGAAAGTCTCCATAACGAGTCCCTGACGGAAAACACGCTGTCTTATGGACACCACACGGTGAGGCTAAGGTTGAAAGGTCCAAGGGCCTCACGGTGGTGGAGTCCTTCCCCACATGAGAAAACCTCATATGTTCGTCAACGAATTTACTCGCCCAGAAGAAGACATCATTCCCCCATGCCATATAATTCCCGGCAATGGGGAAAAGACAGTACTACTATTCTAATGGAGAAAATCTTGGAGAGGTTGGGCAAGGTAGAGAAGCAAGTTTCCCGAAAGTCCGTTTGGTCAAGGTTATTTAAGACCTTCACCAGAGATGAGTTCTCGTTTGTTCAGGCAATAGTGGAAGCATCCATGCCTAGCAATTTCCAGGTACTTTGTCTGGAGAGTTATGATGGGAAAAGTGACCCACAAGCACATCTAACTAAGTATAAGAGGAGCATGGTGCTGCATGGAGCTGATGATGCCACCTTCTGCAAGTGTTTCGAGGTAACACTTTTAGGGCTAGCCAGCACCTAGAACAATTGCGGGGTTCCAAGAGTTATCCACGACATTTACACAGCAGTTCATCGGGAGCAGGGCGACGATGAAGATGTTAGTTCAAATGTTCAACATAGCCTAGAAGAAAGGGGAAACTATTTGGGACTATGTCGAAAGGTTCAACCGATAGGCATTCAGCGTCCCTAACTTCTGCCCAGAGATACGAATCTTGGCTATGATCCAACATCTCAAAAGTGACTTTTAGCTCTTCTGCGAAGTCTTTAAGGATCCCCCAGAATCACTAAGGGAGTTCTGTAGGAGAGCAAAGTAACACATGATTGCTGAAAAGCTAAAGGAGGAGCTACCATGGTGAGGGAGGAGGTAGACCTCGGAAAGCCAGGGGAAAAAGGCTAGTGACGTTCACCCCCTTGAAGACCATAAGAACAAATTTCCTGATCGCCTTAAAAAGGTAAGGAGCATCATTCTAGCACCTGAAGGCCATGACCTCAGACAACAAGAAAAACATGAAGAAATAATGCTAATTCCATCAAGACCACAACCATGACACCAAGGATTGCTTCTAGCTGAGGAAGTACATTGAGTCCCTAATCAAGCAAAAGCAATTTTACTGCTATTTGCGAATGCCTTCACCTAAGAATCAGGAAAAAAGGGATGATGAGAGAAAAGGAGAAGATGAGGAATATGATTTCGACAAGTGATGTACCAACAGAAGTCCACAGAAATATCCCTTACCTTCGACCGGGGTCATTTAGACAATCACCACTGGAATACCTTCGGCTGAGAGAAAGAGGAAAGTGAGAAAGATAGCAATGATGGAATTCAACAGCTTTGCAAACAAGTGCACCTGAAGGAATGGATTGGTAGTAAAATTTCCACATGAAAACCCTCTTCTGATCACGGCAAAGATTATAAATTGGGATGTCAAGAGAGTGCTCTACGATGATGGTTCAAATGCCAACATTTTGTTTGCTCATTTGCTACCAAGTTTAGGCATTCCCGAAGTGATCTCAAACCCATGACTTTGCCAACGTTCGGGGTTGGCCCCTTAGAACTTCCTGTCTAGGGATGGATTGACTTGCCATTGATGTTGAAAGACATCTCGGTTAAAATGGAAGAAGAACGTTTTGCCTCCATTATGACTAGATTCATCATCATAAATGTTGAATCATCTTATAGCGCCATCCTCGGCAGATAGACACAGGGCAGCCTTCACCTCTGAACTGACGTGAAGTACTTGACAGTCACATTCGAGGTGAAAGAAGGAGCTGCTAAAATATACATCAACCAAGCTGAAGGTAGAAAGGTATTTGTCAAAGTAAGGCAGAGTCCTGCCAAAGTTTAGATGCAGAATTCGGGAAAGGATAACATGGTTGCCGAAGATAGGGTATAAGGGGAAAAGTTCAAAAGTGAAAAGACAAAAACTGACGATATAAAGTTAGTACCTGGCCGAAGCACTTGAATTGGGAAGTAGCTGGCTGAAGGCGAAAATGAAAGACTTGTTTCCCTTTTATCAATGAACAAAGATCTATTTGCTTACTCCCTGAAGGATATGCCTGGAATAAATCGGGAAATAATCCAACATAACCTAAAAGTACATCCTGAAGCAAAGCCTATTTGGTAGAAAAAACGCAACATCTAGGCACATAAGAACAACTTCGTCAAAAAAGAAATTCAATGGCTGTTGGAAGCCGGTATAATAAGGGAAGTCAAATACCTTGACTAGCTTGGCAATATTATTATTTCCATTAAGGAAGGGAGTGAAAAACTCTGAATGTGTATCGACTTTCGGAATATCAACGACGGTTGTCCCAAGGACTCATATCCTCTACCTTCAATTGACCAACTGGTAGATTCCACTACTGAGTATGGGCTATTGAGCTTCCTCAACACATTTAGTAGGTACCACCAAATTTGGATGAGCCTCGAAGACAAGAAAAAAACTGTATTCATAACCAATGTGGGGATGTATTATGACATGAAAATGCCCTTCGGCCTGAAAAATGCAGAAGCCACATATTAGAGGCTGATGAACAAGGTGTTCGACTCCCAAATGGGGAAAAATATGAAAGTATATGTCAATGGTATGATATTTAAAAGCAAACTATCAAATGATCATATCACAGACTTACAGGAGACCTTCCAGGAGCTTCGAACATATGGAATTCGTTTGAACCCTGGAAAGTGTGTGTTTGGGGTGATGGCTGGTAAGTTCTGTGGTTTCATGGTTTTGGAAAAGGGCATAGATGCCAACCCCAAAAAGGTTAAGACCCTGCTCGAGTCCCAAACACCTACCACCATTAAGGATATACAAAGGGTCACTGAAAGGGTAACTGTGCTCAACAAATTCATATCCAGGTATGGGGATCGTTCCTGACCTTTCTTCAAGGTATTAACCAAAGCTTCCAAAAGTGATGTTGGCAAAAGTTCCAAAAAACACCCTTGGAACAAAGAATGTCAAAAAGCTTGGGACGAACTAAAAAGCTGCCTGTCTCGCTTATCAACACTTTGACAACCTAGACAAGGAGAACCCCTCATACTTTACCATGCTATCAATGAAAAGGCTGTAAGTTTGGTTATTGTCAAGGAAGAAGGAGGAAAGCAATGGCCGATATACTATGTCAGTAAGTCCTTGCACAGGGCTGAAGTCAAATACTCGGTATTGCAAAAATTAATTTATACCTTAGTCATGGCAAGTAGAAGACTTTGGCCTTACTTCCAAGAACACTTAATTATGGTGAGAAGTAACTTGCCTCTACATGATGTTATGAAAGGGGTGCATCAAGCACGACATTTATGACATCCTCTATGAAGCAACAAAAGCAATTAAGGCTCAAACCTTGGCTGATTTCATTGCTGAACTCCTAGAAAGTGAAGGGATCCAAGAAAGTCTAGAAGATGAGAAGCCTGAATGGATGCTCTTTATAGATAGAGCCTTCAGATTAGAGCACCAAGGCACCGGCATAATACTATGAGGTCTCGAGGGTATGGAAGCCTTGAAGGCTAGTAAGTTCGGATTCCAAGTTACCAACAATGTTGCTGAATATGAAGCTCTTATAGCAGGACTATAATTGGCAAAGACAATTACCTCGTTCTCTCGAGGACGGTAGCTTGGTTTGCCATGTTTGGGAACCCTAGTCTTGACATATGAAGGGATGAAGAACTTCATTTGCCATTTTTCCACCTTCTCCACGGTGGCACAACTCAAGTGAGCATCAAGAGAGGGCCAACTCTCCTTAGTTATACTAACCTCGGCAACTTGAACTTCCATCCTAATTCTAGGGCTCTAACCCCAGAAGAAAACTGAAAGAAGAAAGGAAAAAATAACCTTAGGAAAGCACCGACCTATGCACTTTTTGAAGACGCTCACAACCGCCGCGAAAGACTACCGGAAATCGCTCCACTACTAGGAACCATCGCAATGAAAAAAGAGAAAATAATAGAGCCAAAGAAGGAGAACAAAGAGCCAAGTGAGAAGTGAGGAACTTTTGAAATGGGGAAGGGGATATATAGCCGAGGAATATAAGCAAACAGGTGCAATAATGACTGATTGCTAGCGAGGAGACGTAACTGATGGGAAAAGTAGCCACTGATCTAATGGCACATGTCATCTGATGCGTAAAATTAGGGCACACCCCTTGATCTATCAAATCTAGCACATGAAATCAATGTGGCAGGCCTACTCATCCACGAAGCTGAAATGATCTTTGGAGATCGTGTACTCTGAAACTGGTAGGAAATAAAAACCCTGAAAGGGAAAATAACCTAGGTATGTCGAAGGTGTAATGCTGAGGGTGTAACCTCGGTAGAGGAAGAACAAATCTTTAGTTAGAATTAGCCCAGATATGCCGAGGGTGCAACATCGCCAAATTAGAGAATCTTGGGATAAAAACAAGCCTAAGCTCCCTGAGAGTGCAACTTCACTAGAGAATTAAAACCTTTTCCAAATATGATCCATGTTTGTTAAAAGTACAACCTCACTAACAACATTTTTGTGCAAAAAGACAATGAAGGCAAGTTGAAGATGCAACTTTTCCCTTTTCGGAGGAGGGCATGTGATGGCTGAAGGGCTATTGCCCATAAGACCTTCAGAAGTGGTCGACACCATTCTTAGATGTAACATGACCAACCTTGGTAAAAAGCTCATAACCACCCTTGGTTGGCAGCTTATATAACCTTGGATTAGGGCCTGGTACCACATTCAGAATGCAGCCTAGCCAACTTTGGAAAAAGTAGTCTACCACTCTTGGTAGCACCAAGGTCTCCTGAACACGTTTTGGCCTCCAATAGGCCCTCAATGACTTCGGAAGAAGACGACAAAGGCCTAGGCCCTAGGATCGCTAATAGGAACCTCTTGCACGCCCCTGACCAGTTGTCTGAGCATAACCACCTACAGATAGCTGGGCAAACCTCTCCCCGAGGTATAGACAGAACGTTTGTAAATCTAACCGACCACTGTCTCAATCTGCATAGCCAAGGCAAAACGGCCTTCTCCCTAAAGCCTTTTATAAATATTTGGAAGGCTCCCAGGTAATACATACGAGAGACTCCTTTCCTACTTTCTACTCTCAGCAATCTTTCCCTCATATACTTATTTGGGTGTTGGAGGTCTCTTCAACGGAAAACACTCAGGGAACCCTGGACCCTCGTTCTTCAATACTGTAGGCATCATTCGGGCGAAGCATCTTCGGAGGCCAACATGTCCTATATTGAAGATGTCTTAAAGCGTCAAGTTGTGTAATAAATGTTATTAGTGTATCTTTTGTAGCATAGCTATTGAAAAAATTTCTTAGAAAACAATTTGTTTTCTATAAAAGGTTTATTCAAGTGATTATTAAGTGGTCATAGTATTAATTTTCAAGTAACATTTTGATTTTAAATAAAAATAAGTACAAATGTTTTTTTTCACAAAATTTGTGGTAAATTAAGGGATCGCCAAAATAAAAGTCAATTAAATTTGGGAAAAATTTTAGATGAGTGATGGTGACCAAAGTATCGAATGTTAAGACTTAGTGTTCAAATAATGCCCCTTATCCTAGCCTACCATGGTTTTTTAGACTTTCCACGGATTGGCTATTGAATGCACGATCTCTATATCGGTTACCTTTTTCCCCTATATAATTCCCTTGGCAGAAACGTCTTCACTCTTTTGTGTTCATATGAGTTTTGTAAACCAGATTTTCTTCCTTGCAAATTCAATATAAGTTCCATATACTGGTTTTTCTTCTTTGCAAATTCAATCCTCTCTTGCCCAAATATGTAAGTTAAGTTTTTAATTTTGTCTCCCATATGCATTTTAATTTTCCAACTATTTCATTGATTTAGGTTTATGAAGTAATTTAATTTTGTGGATTATGTTGAAACTAAACCTTAAATATGTGATTTGTTTACTTAACTGTTATTATTTGGATGTGGTAGTGTAGCTGCTTACTTAAGCTTAACAAGCAAAGTTAGGTTTTTCATAGGAAATTGTGGAAATTGGTTGGAATATTTTGCAAAATTTAGATTTATTTTTCTTGAATATTTAGATTTCTTAATTTAATTTTATTGTCTTTTTTTTAGGAAATTTAATTTGGATGTGTTAGTGTAGCTGCATACTTAAGCTTAATAAGAAAAGTTACGGTTTTTTTAGGAAATTGCGGAAATTGGTTAGAAGATTTTTGCAAAATTTAGATTTATTTTTCTTGAATATTTAGATTTCTTAATTTAATTTTATTGCCTTTTTGCTGGGAAATTAATGCCTATAGTGTGCTAGTAAAATTGTTTGTTTAATTGAGTTTTGAAATTTAGGTCTCTATGGAATTGGGTTGAGAAATTGATTGTTTTTAAAATTTAGGTTTTTATGGAATTTTTTTATAGTAAGTGTACTAAAATTGTAAGTCATTGTTATTTATTAGTGGTTGAAAATTATTGTTAATGACAAAGCTAAAAATGAATAAAAATTAGTTATGGAATTATCTAGTGAGGTAGTTGTGATAAATTAAATTGATGATTCTATTTAGAAATTATATAAGTGAATTTTTATTTATAATAATGTAATAGAAAATTTTAGGTCATGACGCATGGACATTCTCTTATTCGATAAGGTAGTGGTCATCACCTGCCACGTGACCCTACGGGTTAAGAATCTAGACATGAGCTATATTCTCAGCATGACTAACCATTGACAGTTGGGTTGCATTGTACCAACGGTAGAAGAAAAGGAGTGTCTAGGCAGTACATATTCACCATGGATCTGACGGTTGGTGGAGGGGCAGGAGGCAATATTTACCCGCAGGTTCCTGATTCAACCTAGCTAGGTGGGGCAGTTTGGGGGATACATTTTGAGTCTTGGGATTTTCGTCATGGTTCTCTCAATCATAGGATGAAATTTCAAAGTCTAATTTGGAGAACCAACCTATCGGTTCACAGTGTTCAGGGTGCATCCCCCTGGATGAGCTACCTGCGAGAGCAGCTACCTTAGCAGCATCCTATGGGCAATGATGAGTGGATCCTTATTGTCCCATCCAAGTAAGTCTTACAATTACCTATAATTGTAATTTATTTAACATTTAGAATTTTTTCATAATTTATTACTAATGACATCATTTTCTTCAATTTTAGTTTTGTGCGTAACCAAGAGGTGCAAACTAGAGTGAGCAAAATTTCTTAGCCAGTTTTCAAGGGTTTAATGATTTCATGGACACCTTAAAGAGTATTATGGTGGATTATTTAGTGCCATTGCAGGTATTTTTTTTTCACTTATTTCTTTTCTTGTGATTTGATCTTTTTATGGAAGCCATATAAGTCCATTTTTGTTTTGTGTGCTTTGGCAAACACACTGGTGGGAGCCTAAGGATGAGTTAGTGGAAAAGAAAGCTTACTTTAATGCCTCATAAAAAATTACAATAATAAGCTTCATAAGTTGTAGATGGAAGCGACCAAGAAGGTTAGAGATGATCTTTTCCTTGATGAGGATTACTCTAAGCTCATCCCTTTCAACCCACCTTAGATTGCTAATAAAGATTGGAAGTAGTTTTATGACCATTGGGGCATCATTGAGTGGAAGCATAAGAGCATCCTCGAGAAAATGAATAAGGTTGGAAAGGATGCTCCATTAGTTGTAGTTGACCCGAAGCATACTTGGCTAGTCAGACTAAGGAGGTTGCTTTTGACAACATGCTATGTTAATTGTCTATCTTCCATTTTTCAAATCATAATTTACAAATAATTGTTATACCTTACTTAATAACATTGTTTGCAATAAACTGCTGAGAGAGGGCACCTGATCAAATGACATGAGTTCTATGAGAACTCCACTGGCAAAAGAGGGACCAATTAGAGATTTTTAGATTCATAAAGATAGTTGCAGGTACTATCATAACTTTGGAACTTTAAGGAATAAAAAAGTAAAAATTTAAAGTTAGGGCATAATTAAACAAATTATACAATTTAGGGACCAAAATGAAAAAATTATCAATTTTAGGGCATAATTGAAAAAATCTAGAAATTTGATGAAATTGAGCTTATAAAAACTTTAGGGCTTAATTGGATAAATTGTAGTAGTTAGGATCCATAATGAAATAAATTATAAATTTGAGCACATAATTGTAAAAATTATAAAATTTAGGGTTGGATTTGAAAAAATTGTACAAGTTGTTGAATAGAATGAAGTAAATTAGTAAAAACTAGTTGACATAATTGACTAAATTCCAAATGTTAGGGTCTGATTGAACAAATTGTTTAAAATAGGTAGCAATATGAAAGAAACTAACAAATTTAGTGCTTGTTTGAATAAATTGTAAAAGGAAATAATTTAATTTAAAAAGTTAAGGGCATGTATATTGTTAATTGTTTGGGGTAAAATCCAAATTTGGTCCCATCACTATTCAGTTTGTCCTCAAATGATCTCCTAACTCTAAAAGTGCATATTGAGGTTCTTTAACTCAAGCAACGTGTCCAATTTGAGTCCCATTTGTCAATTGCGCCGTTATTTTAGATGAAACTTGCCTACATAGCACCCATAATGCCACATAGCTTCCTTTTTAACTGAAATGAGTTACTATTTTGTATAGAAATGAAAAATTTAAACATAAACTGACACAAACACAAAATGTTGGGACTTAAAATATAGATTAGCCCCAATTGTTAGATTAACATGCAAAATTGCGATAGGGGCTATGATAGGGGATGAAATCGTGATGGAAAACAGGGTCGGTGAACTAAATTGTGATGATGACATAGGCAGTGAACTAACTTGTAACGATGACAGAAATGGTGATAGAGAAGGAAATCGCGAAGGAAACAGTGAACTAGAGGAAATAGGCGATGAAATTGGAGGAGGACGAAGATGAGTGATGACAGCAGTGACTGGCGCACAAAATCGGCGACTACAAGACGAAATTGGTGACCAAGGAGGATGAAATTGTGATGGAGACGGTGATAGATGAGGAAATTGTGGCGGAGACGATGAGTTGGAGGAGGAAATCGATGATGAAATTGGAGGAGGATGGAAAAGAGCAATGACATCGTTGACTGGTGCACAAAATCAGTGACTGCAAGATGAAATCGGTGGCCAGGGAGGATGAAATCATGACGAAAACAGTGACGAAGAAGGAAATCGTGATGAAGATAGTGAACTAGGGGAGGAAATCAACGATAAAATCAAAGGAGGTCAAAGGCAAACGACGAAATCGGTGATTGGTGGACATAATTGTGACTGCAAGACGAAATCAATAACCGAGGTAGGTGACAAAATCAGTGATGGCAAGATCCACCGGCGAATGGATCTCTTATCCATCGGTGAGAGAAAGAGAGGAGAGAAATTCGAGTGAGAAAGAATCTGGGGAGAAGGAAGTGTTAGGCTATTTACTTTTGAAGTTTTATGATTATTTATTTATGTCAATTTTAACTTGAAATTTTTTGTTCCTCTAATATAGTTATCCACATGGTAGTTTGCGATCTATTATAGGGTGGCATACTACCATGTAAGCAAGTTCTATCCAAAATAATAACTCAATTGATGGATGGATTTAAATTGGACACATAACTTAAGTTAAGGGATCTTAATGGATATTTTTATAGTAAAAAGATCATTTTAGGATAAATTGAATAATTAAGAGATCAAATTTAAATTTTATTCTAATTGTTCGATTCTTGGGAATAATTAGAAATATCATTTAGGAGAGGTACCAAGTAGCGATTCGATTACGCCTTCCCCAAAAGAAAAGGCTACTTAATGTTCTAGTGTCGGGAATGCGAGGTCCAAAGTTGAACACGAAAGAAAGCGCGCGGAAGCCAAAGCAACAACACCACCTCAAACCGAAAGAGAATTATCTCCCGCAATTTAGAAACTGCCCGATATATCGCGATCCGAAATGAGAAATGTCCGGGCCTTGAAACCGGGTGAGTGGCATGCGTGGTAATAAATCTAAACCTCGAGGGCATTCGTATCCTAGGAAGCTCCATAGTGATACTCATCTGACAAATCGAGCCACAGAAAAGCTTGGTACAGAAAGGTGCTGGAATGAAGACAAATCTACTTTTCCCATTTTAATCCTCTCTCTAATCACTTAAGAGTTCCACGGTCACTAGCTCTAGGAATCTTGGGATAATCGGGTTTCGAATCGAAGAACCGAGAGCTCTGACTCGGTGGTAATCAATCTTCTGATTATGAGCTGATGATCACCACTTCTGGATTGTTTGATTTGTTCGTTCTTCTTCTTTCGATTTCGATTTCGATTTCGTTTTCCCGTCGCTTGTCCATATTTTAATGGCTGCTGGAGCGGTTTTGGAGTCGAATTTTGTGTTCTTTCGGAGCTCAAGATTTGTTTGATCTTGCTTTCTTGAGGTGAAGATTTTCCTTGGATATGAGTTTTACGGTATCTGTTCTTGATGTTAATCATCTTCTTCGTCTCTTTCACGGTTGATTTCGAAGTCAAAGTTGAATTAGAGAAGTAAAGACGTTTTTGAAGTGTTTATTGCTGTGTGAGATTGTTGGATCTTCTTCTCTCTAGTTGAATTGAATTGAGCTTTTGGTCTCGATTTCCAGATTTTGATTTTCTTCTGTTTGAATTTCGCAGACTTGGACCTGGACATAGTTGAAGGGAAGAAGACGGAGAAAGCCAGGCTCGAGGTAAAAAATGCCGAACAAAATACTCTTTTTACTTCAACTTAAAACGTCAAAAAAGAATAATATCCGAGTATTATTTTTACCTGTAATATTAGTTTAATTTAAAAGAACAGCTCACCTTATTATTATGGCTATTTATAAATAATTAGCTCTCTTTTCTAATCCTTCCTATTCTGCTTTCTTTCTGGCTATGGATGATTTATTCCAGGGAGGTGTTGCCAGATCAGACCTCTCTCATTATATGGCCATGAAAAGTTACTCCATTAAGCGGATTTTATGAAACCAAACCAAACCAGATCTTGTTTCTTCGTAACACGCAAAAATATTTCGAAACCAGACCCAATCCGAATCATACGGTCTTGCTTAGGCTTTGTTTCAAAAAAACTATCTACTTGTAGCTTGTAGCTTTTAGTGTTAGGGGTTTGGAAAAACTGTCACGATGATTGATAATTTATTCTAATTTCCAACGCTAATTTTAAATGTTATTCGCAAAAAAGCTTTAGTTTGACGCTTTGTTATAACAAATAATGTTGGAAGTGCTTTTATTTAGTTCTAAGACGACTACCAACTAAGCATTGAAAAAAGAAAAAAAAGAAAATGAAGTACCAACTGATACGTTTTTTTGTATACCTTAATTAAATACAAATTTATTTTTTGTTTAAAGATGGAAATTCTCAATTTTCGAATTTGATTTAATGTGGGATTTAGTACTTAGCGTATTTTTTGTAGAAAGTTTTTATACGGGTAATATGCATTTTTCTGGGAACGCGAATTATACGCATTAATTTATTGCATGTGTGGGTTGTGGTCCGTAGTCTTGTTGCGGGACCACTTTTGAAGATCTTAATTTTTCGTTTTCTTTTGCTATCATATTTATATTGCTGACTTTCCTTCGATTATTAAACGATCATCGTTTTTAGTTCTGGCCGCCTCGATCCACATTATCTGTGCTTGACCTATAAAATTTTGCTGAATGTTTTAAAAGTTCTACTCAAATTTATATAGAATTATGTATAGAAATTGATTGGATTGTGAAAAGTTAATAGGTATCACTTATTCTTTTAGCTACGAAATAAATTCCATTCAGAATTTTGGGCAGTTCTTCGACGCCAGTCCAAACTGCTGATAAATAACTTGTACTAACGAATAATTGGTGGTTCTACAGTGGCGTACTTTGTCTCTGTTTTCATCTGAGGTGAATAACTTCTATTGAATTGCCTCATGTTGGCCGTCCTTTAGCTTATTGCCCTTGACTGGGTTAGGTGCCCTTATGATTAGCTGAGACTTTGAGAGTTCTGCCTTTTAGGAGAGTTGAGTTATAGCATTTAAAAAAGTTTTAATGCATGGCAGATTAAAGTTTCATTTGGTTTCTACGACACAAGCTCAAGAATCCCAAAAACCCATAATCAAATTCCAAGGTGATCAGAATTTTGCAGCCTTACGGTAGTAATGAGTTGTGTTCCGTGGAGTGTTTGGATCGCGAACACTTGTAAGATTCCTGAACGCAATTGCTCATATGATCACGATTTTGTGATCTTGTTCTTACTTTGTGTTACTAAAGACTGCCAGGACCCAACAAAAAACGAAAACCTTTAAGGTGGGTTTTTTGGTTCCCTTATGAATGAGGGTTATTTAGTTGCACGAGTCGTTATTTTAACAGCCTGATTAATGAGGGTATCTACATGATCTAAAACACAGAAGATTTACTCTGTTAGTCTACAGGAAGGTATTGAAGTTACTAAGCCTTCTATGACATGGATCACTTTTGGACAGAGTTATTCAATGATTTGGCCTTTATTTCCATTTGACTCGGCAATCAGGTCAATCTGTTCTTCTAATTACAAACTAGTCAGATTTCTTGTGGTCGGATATGTTACTACTTAACTGCTCATGCATATCGAAACATTCAACGCTCTATTAATTTGATAAAGCAATTCGAATGTAAATTATCCTTCTAGTTCATAATCATGAGATGGGTGCATGGCTATCACTGCATAACCCTGAAAATAGGGATGATAGGGTTTTGATATTAATTTTGTAGAAACTATATGATAGCAGAAAAATTTCATAATCTTAGTTTGATTGAATATCTATATCACCAATCTTCTGAATGTTGAGTTGTTTCCTTGACAGATTGAAAGTGGAACGGGGTAGTGTAAATTCTGCTTTTCCGGCATTTGAGCTTGAGAAGGAACTTGGCATATATTGATGTGCACTTTGTGGTGGTACACAGCTGATAATCTGAAGAAGAGATGTCTAAGCACCGGTTCAGAGAGTCTATAAAATCATTCTTTGGGAATCATGTTGATCCAGAAAAAGAGGAACAGCTCAAAGGAACAAAAAAAGGTAGATTTGATTGTCTGTCAGTAGTTTTTATCTTATGGATCTTACTCTGAGTAGCTTGGGATGTTATCACATTAAATTTCCATGCTTCCTTTAAGTCCCTTGTCACTTGAATTTAGCTGTGAGTTTGGTTACTGCAGATGTTGAGGACAAGGTAAAAAAGATACTGAATCTTATCAAGAATGATGAACTGGAAGAAATTGATGGGATCTCAACCGCAAATTCAGAGAAGGGAATGCTAGTTGAACTAATAGAGGATCTGCATGAACAATACCAACATCTGCACTCAGACTATGACCATCTCACAGGAAAGCTTAGGAAAAAAATCCACGGCAAAGGGGAAAAGGATGACTCATCTTCATCCAGCTCCAGCTCTGATTCTGATCACTCTTCAAATGACAGAAGCAGTAAGAACGGAAAACTGAACACTGAAATCCAGAAAATAACAGATGGAATGAAGCAAGAAATAGAAACAGCAAGTCTGGAAGTAGATGAGCTTAAGAGGAAGTTGACTACAGCGGCTGAAGAAAACCATGTTCTAAATTCAGAGTATGCAGCAGCTTCAAGCAAGATCAAAGAACTGGAGGAACTGATCAGCAGTTTGAAGTTTGAAGGTGAAGAGCTAGAGCTAGAAAAAGCAAGGCTGTCAGTTGAGAATGGGGAACTGAAGCCTAAGTTGGACGCAGCCAGTGTGATGGAAGCTGAAATGAGTCAGAAACTGGAAGATGCTAACAGGGAAAAAGAAAACTTGATATTGGAGAAAGAAACTGCTGTTAGGAAAGTAGAAGAGGGAGAAAAGATGATTGAAGATTTTAGAAGAATGGTTGATCAGCTGAAGGAAGAAAATATTAGTCTTGGGCAAGAACTTGAAGCTGCAAAGGGAGAGTTTTCCAACATTCAGCAGCAGCTGGAATCTGCAGGCAAGCAAATTTCAGAGTTGCATCAAAAGCTGACCTCTAATAAGGAGGAGAACAGATCTCTGACAAACAAACTTTCAGATAGTTTAAAGCAGATCCAGCGTGAACAAGATGTGACACAACAACTCATGACTGAGATGAATCAGCTGAAGGAGAAGTTGCGTGAGAGGGAAAGAGAATTCTCAACTCTCGCAGAGATGTATGAGGTGGGTAGAAATCAATCATCAGTTCAAATACAAGAACTAGAAGCAATAGTCACCAGCCAGGAACTGGATCTAAATTCACTAGGGGCAAAGAATAGAGACATGGAGCTGCTGATTGAGAGTAAAGCATCATATGGAGACAGGCTGAAAGTGGAAAACGAAGGGCTGCAAGCTCGAATTTCAGAACTTGAAAATATTTCTGAAGAAAGAGAGAATAAACTGTCGGTTCTCAAGAAGCAGCTTGAAGATATTGAGAATGAATCAACATTGATAATAGAAAGTTCGAAATCACAGATCGATAAGCTTTTGGCAGATATGGAATCATTACGTGCTGAAAAGGATTACTTGGAAGAACAGATGGTTTCCAGAATTGGTGAAGCATCAAGTCAAGGTAAGCAGTTAATGGAGAAGGTAAATGCATTGCAGCAAGAATTGGAGGCATTACTTGGCCAGAATGCAGAACTGGAACTGCAAGTTGAGAGAAGATCCCAAGAAGTTTTAGATTATGTTCTTCAAATAGAAAATGCAAAGGAGGAAATAGCTAGAAAGACTGAAGATCAACTGAGAATTGCACAGGAGAGAGAGGGTTTTGCAGCACAAACCAAGAATTTTCAGGAAAAGGTAGAAGCTTTACACAAACAGAAAGATGAACTGGAGGAGCTGATACGAAATAGTGTTGAGGAGAACGGTCAATTGCGGGAGGAAAAGGTGGCACTCCAGGACAAGATTGTCGAATCAGAGAAGATATTGGCAGAAAAGGGGCTTGAGTTGTCAGCTCTACAAGAAAGACTGGAAAATGAAGAAAATGAGGCTTCTTCCAGGATAACAGCCTTGACAGCACAGGTCATTGTTTTACAAGCGGAGGTGGATTCCTTGCGGGCACAGGTAAACAAATTCGAATTGCAGCTTGAGAGAGAGAAACAAAAATCTTCAGAAAGACTTGGTGAAATGGAGAGCCAGAGATCTACATTACTTGGTCAGATCACTGATCAACAGAGGATAGTGAAAGAACAAGAGGAGGCATACCATAAGCTGACTGAAGAGTACAAACAAACTGAAGTACTGCTCCAAGAATACAAAGCGAACGTTGAAGCTGCAGAGCAGAAGATGGAAGAAATGACACAAGAATTCCAGGACAAGATTGTCGAATCAGAGAAGATATTGGCAGAAAAGGGGCTCGAGTTGTCAGCTCTACATGAAAGACTGGAAAATGCAGAAAATGAGGCTTCTTCCAGGATAACAGCCTTGACGGCACAGGTCATTGTTTTACAAGAGGAGGTGGATTCCTTGCGGGCACGGGTAAACAAATTCAAATTGCAGCTTGAGAGAGAGAAAAAAGAATCTTCAGAAAGACTTGGTGAAATGGAGAGCCAGAGATCTACATTACTTGGTCAGATCACTGATCAGCAGAGGATAGTGAAAGAACAAGAGGAGGCATACCGTGAGCTGACTGAAGAGTACAGACAAACTGAAGTACTGCTCCAAGAATGCAAAGCGAACGTTGAAGCTGCAGAGCAGAAGATGGAAGAAATGACACAAGAATTCCATAGGAATATGGAATCTAAAGATCAGATGGTTACTGAGTTGAAGCAAATGGTTGAGGACCATAAAAGAAATCTGGAAACAACAGGTAATGAGAGAACTGAGTTAATGAGTCAGATTGCAGATCATCAGAGAACAATAAAAGAACAGGAGGATTTATACAATAAACTAATAAAGGACCATAAAGAAGTTGAAATTTCATTTGAGGAGTGCAAGATAAATCTTGGAGTGGCAGAAGGCAGGATAAAAGAAATGGTAGAGGAGGTAAATAAGCATGTTGAATCTAAAGACCAGATAATCGCCAACATGGACCAGACTATTGAAGACCTGAGAAGAGAATTAGAAGTGAAAGGAGATGAAAACAGTACACTAGTTGAGAAAGTGAGCAACATTGAAGTAAAGCTCCGGTTGTCAAACCAGAAGCTCCGGGTCACAGAGCAGTTGCTGACTGAGAGGGAGGAGAGCTATAAAAAAGCAGAAGCCAAGTTTCTGGAAGAACAGAGAGTGCTTGAAGAGAGGATCACAACTTTATCAGGAACTATTTTGAAAAATAATGATGCTCACTGCAGGTTGATCAAAGATATCTCGGACAAAATAAACATCACATTGGCTGGATTTGAAGCTGTGGTCCTGAAACTTGAACAAGAGCTTGGGAACCATCGGAAATGCATTTCAGAAACATCATCAGAGCTAAGGAACGTGAAGATTTGTGTTGGTGATATAAAGAGTGACAAGGAGAAGCTAGAGAAAGAGGTAAATGATCTGGGCAAGCAACTGCATGCAAAGACAGAACAAGAGTCTGCATTGAAGGAAAGACTAGAGCAGATTCATGCCAAGTTCAACAAGGAAGAGGGAGAGAAGGAGAATCTGATCAAATCAGTAAAACACCTTGGGAAGAAGGTCGAACTGCTTGAGACGATGATGAAAGAGAAGGATGAGGGAATACTCGGGTTAGGAGAGGAGAAAAGGGAAGCCATAAGGCAGCTCTGCGTGTGGATTGATTACCATAGTAGCCGCTGTGAATACCTCAAAGAAATGCTCTCAAAGACAGTTAGAGCTTCGCGGCAACCTAGAAGAAGCTGATATTTTGCGTGGAGCTTCTAGGTTTAAGTTTTGGATTGTGGATTGTTTGTCATTGTTTCATTTTTTTTTCCTCCAGCAATTTGAGCTATTCATAGAAACATTGTTAAGTGGTGGTTCATAGCGGTAGCGGATGGTATAGCATCTGGTTGCTAGCTTAAGTTTCTATTTCCTTTGGCTTGTGCAGGATGTAAATTGTTTCTCATCCATTAATAGCCAATCAATTCAGCTTTGGAGTTGAAGATTGTTGGGGCGGAAATTTGTCCCGCTTTCTGTCGTCACATCTTTGTAATAGGCGGAGGGGAAAGTAGAAAAAAACTCACTAAGTTATGTGTCTGAAATAATTTGTTTATTCTTTTAAGTGGTTTTAATTTCATCATTGAAATTTTGGTTTGGGCTCAAATTCATCATTGGACAGTTAGTTTTGCTGATATGTAAACAAATTGGTGATGTGGGAGTGGTGACCTAATTATCAACTTAGCTCTTAACTTTCTTGAATTATATAAATTGGTCCATCAACTCTTAATGACTCCAATAATACTACCTCCTACTGTTGGAGTTCATCTAGACGGTGTTCAAGACGTAGGTGGGCTTCACTGCCAACAAGTCGGCCTCTAGGGATGCCACTGATCCAACCCATCCCGCTGTAGATCCAGCTAGGATGCAAATCAAGTGAATCAACGAACAAATCGGCCTCCAAGAACGAACAAGGTGACAAATAAATTGGTGAATCGACGAATAGGGCGATGAACAATCGGTGAGCAAATTAGTGAATAGACGAACAATCAATGAATTGACAATCAGGGCAACTGACAATCAGTGAGTCGGCTCTCAAATTGATGAAAAAATTGCAAATGAAGAGACGCTGCCAGTGAAGGAGGTGGGCGGGGGTGGATGCGGGCAGCGCCAATTGGCGAACAATCAAAGAGCTGGGCAAGGAGTTGGGGTGGAGGAGGTGGTTGGTAGAGGCGGATGGAGTGAAGGAGGTGCTTGGCAGAGGTGGATGGCGTGGTGGAGGTGGTCGGCGACGAAGGCGAGGGAGTTGCAGGATAGGGCGGCAGAGGAGGAGGTGGAGGAGAAATACGGGCAAATCCCTCAGAAATCCCAAGAAATCCCTAAATCTCCTAGAATTCCCCCAAATGCCATATGCATCATTGTGTTTTGCATAATTGACATGCCATTTGGACGAGTAGTTGCCACGTAGTCATCATTGCTTTGCCACGTAATCACATCCAGATAGAATATTCTAACATTCGACAAAATCTTTCTACCATCAATTATATCGGTAACCTATTTAGCCTCATTTTAAAACATTGATACTTGATTTGACACTAAATGTTGTTTTCAGTGATGCATTTGACAATACTTAAGAAAATAGTGACCAAAGGTGTCTATGACCAAAAGTGTAGTTACTTTTTTGGTACTTTACTCTAGGCTGACCCCAAGTTGAGCTCATGCTCCAGGGCGTGGACCATCGATGCGGATGACATTATTAAAACAACCAGAAGAAAGAAGTCTTCCGGAAAAAGAGCAACTGAAAAAAAAAAAAACTAATACAATGGGAAAATGAAGAGAATTGACGGATAAAACTAATATAGCTAGACTTATGATCCTAACCTAGATGCAATCTATAAGTTTTACAACCCTCTCCAAAATCACTATGGTGCTGTACTATTACTGGATCCCCGACATCTGGAAGACTGTCCATAGATTGCAAGTTCTACGTTTATTTGGTTGAACTACCATTCAATTTAGGGTAAATCGGTCCTCGGCCTCCATGCAAAACATTTATAATCTATTACATATTAGTCCATAATCTTAAAAAGTAAAAGACTAACCGGACACAAAACTCTAATTTACAAAGAGGAAAATTGATAATTTAAATGGTTAATTAACTATAAAAAAATTATAGTTCAGATTAAATTTATGATAAGATAATTACCAAATATTTAGAATTCTCACGTATTCATCTAATATTATAATTCTCATATATCCATTTAATATCAACTTCTTAGATTCTAATTTAAACTGTTTGGTAACTATATCTTCATATAAATTAAATGTGTTATAATTTTTTATAGTTAATAAACCATTTAAATTATTAAATATGCAATGTAATAAAGGTTGAGGGCCAAGTTTTAATGATAATTAAAGGTTTGGGACTTTTAGTTCAACGTACACATTTATTTTAATATCCATAAGTTTAGTAAAAAAAAGTTATCCACATCCTCAAAATAAGTTATACATTCAAATCTTTATTGAAAAATTTAGACAAGAGAAATGGAAATTGGTTTGATATCCAAAGATCGCCTTAGGTAACGCATCATCTTTGTTTTGCATCCTCAATTTTCTCCTGTTCCATCCGTTGCATATGTCAGTTTTATCATGTCCACAGCCATTACAATTATGAAATTTGATACGCCACCATTTATAAAAAACATGCTCAGTGACCATGTTTCAGTCAGGATCTTGAATCTTCACTTTCTCCATATCAACCATTATATGGGCAACAATCCTAGTTTTCTTCGATGTGTGCTAAGCTGCCTTAATAGGAGTATAAGTTTGGCTAGTAAATTATCCTATTAAGAATAGATTAGATCAGAATGCTTCGCCTGGATAGGGACACCCCCAACTGCAGTCGCATGCCAAATATATTAATTTTCAAATGACTTGGTCTAGGAGAGAAAAAAAAATAAAAAAACAAAATAATGTATTTCGAAAAATGGGACATGAACTAATAGTTAGTAATTTAAGCTCAAGACATGCCACCAAGACAATTAGATCAGAATGTTGTTATTCCCAAGGGGTGAAGCTAGACAAAGTGATCATATGTCCCCTTGTTTGTTTCTCCTTGTGTGGAGAAGAAACTTTTTATCTGCATTACAAGTGTGCTATGCTGAAGCCGAACCACGTATTATTTGTTGATGATCTGACCAAGGTTATTAAAAACGTGTTTTAAAACGTAAAGTCGTACAACTTTGCATCTCTAAAAGCAAAATTAAAAACAACTCAAGTTGGAATATAAAAAATGATAAAAACAGGTAGAAATCTCACTTTACTTGTGAAATTGTAAAAGATGTAAGACTATATGACTTCAATCAAACAAAACTTAATGGGTTCAAAAACAAAACCCAAACTTGGGCTACCAGTCCATTAACCAACTGGCCACTTTCATGGATTTTATAACAAAGATGAAACTTACACCTTTATAACTCATCTCATTGCTCCTCTCTCTCCTCTGCCCATGTGGACTATCTACATTTCCTCCTCCTTATCTCTTTTATTCACTTCATCCATACTTCTAATAGAAATGAAAAAGCCATGTCCAAAGTCTATACAGCGGTTTGACATCAGCTCCTCTGCATTGCAGCTTCCTCTTCTAGAGAGCATGAGAGGCCCAAAGTGAACTTTGGTGGAAGATGAACTTCTTAAGATAAGTTAGATGATGTTATTTTATTTTTTCATCTTTATCAAAAAATTTTTTGTTAGTCTTACTACTCTATAACTTTTTACAATTTTATAACTATAGAAAAGCCAAAATAACTCGAGGCAATGGTGATTGATGGAGGAGCTAGAAAATGAGATGAGAATTTTGGCCAGAATGACAAATGAGAAAGTTTCAGCATTTTTGAAGTAGAGATCAAGTTTTTGAGGATTAAACAGGCAGTTTTCTATTTCTTTCTACAAGGTTTCCTTTTTTAAAAAAATTGTGACTAAATAAAGTTGAATTTACCACTAATTTTTTTATTTACTTGTACCTTTTCTGGAAGTCAGTTTATTAACCATTCTAGTTAACGTTAAAATATGGGGAAACAAATTCATGATTATAATTGTTCAATTAATTATTGTTAAACTTATTAAATTTTGTAAAAAGGTTAATTATCGATGGATTATTACATTTATATTATAAATTATTAGGTTATACATTTTCAATTAAAATTTTGAAACAATAATTTTTTTTACCACAAAAAGATATTTTTGCATGAAAACAAAAAGTGTCATTTAAGATAGAATCAGGATAAGAAAAACCTAAAATCCTATGCTCATGTAGTGTTCTCCGTCACGAACAAACATTCTCCGTCAAGAGCATGATAGAGATAGAACGTTCTTTGCTAGTTAGGACCCATTATGAGAAAGGTTAGAGACAAGAATGAAAAAAGAACTAAAGGTTAGGGACCATAATTGCAATTTACTCCTATCCTTACCATCCCATGCTCGACGTTTACAACTTATCAAATTTGTGGTTTTTATTGCCGGGTTTACTAGTCTTAAATAATTCTTATGCCTACTTTGGTGTTTAAACGAACGTTATAAAATCCGGGTTTCTAACTTAAGTCATTTTGGTTTTTCTATAACCCAAAGTCATAAAAAATTGTATAGTCATAAGATTCTATAAAAAAATTTTTAAAAAAGAATGACAAATATAATAATCTAAATTATCTTAGAAAGTTTATATTATAGAATATTTTTACTTACCAATACTGTATTACCATTAAAAAGTTTAAAATCCATAAACATACAATACAAGAAAAACAAGTTCTACAATCCACAATTCATAATGAGAAATTTAGAATATTTCAATTATCTAAAGGAACACATGAAGTATCATAAATTTATGATAGTATCAATATTATTATTTTCAAAGTTCATATCTTCATCTTTTTCTCTTGAAATTTCATCATTTGATATGTCAAAACTTATTTATGCAAACACTTGTATCTTCATTGACATATACTTTAATTGTAGCTAGACCTGCATAAATTTGATACCCAAGGTTATTAAAGTAACAGTTGAAGGAGAGCAATCAACCAACACTAGAGTTTGACCAAAAAATATAAAATACAAGAGATGGTTCATGTTTTATTTTTTTATTATCTTTAAATTTCTTGTTTGTTTTAAGTCTAAGTGGGTTGGGTTTGATTGTATAAAGATTGAATTAGCAATATATTTATATATCTTCAACTTGTTATCATTTTTCAATCCAACTTCAGTAAATTTGACTTAATAATGTAAAAACATAAAATATTAAAATTTCTAAGTTTCTAAGAGTAAAGCCGAGACTTTATCCATTTTTACCTACATATAAGTTTCTACTAAGACTTGAAATGTTTTTTGTTTTCAAAGTCATAGAAATATAAAGAATCAAGTCTAGACTTTAGTAACCACGATTTAAACTATTGATAAAATCACTCTAGATGGTAGGAGATGAAAGGGAGACTAGGAATATTAGTGAATGTAGAATTGCAACAAAAGAAGGTCTTCAAGAATGGGGAGTGCAGTTGTTAGATATTCTTTGTCTGGTTTGCAGCAACAGCGTGGAGACTTTATATCATGTAGTCTTCACTTGTAATCATGTCTTTCAGGCGTGGCCTAACATATATCTATGGTGGAACTTTGTCTGGGCCATCTGGTGTTTGGTTTTCAGAGTTACTGTACAATCAACAATAGGGGCAGTTGAGAAAGAAGGAATACTTACCGGTTTTGAAAGCTGTACTTATGGTCACCGCTTGAATAATCTGGAATAGGAGAAATGTAAAAATTTTTCAAGATAAGGTATTTGATATTTTGGAAATTATTGAAGATGTAAAAATTTTGGCTTTTTCATGGGTTGTAAATAGGTGTACGAAGCTAAAAAGAGACACAAATATAAAGGAAATTTAAGTGCACAACTAATGAGAACTTTAATTTTCAGGATATAAAAAAATGTGAAAATTAAGACGTACTGGGTTATCACTGAAGAATCGAGTGATAGTCTCCTTGATGAAAGATGCCTCTTTGAACATACTGCGGAAGATATGATTTGTTGTGAATACCCAAGATCAGATATTTAATTAACTTGAAAATACAAGTAACTAAATATGCTGGTTCATACCCAATACTCGACCATAATTCTCTTCTTGGTGATAGAGAACTGTGTAGGATGAAATATAATAAGTAGAGCCTCCAGAAATTGTATTCATAACTTCTATATGCACAATTCTATTGCCCTTTATTTATAGGGGATGCATTGGCACTTATGGAGGGTCATAACCCTTCATAAAAGAGTCACAACTCTTCATAAAAAGTTGTACTGCTTCACCAAGAGGTGCCTTTATCCATCCATAACTTCTTCCCTTAAAATAAGGCAATAATTGCCCTTAGAAGAGATGTGTTGGTTTGGCCATCGAGTCACAACTCTTCTAAGAGCTGTGTCTTCTTAAATCAAGGCCATAACCACATTCTAAAGTTTGTTAAATTCCCCTAAAATATGACCATTCACTAAAAGTCATGTTATTTCACTAACCAGGATAGTTATGATGCATAACTACATTCCCAAGGGTCATATATATTGAGATAGACATATCCTTTCATCTAATGGTCATATCCCTTCATAATATGAGTAGTTATGGGGTGGTTATTAAGTAATTACCCCATGTGTTAGTTGCACATATACATGTCATAACATTAAGCAATTGTAAAACACGTATATCTTAGAGCGTCTGTGGAATTTAGTAATCACTCTTGCGAACTAAATTTCAACAGCTCCCACTTGCGCTAGATATACTTTATGGAACACAGGGATAATGGTTAAGGAACACCTGAAACCCACTATGACAAAAGAGAAACTGATATATGCAAGTTTGGGCGTGTGACCTTAAGCATCATAACAAATCTCCTCACTATGTAGTGGTTAAACATACATAGGAGAATTGTCTTCACCACAAATCCTTGAACTAATCAACGATCCTTGAACAAATCAAGGTTCCTTAATGACACATATATCATTTAATCTTGCCCATATACCTCAAGACTTTGTTGATACATAGTTTGCCTAGAACATGTCTCTTTTATGAGTTTACTAATAAACTCTCTATCATGTACTAAACTTGATATGCATCCATCTTTAAGTCACTTAATACTTGACTCGTGTAGTACACTAAGTAGTACAATATTACATCAAGTACTACTTATGAGTGCTTGTATTCAAGTATAGATGACATTGTATCAACTACTTAACTTGTAACACATACAATCAGATTGTAATTTGTAACAATTTACAAACGCATTATAAAGTCTTTCCTATTGCACTCATTATATAGTAACTTAAAATGTAGTGATTACTCAATAAGGAATATATCTGGCTGCATTACCATAGTAATAGAAAGCTCACCAATGTAATACTATCATTTCAAATCACTAAATAGTTGTCAATAGTGAGTAGGGGCATAGTGAAAGAAACTCACACATAAGTAAGGTAAGAGAAAACTTATTTATTTTCTTATTATGGTCAATTTGACAAGTCAAAAGATACACAAGATATGTACACGTGCTATGGTATATTAGTGTACACAATCATAATGTTTGACAACCACAATTTAGGAGGTGTCCATCTCCCTCTCAAACATTGTTTGTGTGACTCCATGTGGACTCCCACTAGGAGCATATGTCCTTAACAAACCATGCAAGAGTCAAACTTCTCACATATGAGAAATCCAACTGGTCATATAGGTTAGGATGTATGTGTGGGCCTACAAATTAGGTGTGACTAACATGTTACCTTGATCTTGGACAAATAATTTAGATCAAGATGACCTTTATGCCAAAGTTCTCACAAATTGGATTATGTGGCTCCTACTTGAATGTAATTTTTTATTAAGTCACATATGACTAATTTAAGTAACGACTTACATTGAAGACTTTAGCGGTCTCATCCTTATTCAAACTCCAAGAACAAGGGCAGGTTATTTGTGTGAAAAAACCAACCTTCAACCTATGTCTGGACATATATTTGACTTTTTTTGTGATATAAGCTATATATATGATGATATGTATGACACACATGTAATACAACCATCATATAAGTATATGTACACATATGATAAACATGCGCTACACATATGTAGTGAGATTTATCATATCTTCATAACAAAAAGAGACACAAATATGAAGTTAATCCAACTAGTTAGTTAAACCAACACTAACTTCATTTCCATCTATTACACTTTAATAGTTATATCATGGGCTTTTTATATTTTCATGACATATGAACACCGATAATGCATAGACTACTACTAAGATAGTTCAACGCCAAAACTATCACTAAGATAGTGCTTAGTTTACATGAGTCACTAATGACCTTTATATTTCATGAAAATAAGCTACTTGACTATCTTAGTTTACATGAGTCACTAATGACCCTTATATTTCATGAAAATAAGCTACTTTGTATGGAAACAAGTAGCACACAAATAAATTGCTTTATATAAAGCAATTTCTTTTGCACAAAGCAAGATGATATAACTAAATGTAGATGTGTTTTCATCTCTAAACTTCACCATATTTTAGTGTAATAATGTTAACTTAATAACATTTATTGTTGTTTCATTACATCTGAATGATCTAATATGATATATATTGTATACTAATATGGTTCTTAGGATGGATTTAAAATGAATACTTGAACTAATTATCCTAATCAACTTGGCTAACATTTGATCATGTACACCTAATGATATATGTTAGACTTAAATGGGGAACTAATCCAAACTCTTCCATTCTAAAAGAAGTGCTCAAGGGGTTGTGAGTAACAACCATAAGTTAGACTTGAAGTATGGCTCAAGAACAAAATGGCTATTTCTGCATTATCTCAAACCAAGTTTAAGATTGCATATAAGGTACTTTGAGACCTTAATCTTGAAGCATATTATACTATACAGTCTTTAGACTATTTTATGAGTTCAATGCTAGAATTCATGAAAAATTATATGATTTTCATGGAAACTTCCTCACCATTTGGAGAAGTTTATGCTTATCATCCACTAGATATATGCTCACATCCAAATCTAACTTTGTTACTATAATGGACCGTGTGGATACAAATTCCATTAAAAGTGTGAAGTTATCCGCCCATTGATCTTCAATTTTTAGATATAACCTCATTAAGCCCCTATTGTGTTTAGGATCAACTAACGATACTTAGAACTAAATAGCTCTCATGTAGCCTCTTTGTCTAAATGAAAGATCATCAAAATTGATGTCTAGATTATCCTTTTATGGCAATTCTGTATTTCTAATTTGACCAATTAAAGAGCCAATTTCACTTATGAAAGTTCAATTGATTTAGGATTTATGTCAAATTAGTGGATTCGGCATGAGGTGCATAACCTCATACCTTAAACTCATTTCTTGATCACCTTGATCTTGCATTTATGTTAGATGCAAAATCCATTAATATGACTAACATATGGTTTTGATAAGATACTGAATGATCAAGAACATGAAAAAACTAAATATCTTAGTAAGCCTTGGACCATTTCTTCTCGAAAGAAGAAAATCATAAGCACTATGTATATTAAGGTGTCCAAATAAGAAAATTAAAAATAACATTCATAATCACTAGCCTTTTAGAGCTTAACTAAGATGACATCTTTCCAAAATTCAAGATTATGATCCTCTACACATTTCATGTCCATTAACATTCTTCTTTAAATGTTAATTTGTTGTTTAGGAAGAAATGTTTTCTTCTTCTTGGAACATACAAGCTACAAGAGTGACAATGACATTAAAATCAAACTTTTACAGCCCTTTAGATGTTAAAGTTTGTTAAGAGGGTCATGTAGTCATATCACAGTAGGTACAACATTAACTAACATTAGAAGACATTTCATTCTAACTTTGTGAATGACCATAAACAATATATTCTCTACAATAGGAGATATTCAAATTAGAATATTTCTTGTTCACAAAGAATACATAATTCTTGTTAACGCTTTCCAACTTAGTTGAAATATGTGTATGCATTGGCTACCTTTATATCTATATACACACTACTTGAATCTTATTGATAATTACTTCATACTCATGATCAGATCATGACTACATGATCAGTCAAGCTCATATTCACACTTTGCCAAAATGTTAAGAATCAAGTAAAAAAATTGCATCAAAATGCATAATGTCAATTTTAGACATTACTTGGTTTATTTATATCAAGACAATACCAAGTGTGCCGCCCTCTCAACCAAAATCAACCATTTTTTTTGTGTGGTATAGTTATCTACTTGAACATCTCAAGATACACTAACAAGGAAAAAACATCTTGATCTTGTACATTTGCATGATCATTTTGGCATTTGAAAGGTATTGAGTCATCGTGTTGTAGGCCTATTTCCTGATGATGATCATCAATCTAACTATCATAACCACAATCACGATGATTTTGATGACCAACTTCTTTATGTTCAAGAAATGGTGGTAGCAACATATTTGTCATTGGTCTCAACTATTCCCATACAAAATAGGTTGTATCCAATGCTCATTGAGCATTAGATCATACAAACCCAAAACCTTTTCCAAGGAACATGTTTTATGAAGTAAAATTTAAGTGATTACATTTAGAATTTAATCTAGACTTGATGTTCATTGAACCTCAAAAGATTCTAAGTAAATTGCCTCAAAGGCTTGTCAATTAAAACACTTTCAAAACATGGCCAATCCTAGTTATTTGGCACATATGCAAAGTAAATATATTTGTAAGGCTACTTCAAAAAAAGAACCAAGTGAACCACTTATGACACACTAGCATTTTTTCTTAGCCTAAATGTGTATTACCAGAATATTACTTTTGATATCCTAGTAAAAAAAACTTACTAGAATTTATGTAAAAATTAGTCATTAAGACCATATGGCTATAATTTAAGAAACAATGAATTATTATCATTATTACTAAGATAAAACATCATGTATACAGAAAATTTACATGGCAAGCAAGATTTGTACAAAGAATTTAAGAGACACACATTCTGTTTAACTAAGTTTATATTACACAACTAATGTGTATTTTTCACTAAAGAGTCTCACATGACCAGCTTTTCATTTTCAAACTTGAAGTTTTGTTTACCATAGACACATATGTCCTTCTAAATAATTCTTCTCATGATAAATGTGAGTTTTGACCCCTAAATCACCAATTCTCAAAGAATTTTGATTCGGCCCAAATGTATATACTACATATAATGACACGACTGCCCTTGGCTTTACCCAGGAAGCCTGTGAGAATGGGTTTCACCGTGGTTGCAATTGGCTAGTTATATATATGTGTGAATTAAAACTTCATGTTGCTAATTGATTAACTTAGAAATGCAACTCTACATGCACTTTTTCTTTGGCTTGAGCAACTGGAAACCATAAAGCAATCACATGGTCGAGGCATCTTTTCATAGAAATCAAGTTCAAGTAGTCAAAGCATATATAATCAACATTTGTATTATCATTACTATATATAATAACCATGTGAGGTTATTCAACAAAAGTAGACTAATGCCCTTTACCCAAGAGCAACCCTAGAGTCTAAAGCTTCAAACATGAACATAGGAGGCAATTAGGCACACAACATATACAAGCCTCTACTAAAATCCTCCTAACTAACTCTCACCTTGGAGATGAGTCCTAGTGGTGAGTCATAAAATTTTATCCTTGTGCTGCTAGCCTCTGTGGCCAAGAAGAATACTATAGTTCGTATTGTTACTTCATCGACAAGTAATTAAGAAAACTAGAATAATGAAGATTCTTATAGAAAAATACCTGTAACAAAAGACTACTGCGATAATCCTCAGTAGTTATCGAGCTCAACACGGTCAGAATTTGCACAACATAAATTAGGGAGTGAGAATTCGTGAATTCTCAGTAAGGGTCTACACCTACAAGAAAGATACTAAGGACAACACATATATTATCATATGTAATTTGCTGTGAGCTCATATAGCATGAGGCTAAACCTATGCACATACATTTCAGCCACATAGGACTTGTCCTCAACCTAGTCCTTAAACTATAAGGTGGAGCCTTGTCTTCTAGTAAGCATAGCTTACTTGCCTAACCAGTGATAAATCATGAGTTGAAACTCCCTTATGTTGTACAGGGGCTCTGTGGTGGGGCTATTGTCAACTAGGCTATGAAGACCCACTACAACATAAGACCCGCTAGGTGCACTAAGGTTTCACATTGTAACATCGTGGTTAACTACACGACTAGGTTGCCAATGATACTAAACCTTTCACCTGAGCTAGTAATACTTAGTTGTGGCCCTTTATTACCTTGTTTTCTTGCTTATGGTGTAAGTAACCATAAAGAAAACTCCTAGGTCTAGGAGAAGTTTAGAAGTCTCGGAGTACCCTCAAAATACTTAGCTGCCTAGGTATCCTAAGAACCCCCTTAGACTTCCCTTCAAACCTCCTAGTAAAATTGGAAAATTCAGCCAACATAACTGTAGCGATGCGTTGCCACAGTTGTCAACGCTTTGACACTTTTTTGAGGTGCTAGCGATGTGTCCCTGGTATTGGCGATGTACGATTGCCAAAATTTACCAATTTTGCTGCTATGACCATGGTTTTTAATTCCATACCGTACCGGCCGGTACCGGAGAAAAAATGGAACAGAATAGGCTGGAGGCATCTCGGATTATATATCGGACTGTACCAGTTCGTACCAGATGTCTCGGTGTACCAGTGACTCCGGTGTACCAGTTCTATGCAGTACAGACTGTAGGAAACGTAAAAAAAATAGGGGAAAATGCTAAGAAACCTAAATTCCTAATTCATTTCATTCTGCCTTCGTTGAATTGTACCGGTTTTATGATGTTCAAAGCTTATGTTTTGCCTTCGTTGATGTTTTCCAACCAGTGATGCTTCGTGTAAGTCTGCTCTTTGATAATTTTAGGTTAAACTTGAATTGGAACTTGGAAGTTGAGACATTTTAGTGTATTGTTATGTTTTATGTGTTATTTGAGACCTTATATGTTGAATATTGAGACTTTAAATATGGTGGTGTATCACTTGTTGATATGTTCTTTTTATATGTATGTGATTTATATATATATGTATAAAATTTATTATAGACCGATACATCCGAAACATACCACCGAGACAATTTCGGTACCCGAGACTGTACCGTACCATTAAAAAAATGGTACAGCTTCCGGTACGAGATTTAAAACCTTGGCTATGACCTTTAAAGACTTACCCAACATATTAAACATGCTTAGATGGCCTTCAAACTTCACATACCTATAAACACATGTTGTAAAGACCATAACCGACTATCACAAGCATTCCTATAATGCATTATAACGTCATTCCATGTTCCACAAACCTAGTAGTTCACCATGATCAAACTAGCCCACTAACGCTATTGCCAAATCTACTGGATTTCATCAAGCAAACACAACTCAATAGCATTAATCAAACTTGAAAACATAACTCACTTACCTTAGCTTTAACTCACAAGAAAGAATGAATCAACCTTTCCTAAAAAATCCGAGTTTCACAAAGTTATTCCTAGTTCCAAGTAACCAAATGCACAAAACATACAATTACTAACTTTTAACCAAAACCAAAGCTCCCAATCAACTAATAAAAAAGAATTCACCAAGAAATCACAAGTTACCTCGCATAAAAAATAAAGGATGATGGTAAACATGGTTCCAAGCTCCAAAAACATGAAATTTCTCTTGGAACAAGCTTCTTATAGCTTATACTCCCTTGATAGCTTTAAATTTCACCAAAATCCTTTCATTTTGGGCATGAATTGATGAAGAAATGGTAAAGAGAAGGATGAACTCAGGTTTTAGGATGAAAATGGAAGCCAACCTTGCCTTTACCAATATTTATACCCACTTCAAACCTAAGCAACCAAAGTATTTAAAAAGTTACAAATAAACCCCATTCTTTTGGTAACTTTAGTCAAACTTGGTCAAATCATGTTTATTTGAACTAAACTTGGGTTAAAGGCAAAGGTTAGGTTATACAAACTCATTTTTTAACACTAGAGACCCAGCCTGCCCCTTTGGGATGTAAAATTACCATTTTGCCCCAGAACCTTATTTAGCGCTTTAACCTTCTAAGAACTCAGTGAACTTTCCTAAACTTACCTATTCTCGCTATGTGAGCTTGAAATGAGGTTCCAAACTAAGTTTCAAATACTTTACCTTTCTCGATCAAGCTTCCCATTAGGAGGACCGTAACATTCTTTCATCCTTCTGGAATTTGGTCCTCCAAATTCCGTTGCAACTGAGGAAATACACTATGATACCTTTTCAGTATATCTTGCCCCGTATCCCAAGTAGCTTCCTCTTCACTATGGTTTGACAGAAGGTTCTTAACTATTGGATTCCACTTAGTTTGGAGTTTCTTAACTTGCCTATTGAGGATCTTAATGGGCCTCTCCTCATAGGTCAAGTCATCCTAAATGGGATTCGCTGAATGGCTGACTACCTATCCCGGATCAACCATACATTTTTTTAGAAGACTAACGTGAAACACGTTATGCACTTGGGATAAGTTGGGTGGTAATGCCAACCAATATGCCACCTTACCTACTTTTTCCAAAATCTTGTAGGGTCCAATATACTTAAGGGCCAACTTACCCCTCTGCCCAAATTGGGCTACTCCCTCAATAGGAGATAGTTTGAGAAGTACTTTATCACCAACATCAAAAATCAATTCTTGTCTCCTCAGATTTGCATACTTGGTCTGTCAGACATTGGCTGCTCTAATCCATTTCTAGATCAACTTGATCATAGCTATGGTGTCAGCTATAATCTCAGGACCGACAACTACCTTATCTGAAGGGTCTACCCAACAATGGGGCGTCATGCAGCGCCTACCATACAAAGCCTTGTATGGTGCCATACCTATAACAATTTGATAACTACTATTGTAAGCAAACTCTATAAGTGGTAAGTGTTGGTCCCAATCACCTCTGAAGTCAATGGCACATATACGTAACATATCTTCCAGATTCTGAATCGCCCTCTTAGACTGTCCATCAGTCTGAGGATGAAAGACAGTACTGAGACTAACCTTACTTCACAATGCCTCTTGGAAAGCATTCCAGAATCTTGATACAAACCGGAGATCCCTTTCAGATATGATATGATCTGGTATACCTTGCAGTCTCATGATATCCTTAATATACAACTAAGCCAACCTCTCCAATGTATAGGTAATCTTTATGGGTATAAAGTGCACCGACTTAGTCAACTTATCGACCATTATCCACACCGAATTGTGTTGGCTTCAGGTATTTGGTAACCTAACTAGAAAGTTCATTGTGATGGATCCCTACTTCTTCTCCAGTAGTGGTAGGCTTTGGAGAGTACCTGCTACTTAGTCAACCTGTCGACCACTACCCACACCGAATTGTGTTGGCTTCGGGTATTTGGTAACCTAACTAGAAAGTCCATTGTGATAGATCCCTACTTTTTCTCTAGTAGTAGTAGGCTTTGGAGAGTACCGGCCAGCTTCTGATGCTTAAACTTTTACCATTTGGCATGTCAAACACTTAGCTACATGTCCAGCTACATCCTTCTTGAGTCCCAACCACCAAAAGTGTGTCTTCATGTCATGATACATCTTACTAACACCAGGGTTAATATTTAACCTACTACTATGTGCCTCCCGTAAGACTTACTGCCTAAGTCCATCCACATTTGGCACATAGAGTCGATCCCCATGGTGTAGTATTCCATCCTTGTACTGAACTCTTTCCTCAAGACACCAAGCGTCTCCTCGCCTGAAATCTTTTCAACAATGGATCCCTGTTTTGGGATTCCTTCACCTTAGCCAACCATGCTAACTAAATCTCAAAAGTGTAGGCTAAGGATCTTTCTTGGTCTTGCTAGAGCTCATGCAAAGCTAAGAAATAATCCCCCGAGGAGCTTGTAGCCTGATCCTTAGACAAGAGCACTCCAGTGTATTTCCGACTAAGAGCATCTACCACCACATTTCCTTTCCCAGTATAATACTCAATCGAACAGTCAAAGTCTTTTATGTACTCGATCCACCAACGTTGCCTCATGTTCAACTCTTCCTAAGTGACAAGTACTTTAAACTCTTGTGGTCAGTGAAAATCCAGAATGATCTCCCTGTTACCACCTCACAAAAATAGGAGAATTACAAAGTGTGGCATAATAGTAAAAAACTATTATATTGTGTAATTCTCTTCATAGTGATTGAATTATGAAGGGTGAAAGGTATAATGAAAACCTCCTTAAAAGTGTTCTAAGTTAGTAACTTGGCTTCCAAGAAAAGCCTTAAGGATTGCTTGTTTGTCAAGCAACCTATGGACTTTTTTGTAAGGTTTTGGAAATTCAGGTACTTAATTGCAAGACTCTCAAGAAAGAGCTTTGGAGAGTTATGGGAAGGATATGAATGGTATAAAAGTGCTAGTGGAGGACCAAATTGCTCATGGAAGACAAGTTTGGATAAAGGAAACACTAAAGGCATTAAGGATCTAAATGTCCTAGTGTAAACCTTAAGGTGTTCAAGCTTTTGACTAAAGTCAAAGTGTGAGATTGTGGAATTATCCCACCATAGGGGAGGTAGCCAAGGCTTGTTAAATGGGTCAAAAATGTTCGGCACATGAGTACCAATAAGTTTAAGACAAAGAAACCATGCTTATGGGTAAAGAAAATGACATAAAGCATGACTAAGGCTAATAAAGGTGTTTACTGGCCTAAAGCTAATTTAAGAACCCTAACTTGAATTTTCTTCTCCCATATTTGACCCATATAGCCACCACCCTCGTCCACACTTCTTCCATAGCTCCTTCATAGCCACCATACCTCCAAGATTGAAATTGAAGGCAAAAGGAAGCAATTGGAAGCAAACTAGAACTATTGCTTAAGTACTTCAAGGATCAAGCTTCAAATTTGGCCTACTCATTTTGGTAAGGGTTCTCTTGCTCCGATGGGTTGTTTTATGTATTTTCAAGCAACCATGTAGCTAGGACTAAGCTTGGAAGAAAGCCATGAGCTTGATGAACCAAGCTTAGTGTGGGGAGTGCACTTATTGAAGGTTTTGTGACCTAGTGTGAAGTGCACAAAATGGTAGTGAAATGAGGGTTTCTAGAGCCCAAAGTTAGCACTAACTAGTGTTAAAATCCTCCTATGACCAAGAATTAGCTTAAGGAGGGCTTTCATAGTGATTTATTTATGTTTATTACATGTTTTATGGACTAACCTATGGTTTATGTTGCTGCCACATTTCATGTGTTTGTTGGTTGTGAATGGCTGCTACATTTGGTTGCTATATCTTGTATATATGCATTGTGATTTTGTGTTTTAGTGTCTTTGGATGCAAGTTTTGATGATGGTTACATTGGCTATTGAATTCAAGTGCTACCCTTACTAAGTTTCTCAATAAAACTTACTCCCTTCAATTCTATCATTTTAGGTCTAGCTGAATGATCACCTTCAAACTAACCTTTGTGGTTTGAGTTTTACCCTAAATTTTTAGGTACTTAAAATTTCATATGTCTAGTTATGATCTGGAAAGTTTGGTGATTTTAGAAGCACATTTGGTATGTTAATGGTGGTGCTTATTGTGTTATGCAGCAGCTGTCCAACATCCTATTCTAGAGTCCATTGTGGCTTAGGCACTCCTGTAAATTAGGGTGTGTATTTAGCCGAGTGAAGACCATTTTGTAGTACATCTATGCATTTCCATGTAGTGTATGTAAAATGAGACAATTATTTGAACATTTGAGTAATGTTTTGGCTATGTATGTGATGTGGTGCAAAGCTGCTTAAGTGTGAATGATAGGCTGCTTACTTTTGAATTATGTTTTGGTGACATAAAGTTGCTAGATGCAAGATAATTTATTTCCCATGTGTATTAGACATGTGTGGGGTAGCCTTAGAGGGCTTTCCCTTTGTGAATAAAGTGTTTGCACACTTATGAAATTTTGTATGGGCAAAATGGTCATAAAGTGACTAGAATTTTGATTCTGCACTCAAAGTTCTATAACTCCCTGTGTAAAATGATTCTTGAAATGAAATTTTGACCACACCTAGAGGACATCTGGAGGTTTAAGTAGGATTTGTAATTTTAGAATTTAGAGACTTGTATCCAAAGATATGATGTTGTAAAATTGGCTAAGTTACTGTTCATTTGGTCAGATTTTTGTAACCAAATTTGAAAATCCATAACTTGGTCCATAGGTGGGCTATTATGTAAAAAGAAATTCCTTGGTTTTCTCTAAACCTCTACTTGGTAATGGAGCAAAGAAAATAGGGAGTTACTGTTGGGTTTCGGGAGCCAAACAGCGCAGCGAAATTTAACAGAAACCCTCCAGGATCCAAGTGAAACGGGGTAAACCGCGTGTTCGAAAATTTTCATACCTAATTTTCGATTGAGATCTCTCACTCAACTGTAGAGTTGAATCACAAAACCTGAACAGTTGACATGTTCAGGCTCTCTATGGTATCCACACGAGCCTCTCGGGATCACCACGCTTCCACCACATCCCGGTAGATGCGTTTCTCTTGCGCTCGCAGTGCTAGCTTGCGTCCTCCAAGGAATTGCAAGAGAAGAGTGCGGCTATCCTTTTTGGAAGCTAGGGCAAGGAGACCTGTGAATTTCTCACTTAAAAGTTGTATTTATAGTGAGACTCAACTTCCAGGCCTAATAGGTTTCAAAGCCCTAATCCAATTAGGATTTAATTTCGGGCTTAATAATGGCTCAACTCCTTGGCCCATTATTAATACGAAATTAAAGTGAAACCATAACCCAAATAATTAGCCCATGCACTCTAATGATCCAAAATGTTCTATGTGTGCGACCCAATAGGCTCCTATCACGTTGGCAATGATCATAAATCACATTTATGATCATAAGCAATGAACGGTGTCTAGCAACACATCATTGCTACCCAAGTGACAAGATTGTCGATGATTCGACTATACCTTTATGATCATCACCGATATATGCCATTGTCCCTTTGTCCAAGATATCAAGACTAAGCACGAGACATGGAATGTGTCACTCTCGTATAGCCCAATCTTTGGTTTCTTGATTACCGAGTAGACTAACTTAAACTGATGACATTGATATCGCATATCAACTCATCCGAGCATGGCCATGCATTTTCTAAGTCTCACTCTATCAAGGGGCCCGAAGATATCGCTCCCGTTACATAGGAGGGATAAATCCCATCTTGATCATACAAATCCCTCCGCATGATATGTGACATACCCAATGACCTCCTTCAAGTTCACTCAGTTACGAGCAACAAAGGAAAGTATCAAAGTATGTGACTCACATGTAGGGAACCTTGATGATCTTAGGTCGAAGGACTACATATACCCTGATCACTATGGGAATCACTTATGACACTCATATAACGATCCATGTAGTGTTCTCATGGTGGGTCGGTCCAGCACACAAGTTCTCCAACTTGTACCCATATGTAGACTACATATCTCATATTAGTCTCCACATATGCTAGTCGTTATGTATTATTGCAACCCGCTCCACAATAATACTAGACCAGGGACTTTTAAGAATATCATTATTCTAGGGTTACAATTATGTTTGTTAAGTTACGCAGGAACAAAACAACAAACATAATTGCTGGATTAATGCCTTAATAAAATATCATGACTCAATGTGCAAAAATACAATCATCTCATGACTGGCTTTTGGGCACAACACTAACAGTTACATGGCTAGAAAGATACAGTTTGTTAGTGGAAGTTATAGGTGCAATGGATGGTCACTAGAACTTAACAGGATTGCCGAATGTGTAGAAGCCAAAACTAAGACTTGTGCTAGTGTTTTCCTTCTTAGCTACCATAGTGTGCACAAATGTAAATATATGTGTTATGGTTACACCAATATGCATGTATTTACATAGTGCTCAAGAGAGTCACTTGAGTATGTACACTAGGGGTGTTGTTATGATGATCAACAGGACACACCAATCATGGGAGTTTAAATGCACAGTTTTTGCTCCAAAGCTTGAGTCGAACACTACCATCGCTAGCTCAAGGTCATGAACTGGGTAGTTTAACTCATTAGGCCTTAACTGCCTGGAGCTATAAGCGATCACGTTATTTTCCTGCATCAACACACATCCCAAACCAGAACCCAATGCATCTGTATACATTGTAAAGGCCTTGTTTGGGTCTGGCAAAATGAGTATCGGTGCACTCGTCAACCTCTTCTTTAGTTCCAAGTAAGCCTCTTCACACTTTGGTGTCCAATCAAACTTCTAAGCTTTATTGGTCAAGGCTATCAATGGTGTCGCTATCATAGAGAATTTCTCTATAAATCTCCTATAGTAACTTGCCAAGCCCAATAAACTCCTGACTTTTGTAACTATAGTTGGCCTCTTCCATTTGATTATTGCCTAAACCTTCTCAAGGTCGACCGACAACCCTTGAGAACTTATGATGTGTCCTAAAACAGTATCCTCTCAGACCAAAACTCACGCTTAGACAACTTTGCATAGTACTGATTATCCTTCAACACTTGCAAAACTGTTCTAAGGTGATCATCATGCTCCTGTGCAGACTGTGAGTATATCAAGATATCATCAACAAAGACTTCAACAAATTGATCCAAGAATAGTCTGAAAATCCTATTCATGGCTTCCAGGAATACTGCCGGGGCGTTGGTCACACCAAACGGCATAACTGTATACTTGTAATGCCTGTATCTTGTCCTGAAGGCTACCTTCGGGATATCTGCCTCCTTAACTCTGATCTGGAAGTATCTAGACTAGAGGTCAATCTTAGAAAACACCTTCACTCCCTTCAACCTATCAAATAAGTCATTAATCCTAGGAAGTGGATACTTGTTCTTAAATGTTATAGTATTCAATTTTTTATAGTCGATGCATAGTCTCAAAGTTCCATCCTTCTTCTTCACAAACAACATTGGGGCTCCCCATGGTGATACACTAGGCCTTATAAAGCCTTTCTCTAGCATCTCTTCCAACTGCTTCTTTAGCTCATCCATTTCAGGAGATGACATTTGAAAAGGAGGTATTGAAATCGGTTCTATGCTAGGTTGGAGGTGAAGGGAAACCTCAGTATCTCACTTGGGTGGTAACCCAGGCAAATCCACTGGGAACCTCAGGAAATTGATTGGCGATAGGACTTTCCTCAAGTTCCTCTTCTACGTGTTAGTGTTGTGCCCAAAAGCCAATCATGAGAAGATTGTATTTTGGAGATTGAGGCATGATATTTTATTGAGGTATTAATCCAGTAATTATGTTTGTTGTTTTGTTTCTATGTAACATAATAAACATAATTATAACCCTAGAATAATGATATTCTTAAATGTCCCTAGTCTAGTATTATCATGGAGCGGGTTGCAATAATACGTAAAGACTAGCATATGTGGAGAATAATATAAGATATGTAGTCTAAATATGGGTACAAGTTGGAAAACTTGTGTACTGAACCAACCCACCATGAGAAAGCTACATGGATCATTATATGAGTATCATAAGTGATTTTCATAGTGATCATGATATATGTAGTCTTTTGACCTAAGATCATCAAGGTTTCCTACATGTGAGTCATATACTTTGATACTTCACTTTGTTGCTCATAACTAAGTGAACTTGAAGGAGGTCATTCGGCGTTAGGCGCAAAATTCAATGGTCAAAGTTGTTGACTTTTCGACAACTTTGACCACAAATTACTTGCATTTCTTTGATTCTCTCTTAGTATTTTCTTGTTTTGCTTGGCTTTCTACAAGTTGGATGGCGTTGTGGATGTAGCCAAGGTTGTTAAAATGCGATTTGGATCGTAGGGTCGCACGATCCTACGATTTAGATCCAAAAAAGCTATTTGAATCGTAGTAAGATCGATGGTGTTGTAGGATCGCAGTGGTATCACGTTTTAAAGCATAAGATCTTAGGCAAGGATGATCCTACCGATCCCAGGCTTCCTTTGTTCCTCTTGCTTCATCACTGGCCGATTGATCATCATCTTGCTCCATTGAAATCAGGCTTTCTCTGTCACTCCAGCCGATGGATCAAACTCACTTTGCTCTAAATTTTTTTTCTACTGGATGCTCAAATAATTGAGTTTCTCTTGTTTGATCAAAGTTAGTCAAAGTTTGGCTTTTGAATGGTAAGAAATTTCGGTGAGATGAGAAAGGACGATGAGAGTCTGGGAGAGGAAGATGAAAGTTAAATAGAGGGAGAGAGAAAGAGAGAGAATGCTGCAAGAGAGGGAAGGTGAATGAGGGATAAGATGAGAGAGACAGGGAGATGAGAAAAGAAACAATCTTTCAGTCAACATGTTTTCCCTCTCATTAATTAGTAGTATTTAATTTTTTTTATTTTTATCAAATCCCAAGACATGATAAATATAAATATGGAAAGAAAAATAGGCTTGGTCAAAAGTAAAAAAGAAAAAAATTAATTAGTGGGAATAATTTTTGAAGACTTTAGCTAAATAAAAATAAAAAAGATTAATGAAATAAAAAAAATGGGGTAATAATTTTTAAATGAGAATTTTTACATTGTTATGACATTCCAATTTTACGTAAGCGTCCAATATAATTGATCTTTTACATGAACTATATTATTTAAATTTAAAATTTTAGATTTTGGTATAATCTTACGATCCATGATCCGATCTTGCGATCTCGATCTTGCACAACAAAAAACGATACAGGGTAAGATCCTGATCTTAACAACCTTGGATGTAGCGATTTGGAGTGGAATTGAGCGATACGAAGCTTGGACATGCAAAATTGATGCAGATGAAATAAAGCGTTGGCGATGCATTGCCAACGTTACTAGCGTTCTGTCGATTTTTTCAAATTGGTGACACGTCATTGCCAACTCGACCCAGTTGGCGACGCGTCACCAACCTCTCCTCTGTTTCGCCCAAGCCTCATAATTTTGATGGTCCCCCACACCTTCTCACCTGATGACCTATCCTTGGAAAAGGGATTTCTATCCTTTTAGGGTTTGGAAGCCAAAAGAATGGGTAAGGAGGCCTTGGGTATAAATAGTTGGAGGAAATGAAGAGCTCATCATCAACCTTGGCAAACTCTTCATCTCATCTCATCTTGGGACTACCACTATTGGAGAAGGTTGGAAGCTTGAAGAAGGAGACTAGGAGTTAAGGAGACTTAGACTACTAGAATCTATCTTGGGTTTTTTCTTTTCCTTTTCTTATTTAGTGAATTTTCTTGGATTATTTGTTTATGGTTTTGATGTTGAAAGATATGGTGGATTGTGAGTAGATTACTACATCTCTCTAGGATGATACTTCTATTTCTTGCTACTCAATGGATCTTTGTTGATTTTTTATGGATATGGATCACTTTGTGTTGCCTATTCTTATGTCAAATGTTTGTGTGTTGAATGGCCACCTCACATAAATCACAATCCCTCTTTGTTCTTGAGAGAGAAAGAAAGGGAATGGAGAAGAAGAATAGGGCATAATGGGTTTATTAGATTAAAGGTAATATATGAATTCATTAGGTGTTTGAAAGAGGGTTAAGGCTTAATCCATCTTAGGTTAAAACATGAGCTTGAGAAATGCCTTGTTTAATCTTGGGTGAGCAAAAACTTGTCTTGAGAAAAAGGTTTTTGAACTTTGAACCTCTACACCACACAAGGGGTGAATATCCTAGGGCTTCATTTAACTGGGATAGCAAGGAAAGGGAGTGGAATCCTAGGGAGATGGTCTTCTCATTTATAGCATCTTAGTCTAGTATCCTTTAGTGACCCTTGCATTCATTTAGCTTAACATCTTACATTGCATTAGTTAGTTAGTAACCTCATTCACTCTATCTCAATACTTTTTTTCTACACACAGCCACATAATCAATCCTAAATCTCGTTTGTTTTAATTGCTTTCTTTTCTATGGTAGTTTAGGTAGCTTGAGTAGCTAAAATTCGAGTCTTGGTAAAATCACACTATCTCTTGGGACAATACCCATATTTGCCCTTTTGCACATGACAACACCGTATACTTGCGGGTGAATAGGGGTTACAAATTTAAAGTTCTTGGTTTCACAACATTGGGTATGCCACATATCATGCGGAGGGTTTTGTGTGATCAAGATGGGATTTGTTCTTTCTATGTAACGGGAGTGATATCTTCGGGCCCCTTGATAGAGTGAGACTAAGAAAATGCATGGCCATGCTCGGATGAGTTGATATATGATATCAATGTCATCAATTTAAGTTAGTCTACTCAATAATCAAGAAGCGATAGATCGAGTTATACGAGAGTGACACATTCCATGTCTCATGCTTGGTCTTGATATCTTGGACAAAGGGACAATGTCATATACGGATAATGATCGTAAAGGTTTAGTTGAATCACCGACAGTCTTGTCACTTGGGGAGCAATGATGTGTTGCTATACACCGTTCATTATTTATGATCATAAATGTGATTTATGATCATTGCCAATGTGATAGGAGCCTATTGGGTTGCACATATAGAGCCAATTGGATTATTTGAGTGCATGGGCCAAATTGTTGAGTCTTGGTTTCATGATAATTTCATATTAATAATTGGCCCAAAGGTTGAGCCATTGTTAGGCCCAAAATTAAAGCCTAATTGGATTAGGGCTTTGAAACCTATTTGGCTTGGAAGTTGAATCTCACTATAAATACATCATATAGTGAGAAATTCACAGCTTTTGCCCTAACCTCCTTAAGGACAAAATCAGAAGAGTTCTGAAAGTTCCAACCGCACTTTTCTCTTGCCAGTCATTGGAGGACACAAGCTAGCATTGCGAGCGCAAGATAATTGCATCTACCGAGACGTGGTGATCCCGAGAGGCTCGTGTGGATACCATAGAGAGCTTAAACACATCAACTGTTCAAGTTTTGTTATTCGACTCAACAGTTGGTTGAAAGATCTCAACCAAGCTAGGTATAAAATTTTGAGCACTTGATTTACTCCGTTTCACTTGCATCTTGGAGGGTTTCGGTTACATTCCACTGCGCTTGCTTGGCTTCCGAAACCCAACACTACGGTCACCCTATTCAAGGTATAATTGTTACCACTCTTAGTATTTAAATACAATGATCAATTTTATTGAGCTCAAGCCCCAGGCAGTCCATGTCCTGTAGGCCAAGCAGAACATGTGCACTATGTTTACCCAAGTGGCCTTCTTGGTCATTATGCAAAGATATGTATATTGGTCTAACCATCACACACATAGTCACATACAATTTCATCTAGAAGTGATGATGACAATGAAATTCTTTATTCCTGGCCAATATGAAATTTGAGTAAAATCCCCAAGTGCATGTACAATCATATGCACATATGAATGCTATTGGTGCGCATTTTTTTTTTCCAAACTTTCACACTGTATCCAACTCAAATTCTACCTAAGTTCTCCCATGCCCTAAAGGTTTTAAACCCTTTAATACCCTTAAACCTTCATAGGGAAACAGGTTTGATACATTAAATCTATCTAAGTTTACAATTAAGGATCTTACACTTAACCGGGTAAAAATGACCATATGAATAGTGCTAAGCAAAATCAGCCAATTTTGAAAGCCCATAACTCTGGCTACAGGGCACCAAATCCAGTGATTCAAAACCCAAGTTATTCTTCTTGAAGTTTTCTAAGTGTGGTCAAAATTTCATAGCCAAATTCTTTATGTACAGAAAGTTATGGCAGCTGGAGTACAGGGTACCAAATTTTAGCCACTATTGACCATTATGCCAATACAAAATTTCATAATATTCATACATTTCATTTCCAGGTGCAAAACCCACTTGGTAGTGTCCATATATGTTTTACACACATGGGAAAACCATTCCCCTGAATTTAGAGTCCTTGTAACCATCATTCATAAAAATACCATCAAAACAGCCCATAAACACCATATGGACAGCATTGTATACACACTTCAAACCACACTCCATTGATCCATATATCCTTCTCACACTACACATACAACATACCCAGATCATTTACATGCATTGATGCACCACATACATGACAATAACTTAGTTAATACATACACTAAGCTTCTTGGAGAACTTCAAAAGCACTAAGCACGCCAGAAACTTGTAGGGACCTGCTGTTGCGTAAGGCAGAAAGTACCATTACTAAAAATAGCTAATGTGCTCCAAAAATCATGAAAATTTCCAGTTTAAAACTCAACATATGGGATTTAATATAAATGAAATTTCAAAGAGAAATTCAGACGACAGCTATTATTTTGAATGCTCTCTTTCAGGTGCTCTTGAAATGGACAGAAAGGGGTAAGTCTCTTTGAAGAAACTTAGTAAGGGCTTATCATCAGAAACTTGAATTCGCAGCAACATACCTGAAATCCAAAGACATAAATACACAAAAAAAAAGCACATATACAAAAATATAGCCATCCAAATGCACAAACAAACAGAACACAATTAAATGCAATGCTGGCAGCAATACATCATTAGGGTTAGTCCATAAACAATCAAATAAACAATATGTAATCATTATGGCTGCCCTCCTCAAGCTAATGCTTGGTCTTAGGAGGTTAATTGGTCCTAGTTAGTACTAACTTGGGCTCTAGAAACCCCTGTAAACACTGCCATCTTAGTGCATGAAAAATAGTAAGGCTCGAACCTTGTTCATGCACTCCCCCTTAACCCATACTTGGTTCCTTGAGCTTTTTTCTCTCTTCCAAGCATGGTCATAGCTTCATGGATGCTTGATCATCATCTTAAGATAGTAAAAAACCATGAAACATGAAGATAAAACAATTACCTAAGCTGTGAAGGCTGAAATCTACGAGAGATACACAATAAACCCGAAAACTAGGGTTTTTCTCTTTCTTGTTGCATCCAATTGCCTTCCTTTGTGATTTCTTGGGAGATTGAGCTATGGTGGCTATGGAAGCTTATGGAGGAGCTAAGGAACAGGTTGTGCTTGGTGGGGGACGAAAATGGGCAGGAAATGGCAAGAAATCAAGATATTTTACTTGACTTGATTAGTTTAACCTTAACCCTCACTTAGGTCACTATAAGTATATCTTAAACAAAAAATTTTTGGCTAATATTTAGCCCACCTTTTTGACCTTATAACCTGGAAATAAAAGGCTGGGATAATGCTAGAAATGGCCACCTTTGACTCTTGTTAAAAATCATCCCATTCTTAAGTTATTTTTGTGAACAATTGTACACCTAGTTGTCCTAGGTTCTTGAATAATAGATTTTCTTTCCTTTATACAATTCAGCCTCCAAAAATTTCTTCCATACGATTAAAATTCTTCCAAATCTCTCTTTTAGAGTTGTAAAATTGAGTACCCAAGTCTTGAAATCTTGCAATAAGACCCATAGATCACTTGTAAAACAAGCAATCCTTTAAGGCTTCCTTCAGTACCAAGTAACCATTGTAATCTTTTAGGGAGGTGTAGATTATTCACTTTACCCCTCACATTTCATTCACTATGGTGAAAATTATGCTATATAATGGTTTATAACCATTATGCCTTTATACTGTAATTTTTCCATTTGTTGAGGTGGTAATAATAATACACTTCCTCATTGACTATGGGGGTGGAGTCCATAAGTCTAAGGTGGAAACTTCTAGCACTAGTTGCCAACCCTCATGTGCAAGTCACTCTAGCTCCCTAAGCATCAATAACATCGACTGAGTGATTAGCACAATCAATTTTTACCTTATGCTTACTTAGCCAATCCATTCCCAACACTAGGTCATATGACCTCAACTCTATAACCGATAATTCACAAGAAAAATCATGGTTGCCTAACTATAAGGGATACCTAGTAACCAACTCATTAGTTACAATAAAACTCCTGCCTATAGTTCTGATGAGTTTCAACTCATTGGAGATATCATGCTGCAATTTCAATCTATCTACCAAGGCAGACGATATTATAGAAAGAGTAGCACCAGTATCAAATAGTACTATAACGCTACCATTTGAAAATATAAAGTTACCTCAAATGATGGTTGGCTCTCTGGTCACTTGACTAGCCAAGGTGAAAACCCTCGGCTCAATTGTTGCTGCGACCAACCTAGGTCGATTCCCTATGGCAAGGGGTGCAGGGGGTGGGTTCCTAAGCAGACCTAACAGGGGTTGAGCCAGTGGGCATTCCCTTGCCCAATGACCATTCTACCCATAGTTGTTGCAAATATTGGTTCCCAATGTACATGGCTTAGAGGCATGAAATCTCTTACACTTGGGGCACAAGTCCCCTTTCTTTCTCTTGGCCGACCATTGAATCTCGGTAGCCTTTCCTTCCATTCGACATTTCCTAGCACTTTTTCCTAGGTTGGATGGTCCAACCTCCACCTTCTTGCATTGTATTCTTGAGTCTTCAATTTTTCTCTTTAAGGCCAATGCCTTATGAACCACTTGGCGATAACTTTGAATGTCCACCATCACCATATACCTTTGAAGCACGGGCTTAAGGTACTCGAATGTCCACCATCACCATAAGGTAGCCTTCCCTCTAAAAAAGAAAGGTACTATAGCCATCTTCTGCTCTGACTCATAACCTCTACAAGTAAAGAGTCGATTCATCCTATTCCACCAAGCCTATGCCTTATTAGGGTTGCCTAACCCATCAAAGCTTGGTGGGTCACTTTCTTGAACTTCTTAAGTAATCTCATCTGATGTGGGGTTTCTCCCTTCTTTGGAGCCTTTATAACCTCCTACTCCTCCTCATGCTCATAAGCACGGTCTTGCCTCTCATGAGCCCTAGGCACTTGCCGATAGTCGGTGCACCTCTTATGACCTTGGAGTGGATCATTCCCTTGGTCATCATCATCCTGTTTAGCCCCTTTGTTCTCTTGGTGTTGAAATAACTCATTTAAAATGGTGGTCATGCCTTGTGCTACTTGTACCAAGGTTTGAGTCATCCCCTGAAGAATATTGGATATCTCATCCAACCTTGCCATAAATTGGATCATTAAAACCTTCACCAGGTTCCTTAGCTCCTCTAGAGCTCCTGACCTAGTTTCAACCATAGTAACCTGCAACTAAAGCTAGACGACATTCCACAGATGTTGGTTAGTACTAACTATCCTAGCATAGGGACTTTAAACTAGACCTCAGTCCTAGCCTCCAATGTCTATGAACCGGGCTTTGCCCAGGAGCCTGTGAGAATAGGTCTAAATGTAGTTGCAATTGGCTAGTTATATATGTGTGCGAATTAAAACTTCATGATGCTAGTTGATTAACCTAGAAATGCAACTATGCATGCACTTTTTCTTTGACTTGAGTAACTGGAAACCATAAAGCAATCACATGGCCAAGGCATCTTTTCATAGAAATCAAGTTCAAGTAGTCAAAGCATATATAATCAACATTTGTATTATCATTACTACACATAATAACCATGTGAGGGCATTCAACAAAAGTTCACTAATGCTCCTCACCCAAGAACAACCCTAGAGTCTAAAGCTCCAAACATAAAAATAGGAGGCAACTAGGCATACGACATATACAAGCCTCTACTGAGATCCTCCCAACTAACTCCCACCTTGGAGATGAGTCCTAATGATGAGTCACAAATGCTTATCCATGTGTTGCTAGCCTCTGCGGCCAAGAAGAATATTATAGTTAGTACTTTTACTTCACCAACAAGTAACTAAGAAAACTAGAATCATAAAGATTCTTATAGCAAAATTCCTGCAACAAAAGACTACCGCGGCAACCCTCAACGGTTATTGGGCTCAACATGGTCAGAACATGCATAACATAAACTAGGGAGTGAGAATTCGTGAATTCTCAGTAAGGGTCTACACCTGCAAGAAAGATATTAAGGACAACACATATATTATCATATGCAATCTGTTGTGAGCTCATAGATTATGAGGCTAAACCTATGCACATACGTTTCAGTCCCTTGGGGCTTGTCCTCAACCTAGTCCTTAAACTACAAGGCAAAACCTTGTCCTCTAGCAAGCATAGCTTAGTAGCCTAACCAGCGATAAATCACTAGTTGAAACTCCCTTATATTGTATAGGGGCTCTATGGTGGGACTACTATTGACTAGGCCATAAAGACCACTAGGCCATAAGACCCGTTAGGTGCACTAAGGTTTGACATCGTAACCTTGTGGTTAATTGCACGGCTAGGCCGCCAATGGTACCTAACCTTTCACCTAAGCTAGTGATACTTAGTTGTGGCCTTTTATTACCTAGTTTTCTTGCTTATGGTGTAAGTAACCATTAAAACCCAAGAAAACTCCTAGGTCTTAGAACAGTTTTAGTAGTCTTAGAGGACCCCCAGAATACTTATACTCTTAGGTACCCTAAAAACCCCCTTAGACTTCCCCTCGAACCTCCTAGTAAAATTGGAAAATTTCAGCCATCAATGCTCAGACACTTTTTTAAGGCACTGGCAATGTGTTGCCAATACCTGCGATTGCCAAAATTTACCAATTGCTACTATGAAGTCACCAATACCAATGATTGCCAGAATTTACCAATTTTGCTACTATGGCCTTTGAAGACTTACCCAATATATCAAACATGCTTGGATGACCTTCAAACTTCACATACTTGTAAAACATGTTGCAAAGACCACAAGCAACTATCACAAGCATTTCTATGATGTATTATAGCATCATTCTAAGCTCCACAAACCTAGTAGTTCACCATCATCAAACTAGCCCACTAACTAATGCTGTTGCCAAATCTACTTGATTTCATCAAGCAAACACAACTCAATAACATTAATCAAACTTGAAAACATAACTCTCTTAACTTAGCTTCAACTCACAAGCAATAATTAATCAACCCTTCCTCAAAAATCCAAGTTCCGCTAAGTTTTTCCTAGTTCCAAGTAACCAAAGGCGCAAAACATACAATTACTAACTTCTAACCAAAACCCAAGCTCCCAATTAACTAATAAACAAGAATTCACCAAGAAATCACAAGTTACCTCGCATAGAAAATAGGGAATGATGGGAAACATGGCTCCAAGCTCCAAAAACATGAAATTTCTCTTAGACCAAGCTTCGTATAGCTTTACTCCTTTGGTAAATTCAAATTTCACTAAAATCCTTTAGTTTTGGGCTTGAATTGATGAATAAATGGTAGAGAGAGGGATGAACTCGGGTTTTAGGGTGAAAATGGCAGCCATCCTTGCCTTACCAATATTTATACCCATTCGAAACCTAAGCCACCAAAGTATTTAAAAGGTTACAATTAAAGCCCTTTCTTTAGATAACCTTAGTCAAACTTGGTCAAATCTTATTTATTTGAACTAAACTTGGGTTGAAGGAAAAAGTTAGGTTATAAAAATTCATTTTTAACACTCAGGACCCAACCTGTCCCTTCAGGATGCAAAATTACCATTTTGCCCTCGAACCTCATTTAGCACCTTAACCTTCTCAGAACTCAGTGAACTTTGCTAAACTTAGCTATTCTCGCTATATGAGCTTGAAATAAGGTTCCAAACTAAGTTTCAAATACTTTACTTTCCTCATTCAAGCTTCCCACTAGGAGGGCTATAACTTATAATGTAAAGTTTGAAGAGAATGTGAAACTTTGTACATTAGTCACTATGCAACCGTTTTCTTAGGTTTATTTGCAATTACAAACCAAACACTTAGTTTGTTTTTTCTTACATTTGCCTTTCCAAAAAATTTTAAACATGATGAATAATAACTCCATTTCACTTAGCACTTCTTGAAAAATCTTTGTATATGATGACTTCTTTGTCATCATTAAGTTTTAGATCAAAACTTAGTTTATTGATAACTCCACTTATGAAGTTAGCAATCTACAACATGTAATAGTTAGTACATTCAATAGGTGCATATATTATCAGAATAAGGCAATTTCAAGCACAAGTAAAATAAAAACAACTTATCCATGCCAAAACAAACCAAAAACATGCACATGCACATGTAGTCAAATTTGTTTTGACAAGTTCTCATTATTTTAGTTTGTATTAAATTGCTTTATAACATTTAAGTAGCCATTATTGACACAAAGTCAATAATACAATTGAACTAAAACACATTGCAATCTGACCTATCAGTATGCCCAGAAAAAATTTTAAGAACACAAAGTTCAAAAAAGATAAACAAATTGCATACACACAAGGCCAAATACACCAAAATAATCTACATGTTCATCACCATAAGTTTTGGTTAACCTAATGTATGTAGCAAGTTTAAACATGCACATAGATTTCAGATTTAGTAACCAAAACTAAATTCTAGCACATAGATGCTGCACTCTAACAATTGTAACCCAAGTGTAGGTTTTTGCAAGTAATAAAATCTTGGGAGTCCGAGTGTCAAGCCACAGGGAAGCGAATTAAGAAATACAAATTATAGATTTGGTAATAAGGAAAAATTTTGGTGCAAGGTGTGAACAAGTGTTGATTAAAAATTCAAATTCAAATAAAATAGCTAAGGTTAAGGGATCCACTTTTAGTATATCGATTATGATTAATTTTAGTCTATCTTACCACTCAATTGGGATCCACATATAAAAGAGGTCCTAATCGGGGAATTTAGTTAGTATTAACTTTCATTGATCTTAAAACGCCAACGCTTGCTAATGGGTTCAAGTATGGATCATGCCAATCTTTGTCTATAATAACTCAAGATTCCAATATAACTGGTAGAGCCATGTTCTACAGAGGGAATCAAGTAGCTTTTGTGCCAATGATTGACTATGATGAATCAAGACTTCCACTTAATAAGGAGGGAAGTTAAATAGATTAAAGAAGAAAATACCGTTAATGTTGTGATCCATTGAAATCAATCATAACCTTTATACCAAAAGCTTCACCCTTTTACCTTAGCAAAAAGAAGATTAGTTAGCCATCATAAAAGTAAACAACATGTAAAAAGATGAAATGAACATGGATTGAAAGATCAAAGAATGAACAAGAAGAAGAACAAAGAATGAACAAGAAGAAGAACAAGAAAACACTTGGACAGAGCTTTGGTATTGAAAATAAGAAGAAGAACAAAGGAGAAAAGCTAACTTTCATACAAAAACATAAATGAGGCCTAAGAAATGGCATCCATTCACCCTCCCCCTAAGGTGCCTATTTATAGAGTTTTGGGGTGGGTGAAATGCTAAAATAGTAAAATGTAGGTAAATACAAATTAACAAAGGCGGGCTGTAACGTCTTTTAGTTTTTTACTATTGTAGACATCGATTAGCTCTCCCTCAAAGCATGGAACTCGTAGTTCTCTTCTTTATCTTCAAATCAATAGCTTGCTCATTCAAATCAGACATCCATAGCTCAAGTTATGATTTTTCTACCGAAACTGCTCTTTAACACATGAAAGAATGAATGGTCTCATCTATAATTAGATTTCGGCAATGAAAATGATCAAACTAGCTTGCAAAATGAAGTAGAGTTGAATATCTATGTGTTGGCTTTTATATGAATTTGGAATCACTCAGTTTCAACATCTACAGCTCCAGATATGATTTTTCTTGTGAGGAGTCGCCAAGTGATGATTTTACCTACGTAAACAAAATAATTATTTAATATTAGTGAATAGTGAAAATGCATATGAACAGTAAAACACGCGTATAAACAATGAAATATGTGTATAAATAGTAAGTCGGTGAATAGTAAAAATGTGTAGAATGGTAAAATCATGAATAGTAATCGAGTGGAAAAATGCTCAAAATATATAAATTAATCATAATCAAAGTATATAATGATAATTTGAACCCTTAATAGTAATACACTTATGAGTATTCATCAATAGATTAGAGTTAAAGCCGATTATACTGGTATTACATGCAAAAAAAATTTCAAACAACCTAAGGCTGTCTAAGGGAGCATGCATATTGAACCTATGAGCTCTGATACTAATAAAAGAAATTTAAGTACACAACTAATGAGCACTTTATTTTTTAGGATATAAAATAAATGTAAAAATTAAGGCATACTTGGTTATCACTGAAGAATCGAGTGATAGACTTCTTGATGAAAAATGTCTCTTTAAACACATTGTGGAAGACGTGATTGGTTGTGAACACCCAAGATCAGATATTTAATTAACTTGGAAATACAATAAACTAAATATGCTAGTTCACACCCAATACTCGACCACAATTTTTTTTTTGGTGATAGAGAAGTGTGTAGAATGAAATAGAATAAGTAGAGCCTCTAGAAATTGTGTTCACAACTTCTATATGCACAATTCTATTGTCTTATATTTATAGGAGATGAATTGAGACTTATGGAGGGTCATAACACTTCATAAAAGAGCTACAACTCTTCATAAAAGGTAGTACCACTTCACCAAAAGGTGCTTTTATTTACCCATAACTTCTTTCCTTAAAATAAGGCAATAACTACCCTTAGAAGGGATGTCTTTGATTAACTATAGTATCACAACTCCTCTAAGAGTTGTATCTTCTTAAATCAAGGTCATAATCACATTCTAAATGTTGTTAAATTCGTTTAAAACATGACCCTTCACTAAAAGCCATGTTAGTTCACTAATCACTGTTGTTATGATGCATAACTATATTCCTAAGGGTCATATATATTGGGATAGATTTATCATTTCATCTAAAGGTCATATCCCTTCATAATATAAGTATTTATGGGGTGGTTATTAAGTAATTATCTCATGTGTTAAGGTGCACATATACATGTCATAACACCAAGCAATTGTAAAACACGTATATTTTAGTACGTCTATGGAATTTAGTAATCACTCTTATGAACTAAATTCCAACATCATGATCCTTAAGTTTTGATCTGGAATTGGTTAGCTTGGCACTCTTTGTTTGATCTTCAGTAATTGCTTTAGCCATTTAAAAGAAAGAAAAAGCCCGTAACTAAGATATTCTACGATGTTTATAATCAGCAAAAATCTCGTAAGCACTCCTAGAAAAAATCTCTAATTATGCAATTGAAAGCAGTCAATTAGACATTTTTTTTTACATTCATAATTATGGTATTAGAGATATTTTTCTTTCAGTCTCTCAATACCTCACCTCTCTAGTTGCTACTTAAAAAGGAAAGCTCTAAGTACAATTATAAAATTGGGACTCAAAACTATCTTGACCATGTGATATGATAATTATCATGCTAACGAGAAAACGACCTCATTAGGGGCTGATTTAAACATAAACGTTATTAGATGCAGTAGGTATATTACATAGTATTCGATGGATACAAAACCCAGTGCAAATAAAATAGGAACAATCATGTGCCTCAGCTATATCATAATGGTGATCAAAGAGTCAATTTGCCATCACTAATTTGATTCTCAGGCACCAAGAGATCATTAATTACCGTTGCTTTTGGCTACCGGCCTACCAGCAGAAATAAATTAATACAAAAACTATAGAAAACGAAAGAGAAACCTGAAGCACAAACTGAAGATAAAATGAAAACCAAGCGACGTTTATGCATCTCTATAATTTCCCTAATAATCCACCCGAAAGTGTACTTGTATTGATAGCTAAACTAGTGGACTCAACTGAAGACCGGAACAAATACGAGGACTTGTATCATTTTGGTTGTTATTGTTGCAAGCAGCACGCATTGGACGCTGGGACGAGGCCAGTATTCTCCAGTTTTAGTTTCGAATTTTTGCTGCAGAATTTTGATGAAGAGGGTCCACTAACGTTATGGGCAGCGACTTGAACAAGCACCCTAGAATTGGAAAGCATGCACACGCCAATGGAGCCGCAAACGCCTTGGGCACACAGCGAAAGGTTGAAGCAATGGCAAGGTCATTGAAACCGAAAAAAACTACATAAAATGGACAGATTTGCTACTAAACTATAAGGTTGAGGGTAATTTTGTCACTAAGATTTTTTATGGGGCAAATTTGTTATTAATCTTTTCAAAAGATATAAATTTATCATCAATGTTCTACGTTGGAAGCAAATCTGTCACTAACCGTTAAAAATTACTTAATGCCATGAAAGTGAAAAAAATGGAAAAAAGGCAAGTGTCAATTACATGTTTCTTTCACCTAATAAATTGGCTCCTAAGTTTCTCAATCTATTATTTTCACCTTTATCTTCGCTCTAGCAAACCTTTGTACCCTTCACCACCCTCCACCATCGATGTTAACTCCACTCTTTCCACGTATCTTGGCAACGCTCTTGGAAATGCCACCTAGAACCAACCTAACCAAATAGGGTTTGATTTATGTAAATGGGACTAAATTCAAATGCACTGCAGTTATAGAATAAGGGATCAATGCCAGTGAAGATGGATGGTTACTCGGTGACAATGAGGTAAATAAAAATAAGAAGGCTCAGCATTGAGCGCATGTAGTCAAATACTGTATTTTGACTCTTTTAGGTGGTGTAAAAGGTTTGAGCAACTAAAGGTTATGAATAAAACTTTCAAGGACCAGTTTAAGAGTTGTGTCATGGAATATTATCTAAACAAACAGAATATTCCTACTATTTAATGACCAATGCAAAATTGGCCACAATGAAAATGTTAATGGCAAATTTGCTTGAAAAAAAATTTTAGTGGTAAAATTAGACTACCCCTCTTTTTGGTCTTAAATTTGCCTTAATGCCCTAATGACGAGGGAGCTAACCTTTTTCTGTTTCCCATTAAGTAAGACTTAAAGTTGGTGGAGGTTCTGTGTGGCCTTCACATCTACCGCCTTCCCTTACCCTAATCTAAGCCCACCGACCCTCATTTGTCTCCTGCTTCGGTCGATCCCCCTGAGGCCGATGATCCCCTTAAGGCCCCAGTTCTAGTCCAACTACTTCAGGGGGTCTCTCCTATTCTGCTTTTGTTTCTCATAAGTGTTTTTCTTATTGTGGTTTTTCTTCTTCGATGGCTCACAAAGATGCCTTCTTTTTGACAAAGATGGGTGAAGACTTCAGCACCCAATTCTACTGAAAGGCCTTTCTTGCCAAGGCTCAGCAGGAAGACGGTAAGAAGGTAGCCATGAGGGAGCATAGAAGGAAGGCCTCCGGTTGCCCTCCCTTGAAGAAGGCTTGTGCTGTATCTTTGTCAATAAATGTCCCTGCTATAAAGGTGGCCTTATTTGTGGGGTTATCTTGGACACTGAGATCCCTCTTCTGGAGGATTCTGGGGCTGCTGATTTGGAAAAATTTGAGAAAGAGTTCTCAACGCCCCAACAAGTCCACACACTACTGCAGCTCTATTAGGAGCTATCATTGAAGAAGCTCTAGCTGTTCAGGAGGCTGAGAAAAAGAGAGAAAAAATGAAAACCAAGGGGCTCACAATGGTGGTTGAAGATGTTGTCAAGATTTTAGACAGCGAAGGCACTTCCAGACATGTTGAAGTTCCTCCATAAGGTTTGTTCACCTCACCTCCCATCTTTCTTGGCTACTTTTTGACTTATGACTTGATTGAAGATTGGTTAGGGACTAATGTAGTAAATGAACTTCGGTATGATCATCATGGGGAAACTTTGGCACCCAAGTGCATGGCGGAACACAAGGGCTACCGCGTAGCAAGAAATGCCTACCTACCAAAGGGGGCTGTTCCGAGGTCACCAGTCAGGGACATTACCGAGGACATATCCCTATTTGATCCTGATGTGTATGGGAGGATGATTCCCCTGCCTTATCATGGATGAGCACCAATGCCACTTTCCAGAAGCTTATGGAACAACTCTTGAACGAGGAGCATATTGCTATGACTTTGGTTGACTACTACTCCAAGGTTCGGTCACCTTAATTCTCCATATTAGAAGTTTATTTCAGCTCCTGTTTTTGCTGACGGCTAAGTCATCTTTTTTTTTTTTGGTAGTTCTTCATCATCTCTAGGTACTTCCGGGACTTCTTCATGAAGCAAATGGATATTTGGAACAAGGTCGAGGAAAGTTTGGCAAAGGCCAAGAGGGCTCTCTCTAATATGGCCTTAAAGTTTAGCGAGTTGAAGTACAAGGCTATCATCAAGCTCGCGGAGCTGAAGAGGCAGATCAACAAGGAGGTGAAAAGCCATTGGTCAGGAATCCAACTCTTGTGCAAAGGACCTCGACCATCAGCTTTCCTTTGTGTCCATCTATCGCGACCTTATCAAGGTTAACCATGATGACCTTGACTACAAGGTGAAGCGATACTCGAAGGATAGGAAGGAGCTTCGGAAGGAGCTCTATGAAGCAAAAATGGGGATTAAGGGGATAGAGCTAGAGAAGAAAGGGATGGGGAAGGAGCTACAACAGATCACCAACATCGCCATCTCGAGACTTCAAGATGGCTTTTGCCTTGCCCGTTACCAAGTTCTTGAGAGGCAACGCCATCTTGACCTTTCTTATCTAAATGCATTCTAGAAGCCCAAGGGGGAAGCTTTGGCATGGTCCAAAGACAAATACCTCAGTGAGCCTAAAGGCCTTCCTAATAATGGAGAAACTGAGGAAGAGAAGGACAAAGAGGATGGGGAAGAATAAGAGACAGGAAACAACGCGGGCATTGAGCCTTGAATTTGTTGCTCCTTCATGTTACTGTCTTCTTCCTTCTTTATTTCTTTCATGCCACTGTCATTTGCACTTTATTGCACCTCGGCTGTAGATCAGCCTTTTTAACATAAATAGATCCTTATTCGGCTATTTTTCTTCTTTTTTTTTTCTTTTTTAGGCTACGTCCTTTGGCTTTTTCGTGTTTATTGCCTTTATATTTTTGCCTATCAAGCATATGTAATTTGAAGAACTTGGCAGTGCATTCACTTGCTTGGCAGTGCACTACCTGTCCTTCAGCTTTTTCACATGCCTTTTGGACTTACAAAATTTTCTAAGCCTTTTGTTTAATTTCATTGTTTGCCTCAATAGCTGAGGTTTCTATGGGACTTTGGTCCCATTATACCTACTTGGGCAATAACAATGACTTTTGCTATTCTCATGATTTCTCTAAGTATAAAGACTTAATTCATGAGTTCGGGTGCACCTTTCCCATGAAACTTTTTTCTTTGCCATACTCTTTTTATAGTAAATATTTGTCTTTTCAAAAAGATACTTTGGCTAAATTAAGAGAAGATTCTTTTTAGACAATTTGTGTGCCATGTGTTCTTTAGCTTTTTTACAAAGGCCTCCTTTGATTTGAAGACCCCTGGCCTGACTTTGGTGATTACTAGGTATGGTTCTTCCCAGTCCATCCTTAGCACCCCCTACGCGGGCCTTTTGGGCTCAACCTCAGTAATGCAAAGCACCAAGTCCCCAACTTTGATTCCTTTCAACTTAACATTTTGGTTTGAAGAAACAATGACTCTTTGCTGAAATGCCTTTCTTCGGAGCTCAGCCAACTCTCTGTGTTCTTCTAATAAGTCTAGCTTGGCCCTCAAGCCCACTTCATTAGATTCCTAGTTGAAGATTTGTACTCTTATGGATAAGTGTACTATTTTGACGGAAACCAAGGCTTCACTATCATAAGCAAGAGAAAGTAGAGTCTCCTAAGTTGCCTTTTTTGGAGTCTTCCAATAACGCCATAAAACATTAGGCAACTCCATTAGCCATTTTCCTTAGGCTTCTCCCAGTCATTTCTTTAAGCCATCTTTTATAGTTTGGTTTAAGACTTCAACTTGGCCATTACTCTGGAGATGTGTTATTGGGGAAAAATGTATCCTGATGCCATAGTCAGTGCAAACTTCTAGAATCCTTCATCATTGAACAGTGTCCCGTTATTTGCTACCAGTACCCTTGGACAGCCAAACCTGCATTTAATGTTTTTCCATAGGAATTTTGGATTTCTTTTGCTGAAATAGACACCAATGGCTCCACTTTTATCCATTTTGTGAAATAGTTTACTACTATCACAAAGTACTTCAGCCCTCTTAGAGTGGTGGGGAGCGGGCCTATGAGGTCTATACCCTAAACGGCAAAAGGGCAAGGATAAGTCACACTGATGTGACAACCTTGAATGGCATTTTTTGTGGAGGTGCATGGCATTGGCACCTATCACTGCTTCTTATGAGCCTATGAGCGTCTTGCCTTAATGGTAGCCAAAAATATCTTTGCCAATGTATAAAACCTACCAAGGTGTCTGTACTGATGTGAGAGCCACATTTTCCTTCGTGTATTTTTTTTAGGATGGACTCTATTTCTGCTTCTCCAATTCATTTTTGCGGAGGATTAGGGTAACCTTGCCAATAGTATTATTCGCTGATAGGGAAATATCTCCCAACTATTCTTTTGATTTTCGAGGCTTCGAGTGGGTCACCAGGCATCTTCCTTTCGGCTAGGAATTTCCAGAGTAGTGCTCTCCATCCTTCTTGAATGTTCATTATGTGGTTCACATCTACACTTGGCACTTTTTGCTCCTCGGTGTACCCATTTGACTTAGTTAGAGCATCCACTTATGTATTCTCTTGTTGATGAACCTTTTCTATGAGCACTTTTTTGAACTTCTCCATCATCTCTTTTGTAAGGTTGAAATACTTGTTGTGTCTCAGTTCCCTGACCTCATACTCCCCCCCTGAGTTGTCGAACTAGCAGCTACGAGTCACTGTAAGCCTAAAGAGACTTAATGCCTATGCTTTTGGCGAGGGGTAGTCCAGCAACAAGGGCTTCATATTCGGCTACATTATTTGTCACATGGAAACTAAATTTGGTGGCCTTGGAAGTTTCCATTCCATTTGGCCCTTCAAGATTATTCTTGCTCCTTGGTGCGCTCCTTGGTGCTCCATGCCAGATGCTTCATTGACAAATAGGTGCCACTTTAGCTCATAGTCTTCATCAATAGGGGCTTGCTCTTCAAGATTAGGAGGTAGTTCAGTGATAAAATCTACAATTGCCTATGCTTTTATCACCTTCCTCAGCTCGTAACTTATGTCGTACTCACCGAGCTTTATGCACCATTTGGAAAGTCTTCCTGAGTGATCTACTTTCTTCATTGTCAGACCTGTGACTTATATATGGCATAGGCTGTGATAAAATATATATAAGGTACATTATGTGAATATATGAGCAAGACAAGTAACAAGTATGGAAATAAAGGCTGCACAGTGTAAGTACTCCCTGAGAGTGTCCTGGAGGTACTCTATTTGAACCTTAGTGCAACTTAATGAAAAGTGGCATAATGGTAAGCCAGGCAAGGCTAAGCCTAAGTGCTAAGGGCATTGAGAGATAGAGAAATAAAATTAAGAGTAACCTTGGCCAAGAAACCAAGTAAACAAGGTACTCTAAGATGAAACAAAAAAAGAAACCCTTAAGCACACACTAGTATACTTTCATGTGGACTTAAGGGCTTTAAGGCAAAAAATACTAAGGAGCATTGTATTGGCTCAATGCCTAAGGATGGAATAACAATGAGGGCAATCACATAAATGAAAACATGTGATGGATTCATAAGAAATGACAAGGACACACCATAGTACACTAGAACATTCTTAAGTGCACCTTTGTGTGCAACTGCACCTTTGTGTGCAACTATATGCTTCTGAAGGCTCTAAAGCCTAATGTCTTGAAGAGCATTACATGAGATTGATACATACCATTAAAATGGGAATGAGAACTACAACATGGGCAAAGAGAAAGCGGAAAACACAAAGAAATTGTGAAGAAAGTTCAATGAACACTAAAGTGCTCTTGGATGCACTCTAAAGTGCACTTATGTTCAATGCAATGTTTGAGCCATTAAGTGGCCAAAAAAATTGGTAAAGTGGGTGGTCAATATGTGCCACTTAAAGAGCTAAGTAGGGAAAAACAAAATATTAAAATATTTGAGTTGCTTGGAGGAAGATTTGACCAAAAGTAGTCAAAATATCCTTGGTGGCTACACCATTCGGCCATCTTTGGACTTATAGTCTTCAAAGGTTGTTTAATGTAGCTTCTTACCTATCTATTGGTAGATTCTTGAGCTCATTAAGGCTAGCTAAGGACATACAAGGAACGAAAATAAAAGAAAAACAAAAGGAAGACTAAATTAGTCATTAGTTTTGGCGGCTTGGTCATTTGACCACCATTTGTTCACTAGTCTTCAAAGGTAGCTTCCTAGCTATTTTCAAGTAGGTTCATACCTTATTTACTACCTTTACTCATAGCCCAAGCCTTGGTAAAGATCATAAGAAAAAACTGAAAGAAAGGAGAGTAAAAAGAAACCAAACAAAGGCAAAAACACATGTTAGCCAAAATCAAAACCAACATTGCATACCAACTTTGGCAATCTTCATGAGCTGCTCTCTTCTTCTTTTCTTACTAATTTATCATCATATTCTACGTAGGCAAACCCCTACCTAAATGCCATAGAGCTTCTGTAAAGAGAGGAGCTAAGAAGAACAAAGACAAGGCCAAAACTGAAGCATGTTAATGTAAGATGAGCTCATGGTGTTGCCCATGTTTCATGTTGTGTTCAAGGATGTGCAATCAAGCTTCCTTACTTTTATTTTTGAACATAGGTAAGGACCCATATGAAGCTTCCAATCCTAAGATTTAAATGGGAAAAGCTACCCTAAGTGATGGCTTAAGCCAAAGGAACCTAGAGGTTACGTAATGGGCTATGTGTGCTTAAGGCACTATGGTAAGCTAGCTAGTTTGCTTTCAGCAAGCATAGGTTTTTTCCATAAGTTTGGTCAAACTTGACCACTAACCTAGAGCTTTATGTTAATTGGACCTAATCAAAGTGATCACATGATGAAATTGCTAAGAAATCACGCTTGCTATGTTAAGTAACCATGTGTATGTGGTGTGCGTGTTTGCGTGCTTCTCTGTGTCCATGCATGTGCTAACCTCTTTATTATTTATATATGTATTTTTGTAATATCTGGTACTTGTTGTTTTTGGTGTCTTTTATGTCTTTGAATGCAGGTGATTAAATAAACTTGGAGAATTTTTAGTATAGTAATGTTATAAACATTGTGTAAGCACTAGGTGCTGAATTGGGTTCTTCATTAAGTACCTATGTCCTCACACTTTCTTTTGCCTATTTTAGTTGAAGAAGTGGAGGATTGAAGGCCAGGGAACCTATAGGGAGGTCTATGTATAGAGAGGTATTACTCTGAAATTATGCCTTATGAAAAGGAAGCATGCAAAGTTCATCAAACTGGACTAATGATTATGTTCTGTGTTGTATTTGTAGGCCCTGATGGCTGCAGTGGGGGTTGCTATTTATGGCTCCATCATGGTATGGACTAGGACAAGGAAGATAGTAAGACAGTTGTGGCCAAAGTGCCAGGTCAAAGTGGAGGTCAAAGTCACAACTGGCCTAGAGATAGTCTGAACTAAAAAGTGTATCGTGCATGACAACACTTAGTACATCAAACTTTTGTTGTATATGTTTTGGGCCATGTAGTCCCTATTTGCAAATTTTGGCATGTATATGTTTGTATATATTAAAGGTAAGAGAACTGGGCTTAGAATAAAACCTAACATGTGCCTTATATGTAGTTTTGGGCTAAGTAGCCATAAGGCACCAAGTATGTTATGGTATGAAATAAAGGCATGCATGGTTTGTAACCTATTAAACTTAAGTGTATGCATGTATGTATGCTTGGGTGTGTGTATGGTTTAAAATTAGGCAGGCCCTAATGAACCCTTGAAGACATTAAAACACACTCTTATGCTTATGCACCCCATATGTAGTCATAAAACACCTAAATAACTTCAATTAACTGAAATTCTTTCAATTGGGTGAACTAAGTAAAAACCGGTTAGATCTTCAAAAGCTTGAGATTTCCACCTAATAAAATTATAAAGTTAGGGTTAAGAATCTTAGGAGTTAGTGTCTAATTCACCCTGTGAGATCAACTAGGTAATAATCAATCCCACTATAAGGTTAAAAATAATTAGTTGGTCTTATTCCTCTAAAATGATCAAGGTAGGGGTTAGTTGGGCACTGACAGAGTTAGTATTAGAGCCTAAAGTTCTAAGTTTATGTAGGACCTGAAAGGTTTGTTAGGCAAGTTCCCACTATGATACATAATCATTGTTATGTTTGCAAGACTAAATGTCCAGAGGTAGAAATAGAAGAATGAGAAACGAATTGAATACTAGGCCTGATCAGTTGCTTAATCAACAGCCTGAAATTGAGGAAGTAGCTGAAAGAAAAATAAGACTTCCTGATAAGGCGATAACACTTGAACCCATTATATAGAATCAGCACAGAATGGAGCATATGACAAAGATGATGTAGGCTGCTATTGCTTAACTTGTAGTTGGTATGCAAGCTCTTACTAGGGGCCATGTCCAAGCACCTAGAGGCAATATTGCTGAGGAAGAACAAGAAACAAAAGAAAGGATAGGAAGAAGGTCAGGTAAGGAGCCAATGAGAGAAGAGTAGGGTAGTAGGCATGCAGAAGAAGAGCCTGAGCCTGATGATGAGAGAAGACATACAAGGAGCAGAAGACTAAGATTAGAGATTAGGAGAAATACTGAGAACAGAGACCGGGACCAATTAGGCACTAATGCAAGAAGAATGGAGCTAGTCTCAGAAATCTCAAAAGCGATGGTTTCTTAGAGAAAGACTAGGACTCCTGAAAGAAGAAGAGAAAAATCAAGATAGAAAAGTCTAAGAGAAGGCCAACTAGAAGGCTTCCTGGCTCTTAAACCCCCAGTGTTAAAGGGTAGTGGTGATCCAGAAGAGACTAAATTATGGATGTTACCTGTTGGGTTTCGGGAGCCAAACAACGCAGCGGAATTTAACCGAAACCCTCCAGGATCCAAGTGAAACAGGGTAAATCAGGTGTTCGAAAATTTTCATACCTAATTTTGGTTGAGATCTCTTTCTCAACTGTAGAGTCGAATCACAAAACTTGAACAGTTGACATGTTCAAGCTCTCTATGGTATCTATACGAGGCTCTTGGGATCACCACACTTCCACCACGTCCCGGCAGATGCATTTTTCTTACGCTCGCAGTGCTAGCTTGCGTCCTTCAAGGAATTGCAAGAGAAAAGTGCGGCTGTCCTTTTGGGAGGCTAGGGCAAGAAGACCTACGAATTTCTCACTAGAAGTTGTATTTATAGTGAGACTCAACTTCCAGGCCTAATAGGTTTCAAAGCCCTAATCCAACTAGGCTTTAATTTCGGGCCTAATAATGGCTCAACTATTGGGCCCATTATTAATACAAAATTATTATAAAACCAAAACCCAAATTATTAGCCTATGCACTCTAATGATCCAAATAGCTCTAAGTGTGTGACCCAATAGGCTCTTATCACGTTGGCAATGATCATAAATCACATTTATGATCATAAGCAATGAGCGGTGTCTAGCAACACATCATTGCTACCCAAGTGACTAGATTGTCGATGATTCGACTAAACCTTTATGATCATCACCGATATATGCCATTGTCCCTTTGTCCAAGATATCAAGACTAAGCACGAGACATGGAATGTGTCACTCTCGTATAGCCCAATCTTTGGTTTCTTGATTACCGAGTAGACCAACTTAAACTGATGACATTGATATCGTATATCAACTCATCCAAGCATGGCCATGCATTTTTTTAAGTCTTACTCTATCAAGGAGCCCGAAGATATCACTCCTGTTATATAGGAGGGACAAATCCCATCTTGATCATACAAATCCCTCCGCATGATATGTGACATACCTAATGACCTCCTTCAAGTTCACTCAGTTACGAGCAATAAAGGAAAGTATCAAAGTATGTGACTCACATGTAGGGAACCTTGATGATCTTAGGTTGAAGGACTACATATACCATGATCACTATGAGAATCACTTATGACACTCATATAATGATCCATGTAGTGTTCTCATGGTGGGTCGGTCTAGTACACAAGTTCTTTAACTTGTACCCATATGCAGACTACATATCTCATATTAGTCTCCACATATGCTAGTCGTTATGTATTATTGCAACCCGCTCCACAATAATACTAGACTAGGGATGTTTAAGAATATAATTATTCTAGGGTTACAATTATGTTTGTTAAGTTACGCAGAAACAAAAACAACAAATATAATTGCTGGATTAATGCCTTAATAAAATATTATGACTCAATGTGCAAAAATACAATCATCTCATGATTGGCCTTTTGGGCACAACACTAACATTACCCACTCTACTATAGTCTAGTTATGGTGCCAAAATTGTGCATTTAGACTCCAAGGATTGGTAACATTCTGTAGGCCATCAAAACACTACCCTTAGTGTGCATACCCAAGTAGCCCTCTTGGGCATTATGTAAACACATGCATATTGGTCTAACCATCATACACATATTCACATTTCATGCACACCATGGCAGGAAAGAAGGAAAACACTAGCACAGGTCTTAATCTTGGCTACCACATATTAGGCAATCTTGTTAAGTTCTAGTGATTAGTCACTACACCTGTAACTTCCACTAATAAACTGTATCATTCTAGCCATGTAACACCCTATTTTCTTTTCTCCATTGTCAACTAGAGGCTTATAGCAAACCAAGGAATTTTTTTTTACATCATATCCCACCTATGTACCAAGTTATGGATTTTTGAACTTGGTTACAAAATTATGACTAAATGAACAGTAACTTACCCAACTTTGCAACATCATAGCTTTGGCTACAGGGATCCAAATTTAGAAATTCTACCATCCAATTCAACCTCTAGATGTGATCTAGGTGTGATCAAAATTTCATTCCAAGATTCATTTTACACAGGGAGTTATAGAGCTTTTAGTGCAGAGTCAAAATTCTAGTCACTTTATGACCATTTTGCCCATGCAAAATTTCATAAGTGTGCAAACACTTCATTTACAAGGGGTAAGCCCTTCAAATCTATCCCATACATGTCCAATACACATAGGAATTACATGCTCTTGCATCTAGCAACTTTATGTCATCAAAACAGAATTTACAAGTAAGTAGCCTATCATTGACACTTAGGCAGCATTGCACCATATCACATACATAGCCAAAACGTTACTCAAAGGTTCAAATACTTGTCTCATTTTACATACACAACATTTACATGCATAAATGTACTACAAAATGGTCTTAACTCAGCTAAACAAACCCTAAGTTGTAGGAGTGCCTGAGATACAATGGACTCTAGAACAGGATGTTGGACAGCTGCTGCATAACACAATAAGCACCATCACTAAAAATACCAAATGTTCTCCTAAAATCACCAAACTTTCCAAATCATAACTAGACATATGGAAGTTCATCTACCTAAAAATTTATATCAAAAATCAAACAAAAAATTTCATTTTGAATGTGATCTTTCTGGTGTTCTTGAAAATGGACATAAAGGGGAGTAAGCTCTTTGTAAAGAACTTAGTAAGGGCTTTCAACGTAAAGTATTCCATAGCAATGTACCACCTAATATCCAAAGGCATAAAAACACACAAAAACAACACATACACACAAATATGGCAACCATATGCACCAACAAGCATAGCAACAAACACATGTAATGCTGGCAGCAATAACACATTAGGGTTAGTCCATAATCATTCAATAAAACAATAAGATATCACTTTAGTAACACTATGGCAGCCCTCCTCAAGATTTTTCTTGGTCTTAGGAGTCTTTTAGGTCTTAGTTAGTACTAACTTGGGCTCTAGAAACCATTCTTTCTTGCTGCCATCTTTAGCATGGTAACACTAAGGCCGAAACTTTGCCATGCTTCTTTCCCCTTAACCCATACTTGGTTCCTTGAGCTTTTTGCTCTCTTCCAAGCATGGTATTAGCTTCATGGATGTTTGAAAATACAGTAAACAATCCAGGAAACTTTAGAAAATTGTTACCTTTTCCTGGAAATTTGGTGAACCTTAATAGAACCGAAAATAGGTTTTCTTGCACTCTTTGATGTCTTCTTTGCTTTCTCTTACTTCCTCTTGTTTTCTTAAGGTATGGTGGCTATGGAGGATGGTGGAAAAGGTTAAGGAAGAACCATTGGCTACCGGGGGATAAAATTTAGAGGAAATGGCAAGAAAATGAAGTTTTTCTTCATTTTTACATCATTTTGACCTTGGTGGCATATATGCAAATTTTTGAAGCTTTGGCCAACACTTGGACAGATTATATCCAGCTATGTTGGCTGGGAAAGTGACATTTTTTGACCACCTTTAACCTTGTCAAAGGTCATTATAACCTTTTGACAAAAAGGTGGACACTAGGACCTTTAGTTGGCATTATGCCATAACCGATCAACTTTCTTAAGCACTTTGGTCCCCAACAATATTCTTAATTCCATCCATGTCTTTTCTTCATAATTCCATCCATGTCCTTTCCATAGCCATCTTTGAAAATTTGTGCAATTGAGTACCCAACTTTTGTAACCTTATAATTTAGTCCATAGGTTACTTGAAAATTACGCAATATGCCAATTCCTTCTTAAGGACCAAACTATCATTGTTTGTGCCACTTAAGGGAGTCTATGTTGAATACTTTACACTTCACAATTCATACACTATCGTCAAAATTAAAGCATACAAGTTTAGGTCCTTATGTTGTAATTTTCCCATTTTTTGAAGGTGCTAACAGTGGATTTACCAAATAGAGAAAGTATTTGAGAGAATGGAAGTTAAATCCACTCAAAAGGTGCTACTAGTGACCTTTAAACTGAAAGGTAGTGCAGAGCTTTGGTGGAGGACATTACAAAGGGCATATATGAGCAAAAATGAAAGGAAAGCCACAAGGGTAAGAGGACCCATGAGTTGGCCTGAGTTCCTCTAGGTATTTCAACAACAGTATATCAGTGAAGCTCTCAAAGATTAGAAAGAAGTAGAGTTTGATTTACTCGAGCAGGGAAACATGTTAGTTAAAGAGTATGAACACAAGTTTAGTAATCTCCTCAGGTATGCTCGACAGTATGATGGATAGGAAAAATTGAGCACTACGATGTTTATTAGGGGACTGAGGCCTAAGTTAAAAAAGATACTGAGGGCTATTCGTGTCAAGACGTATAATGAAGTTGTCTAAAGGGCTTTAACATTGGAATTGGAATTTTAGCATCCTATGGCGGGAAACATTAAATGGGCTCCTATGGGAAATCAAAGTGGAAAGAAAAGAGCTAGACACAAGCTAGGAAATGTTGAAGGGGCAGAGAATAAATGAAGCCCAAAAAAGCTCAAAGGTTTGTAACCTAATGCCAAGCCTATGGAAAGTACCATGGTTTTAAACCATGTTATAGACTCACTAATGGATGCTTAAAATGTGGCTCTCAAGACCACTAGGTCAAAGATTTCCCTATTAAGAAAGAAGAAAGGAAAGTACTGAGTAAATTTGAGGCTCCATGGCGAAGAAACTGACAAGGCAAAGAAGAGGGGGTGGCAATACCTCAGCCTCCCAAACAGACATAAAGAGAGGTAGGTCAACCCACCAGCCAAAGCCCAACCACTAGTTAGGAGGGTTTATTAGATGGAAGGATCAAGGAAAATGGGAAAAACTAGCCTTGGAGAAGAGGCTATCAGTTATGGAAAACTAAGGAAAGAAGCACTAAAAGGTAACCTTTACCTTTCTAATACACTCATTTAAGTGCTTTATGATGCTGATGCTTCCATATCTATTATTTTAACTATTTTGGTAGAAGAATTAAATTAGAGGTTACAACACTACCTCAAATGTATATGATCAGAACAGCTAGAAATGAAATGATGTTTTCACATTACATAGTGAATGACTATGTGATTAGGATAAATGAGCTGGAATTAAAGGGTAATATGATCATTCTAGATTTTCCAACCATTGGTTATGACATAATATTAGGCATGAACTAGTTACCTAAAAATAATGTTATTATAAATTGCCAAGATAGGGAGTTGATACTGCTAGGATTAATAGAACATTCCTTAAAAGACTCTATAAAATGTGATAGTGGGCAAGTAAAGGTAATGGATTGCATACTTATACTTTATAAAGAAGAGTATATAGGCTTGAATGACAAAGAGTCTAAGACTGACCCAGACAAAATTCTTAGTGTGAAAGAATTCCCAGAAGTACTTCCTTCTGAGTTACCAAGTCTACCTCATATGAGCGAGAAAGAGTTTTAGATCAAATTGACTCCAGGAGCTGTTCTTGTATCTATTGCACCCTATAGGATGGCAACTCTAGAAATGAATGAATTGAGAATGAAACTAGATGAACTTGTTGAAAAAGGATTCATTAGCCTAAGTGTGTCTCCCTAGAGAGCACTAGTGCTATTTGTGAAAAAGAAAGATGGGACTCTTTGGTTGTGCATTGACTATAGAAAGCTTATTGCTATGACTATGAAGAATAAGTACCTTCTTCCGAGAATTGAGGACTTATTTGATCAGCTTAAGGGAGCCATAGTGTTCTCAAATATTGATCTCAGATTAGGGTATTTCCAACTCAGAGTCAAGGAAGCAAACATTCCTAATATTGCTTTCAGGACCAAATATGGGCATTTTGAATACATAGTGATGCCATTTGAGCTTACACAGTGCACTTAGCCTAGTGTCTAGAAGGGTGCCAGGTGCTAGCAATAGGCACAAGAGGGGCACATGGTAGACACACGCAGAAAAGTGTCCTGGTAAGTTGCCTAGGGGGGCACTTAGCACTAGTGATAGGCGCCTAGGCACGCCATTCGGGTGCACTTGGTGCACATACCACCCCAGTGCCTAGAATAGCACCAGAGCTACTCCTGTGGCCAGCAATAGGTGTGTACGAGCTATGGCCTGTGTGGGGCATGGCAGCTTTGTTAGTATTAGAGCAGGTTTGGATTTTTGAGTCTGTTTAGACTTGCTCCCACTTAAGTTGACTAGATATGTATGTATATGTGTCCTTATGTGTAGGATGAGAAAGAAAGATTCATTAGCAGGATGAGATTAGGGCCAGCCATCCTAGAGATGGACAACTTGAGTATGAGCCTATGAGGTAGCAAGAGGCCTTAGAGCTTGATAAGGCCGAGGGGGCTGATTCCAAGGTTAACTTACTTGGGCTTAGCAGTGGAAGGTAAGAGAAAATGGAATAGATGATAGAAACAATGCAAGCCATCATTGCTCAATTGGTGGTAGGCAAGCAAGCCTTGGCTAAAGCCAAGCCCAAACACATAAGAGTGGTGAGGAGGTCAGAGAAATGGAAGAAGGTAGAAAGGGAAGGATGTCTGGGAAAGAGCCAGTGTTTGTGGATTAGGAAGTAAGAATGAAGATGATGAGAAGGATAAGGGTAAAGAAGAGAAGAGGCACCCAAGAGCAAAGAGAGTTAGATAAGAAGTGAGACAAGAAACTAGAGTGGAGGTAGAGGACAGTCTAGAGATAGAGGAACTGGGCACTGATACTGCTCCAAGGAGGACTGAGCCTCCTACAGAAGTTACTACAAGAGGAGGGCCACCATGAGGTGGAACCCAAGACCATGAAACAAGAGGAGGAAGGCAAGGAAGAGGTGGACTTACGGAGGACCAATTGGAAAGATTCTTGGCTTTGAAGCCTCCTATATTCAGAGGTGGATGTGACCCTGAAGAATCTGAGTTTTGTGGATCTACCAGGTGGAAAAGGTATTTGAAAGGATGGAAGTATCCTCTACATAAAAGGTACTCCTTGCTACTTTTAGACTAGAGGGAAATGCTGAGCTCTGGTGGAGAGTTGTGCAAAGGACTTAGAAAAGCAAGAATCATAGGAGGCCACCTACAAGGAGGTGATCAATGAGATGGGTCAAATTCATCCAAGGCTTGCAACAATAGTATGTGTGAGGCCTTCAAAGATCAAAAGGAAGTGGAATTTGATCAGTTACAATAGGTAGACCTCAGTGTAATGGAGCATGAGCAGAAGTTTAACAGTTTGATAAGATATGCTTCACAATATGATGGGCAGAAGGAGCACAAAACCAAGAGGTTTTTGAGGGGGTTAAGACCTGAACTGAGGCAAATCCTCAGAGCTGTAGGTGCCAAAGAGTACTACCAGGTGGTGTACAGTGCTCTAGCTGTATAGCAAGAGTTTAGAGGCCAAGCAAGAGTGGCCGAAGCGATGTAGATGGCACACCGAAGGGGCATAAGAAGAGAGCCCAAAAAAGGGTTGAGCATATAGATTGGAAGGGAGAATAAGAGAAAGAGAGGACCTAAGCAATATGATCCTCAGTGCTTTACATGTGGGAAATTTCATGGCAGCAAGCCATGTTTCAAGCTCACGAATGGCTGTGTCAAGTATGGGGCAGCAAACCATTGGGTGAAAGATTGGCCTATGAAGAGAGATGAAAAGAAAGTGTTAGGAAGGTTCAACACTGGGTGGACTAGGGTACAACCACCCATGCCCCTGATGAAGCCCAATATGCATAACCTGAGAAGGAATTAAATGCCTAAGCTGCCATAGAACCAAAGGAGGCAAAATCCACCTCCAAGAAGGGTATTTCAAATTGAGACCTCTAGGAAAGTGCAAGAAGCACTCAAGGCTGAGGTTGAAGAAGAAAAGGCTGGCCACTAGAGGTTGACCAGAAGGGCACTAAAAGGTACCATTTACCTTAATGGCCATATATTTTCTACTTTGTTTGATACTGGAGCTTTATTGTCAATAATTTCTTCTAGATTGGTAAAAGCCATGAACCTTGAAGTAATAAACATGACAGAGATGTACTTAGTCAAAACTGCTGGTAATGAAATTTTGTTCACTTACCATATAGTTGAAAATTGTATGATTGGGTTTGGTAAATTGAAGCTTAAGGCAAACTTGATAGTACTGAACACTCATAACTATGACATAATATTAGGCATGAATTGTCTAAGTGAAAACAAAGTGGTGATAGATTGCCATGCAAGGCAGCTGTTGATCCCTAGTTGTGAGCCATATAAACTAGATGAATCACTTGAGCAAGTCTCGGATTGTCAAGTTGAAGTGGTGAGATAAGTACCTCTAGTGGTTGAACAAGAATGCTTGGGATTGAATGAACATGGAGTAGTTAGTGAGCTAAGTAAAATCCCCATAGTCCAAGAGTAACCAGAAGTCTTTCCTACAGACTTACCTGGACTACCAACTATGAAAGAGGTGGAGTCTGAAATTAAGTTAGTACCGAGAGCTACTCATGTGTCTAAAACTCCATATAGATTGGCAATACCTGAAATGGTCAAGTTGAAGAAGTAACTGGATGAGTTTCTTGAGAAAGGGTTTGTTAGACCTAGTATGTCTCCTTGGGGAGCACCTATCTTGTTTGTGAAGAAGAATGATGGAACCCTTAGGCTTTATATTGATTATCGGAAGCTTAATGCCATGACAATTAAGAATAAGCATCCTCTCCCAAGGATTGAGGATTTGTTTAACCAATTGAAATGAGCAAGAGTGTTCTCCAAAATAGATTTAAGATCTGGTTATTTCTAGTTAAGGGTTAGAGATGAAGACATACCTAAGACTGCTTTTAGGACTAGATTTGGACACTTTGAGTACATAGTGATGCCATTTGGGCTCAGTAATGGCCTACTTTCTTCATGGATCCTATGCAAAGGGTGTTTAGAGCATACTTAGCCCAATTTGTGGTAGTGTTTATTGATGACATATTGGTGTACTCAAAGGATAAGGAAACTCATAAAGAAGATTTGAGGCTTGTACTTGGCTTGCTCCAAGAACACAAGTTGTATGGAAAGTTGAGCAAATGCAAATTCTGGACAAGAGAGATTGGATTCTTAGGGCATGTGATTAATGACCAAGGGTTGGCTATGGATCCTAAAAATGTTAAAGCCATCTTGGATTGGAAACAACCCCATAATGTTTAGAAAGTTAAGAGTTTCTTGGGGTTAGTTGGCTGTTATAGGAGATTTGTACTTAAGTTCTTTATGATAGTGGCCCCTATGGCCCAACTGACAAGGAAGGATCAGAAGCTTTTCTGGGAAAGTAGGTGTAAAGATAGCTTTTAGGAGGTTAATAGAAGGTTGACTATGTTTCCTGTGCTAGTGCTACCAAACCCTGCAAAGGCTTATGAGGTGTACATTGATGCATCACAGGTAGGGTTGGGTTATGTCCTGATGCAAGATAAACAGGCAATAGCCTATGGTTCTAGACAGTTAAGACCACATGAAAAGAACTATCCAATGCATGACCTGGAATTGGCAGTTGTGGTCTTTACACTTAAGCAATGGAGACATTACTTGCTAGGCAATAAGTTTCAGGTCTATACAGACCACAAGAGCCTCAAGTGCCTTTTTACCCAAAAGAACCTAAACATGAGGCAGAGAAGATGGTTGGAATATCTTAAGGATCTTGACTATGTGATTGAGTACACAGCTGGCAAGGCCAATGTTGTTGCAGATGCCTTGAGCAGGAATTATACTAGAGTGCTTAAAGGAGGAGAAGAAGAAAACAAGACCAAGAGCCTTAGCACAACTTGCCTAACAAGGTAGTGGATGAAATGGGAGCTTGAGCAGTTAAATGTGCTTACCATTACCCCTGAATGGAAGAAACTCATCAAGTAAGCACAACTTAGTGATGAAAAGATTGATTTAGTGTCTGGCCCAAGAGGGGGAGAACTAATCCCAAGCTTCTCCTACAAACAAGGACTCTTGTACTTCCAGAATAGGCTATATGTACTTGAAAAGGATAACCTTAGGCCTCAAATTCTGGAAGAAGTACACTCAAGCAAGATGAGTATGCCTCAAGGAACTACTAAGATGTATCATGCTTTTAAAGCTTATTTTTGGTGGCCGTACTTGAAGCATGATATTCGAACTTATGTAGCTAAGTGTGAAGTGTGCCAACAAGTGAAAGTTGAGCACCACAAACCAAGATGGAAGCTTCAAAGCTTACTTATGCCTGAGAGAAAGTTGGGATCCAAAACTGTGGACTTTGTGATAGGAATGCCACTAACAAGGAGGAGACATAATGCCATTTGGGTCATTGTATATAGATCATTGTAGATAGATTGACCAAGGCAGCCTATTTTCTACCTATGAACCTTACAGATTCACTGAACAAGCTTACCTAGCTTTACAAAAAGAAAATAGTGAGGCTTTATGGAGTGCTTGATGATATTGTTTTAGATAGGGATCCTAGGTTCGTTTCTAGGTTCTAGAAATCCCTACATCATGCTCTAGGCACTAAACTTAATTTTAGCTTAGCATACCATCCACAGACTGATAGGCAAACAAAAAGAACAATTAAGGTCCTAGAAGATATGCTAAGATGTTGTGTGATAGATTTCCAACGCGAATGGGATGTGTATCTACCCTTAGTGGAATTTTCATACAACAATGGGTATTATTTAGTGATTGGAATGGCACCATATGAGGCTCTTTATGGAAGAAAGTGCATTACTCCCCACTGTTGGCATGAACCAGGGAACAAATTAGAGCTAGGGCCAGAAATCATCAGGGAGACCACTGAAAAGATAAATCTAATCCAAGCTAGAATCAATGCTACTAATGACAGACAAGAGTCCTATGCAAACCTGAAAAGAAGAAGAGACCTGGAATTCCAGGAAGGAGACTAGGTGTGGCTCAAGGTTTCTTCTATGAAAGGAGTAGTGAGATTTGGAGAAAAAAAAAAAGAAACTAGCCCCAAGATATATGGGGCCATACCAAGTGTTGGCTAGGGTTGGGAATGTGCCATATAAGCTAGATTTGCCACTTGAACTTGGGCATGTTCATGATATTTTCCATGTAAGCTTGTCAAGAAAGTATTTTCCAAGTTCTAAGCAAGTAGTTTTACTTACTAGTGCACCTATAACACCAAGTTTGTCATATGAAGATGTGTCTATCCAAATCCTAGCAAAAGGCACAAAAAAGTTGAAAAGTAGATGGATTTCCATGATAAATGTTCAATGGAGTAACCATACTCAAGAAGAGGCTACTTGGGAAGTAGAAGAAGAGATTGCAAGGAATTACCCAAATGTTTACCCAAAGCTTATGAAGAATTTGGAGGACTAAATTCTTTAAGGAGGAGAAGTTGTCATAACCCTCATTTTCATACTAGGCCTAAGAAAATTTGAAGTGAAATTGAATTGGAAAACAAAGCCAAGTTTAAGAGCTAAGTGTTAAACTTAGCGGGCCTTAGGCGCACATGAGATAATATCAAGTGGAGGCTTACCTGGGTGCACTGTTGTGCACGTTTGGATGGTTTGGGAGGTTAGTGGTGAAATCATAAGTTTAAGGACTTATTTGCGCATGTATTTGGGTCCTACAAATAAAGGAATCTATTGTTGGAGGATTATATAGTGCCATGCAAGAAAGTAAGTCGCCAGGACTAGCATTTGCCCACTTTATGCACCATGTGGCACCTACCTAGTTGTGCAAGCTTTGACTAAGTCAAAACACTTCATTTCGGGTTAAAGCTTTGTTCTTGAGTAAACTAGGAGATTTTGGAGAGGTGATGGTGGGTTTATAGAAAATTCTTGTTGGATTGAGCTCCAATTGAAAAATCAAGCTCACCTAAATTAGTTTCAGCCATAGTGACCTTGGAGACTTTATTCCAAGCTTGGATTCATGCATTTGGAAGTTGGATAAGAGGTTAAGGGCTACGGTTGGTAAGGAATTCACTATACTCTACCTGATTTTGGTTGAATTCCATGTTCAAGTTGAGTATTAGGCATCTGGGAGATGGCTTTTGAGCTAGGTGATCTTATATTGCTATAAAGGCTATGTTTACCTTTGGGTATATGTTGATTGTGTGCTAGCTAGCTATGTAATGGAAAGTACTAGGATTTCTACGTGGGTAGGCTAGCCTATGTATGAATTTAGAGCTCTATGTGAACTAATTAACAAATGGAATTAAGATATGAATCGACCTAAGTGTGTACTTGCCAGCATTTTATAGGCTGAGACTATGGCTGAAGTGTGGTGTGTGAGTTGCTTGCTTTGGTGCATTGTTTGCATTAGCTAACCCTTAGTAGTATGTTATTATTACATTGTTGTGTATCTTTTTTTTTCATGTCTTTTTATGTAGGAGCTAATGGAGGTTAAGCTTCGGCTTAACTAAATAGGCATTATGCTGTCTGAATCCTTACTAAGTTATGAAAATAACTTATGCCATGTATTTATGAATTAAGAAAGGATATAGAGCATTGAATTGCTTGAGGGAGGGTTTGTGTTTCGGTTTGGAAGGTATGAACCCTAACCGAGAGTTGAGCTCAAAAAGCTTAAGTACAAGTCACTATGTAAAGCAAGCTCATATGTATTGTATTGATTGTAGGCTTTGTAAGTAGGTTGTGGGAGTAGTCTAGTGTTATGGACTTGTGCTCATTAGCTTATGTGCTTTGGTTTGGCCTAATGGCTATGAGTTTAGTGGTAGGGCTTGTATTACATACCATTGTTTTGTTTTATCTGGTTGTGGTAGCTTTTGGTTATATTTAAGTATGTAAGCATGTAAAATGGCAACTTTCGGATGTTATGTCTTTTGTTAACTTGGTATGGTTTCCAAGTACTTGTATATATATCATAAGGGTTATGGTATGAAGTTGCCTAAGAAGTAGGGGTTTTGATATGTAAGATGTTTCTTAAGCATGAATGTTGATGACTATGTATATATATATTATGTTTCGGGTTTCGGTTGGAGCGTGTGTGTGAACCTCCTTTGGCAGTGCACATGCATATTGTTGCTCTAGCACATCTTCGATGTAGGACATGTTGGACCTCTAGTAGACCTTCATCTGAGTAGTATCTGCAGCAGTTGAAGGATAAGGGTTAGGAGCTCCACGGAGTGTTTTTCGAGGGGAGGGATCTCTGATGCCCAATTTAGTATGTGAGGTAGAAGTTGCTAATAGTAGAGAACAGAAGGAGAGGGTGTTTCTTATGTATTACCTAGGAGCCTCCCCCAATATTTATAGGAGGTCGGGGGGAGAGGGCTGTTATGCCTAGTCTGAGTAAATCAGGACAGGTGTTCAATCAGATTTGGTCCGTACCTTCAGAGAGAGGCGTCTCCAGTTGGCCGTATTTGGTTAGAAGTTAGTAACTTGATGTTTTGTGCCCATATTTGCTTGGAATTTAGGTTGGACTTTGTGGAACTTGGTTGGTGTGAAAATGTTGCATAATTCTTGCTTGTTACTTGAAGTTAAGGTAAGGGATTAAGTGTTTCAAGTTTGATTGATGCTATTTGAGTGTTGATGCTTGATGGAATCAAGTAGTTTCATAAATAGCATTGATTATGGGCAAGTGTGTTTATGGTGGATTGGGCTTGGAATTGTGGATTGTGTGATGTTTTGATGCATTATAGGAAGTTTGTGATGGTGTATTTGTTGCCTATGTAAGTTGTTTTACAGGTTTATGGTGAGTTTAGGCATCTATTGTATGCCTTAAACTCGTAGGAAACCTTTAAAATGGCTTAGGAGTGTGCTTTTTAGGTTTAGAACGTGGAGTCCTAGTGCCCAAGGTGCATTTTTGGCTCCTCAAAATAGAGTGCTCCTGGCGCTTAGGCCTACCCCAGAGACACCCCTTCTAGCACCTAGGCAATATAGGCCATTTTCAGCAAATTTTAGCTTTTTCAAAATGAGATCTAAGGGAGGGCAGGGATGGTCCTAGGGGTGCCTAAGGGTTGTAATGGTACAATGACACTCCGGAAGATCCAAAAACTCTCTTATGATCTAAGGGTTTTCTCATAGTTTTGAAAATGGTAAATGCACTTCATGAGAAAACTAGTTATTTGGCCACAATAATACACCATTAGATGAGGTGGAAGGTTTAGTACCATTGAGACCTTAGTTGTGGCTTCAGGTTCAAGGTCTTGATGAGGAAACCTTAGTACACCTAGTGATAAGGTGGAAGGTTTTGCACCATTAAGACCTTAGTTGTATCTTTGGCTTTAAGGACTTGATGAGGCAACCTTAGTACACCTAGTGGGTTCTTTGGGACCTAGTGCCCCTATACAACATAAGGGATATTCAACTAGTGGAGAACTTTACTAGTTAGGCTAGTAAGCAATGCTTGCTAGTAGACCAGGCTTTGCCTTGTAGTTCAAGGACTAGGTAGAGGACAAGTCCCAAGGGACTGAAACTTAGGCACGTTAAGTGTAGCCTCATGCTGTAAGAGCCCACAGCAAATTACATGTGGTTATATATGTGTTGTCCTTAGTATCTTTTCTTAGATGTGAAGACTTACCGAGAATTACAATTCTCACTCTCTAGTTTATGTTGTGCAGATTCTGACGGTGTTAGATCCGATAACCATTGAGGGTTGTCATGGTAGTTTGCTTTTACAGGTACTTAGCTTTGAGAATTTTTATGATTCTAGTTTTATTAGCGACTTGTTAGTAAAGCAACAGTACTAACTATAGTTTTTCTTGGCCATAGTGGCTAGTTGAACACATGGAGGACTTTTTGAGGCCTGCCACCAGGATTGCATCTAAGGTGGGAGTTAGATAAAAAGATCTCAATAGGATAGCCTTGTGTATATTGTATGCACTAGTTGCCTCTTATGTTTATGGATGGAGTCCTAGACTCTAGGGTTATTGTTGGGTAAGAGCATTAGTCTCCTTTATGTATGAATACTCCCACATAGTTGGTATATGTTGTAAATTCATATCAAAGTTGATTTTGTATACTTTGGCTTTTTGAGCTTGTTTTTTATGAAAATACTTGGCCAAGTGAATGTTCTTATGATTTCCTTTAGGTTAAGTCAAAGCACAAAAAGCATTCATCCTGCATATTCTAGGTTAATCAACTAGTATCACGGAGTTTTAATTCGCACACATATATAACTAGCCAATTGCAACCACTGTGAAACTTGTTCTTATAGGCTTCCCAGGCAAGGCTGAGGGGCGACCATGTCATTTTGGTATCAGGGCTCTAATTTTAAGTTCATAGAAATTGGAGGCTAGGACTAAGATCTAGTTTAAAGTCCACGTGCTAGGATAGTTAGTATTGACCAACATCTATAGAATGACGTCTGGCTTTGGTTGCAGGTTGTTATAGTTGACACTAGGTCAGGGGCTTCTCGAGGAACTAGAGAACCTGGTGAAGGTTCTAATGATCTGATTGTGGCAAGGCTGGATGGGATATCCAAGGTGCTTGAGGGGTTGGCACAAAGTATGGTACAGGTGGCACAGGGTATGACCACTTTTCTGACAGAGTTATTTCTAAACCAAGAAAATGAAGGGGCTGCTCAAGAAGGAAATGATGACTAGGGGAATAATCCACCCCAAGGCCAAGAGAGGTAGGCCAATCAATAGCAAGTGCATAGAGCCCATGAGAGGCAAGATCTTGTTTATGAGCATGAGGAGGAGCCGGATGATATGGAGGCTCCAAGGAGGGGAAAAACCCCACATCGAATGAGATTGGTCAAAAAATTCAAGACGGTTGAGCCACCAAATTTTGATGGGTTAGGTGACCTCAATAGAGTAGAAAATTGGTTGTCAGGAATGAACCGACTCTTTACTTGTAGAGGTTATGAGTCCGACCAAAGGATGGCCTTAGTACCTTCATTTTTTAGAAGGAGGGCTAGTTTATGGTGGGATGATGTGATGGAGATGTTGAGGGAAAGTAATGGCACTTGACCAAAGCACAAGAAAAATGTGCTTAAGTGGTCAAACTTCAAGAGGAAGTTCTGACAGGAATATATCAGTGAAGCTGCACAAGATTAGCGGAGGATTCAGTTTGAAAATCTGGTTCAAGGAGAGATGTCTGTGAGGGAGTATGAGCAGCGTTACAATTCGCTCATATGATATGCTCCTTATATGGTCAGTAATGATGAGTGGAGGGCCAAAATTTTCTTTTAAGGCCTTAAGCATGTGCTTCAAAGGTATATAGCAATGGTGGACATCCGAAGCTATCACCAAGTGGTTCAGAAGGCATTGGCCTTAAAGAGAGATATAGAAGATTCAAGAATATCAACAAGAAAGTGGAGGTTGGACCATCCAACCTAGGAAAAAGATCTGGGAAATGAACAACGGTAGGAAGGACAACTGAAAGTCAAGATCCATTCAAGAGGAAGAAAGTGGGTTTGTGCCCTAAGTGTAGGTGGTTTCATTGCACAAAGCCATGCACTTTGGGAATGGATATTTCCAACATCTATGGTCAAAGTGGTCATTGGGCGAGGGAATGCCCACGGGCTCAACCCTTTTGGGGTTCACATAGGAATCTACCCCCTACACCCCTACTATAAGAAATCAAACTAGTGTAGTCGCAGCAGCAGAAGACCCTTGGCTAGTCAAGTAACCCGGTAGCCAGCCGCTGTTTGAGGTAATTTTACATTTCAGAATAGTAGTGTTAAAGTACTTTCTGTTACTGGAGCTACTTTTTCTATTATATCATCTAGTTTGGTAGATAAACTTAAACTGCAGTGAGAAATCTCAGATGAATTGAGACTCATCAGAACTGCAGGGAGGAGTTTCATTGTGGCCAATGAGTTGGTTACTAGGTATCCCTTGCAATTAGGTGACCATGATTTCTCTTGTGAGTTATGGGTTATAGACTTGAGGTCTTATGACCTAGTATTAGGAATGAATTGGCTAAGTAAGCACAAAGCACAAATTAACTATGCTAGTCACTCAGTCAACATTACTGATGCTCAGGGAGCTAGGGTGATTTTCACAGGACGGTTAGCATCTAGTGCTAAGAGTTTGCACCTTAGACTTATGGATTCCATCCCCATAGTTAATGAGGAAGAGTATCATGCTTTGAATGGGGTGGCCATAGAAGAAGAACTTAGGGAAATTCCTATAGCCAATCAGTTTCCCGAGGTGGTCCCAGTAGAGTTGCCTGGGTTACCACCCAAGCGGGGCATCGAGTTTTCGATTGGCATAGAATAGATTTCAATACCTCTATATCGAATGTCAACTCCTGAAATGGATGGGCTGAAATAACAGTTAGAAGAACTGTTAGAGAAAGGCTTTATAAGGCCTAATGTATCACCGTGGGGAGCCCGGTGTTGTTTGTGAAGCAAAAGGACTGAACTTTGAGACTGTGCATCGACTACAGAAAGTTGAACGCAGTAATAGTCAAGAATAAGTATTTGTTTCCTAGGATTGATGACTTGTTTGATAGGCTGAGGGGAGCGAAGGTGTTCTCTAGGATTGACCTCCGGTCTGGATATTTCATGATCAGAGTTAAGGAGGAAGATATCCCGAAGACTGCTTTTAGGATAAGATACGGGCACTACGAGTATACAGTTATGGCGTTTGGTGTGACCAACGCCCTAGTAGTATTCATGGATGAATAGGATCTTCAGGCCGTTCTTAGATTAGTTTGTTGAAGTCTTCATTTATGATATCTTGGTATACTCGCAGTCTACCTAGGAGCATGAAGAGTACCTTAGGATAGTTTTGCAAGTGCTGAAGGATAATCAATACTATGCAAAGTTGTCCAAGTGTGAGTTTTGGTTTGAGAGGATAGAGTTTTTAGGACACATCATTAGTTCTTAGGGGTTGTCAGTTGACCCTAAGAAGGTTCAAGTGATAGTAGATTGGAAGAGGCCGACCATGGTTACAGAGATACAAAGCTTTTTGGGCTTGGCAGGCTACTACAGGAGATTCATAGAGAAATTCTCTATGATAACAACATCGTTGACAGCCTTGACCAAGGAAGCTTAGAAATTTGATTGGACACCAAAGTGTGAGGAAGCATATTTGGAACTAAAGAAGAGGTTGAGGAGTGCACCAGTGCTCATTCTGCCAGACCCAAATAAGGCTTTCTTGGTGTACACAAATGCTTTGGGTTTTGGTTTAGGGTGTGTATTGATGCAGGAAAACCAGGTGATCGCTTATGGCTCAAGGCAGTTGAGGCCTAATGAGTTGAACTACCTAGTGCATGACCTTAAGCGAGCGGTGGTAGTCTTCACTCTTAAGCTTTAGAGGCACTACTTGATGGGGAGATCATTTCAAATTTTCTTGGATCATAAGAGTTTGAATTACTTGTTCACTCAGAACTAGTTGAACATGAGGCAACATCAGTAGATTGAATACATAAAGGATTATGATTGCTCATTTGAGTATTCTGCTGGGAAAGGAGATGTAGTGGCAGATTCTTTTAGTTGGAAGTACATAGGGGTGATCCTATCTAAGGTTCAGGCTACAAGTTCCTTGGGAATGACTTTGGGAGATTGTTTCTCCACCTTGCATGAGTTTTGGCAAGATCAAGAAAGTTCACTAGTCTATGATTTGGAGATTCAATCAACCTAGTTGACTAAAGTGAAGGAAGCTCAAAGTAGGGATCCGTTGTTGAAAATGATTTCAGGCGAAGAGAAGTTTGGTACTATGAGAGAGGAGTTTTAGTACAAAGATGGAATACTGCACCATGGAGATCGACTCTATGTGCCAAATGTAGAGGGACTTAGGTAGCAAGTCCTACAGGAGGCACATAGTAGTATGTTAAGTGTTCATCCTGGTGTTAGTAAGGTGTACCATGATCTGAAGATGCACTTTTGGTGGCCAGGACTCAAGAGGGATGTAGCTGGTTTTGTGGCTAAGTGTTTGACATGTTTGATGCTTAAGGCAGAACATCACAAGCTGGCAGGTACTCTCTAATGTTTACCTCTACTGGAGAGGAAGTGGGTATCCATCACAATGTACCTTCTAGTTGGGTTTCCAAAATACACGAAGCCAACATGACTTGGTATAGGTAGTGGTCGAAATGTTGACTAAATCAATGTACTTCATACCATAAAATTACCTATACATTGGAGAGGTTGGCTCAAATGTATATCAAGAAAGTTGTGAGGTTGCACGGTATACCAGATCAGATCATATCTGATAATGATCCCCGATTTGTATCAAGGTTTTCGAATGCTTTACATCCTCAGACCGATGGGTAGTCTGAGAAAGTGATACAAACCTTGGAAGACATCTTACGTATGTGTGCCATAGACTTCAAAGGTGATTGGGACCAACACTTGCCACTAATTAAGTTCACTTACAATAATATTTATCAAACTATTATAGGTATGGCACCATACGAGTCATTGTATGGTAAGCGATGCATGATGCCCCATTGTTGGGTTGACCCTTCAGATAGGGTAGTCGTCGGTCTTGAAATCATAGCTGACACCACAGTGAAAGTTAAATTAATCCAAAAATGGATTAAAGCAACCAATGACCGGCAAACTAAGTATGCAAATTTGAGGAGACGAGATTTGAGTTTTGAAGTTGGTGATAAAGTACTTCTCAAAGTATCTCCTATGAAGGTAGTAGCCCAGTTTGGGCAGAGGGGTAAGTTGGCCCCTAGGTATATTGGGCATTATCACCCAATTTGTCCTAAGTGCACAACATGTTTCACGTTAGTCTTCTACGGAAGTGCATAGTTGATTCGGGACACGTAGTTAACCCAATGGTGGTACCTATCCAAAAAGACTTGACCTATGATGAAAGGCCCATTAAGATCCTCAATAGACAAGTTAAGAAACTCCGAACCAAGTGAATTTCAATGGGTAAGATCCTTTGGTCAAACCATAGTGAGGAGGAAGATACATGGGAGACGGAGCAGGATATGCTAAAAATTCATCTTAGTTAGTTCCTTCAGTTGCAGTGAAATTTGGAGGACCAAATTTCAAAAGGAGGGGAGAGTGTTATGGCCCTCCTAGCAAAAACCTTAGTTGAGAGAGGTAAATTTGTTAAATTTATATATTGGAACCATATTTCAAGTTCACATAGCAAGAATAAGAAAGCTAACCAAAGTTCACTAAGTTCCGATGAGGTTTAGGCACTAAATGATGTTCGAGGGAAAATGGAAATTTTGCATTTCAAATAGTCGGGCCGGGTCCTAAGTGTTAAAAATGAGTTTTTATAACCTATCTTTTAAATTTAACCCAAACTTAGTTAAAATAAATAAGAATTGACAAACAATGACTAAGGTTACCAAATATGGGGGTTTAAATGTTCCATGTCTAATACTTTAGTGGCTTAGGTTTTAAATTTGGGATATAAGATGCTAAAGTGGGGGATGGCTGCCATAACCCGAGTTCATCCTTCACACCATCATTTCTTCATCCATTTGAGCCCAAAATCAAGAGTTTTCAATGAAAAGATAAGCCACCATAAGTATATAGGCCATTGGAGGCTTATTTCAAGCATAAAATCATGGTTTTGGAGCTTGGAAGCATACTTTCTCCCACCCCTTGTTTTTGATACGAGATAATCAATGTGTTCTTGATTGATTTCATGTTTATTATTTGATTGGGATCTTGGGTTTTGGTTAGAAGTTAGTAACTTGATGTTTTGTGCACATATTTGCTTGGAATTTAGGTTGGACTTTGTGGAGCTTGGTTGGTGCAAAAAAGTTGCATAATTCTTGCCTTGTTACTTAAAGTTGAGGTAAAGGATTAAGTGTTTCAAGTTTTATTGATGCTATTTGAGTGTTGATGCTTGATGGAATCAAGTAGTTTCATTAATAGCATTGATTATGGGCAAGTGTGTTTATGGTGAACTAGGCTTGGAATTGTGAATTTTGTGATGTTTTGATGCATCATAAGAAGTTTGTGATAGAATATTTGTGGCCTAGGTAAGTTATTTTACAGGTTTATGGTGAGTTTAGGCATCTATTGTATGCCTTAAACTCATAGGAGACCTCTAAATAAGCTTAGGAGGGTGTTTTTGAGGTTCAGGATGCGGGGTCCCAGTGCCTCAGCATCCAAGGCGCATTTTTCGCTCCGCAGAACAGAGTGCTCCTAACAACTAGGTTCCAGTTGGCACCTAAGCCTTAAGTGCTCCTAGCGCCTAAGCCCTAGAGGCCTTTTTCAGCAAATTTTAGCTTTTTCAAATCAGATCCGGGGGAGGGCAGGGATGGTCCTAGAGGTGCCTAAGGGTTGTAATGGTAAATGACACTCCAGAACATCCAAAAACTCTCTCATGATTGAAGGGTTTTCTCATAGTTTTAAGGTCTTGATGAGGAAACCTTAGTACACCCAGTGATAAGGTGGAAGGTTTAGCACCATTAAGACCTTAGTTGTATCTTTGGCTTCAAGGACTTGATGAGGCAACCTTAGTACACCTAGTGGGTTCTTCAGGAGCTAAGAACTTTCAGTGCAACCATAGTGCCCCTATACAACATAAGGGAGATTCAACTAGTGGAGAACTTACTAGTTAGGCTACTAAGCAATGCTTGCTAGTAAACAAGGCTTTGCCTTGTAGTTCAAGGACTAGGCAGAGGACAAGTCCCAAGGGACTGAAACTTATGCGCATTAAGTTTAGCCTCACACTGTAAGAGCTCATAGCAGATTACATATGGTTATATATGTGTTGTCCTTAGTATCTTTTTTTGCAAGTGAAGACCCTTATTGTGAATTACAATTCTTACTCCCTAGTTTATGTTGTGCAGATTCTAATATTGCTAGACCCGATAACCACTGAGGGTTGTCGTGGTGGTTTGCTTTTGTAGGTACTTAGGTTTTAGAATCTTTATGATTCTAGTTTTATTAGCTACTTGTTGGTAAAGCAGTAGTACTAAGTACTAACTATAGTCTTTCATGGCCACAGTGGCTAATTGAGCACGTGGAGGACTTTTTGAAGCCCACCACCAAGATTGCATCTAAGGTGGGAGTTAGATAAAAAGATCTTAGTAGGACAACCTTGTGTATATTGTATGCCCTAGTTGCCTATTATGTTTATAGATGGAGTCCTAGACTTTAGGGTTGTTCTTGGGTGAAGGCATTAGTTTACTTTATATATGAATGCTCCCACACAGTTGTTATGTGTAGTAAATTCATATCAAACTTGATTTTGTATGCTTTGGCTTTTTGAGCTTGTTTTCTATGAAAATACTTGACCAAGTGAATGTTCTTATGATTTCCTTTAGCTTACGTCAAAGCACAAAGAGGATGCATTTTGCATATTCTAGGTTAATCGACTAGTATCACAGAGTTTTAATCTGCACACATATATAACTAGCCAATTGCAACCACCGTGAGACTTGTTCTCACAGGCTTCTTGGGCAGGGCCAAGGGTGGCCATGTCATTTTGCCCTTTTATGCCAAGGTTAGGGTCCTTGAGCATGGTGAGCCAAGTTACCTTCCTCAGGAGAAAGAGGAAACCGTATTCAAGTCCTAGCTAAAAGCAGGTCTTTGGTACCCCTCTCCAAAGACTGTTTCCAATTTTTGCCAGTTTCCTGGCATAGCAATTAACCGAAAGCTCGCAAACTCATACTCTTACTTCAACGCATTTTTATGCATGTGTGGAGTTTTCAAAATAGTCCCCCACATCATTTTCTTCCTGCAATATTATAAGGTTCACCCCATTTCGAAATGGGGATTTTATTTTTTACTCCCTCGGGGATCCGAGAGCAAGAAGCTTATTTTCACCTCTGGCACCAATGATAGTTGGCGAAGGTGGTAGAAGAAGTTATTCTTCATGGGGATAGACGAGAAGTGGAAGGATCTACCAGCGAACTAGGCTTCTTGGACCATGGCAATTGACGTGATGGACCCGTCGAAGTTGGTGACCTTTGAACTAGAGTCCTAGTTCAAGGATTTTGATTTTCGTATTCAAGCGGTGGCAACTAGCAAGGTCAGACACTTTCGCAGCCACTCTACCCATTTCTGATTAGATGAAACTTAATGACCGAAGAGGTCCTACGGGAGCTTGATGTCATCAAGGAACATCTTACTGACAAGGATATGCCCAAGCCAGCACTAGATGGAATGGTTCTGCTTCTTCAAGGTGAACTGTCTTATGCAGCCCTCATAAAGAGTAATTTACTTTTCAAGTGTTACTTAGTAAATTTTTGTACTTGCATTGATATTTTTTACTTTGTAGAGAAGGGAGACAAATTTGCTGCCTTCTACAAGAGCCTTTTCCTCGGTCAATCAAAGAAGGGGGAACAAAAGAATAAGGCCCCAATGCATAAGAAGGGGCAACCTTCAAGGGAGGGAAAGCAGAAAAATGGCCAAGGGGGACAACGTTCCCCCTCCACCCTAAGTCGTGACCAAAGTTGTTGAGCCTTTGCCCGAGCTAGCCATTCTTCCTATCCCCATCAGCCATTCTTCAGCCATCGAGATACTGGGGACTTCTTTGGCTGTGATTTCTACCAAAGTGGCCAAGCAGAGAAGAACAAAAAAGAGGAAAAAGGTCCCTATTGAGATCCTTGACCTCAGTGATTCCGAGTCGAGGACACTGAATGTTACCCACTCCAGGGTAGTCCAGTTATGGTGCCAAAACTGTGCATTTAGACTCCCAGTATTGGAAATGTTCTGCAGGCCATCAGAACACTACCCTTAGTATGCATACCCAAGTGGCCCTCTTGGGCACTATGTAAATACATGCCTATTGGTCCAACCATCACACACATATTCACATTTCATGCACACCATGGCAGCAAAGAAGGAAAACACTAGCACAAGTCTTAGTTTTGGCTTCCACACAATAGGCAATCTTGTTAAATTCTAGTGATCAACCACTGCGCCTGTAACTTCCACTAATAAACTGTATCATTCTATCCCCATACCCCCCTGTTTTATTTGATCCATTATGAATTATAGACTTACAGAAAACCAAGGAATTTTGTTTTACACCAATAGCCCACCCATGGACCAAGTTATGGATTTTTGAAGTTGGTTACAAAATTCTGACCAAATGAACAGTAACTCAGCCAATTTTGAAACGTCATATCTCTGGATACAAGGATCCAAATCCAGAAATTCAAAATTCCAGTTCAACCTCTAGATGTTCGCTAGGTGTGGTCAAAATTTCATACCAAGATTCATTCTACACAGGGAGATATTAAACTTTAGGTACATGGTCGAAATTCTGGCAACTTTTGGACCATTTTGCCCATACAATTTTTCCAAACCATGCAAACACTTCATTCACAAGGGAAAGCCCTCCAAGGCTATCCCATATATGTCCATTACACATAGGAATTACATTCCATTTATTTTAACAAACTTTATGTGAGAAAAACAGAATTTACAAGTAAGCAGCCCATCATTCACACTTAGGCAGCTTTGCACCACATCACTTACATAGCCAAAACATTACTCAAATGTTCACATACTTGTCTCATTTTACATTCCAAAAACAGGATGCTGGACAGCTGCTGCACAACACAGTAAGTACCACCATTAAAAATACCAAATGTGCTCCTAAAATCACCAAAATTTCCAGATCATAACTAGACATATGGAAGTTCATGTACCTGAAATTTCAGATAAGAAATCAAACCACAAAGGTTAGTTTGAAGGTGATCTTTCTGCTGGACCTGAAATGACAGAATTGGGGGGAGTAAGTTTCATTGAGAAACTTAGTAAGGGTAGCACTTGTATTCAATAGGCAATGTAACCATCATTAAAACCTACATCCAAAGACACTAAAACACAAAAAACACAATGCATATATACAAGATATAGCAACCAAATGCAGCAGCCAAACACAAACAACAAACACATGAAATGTGGCAGCAACATATACCATAGGTTAGTCCATAAAACATGCAATAAACTTAAATAAATCACTATGGCAGCCATCCTCAAGCTAATGATTGGTCTAAGGAGGATTTTAACAGTAGTTGTTACTAACTTTGGGGTCTAAAAACCCTCACTTTACTGCCATCTTTAGCATGGTAACAATAAGGCCGAAACCTTGCCATGCTTCTTTCCTCTTAACCCATACTTGGTTCCTAGAGCTTTTTGCTCTGTTCCAGGCATGGTCTTAGCTTCATGGATGTTTGGAAATAGAGTAAACAATCTAGGAAACTTTAGAAAACTCTTATTTCACTGCCATCTTTGTGCACTTCCCACTAGGTCACAAAACCTTCAATAAGTGCACTCCCCTCACTAAGCTTGGTTCATCAAGCACATGGCTCTCTTCCAAGCTTAGCCCTCGCTCCATGGATGCTTGAAAATTGCAGAAAACAGTCCATGAAAGCAAGAGAACCCTTACCTTGATGGGTATGCTGAAATTGGAGCTTGATCCTAGGTGCACTCAAGCAATAGCACCAAATAGCTTCCAATTGTGCTTCCTTGACTTCAATTGCAAGTAGTTTTGAGTTTGAAGGTATGGTGGCTATGGAGGAAGTGTGGAGGAGAGGGCTGGCTTTCTTTTTTCTGGTGGAGGCCGAAATTTAGAGAAGCAAAGGTGGTCTTGACTACTTAAATAGTCAAAAGTACACTAAACACACTTAAGTAGTCTTAACCTTGTCTTATGTCATTTTCCTTGCTACAAGACTATGGTTTCTTAGTCTTAATCTCTTGGCCCACATTTGACCATCCTTATCTTCCTTTAGCAGCCCTCCTTATGTGGGATAACCCCACAAAACTTCCATTTGACTTAAGTCATAGACATACACATCTTAAGGCCTACATTAGAACACTTAGGTCCTTTATGCCTTTTTGTGTTTTCTTTGTCCTTAGTTGTCTTCCATAAGCAATTTGGTCCTCCAATAGCACTTTCATACCATTCATATCCTTCCCATAACTCTCCAAATCTATTTTGTGAAAGTTTTGCAATTGAGTACCCGAATTTCCAAAACCTTACAAAAAAGTCCATAGGTTGCTTGACAAACAAGCAATCCTTAAGGCTTTTCTTGGGGACCAAGTTACCAACTTGGAACACTTTTAAGGAGGTGTTGATCATACCTTTTACCCCCCACACTACAATCACTATGGCGAGAATTACACAATATAATGGTTTTTAGCCATTATGACACACTTGTAATTCTCCCATTTTGTGAGGTGGTAACACCGAAGTCCCTCCATTAGCAAGTTCGTCTCTTAACCTTCGTCTACAAGTTTTGGATTTTTTTGGATTTTAGACTTTATAGATGAATGGTTAAAGGATAATGTGGTAAGAGAACTTCGATGTGACTTTATGGAGGAGTTGCCCCTAATTGAAAGGATGGTCAATCATGCTCGGAAGTGGGCTGTTCAGGATGTGAAGATCCCTGCTAATAAAGTCTTGAGGGAGCCCTTCTAGACTTTTACCAAGGACATGGATTTGTTCTTGGAAGATTGCTAGAAGATGGTTCCCCAGATGGCCAAGGAGATCCTAACAAACCTAGTGCTTCAATCTCTCATGAACTCCTATCCGAATAAGGAGATTTTTGCTGCTCAGATGACTGAGCATGCTGCTTAGGTACTCCCTCTATTTTTGGCACATAGAAAAAATTTTGTTATCTAATCCTTTGCATCACACTTAGCACCTTTTTCCCTTTTTTTTTTCCAGATGCTAGCCTATGGAGGATACTTTTCGGGCTTGGGCGGCAAAGTAGTCCTCAGTCTGAAGTCAATTGGAAGAGAATTTGATGAAGGCCAAAGAAATTTTTACAAGTACTTGCTTCAAGTACAACAAGCTTAATAAGATCACCAAGGAGGGTCTGGTATAGCTTTGCCAAGAAGTGGCAGAAAGAAAGCATGCTCTCTTGGATAATTGCTCTTCTAGGGCTGTTGACCTCGAAGTGAGGCTGGTAGAGAAAGAAACTACCATGGAGGCTCTTCAAAAAGAGTGGGAGGATCTGACAGCATACTTGACCAAGGCTTTTGAAATCAATGCCGAGCTTGGTGCCGAGGTCGACCAGTTGAAGAAGTGGAAGAAGAAGAAGAAGAAGAAGAAGAAGAAGAAGAAGAAGAAGGAAATAGAGGCTCTAAAGAAGGAGGTGAAAGCCCTGAAGATGAATAAGGTAGAGGCTGATAAGGCTACGAAGACCTCATTCTAAGATGGTTTTTGCTTGGTTCGCCATTAGGTGCTTTCACACTACCCAGGCTTAGATGTTTGTTTCCTTCAAGCATTGGATATGCCCGAAGGCCTTTCTTCAGCTTCCTCAAAAGTTGAGTACTTAAACCTATCCCTTCCTCCTCCAAAGGCAGTAGATGATGATGAGGATTCCAAAAAGCCCGAAGATGCGGAGGAGTAGCCATAGTTTTTTTTATGTACCCTTCTTCCTTTTGATCAATAAAATAACTTATTTTTAACATTTTGGCTAACTTATTCTTAACATTTTGGCTAAATCCTCAAGAAGCATCGATATTTCAAGTTGTTTTAGCCACCTTTACCATTTTCACTTCCTTCAACAAAAACATTCGCCATCTCTAGTAAAGTTACATACTCGTCAATCTTTGACTAAGTACTTACCAATTATAGCAAGATGTTCAGGAATCTCCTTCTGTTTAGAATGTAATTTTCCCCATGTTCGATGAAAATATTCATGCATTCACCTCTTCGATCATCTTTGTTTACTTAGACATCTTTATTTTCCATCTTTGGTTAAGCTACCATCTTCGACAAATATGTTTTTGGCTTATTTGCCATCTTCGGAAAAACTACCATCTTCGGTAAGTGCCTAGTTTGGCATGTTCATTGAATGCTTAGCTTACCATCTTCGGTGAAGCTACTCAAGCTAATTTCCGGCCAATAAAAGTTCTCTTTGCTATTTTGGACAACTTCTTCTAAGTATAATATCTCTTTGAAAATTTCTAAGTACTTGGAAAATTTCTAATTGTAGAATTTTTTCAAAGAGCCCGAATGGCATGTGTTCTTCAATTCCTCTCCTTCTGTATTTTGGAGTTTGTAGACTTTGGGCTGAACTTCATCTATGACCAAATAAGGTCCTTCCCAATTTGTATGAAGTACACTGTAAGATGGTTTTCGAGCTTCTAGCTCAGCTTTTCGAAGAACCAAGTCTCCAACCTTGATTCCTTTAGGTTTGACCTTCAAGTTTGCTGCAATGGCTACTCTTTGCTGGAAAGCTTTTCTTTTACGGTCAAGTTTGGATCTTAGGCCGAGGTTGTTTCCTTCTTCATCGAATACTTGTATTCTTATGGAAGGTTTTATAACTTCGATAAGGATAAGAGCCTCAGTTCCAAACATAAGTGAAAAAGGTGTTTCCCCAGTAGCTCTCCTAGGGGTTGTTCGATAACTCCATAATACACTCGGAAGTTCATCGATCCATTTCCCCTTAGGCTTATTCAGCCTCTTATTTAGGCCATCCTTCAGTGTTCTGTTGGATACTTCAACTTGTCCATTACTTTAAGGATGGGCCACAAGGGTGAAGTGCAATTTTACCCTGAGGTTGGTGGCAAATTCTTGGAACCCTTTGTCGATAAATTGGGAGCCATTAGTTGTCACTATCACCATCGGGCAACCAAATCTGCATATGATGTTTTTTCAGATGAACTTTTGAATGTCTTTGGCCAAAATTGTTGCTACGGGTTCTACCTCGATCCACTTTGTGATGTAGTTTACTACAACGACGTAGTACTCAACTCCTCTTGGAGCCATAGGAAGGGGACCAAAATAAGGTCAATTCCCTATACAGTGAAAAGGCAAAGGTAGATTGCCAAAGTTATTGCTTCCGAAGGTGTTCTTTGGATGGGCATTGTTGACACTTTATGCATCTTTTGACAAACTACAAAGCATTATTTGTTATAGTGGGCCAAAAGTAACCTTGCCGAAGTAGTACTCTGACAAGGGCATCTATCCTAATGTGGGATCCACATACTCCTTCGTGGACTTCTTTTAGGACTACTTCGGTGTCCTCTTTATTGATGCACCTTTATAGGGGATTTGAGTACCCTTGTTGGTACAACTCCTCCCCGATCATGAAGTATCTTCCTGACCGACTTCATACTTTTGTAGCTTCTTGAGGCTCTTCAGATAATGAGGAACTTGTCAAATACTCCCTTATAGGATCCTTCCATCCTTTTTTTGAGGTCATAAGTGCCACTATGGCTATGCTCTGAAAATCAAGTACTTCAGTTGATAGTTTTGACTTAGCCAATATATTTGCTTCTATGTTTTCTTTTCAAGGTACCTTTTCTATTTGTACCTTATCAAATTCTTGGATTAGTTCTTTAACAAGGTCATGATATTTTGCCAATTTTGGGTCCTTTGCTCTGTATTCCTTTGTCATTTTCTGAACCATTAATTGGGAGTCACTATAAGCCTTTAAATTTTTCACACCTATTTTTTTTGCCAACCATAATCCTACTATGACGGCTTCATACTCAGTGATGTTGGTCACATGGAATCCGAACTTGATGGCTTTCGATGCTTCCATACTCTCGGGCTCTCGTAGAATTATGCCGGCACCCTGGTGTTCTGAGCTGAAGCACCATCTACAAAAAGCATCCATTTAGGGAACTCATTACTAAGGTTCCCTGAAGCATCCCTGATTTCAGGTAGTTTAGCTATAAAGTCCACTAAAGCCTGAGATTTTATTGCTTTCCTCGGTTCATATGTAATGTCATACTCACCAAGCTCAATGCACTATTTTGATAACCAGGAAGAATGGTCCACCTTCTTCATGATATCCCGAAGAGGTAAGTTACTTCAAACCATGATACAGTGTCCTTGGAAGTAAGGTAGAAGTCTTCTGCTTGCCATGACCAAGCCATAGCTGGCTTTTTACAATGTTGGGTATCTAACTTCGGCACCATGTAAAAACTTACTAACATAGTATACCCACCATTGTTTTCCTCCTTCCTCTTTGATCAGCATTGAACTTACGATTTTTTTGCTGATAGTGAGGTAGAGGATGAAGGATTCCTGTTCTCTAGATTGCCGAAGTGTCGATAGGTGGGATAAGTATTTTTTAAGTTCATCCTAGGCCTTTTGACATTCTTCATTCCAAGGGTGTTCTTCGGCCCCAGGCTTAACTTCATTTTTGGCTGCTTTGGTGAGTGCCTTGAAGAAGGGTTGGCACTAATCCCCATATCTGGGGATGAATCTGCTAAGTGTCGTTATTCTTCTAGAAAGTTTTTGTATGTCTTTGATGGTTATGGGAGTTCGTAATCCTATTAAGGTCTTTACTTTTTCTGGACTGGCATATATGCCTCTTTTGGACACCATAAAGCCAAGGAATTTGCTGGCTATTACCCCAAACACGCATTTTTCGGGGTTGAGGTGGATTTCAAATGTTCAAAATTGTTGGAAAGTTTCTTGCAAATCTTCTATATGATTGTTGGGTACTTTGCTTTTAACTATCATATCATCAACATACACTTTCATATTCCTCCCAATTTGGGAGTCGAATACCTTGTTCATCAACCTCTAATACGTAGCTCTTGCGTTCTTGAGACCAAAGGGCATTCTGACGTAACAATATGTCTTGACTTTGGTAATGAAGGCAGTTTTTTTCTTATATCCAGGGTTCAGCCAAATTTGGTGGTACCCATTAAATGCATCAAGGAAACTTAGTAGCCCATATTCGATAATGGAGTCTACCAATTGGTCTATTGAAGGTAGAGGATACAAGTCCTTGGGACAGGTATTGTTGATATTTCAAAAGTTGATGCACATTCGGAGCTTATCACTCCCTTCCTTGGTAGCAACAACGATGTTGCTGAGCCATTTAGGATATTTGACTTCCCTTATTATATTGGTTTCTATTAGTCATTGAATTTCTTTTTTGATGAAGTTGTTCTTATGCACTAAGATGCTGCGCTTTTTCTACCGAACAAGCTTCACCTCGGAACATACTTTAAGACTATGCTGGATTATGTTTGGATTTATTCGGGGCATAACCTTCGGGTTGTAAGCAAATAGATCTTTGTTCATTGATAGAAGGGAAACAAGTCTTTCTTTTTCACTTTCGGCCAATTTTTTCCCAATTTGGGTACTTCAGCTAGGGGCTAACTCTATGTCCTTAGTTTCTACTTTCCCAATATCACCTTTTTCCTTTTTTGGACCATTTTCGGTTGATGTGCTCCTTTTCCCCAAAGTCTGCATGTGAACTTTAGTAGGATTCTTCCTTGCTTTAACAAACACCTTCCTAACCTTGGCTTGATCGTTGTATATCTCGCCATCTCCATCTTTCACCTCAAATGTGACTATCAAGTATTTTATGTCAGTTTGAAGGTGAAGGTTACCCTGTGTCTGTCTGCCAAGGATGGCATTGTAAGATGATGGAACATCTATAACTATGAATCTTGTCATAGTGGAGGCAAAAAATTTTTCCCTCATCTTGACCGAAGTGCCCTTCATCATTAGTGGTAGGTTTATCCATCCTAGCATTGGGAGTTCTAAGGGACCGACCCCTAATGTGGGTGAAGTCATGGGATTGGCCTTACCCTTAAAAATTCATAAGCTTGGTAATAGGTGAGCAAACCATTGTCAATGAGCACTCTCTTGACGTCCCAGTTTCTAATCCTAGCCATGATCAGGAAAAGATCATCATGCGGGAACTTTACTACCGACCCATCACTTCAAGTGAGTTTGTTTTTTGGTTATCGAACTCCATTATCGTAACATCCCTTACCTTCTTTTTTCTTTCAGATGAGGGTAATTTGTTGGTTATGGTCTGGATCACCTCAGCCGAGGGTGGGGGTTACTTCCTCAGACTTCGATTAATGTGACGTCCATCAAAGTCGTAGTACTCATCTTCTCCATTTTTCTCATCTTCCTTTTTCTCCCTGGACTTGGGCGACAACATCTGTAAGCATCACTGAAGTTGTCATTGCTCGATTAAGGATTCGATATACTTCCTTAGTTGGAAGCAATCTTTGGTATTATGTCTGTGATCCTAGTGAAATTGGCAGTATTTCTTCATGTTTTTCTTGTTGTCTGAGGCCATGGCCTCTGGACATTGAATTGATGCTCCTTGTATTTCCAGGGCCATCAGGATATTTGTCCTTGTAGTATTTAGGGGGTGAACATCATTGGCCTTTTCCCCCAACCTTTATGAGGTCTATCTTTTCCCTTGGCATGGTACGAAGGTTAGTGACTGTGGCCTTCAAATAGTTGCTGATCAGCCTTCGATCCTCCTATTCCCAGTTCCTCAGTTGTCATGTGTTGTTCCCCCCTTCGGTAGAATTCACTGAGGTTGTCTAGAGAATCCTTCAAAAACTCATAGAAGAGCTTTGAATCCATCCTCAACCCTTAGATCATTGCGAGGATCCGTATTTCATGGTAGAAGTCTGGAATGCTGAGAGCCTCTTGGTTGGACCTTTCAACATAGTCTTGAATGGTCTTCCCATTCTTTTAGGCTATGTCGAACATCTGCACCAACATCTTCAACATTGGTTTGCTCCTAATGAACTATTGTGTGAATGCCGTGGATAACTCGTGAAACCCTAAGATTGTTCCAGGTGCCAAAGTGTTGTACCACACTGTAGTTGGTCTTGAAAGTGTTACTTTGAAACATTTGCAAAGGGTGGCATCGTCAGCCCCGTGGAGCACCATACTCCTCTTGTACTTTGTCAAGTGAGCTTGGAGATCACTTCTCCCGTTGTATGTCTCCAGGCGAGGTACCCAGAAGTCACTTAGCAATGGCGCTTCCACTACCACCTAGATGAACGAGGATTCATCTCTAGTGAAGGTCTCAGATAACCGCGACTAAATAGCTTTTTTGGAGACTTGTTTTTCCACTTTGTCAAACCTTTCTAAGATCCTCTCCATCATCACTGTAGTGCTATCCTATCCCCATTATCGGGAATGATGTGGCAGAGGGGAGTAATGCCTTCTATTTAGTGAGTAACTTTGGCGAGGAGAGGATAGGGACTTTTCTTGAGGAGTAGGTCTCCAACGCAGTGAAGTCTTTTTCTCTTTTGATCTGAACCTCTCCATAAAACATCCATGTGATGTTGTGTTCTTCATTGAAGACTCCTCAAGGATGCTCCTATTAGGCAAGCTCCAGCAAGATGACCGGTGACCCCTCTCCAAATGAGTCTCTAGAGATGGGGTTATTGAATGTGAACATGCTTGTGACCACCTTTCATTGAGCTGCTGCATCATTTCAGCCACTATGGATCACTGAAAATCACACAAGAAACCTGAGTGACAATCAGAGGACGTTCGTCCTCCAGCAAGGAAGGCTCTGGGGGTACTTGATTGTTCGCCACTGGAGACTCAAGTGTGGACTAGGATTTTGGAATACTCTTGTCCTTGGAACGCCGAGTCTCTACAACAACAACCTGACCTGGGAATGAGTTCCCACAGACGACACCAAATGATGCTTGAGGACATCTTCGATGTAGGACATGTTGGACCTCTAATAGAACTTCACCTGCATAACATCTACAGCACTTGAAGAATGTGGGTTAGAGGTTTCTCAGAGTGTTTTTCCAAGGAGGGACTTCTAACGTTTAATTTAGTATATGATAGAGAGGTTACTAAGAGTAGAGAGTAGAAAGAGGGTGTCCCGTGTTATATTACCTGGGAGCCTCCCAAGTATTTATAGGAGGCTCTTCAGGGGAAGGCCGTTTTCCCTAATCAAACAGATTGCGACATGTGGTCAATTGGATCTGCTCACATTCGGTCTACACCTTGGGGAAAGGTGTGCTTAGCTGTTCGTTGGTAGTTACACCTAGGTAGGAGGTTAGGGACATGTGGAGGTTCCTTGTCAGTGGTCCTGTTAACCGTACATTTGTCATTTTCTCTTAGAACCCCTCGGGGACCTGAGAACCCCTTTAGAAGTAGAATCTTCTCTGAAGGTGGTTGGTGTTACCCACTCCGTGGTAGTCTAATTATGGTGCCAAAATTGTATATTTAGACTTCCAGGATTGGTAATGTTCTATAGGCCATTAGAACACTACCCTTAGTGTGCATACCCAAGTGGCCCTCTTGGGCACTATGTAAACACATGCATATTGGTCCAACCATCACACACATATATACATTTCAAGCACACCATGGCAGCAAAGATGGAAAACACTAGCACAAATCTTAATCTTGGCTACCACATATTAGGCAATCTTGTTAAGTTCTAGTGACCAGCCACCACACCTATAACTTCCACTAAAAAATTACATAATTTTAGCCATGTACCCCATGTTTTCTTTGCTCCACTATCAAGTAGAGACTTAGGGCAAACCAAATAATTTATTTTTACATCAATAGCCCACCTATGGGCCATGTTATGGATTTTTTAAGTTGGTTACAAAATTCTGACCAAATGAACAGTAACTTAGCCAACTTTGCAATGTCATATCTTTGGATATAGGGCTCCAAATTTAGAAATTCAAAATTCTAGTTCAACCTCTAGATTTCCTCTAGCCATGGTCAAAATTTCATACAAATATTCCTTCTACAAAGGGACATATAGAACTTTAAGTGTAGGGTTGAAATTTTGGTGACTTTATGACCATTTTGCCCATAGAAAATTTCATAAGTGTGCAAACACTTTATTCACAAGGAGTAAACCTTCCAAAGCTATCCCATATATGTCCATTACATATGGGAATTACATTCTCTTGCTTTTAACAACTTTATGTGGCCAAAATAGAATTTAGAAGTAAGCAACCCATCATTCACAATTAGGTAGCTTTACACCACATCACTTACATAGCCAAAACATTACACAAATGTTCACATACTTGTCTCATTTTACATATACTACATGTACATGCATACATGCAATAAACATAAATAAATCACTATGGCAGCCCTCCTCAAGCTAATGCTTGGTCTTAGGAGGATTTTAACACTAGTTGGTACTAACTTTGGGCTCTAGAAACGCTCACTTTATTGCATCATTGTGGGCTTCACACTAGGTCACAAAAACTTCAATAAGTGCACTCCCCTCACTAAGCTTGGTTCATCAAGCTCATGGCTCTCTTCCAAGCTTAGCCATAGCTCCATGGTTTCTTGAAAATATAGAAAACAATCCATGAGAGCAAGAGAACCCTTACCAAAATGGGTAGGCCGAAAATCAAGCTTGATCTTTGAAGCATCCAAGCAATAGCTCTAGTTTGCTTCCAATTGCTTCCTTTTGCCTTTAATTTCAATCAATTCCAAGTTTGAAGGTGTGGTGGCTATGGAGGAAGTATGATTGTGTTCTGGGGCTGGGGGAGGATGAAAATGAGAGAGAGATAAGTGATTTGGCCACTTAAATGGCCTTAAATGAGCTTAAAGGCACAAAACACACTTAACAAACTTAACCTTGCTTTATGTCATTTTCCTTCTCACTAATTATGGTTTCTTTGTGTCAAAATCATTGGTACTGTCACCCACTCTGGGGTAGTCCAGTTATGGTGCAAAAACTATGCATTTAAACTCCCAGGATTGGTGTGTCCTGTTGGTCATCAGAACTACACCCCTAGTGTACATACTCAAGTGACCCTCTTGAGCACTATGTAAATACATGCATATTGGTCTAACCATAACACACATATTCATATTTATGCACACTATGTCAGCTAAGAAGAAAAACACTAGCACAAGTCTTGGTTTTGGCTTCCACATGTTAAGCATTCTTACTAGGTTCAAAAATTCCAGCCACTGCACCCGAACTTCCTACAATAAACTGTATCATTCTGGCCATGTAAACCCCTATTTTATTTGCTCCATTATCAAGTAGAGACTTAGGGAAAACCAAGGAATTTTTTTTTACATCAATAGTCCATCTATGGACCAAGTTATTAATTTTTGAAGTTGGTTACAAAATTCTGACCAAATGAACAGTAACTTAGACAATTTTGCAACATCATATCTTTGGCTATAGGGATCCAAATTCAGAAATTCTAAATTCCAATTCAACCTTTGAATGTTATCTAGATGTGGTCAAAATTTCATACCAAGATTCATTCTACACTGGGAGATATTAAACTTTAGGTACATGGTCGAAATTCTGGCAACTTTTGGACCATTTTGCCCATACAATTTTTTCCAAACCATGCAAACACTTCATTCACAAGGGGAAAGCCCTCCAAGGTTATCCCATACATGTCCAATACACATAAGAATTACATTCACTTGCATCTAGCAACTTTATGTGGCCAAAACAGAATTTATAAGTAAGCAGCCTATCATTCACACTTAGGTAGCTTTGCACCACATCACATACATAGCCAAAACATTACTCAAATGTTCACATACTTTGTTGGGTTTCAGGAGCCAAACAGCACAGCAAAATTTAACCGAAACTCTCCAGGATCCAAATGAAACGGGGTAAACCAGGTGTTTGAAAACTTTCATACCTAATTTTCGGTTGAGATCTCTCACTCAACTGTAGAGTCGAATCACAAAACTTGAACAGTTAACATGTTCAAGCTCTCTATGGTATCCACACGAGCCTCTTGGGATCACCACGCTTCCACCGCGTCCCGGAAGATGCGTTTCTCTTGCGCTCGCAGTGCTAGCTTGCGTCCTCCAAGGAATAGCAAGAGAAGAGTGCGGCTGTCCTTTTGGGAGGCTAGGGCAAGGAGACCTGCGAATTTCTCACTAGAAGTTGTATTTATAGTGAGACTTAACTTCCAGGCCTAATGGGTTTCAAAGCCCTAATCCAATTAAGCTTTAATTTCGGGCTTAATAATGGCTCAACTATTGGGCCCATTATTAATATGAAATTAAAGTGAAACCATAACCCAAATAATTAGCCCATGCACTCTAATGATCCAAACAGCTCTATGTGTGCGATCCAATAGGCTCTTGCCACGTTGGCAATGATCATAAATCACATTTATGATCATAAGCAATGAGCGGTGTCTAGCAACACATCATTGCTACCCAAGTGACAAGATTGTCGGTGATTCGACTAAACCTTTATGATCATCACCGATATATGCCATTGTCCCTTTGTCCAAGATATCAAGACTAAGCATGAGACATGGAATGTGTCACTCTCGTATAGCCCAATCTTTGGTTTCTTGATTACCGAGTGAACCAACTTAAACTGATAACATTGATATCGTATATCAACTCATCCGAGCATGGCCATGCATTTTTCTAAGTCTTACTCTATCAAGGGGCCCGAAGATATCACTCCTGTTACATAGGAGGGACAAATCTCATCTTGATCATACAAATCCCTCCGCATGATATGTTACATACCCAAGACCTCTTTTAAGTTCACTCAGTTACGAGCAACAAAGGAAGCTATCAAAGTATGTGACTCACATGTAGGGAACCTTGATGATCTTAGGTCGAAGGACTACATATACCATGATCACTATGAGAATCACTTATGACACTCATATAATGATCCATGTAGTGTTCTCATGGTGGGTCGGTCTAGTATACAAGTTCTCCAACTTGTACCCATATGCAGACTACATATCTCATATTAGTCTTCACATATGCTAGTCGTTATGTATTATTGCAACCCGTTCCACAATAATACTAGACTAGGGACGTTTGAGAATATCATTATTCTAGGGTTATAATTATGTTTATTACGTTACGCAGAAACAGAACAACAAACATAATTGCTGGATTAATGCCTTAATAAAATATCATGACTCAATGTGCAAAAAATACAATCATCTCATGATTGGCTTTTGGGCACAACACTAACATACTTGTCTCATTTTACATACACTACATGTACATGCATACATGCACTACAATATGGTCTTAACTTAGCTAAATACGCAGCCTAGGTTACAAGAGGTCCTAAGACACAATCGACTCCAAAAACAGGATGCTGGACAGCTACTACACAACACAGTAAGCACCATCACTAAAAATACCAAATGTGCTCCTAAAATCACCAAAATTTCCAGATCATAACTAGACATATGGAAGTTAATGTACATAAAATTTCACAGAGAAATTCAAACGAAAAATATTAATTTGAATGTTCTCTTTCAGGTGCTCCTGAAATGGACAAAAAGGGGGTAAGTTTCTTGAATGAAACTTAGTAAGGGCTTATCAATAAAATCTTCAAACTCCAGCCATATACCTGAAATACAAAGACACTAAAACACAAAAATACAATACAAACACACAAATATACACATCCAAATGCACAAACAAACACAGCAACAAACATATGAAATGCTGGCAGCAATAACACATTAAGGTTAGTCCATAATCATTCAATTAAACATTAAGAACTCACTATGGCAGCCCTCCTCAAGCTATTGGTTGGGCTTAAAAGGTAATTAGGTCTTAGTTAGTACTAACTTGGGCTCTAGAAACCCTGAATTTCACTGCCATAACAGAGCACCAAAGCTGTAGGGTTGAAACCCTTGGTGCAATTTCCCCCTTAACCTAAACTTGGTTCATCAAGCTCTTGGCTCTCTTCCAAGCTTAGGGTCTTAGGTTCATGGATGTTTGGGCATCTGTATTGAACAATAAACAGCCATGAAACCCAGATAAAACCCTTACCTTTTTCTGGAAATCCAATAAACCCTTTGTAAACCCGAAAACTAGGGATTATAGCCTTCCTTGATGCTTCGGTTGTTTTCTCTTGCTTTCTCTTGATTATTTGCAGTAAGATGGCTATGGTGGATGGTGGAGGAGCTCAAAGAGATGAGGCTAGCAGGTGGAGGTCGAATTTTGGGAAGAAAATGGGTGAAAATGATTTTTTTCTAGCTTTATTTCTTTATTTATCTTTAGTAATGGCATGTTTGCAAATTTTGCAAACTTCAAGCCACACTTGGACAATATTTTTGCCAGCCATTTGGGCTGGGAAAATGACATATTTTGACCTCTTTTAACCTTGGTCAAAAGTCATTTTCACCTTAGAAAAAATCTAGGACACTTAAGCACCTTAGTTGTCATTATGCCATAAATGACAAACTTTGCCTCTTTGAGCACTTTGGTCCCCAACAATATATTTAATTCCTTCCATGTTCTTTCTTCATAATTCCATCCATATCCTTTCTTCATAATTCCATCCATGTCCTTTCCATAGCCATATTTAGAAATTTGTGCAATTGAGTACCTAATCTTTGTAACCTTACAATTTAGTCCATAGGTTACTTGAAAATCAGGCAATATACCAGTGCTTTCTTAAGGACCAAGCTCTCATTGTTTTTGTCATTTAAGGGAGTGTATATTGAATACTTTACACTTCACAATTCATACACTATGGTGAAAATTAAAGCATATAAGTTTAAGTCCTTTGTAGTAATTTTCCCATTTTGTGAAGGTGGTAACAGGTACACATGTGCCCAACATTTTTTACTATTTATCAAGCCTTGGCTGCCTCCCCCATGGTGGGGTAATTCCACAATTCCACCATTTGACTTAAGTCAAAAGCTTGAACACCATAAGGTTTACACTAGGACATTTAGGTCCTTAATGCCTTTAGTGTTTCCTTTGTCCAAATTTGTCTTCCATGAGCAATTTGGTCCTCCACTAGCACTTTCATACCATTCATATCCTTTCCATAACTCTCCAAGTCTCTTTCTTGAGATTTTTGCAATTGAGTACCCGAATTTCCAAAACCTTACACAAAAGTCCATAGGTTGCTTAACAAACAAGCAATCCTTAAGGCTTTTCTTGGGGGCCAAGTTACTAACTTGGAACACTTTTAAGGAGGTGTTGATCATGCATTTTACCCCACATACTTCAATCACTATGGTGATAATTACACAATATAATGGTTTTTAGCCATTATGACACACTTATAATTCTCCCATTTTAGTGTGGTGGTAACAGTTGGAGTAAGCCTATTGGAGGCATAGACCATGATTGAGAGGCATCTCATCTCCTGAGGGTGATTAGGCTAAAACCCGAGGGCGGTGATTCACCTTTATCCAAGGTCTGCTATGCTAGCAACCAAAGGTGGTGCTAAGCCCTCTTCCGAGGTTGGTCATGTGGCCTTCTTCGTCCAGTGACTGTCAAGCACAACACTTGTGACTCCGGGAGGGACTTCCTGAGATACCAATTGTGGAGAACGCTGATGGAGCAAAGATTTCCCAGGGGAGTGTACCTGAAACGCTCGGGAGAAAGGGGTTAGGAGGTCCCCGGAGTGTCTTTCCGGGGAGGAGCCTCCGACGCCCAAGTCAGCACTTTTAGGAGGAGAAGGGGGGAGAGAATGCAAGGGAGCTGGGGGATCTTGCCTGCTTGTGTTTTCCCTGGGAGAGGAGTCTGATCTTTTGCCAGGGCTTGTTTCCTGGTATTTATAGGGGTGCCCAGCCCGTTCAGATCGTGACACGTGTTCGGTCGGATGTGATCTGTACTTCCGGGCGTAGGGGACAGGTAGCCGTTTGTAGGCTCCTCGGGTCTGGGACCGAGACAGGTCGTGACAAGACCTAGACGGCGTCGGTGCGTCAGACCACCATTTGAGGCGGCGTGTAGCGCACGTGGGCGACATGTCAGAGACTCCTTAAATGCTCATGCCGTACTCCCGAGGTCTTTTGGGCGAGGCCGTCCTTTGGTACGGACGCCCCTCTTCAGGAATTATGCCTGTAGTTCGGGGAGTTCCCTGGTTCGGGGGTTCCGCCTTCGGGGAGATTCTCGCCTGCTTGAAATAGCTGGTTCTTCATCTCCGAAGGCGATCCGTTAGGTCCCCCGAGGGAGCCGGTAACGTCCTTGAAATTCCTGACGTACTAGCCGAAGTCCCGAGTTCGAGGTGTTTGACTTTGCTCCTTCCGAGGTCAGTGATAGCGCCTCTCTCGGATGACGCCAGGCTTCCCGACCATCATATTCGTAGGGAGTATATACTGAGAGGGGTGATAGCCCTTCGGCTATCACAGGCCCCCCTTCGGAAAGCCGAAGTGAAAACTTCGGCTTGTTGGCTTTCGGAGGGCGCCCTCCGGGGCCCTGGGTGTAATACCTGTGCCGAAGATGTACCTTTTGTCCGAAGACATAGGCTGTTCGACCATAGCCTGTCTTTTGGTGTCTTCGAGGTAACCTACTTCTTCCCTTTTGCAGGTCTGCGCAACGTCGCGTTTCGTAACCAGGCGTGTCAGTCTGGAGTGGCGCACCCAGGATTTAGGGGTGTCAGAAGGCGTGTCCCTCTTTTGGCGCGACGGCTGACACATGGCACATTGTCATTGGAGGGGACTGCATTGGTTACGGCAGGCGCACCTTTTTATGCAGAGGGCAGTTATGGCGACTGTTCGCCTTCGTGGAGTACTTATGACGCCGGTTCGCCTATTGTCCCTCGGCCTATATATATCCTACTCCGTCATAGTCTCCTTTTGCTTCTGCTTTTGCTTTCCTCCTGCTCTCAACTGTTTTTGCGTTTTTCGCGGCGGTGCTTTTTCTTAGGTGATTTCCGGCCACCTTTTATGACGGCGACTTCAAACCCAGACTTTGGCAAAGCGTTTGGTGGGTTTTGACTTTCAAAATTCTTTGATTTTCTGTGCTCTTTTGCTTTTCTGAAAGCTTTCCCGGAGTCAATTTTTCATCCCCCGAAGTCATTTTTTCTTTGAAAATGTCTTCGCCAACTCCTCTTATGACTGTTTCCCCCATTCCAGAAAGCTGGCAACCTCTTCTCAATCATACTTGCTGTACGTCTCCAAAAAAATTGGAAAGATGGACCAAAAAAATTTTTCTTCCTTCTTACGCCACCATCAGACTTCCTGGTCCCCAAACTCTCAGTTTCATGAACAATGAGGATGAGGTTACCGTTTTTCATGCCCAACTGAAGGCCGGACTTCGGTACCCTCCCTCGAAGGTGATTTGCGACTTTTGCCAGTTTCATGGCATTGCCGTAAATCAACTTCCCCCGAACTCGTACTGCTATTTCAACACCTTCCTTTGTATGTGCGGCATTTTCAAAATAGAACCCCACTTCATTCTTTTTATGCAGTACTATAAGCTCTACGCGGTCCCGAAGGGTGGCTTTTACTTTATGCTACCTCGGGGATCAGGGAGCAAAAAGTATATGTTCACCTTCACCACTAAGGACAGCTGGCAAGGGTGGCAAGGAAAATTCTTTTTTCTGAAGATGGAGGAGGCCTGGTCGTACGTTCCGACCAAGTGGGCTCGGGGAAGACTGGAGACGGATGTTGTAGACCCGAAGAGGCTGCTGACTCCTGAGTTGGCGGTCAGATTCGCGGACTTCGACAGTCGGATCCGAGCAGTCTCCGACTGGGATTCCGAGGTCCCTTCACGCTCCCTCTACCCCTTCCCCATTATGTGGAAACTGATGACCGAGGAGGTCCTTCGGGAACTAGGGGTAGTGAAGGAGCATAAGACGGACCTCGGGATGCCGGCTCCTGCCATCGCTGGGAAAGACTCCTGGCTGGTGAAACTCCTCCGGAAGGAGGTTACTTACGAGGCCTTTTGTGAGCGTAAGTTATCTAAAAAAACTTCTGCTATAGGTACGCCTTGGACTCACACTGATGTTTTCCTTCTGTTCCAGAGATGGGCGACGAGTCCGCTGCTTACTACAAGGCGCTCTTCCTCGGTCAAGCCGAGAAGGGGGAGCAAACAAAGAAGGCCGTCTCCCGAAGGCGGAAATCGTCTGGGGCCGGGCCATCCTCGGCAAAGTGGGCGAAGAAAGACGCGCCTCTTCCTCCCCCGGAAATTCCCGAGGAGGCGCACGAAGAGCCTGACGCTGCTGTTGCCCCGCCAACCGAGGTTGCCGCTGACGCCCCTTCTCGGAGTCCCACTTCCTCGGTGGCTCTTCTGGACGCCTTGGTGGAAGTCCCTTCTGCCGAGGAGCGCCGCAAGAGCAAAGGCAAGGAAATCTCTGCCGAGGGGGTCCGGGATTCCGACGATGATGTTGCCGAGGTGCCGCCAGGTTTGTTTGTTTGTTTGTTTTTTTTTTTAGACAAGCTGTAGTGTCTTTATTATTATTTTTTTGAATTTTGAGGACTGCTCGTCTTAACAAGCTTCTCGTCTTGCCGTGCAGAGGAGGTACCATCTTTGGCATGGGCAGCTGAGCACGCCCGGAAACGGGCCCTTCGGGATTCCCATATCCCGAAGGGGAAGATCCCGAGGGAGCCTTTCTGGTCGTTTACGGAGGACATGAACTTGTACTCCGGCGACTGCCATCAAATGGCCAACCAAATTTCAAAGGGGATCCTCACCGAGGCCTCTTTCAAGGCCATTTCCGAGGCGTGCCCGGACGAAGAGTCCCTTGCTGCAAAAGTTTCTGAGCACGCTGCCCAGGTATACTTCAGGCCTTTGTCTTTTCCTTTTGATTTCTTCTAAGTGTTTGGCTCATTTTTTGCCTTACTGACTTTGTTCTTACTTCTTTGCAGCTGTTGGGGTACACTGGCCTCCTCAGGGTTCGGGCAGCGAAGCAAGCGGCATTCCGAGTCTGGGCCTTAGACTGTGTGGAGAAATCCAAGGCCATGTGCTCTGACTTGGTTGTCAAGAACGCGGAGATGGCTCAAGCTGCAAAGAAGGAGGTTGCTGCCGTTCGGGAGGAGTTATTGAAGGAAAAAGAGGAGCTCTTGAAAGACTCCTCCCAAAAGATTTCTGACCTCGGCTCCAAGGTGGCGGAGCTGACTTCGGCAAACGAGGCATATCAAAAGGAGAAGTCAGAGTCTGAGGCTCTCCTGGCGAAGGTGCTTGCTGAGAAGGCCGCGCTCCAGGCCGAGGTCGAGTCTTTGAAGAAGGAGCCGAAGAAGAAGAAGACGAAGGCATTGAAGAAGGAGATCGCTGATCTGGAGAAGGAACTTGACGATTTAGCGGTCGAGAAGGAGAAGGCCGAGCAAGCGACCAAGGTCGGTTTTCAGGACGGCTTTTGCCTTGCTCGGCATCAAGTTCTGCAAAGGTTCCCAGATCTGGACCTCTCCTTCTTGGCGGCCCTAAACATTCCCGAGGGGCCTCGGTGGTCTTGGTCCAAAATCGAGCACCTCAACTTGCCCTTTCCTCTTCCGGCGCCGAAGGTGGTAGACAAGGACGCGGGGGTTGGTGGCTCTCGAGATGCCGAGATTCCTTAGCTTGTGTTAGGGTCCTTTGCCTTCTTTTCTTCTTTTTTGTACTTCTTCTTTTGGCGAGCTTCCTTCTTTGTAATCAGAGCCATCTTTGTTAATAAAGACTCCTTCTTTCTTTTGGGAAATTTTTTGGCTAAGTCTTTTGCAAGATTTTTTCATTTCCCACTGTCCCGAACACGTTCGCTCAAGAGACTTCGGAAAATCATGCTTATTACGGCAATTAGCCTTGGAATCGCCCTCGCGCAATTCTCTTTAAGTAAATTTCCAACTTCAGAGAAGATTGATAACCTTTGTACATAAATTCTCTTAAATCGTGCTCGGCGACGACCGCTCTGGTGAAAAGAAGCTTTTTGTACTTTAGAAAGATTTTCTAAGAAGCTTTTGTACTTAGAAATTTTTCTAACTCCCATCAAAATCCTAAACATAGAATTTTTTCAAGGCGTCCGAATGCCATGTATTTTTTAATTCTACGCCTTCGGTATCGCCGAGCTTATAAACTCCTTTTCGCACTTCGGCAAGTACCAGATAAGGACCTTCCCAATTTTCGCGAAGTACCCCATGGGATGGTCTTCGGGGTCCAAATTCAACCTTTCGGAGAACGAGGTCTCCTTTCTTTATTCCCTTTGGCCTGGCGCGCAAGTTTATAGCCGCGGCCACTCTTTGCTGAAAAGCTTTTCTTCTCAGCTCGGCTATTTCCCTGTGCTCGCCGACGAGGTCAAGCTTGGTTCTTAGGCCGAGGTCATTTCCCCTTTCGTCAAACACTTGTACCCGTACCGATGGTTGTACTATCTCAATTGGGATGATAGCCTCTGTACCGAAAACAAGTGAAAAAGGTGTTTCCCCTGTGGCTCTTCGGGGTGTTGTTCGGTAGCTCCATAACACGCTTGGGAGCTCTCCTGGCCATTTCCCTTTTGCTTCCCCCAACCTCTTTTTCAGACCATTTTTTATGGTCCTGTTAGATACCTCTACTTGCCCATTGCTTTGGGGGTGAGCTACTGGAGCGAAGTGCATTTTTATTCCGAGGTTGTTGATAAATTCTTGGAACCCCTTGTCTGTGAACTGGGACCCATTATCGGCTACTAGCACCCTTGGTATGCCAAATCTGCATACAATGTTCTTCCATACGAACTTCTGCACATCTTTTGCCGAGATAGTCGCCAAGGGTTCTGCCTCGACCCATTTAGAGAAATAGTCCACTGCGACTACGCAGAACTTCACGCCTCCAGGCGCTGTCGGGAGTGGCCCAATGAGGTCTATGCCCCAAACTGCGAAGGGCCAGGGATAGTCAGCCGAAGTTACCAATTCCGAGGGTGTCCTTTGGATACTCGCGTGTCTTTGGCAATTACCACATTTCTGGACGAACTGCCTAGCGTCCTTTCTTAGGGTAGGCCAAAAGTATCCTTGGCGAAGTATCACTGCTGCCAGGGCGTCGGTTCCAATGTGCGAACCACAAGCGCCTTCGTGAACTTCTTCGAGGATCATTTCAATATCCTCTTCGCCGACACACCTCTGCAGTGGATTTGCATATCCTTGCCGATATAATTCTTCTCCAATTAGGAAGAAACGACCGGAGCATCTTCGTACTTTTGCCGCTTCGTTGGGGTCTTCGGGGAGTGCACCGGTTGCGAGATATCTTTTTATCGGATCTTTCCAGCCTTTTCCCGAAGTTACTATGCTCAGCACTGCGATGCTCGGGTGGTTTAGCACCTCGGTGCATGTTTTCGATTTTGCCAAGCAATCTGCCTCGGCATTATCTCGGTGAGGCACATTTTCGATTCGCACGGTGTCGAACTCTCGGATAAGCTTTGCTACCAGTTCATGGTATTTTGCCAAGGTCGGGTCCTTCGCCCCATAGTCCCCTGCTGTTTGCCGAACTACCAGCTGGGAATCGCTGTGGGCTTTCAAGTTTCTTACACCAATTTTTCTGGCTAGGCGCAACCCTGCTATGAGAGCTTCGTATTCAGCCATATTGTTGGTGACGTTAAAGCTGAACTTGATGGCCTTCATTACTTCTAGACCTTCGGGGCCTCTGATAATTACCCCGGCTCCCTGGTGTTCGGACCCTGAGGCTCCATCTACATACAAAGTCCATTCTGGCTCATCTTCGCCAGGATCCGAATGGCTGTCCTCGGTGATGGGTACTTCGGCAATGAAGTCTGCCAGCGCTTGAGCCTTTATGGCTTTCCGAGGTTCATAAGTAATGTCGTGCTCGCCAAGCTCTATACACCATTTGGAAAGCCTTCCCGAATGATCAACTTTCCTCATGACGTCCCGTAGAGGTAGACTACTTCGGACGATGATTGGGTGAGCTTGAAAATATGGCCGTAGTCTTCTTCCTGCCAGTACCAGGGCATATATAGCTTTTTGTAGCAAGGGATACCTGACTTCGGCGCCGTGCAGGGACTTGCTTACATAATAAACTGGCCATTGCTTCGGCCCTTCTTCTTTCACCAGGACCGAGCTTACTGCTTTTTCTGTGACGGCGAGGTACAACACGAGGGGCTCCCCCTCGCGTGGTTGCCGAAGAGTGGGCAGACGGGCTAAGTAGATTTTGAGTTCTTCCCAAGCCCTTTGGCAGTCCTCATTCCAAGGGTGATCATCACATCCGAGGTTGCCCTCCTTTTTTGCTGCCTTAGTGAGGACTTTGAAGAATGCTCGACACCGGTCCCCATACCTGGAAATAAACCTGCTAAGAGAGGTTATCCTTCCGGTGAGTCTCTGCACATCTTTTATTGTGACGGGAGTTCGGAATTCAAGTAGGGCTTTAATTTTTTCTAGGTTAGCATCAATGCCTCTTTCTGATACCATGTACCCAAGAAACTTTCCCGAGGTTACGCCGAAGATGCATTTTTCGGGATTAAGGCGAATCCCGAAGGTTCTGAGCTGGTGGAAAATTTCCCTTAAATCTGCGACGTGGTCGTTAGGCAGCTTGCTCTTGACTATCATGTCATCGACATAGACTTCCATGTTCCTCCCTATTTGGTCATTAAAGACCTTGCTCATCAACCTCTGGTAGGTAGCTCCTGCATTTTTGAGCCCGAAGGGCATTCTGATGTAACAATACGTTCCACCCTCGGTGATGAAGGCGGTCTTCTCCTCGTCTTCGGGGTCCATCCTTATTTGATGATATCCACTGAAGGCGTCTAGGAAACTTAGGAGCCCGTATTCGGCAGTTGAGTCTACCAACCGGTCTATTGGTGGGAGAGGGTACGAATCTTTTGGGCAAGCATCGTTCAAGTTTTTGAAGTTGATGCACATTCGGAGCTTACTGCTCCCTTCTTTTGTGGCAATAACCACATTGCTTAACCATTCGGGGTACTTGACCTCCCTGATTACATTTGCGTCCAATAAGCGTTGGACTTCGATTTTGACAAAGTTATTTTTACGGACAGAGATGCCCCGTTTCTTTTGCCGGACAGGTTTTGCTTCCGAACTTACTTTAAGGCTATGCTGTATTATGCGAGGGTCTACCCCCGGCATATCTTTCGGCGAGTAGGCAAACAGGTCTTTATTTATCAGTAGAAAGGATACAAGTTTTTTCTTGTCACCATCGGCCAAGTTTTTCCCTATTCGGGTATTTCGGCCTGGGACAAGTTCTACTTCTTCCATTTGGGCGAATGTGTAGATTTCCTTGTGTTTGCCTTCCAAGGATGGCGTTATATGATGAAGGAACATCCATGACAATGAACCTTGTCATTATGGAGGCAAATAATTCATCTGTCCCGTCTACCGAAGTTCCTTTCATCATTAGGGGAAGATCGATCCATCCGAGGACGGGCAGTTCGGATGGCCCTACCCCGAAAGTAAGCGAAGTGACGGGCTTGAGATCAATGTTGGATATACCGAAGTTCGGCAGCAAAAGTGAAAACAGGACGTCGGCGTTTGATCCATCATCAAGCAACACTCTCTTGACGTCCCAGTTTCCTATCCTCGCTATGACCAACAGCGGATCGTTATGGGGAAAGATGACGGTAGAACCATCTTTGCAGGCCAGTTTCTTCGTCGGACTCTGATATTCCATCACTGATATTTCCCTGGCCTTCCTCTTTCTTTCCGAGGATGGAAGTCCTGTCGTAATTGTTTGTATTATTCCCGCCGGAGGTGGAAGACGCCTCTTCGGACTTCGGTTCCTCCGTCTATTGGAGTCGTAGTCCTCATCATCTGCCTTTCCTTCCTCCTCCTTCCTTCCTTTCAAGGAAGGCATTCGCAGATATCGCCGAAGTTGGCCTTGTTTTATCAGCGATTCTATGTACTTTTTCAATTGGAAACAGTCTTCAGTGTCGTGGCCGTGGTCGCGGTGAAACTGGCAGAACTTTTTCATGTTCTTTTTATTATCAGCGGTCATGGCCCTTGGCCGTTGAATTTGGGTCCCCTGTCTTTCCATCGTCATGAGGATGTTGGCCCTCGTGGTGTTCAGGGGTGTGAAGATTGGGGGTTTCCTTCCCCTAATCCTTCGAGGTCGTCCTGTCTAGTCGGCTGGATACCGCGTTTGCTGGCTAGACCCTTCAGCACGGGCGTGATCAGACTTCGATCCGCCCATTCTCAGCTCTTCGGCTGTCATGTGCTGCTCGGCCCTTCGGTAGAATTCACCAAGCGTGTCGGGGGGTCCTTGGAAAATTCGTAGAACAGCTGTGAGTCCCTCCGAAGGCCCCATGTCATGGCGAGGATGCGTATTTCGGGCTGAAAGTCTGGAACACTTAAGGCTTCTCTGTTAAACCTTTCGACATAGTCGCGGATGGTTTCCCCATTCTTTTGCGCTATGTCGAACATCTGGACAGGCATCTTCGCCGTCGGCCGGCTTCCAATGAATTGCTGTGTAAAGGCCGTGGATAACTCCTGGAACTCCTTGATGGTTCCGGGAGCCAATGAATTGTACCACGCTGTTGCTGGTCCTGTGAGGGTCACCTCAAAACATTTTCACAGGGTAGCATCATCAGCACCATGCAGCACCATGCTGCGTTTGTATTTGGTTAGATGAGCCTGTGGATTAGTTCGGCCATCATAGGTTTCCAGCCGAGGCACCTGGAAGTCACTTGGCATGGCTGCCTCGACTATTGCTCGGGTGAACGGCGACTCATCCCCGCCAAAAGTTTCAGACAACCTAGCCCAGACTGGTTTCCGAGCTACCTGTTTCTCCACTCTCTGCAACCTTGTCAGCATTTTCTTCATAAGGAGCATGGCACTGGGCTCTTCTTCCTGTGCTTGTAGGCTTCTGGGAAGGGAGATTGCCGGCGTCTCTTCGGGGAGTGACTCCAGCGCGGAGGGGATGGGGACTTCACCTCAGGTGATGAGCTCCTTTGGCGTGGGGTTTTAGGTCATTTGGACCCCATTTGTCCCGTAGGCCGTGCCCCGAGGGGTATATTTTCCGTCAAAGACTCATCACATGGATCCCCGCTTCCCGAACTGCAATATGTTGATTTTGGCTTTTCTCCCGAGGGCGTACTGGCGAGGAAGGCCTTTGGGCCTGAGTTGATTGCGGCCACCTACGGTCTATCTGCTATGTCACATCAGCCACAATAGAGCGCTAGAAGTCACGTAGAAAACTCATAGTTATGACTAGAGGACGTTCTTCCTCGGGCGAGGAAGTCCCTGGAAGGGTTTGCTCAGTAGTCGGTGGAGCTTCAGGCGCGGACGAGGACTTTGGAATTCCCTTGCCCTTTGAACGCCAAGTTTCAACAACGGTGACCTGAGGGTGATTTCCCACAGACGACGCCAAATGATGCCCGGCAGAATCTTCCTCCAGTGACATTGTGGCTCCGAGAGGGACTTCCTAAGAGGGAGAACGCCTGGAGCAAAGATTTCCTAGGGGAGTGTACCTGAAACACTTGGGAGAAAGGGGTTAGGAGGTCCCCAGAGTGTCTTTCCGGGGAGGAGCCTCCGACGCCCAAGTCAGCACTTTTAGGAGGAGAAGGGGGGAGAGAATGCAAGGGAGTTAGGGGATCTTGCCTGTTTGTGTTTTCCCTGGGAGAAGAGTCTGATCTTTTGCCAGGGCTTGTTTCCTGGTATTTATAGGGGTGCCCAGCCCATTCAGATCGTGACACGTGTTCTGTCGGATGCGATCTATACTTCCGGGCGTAGGGGACAGGTAGCCATTTGTAGGCTCCTCGGGTCTAGGACCGAGACAGGTCGTAACAAGACCTAGACGGCGTCGGTGCGTCAGGCCACCATTTGAGGGGCATGTAGTGCACGTGGGCGACATGTCAGAGACTCCTTAAATGCTCATGCCGTACTCCCGAGGTCTTTTGGGCGAGGCTGTGCTTTGGTACGGACGCCTCTCTTCGGGAATTATGCCTGTAGTTCGGGGAGTTCCCTGGTTCGGGGGTTCCACCTTCGAGGAGATTCTCGCCTGCTTGAAATAGCTTGTTCTTCATCTCCGAAGGTGATCCATTAGGTCCCCCGAAGGAGCCGGTAACGTCCTTGAGATTCCTGACGTACTAGCCGAAGTCCCGAGTTCGAGGTGTTTGACTTTGCTCCTTCCGAGGTCAGTGATAGCGCCTTTCTCGGATGACGCCAGGCTTCCCGACCATTATATTCGTAGGGAGTATATACTGAGAGGGGTGATAGCCTTTCGGCTATCACCTGCTACCCAGGATCATTAGGAATTCGAGGAATCCCTGGGTTTTGGTTCGTAATTATCGGTTTCTTTGCTTGTGATAAAAACTAATGCATGTGACCTAAGCTTACTAACCTAGATACTAGCAATAAGTAATGCATGAGTAGCCTTAGCATGGAAATTTAAACATAAAATAAAACATTCAAAACAGTGGTGGTACCACACTTAAAAACAATTGTAAAACTAGCCAAAGCCATAAACACATTTTCTGCAAGCAACAACCCTATGTACATTATTTGGCTATGTATATGAAACACAAACCAAAACACCAAACTAACCATTGTTGCTAGAGGTATCTAGTACAATTAAGTACTTGAGTAAAACCCACTGAGATGACCAAACTAGCTAACCACTTGAACTCTAGCCCTCAAGTGCCTTTAGCCTCGACCCCCCCTTATGCTCATAGATTAACTGTTGCTCAAGGATCAATCTAACATAGTTAGTGCACAACAACTCAATAGACTTGAACATATAGACTATAAAGTATAACTTATATGTGCTTAGCTAGCTTAACAACCGAGGCCGGGTTGTTGGCTGAACCATCTCAACCTGCACACATAAACAAAGGGGTGAGAATCATAGATTTCCAATAAAAGGTCTTCGGGGAGTACCTACAAAATAAAACACTAGAGGACACTAGACAATAGAAGTCACATATCTACCGCGAGCTCACAATGGTCGAGCCCCTTGGGACTCCTCCTCATCCTAGTCCTTTTATGGAAATTGTCCCATGCCTAGCGAGTTCTGGCCCTGAACTCACTCTAGCAAGCCTTGACTTGCCAACTATGCCAAGTCATCAACTAAGCACATAACAACCTCCCCTTGAATACTATGTGTAGAAGTAATCCAAGTCTACTTGGCAGAGCCAAGTTTGGTGCACTAATATCCTACACCAGAGTTGAGTTGAAGCTATATGAAAACAAGCAACCTAGTGCCTGGTGTAGTGTCCCCTACCCCGAAAGGGGTGCTCCTAGGAAGACTAGAAAACTGGAGTCCCGTCCTAGTTGCAATTGGCTAGTTAATTACTTGTCCTATTTAAAACCTTTCATGCATCTAGTTATTAACCTATAATGCAGCATGCATGGGCTTGCTTCAACTTTAAGTAACAAATATAAAAAGAAGCTAAAACATTGCATGCATTTATTAAGGCATATTTTAAACACAAGCCGAAGCATAAAACGTAAGTGTATTTACTACAAGTATTAACCGTGCATGTGCATCAATATATAAGTAAAGACTATGCACATGCCCAAAATCAACTAAAATACTACTCAACCTAGAGATATTAGAGGCTAAACTAGCATCTATACGTATGCTGAAGGACTGCTATTAAGATCCATGGTCCACTATGTCCTTCCTTGTGCCACTAGCCTTTGCAAGGCTACAAGTCAACTATAGCTAGCACAACAACTTAACCAATAAAACTAGAACCAATAAATGATTCACCATGTGGTTACCTGCACGAATGCACTAGCACAACAACCATCAATGATTGTCAGCTCCTTACAGATACAATCTGCACAACACTAAAGGGAGTGAGAATCTAAAGATTCCCAATAAGGGATTTGGGTACCTACAAAGAAACATTAAAAACCTGCAAACAAAAACCTGAGGACACTTATATATATAATATATGAAAACTACTGCAGGCCCAATGCAATACGAGGGCTAACATATGCGCATATATTTAGGTCCCTTGAGACCCATCCTAAACCTAGTTCTTCCACAGACGTCACCCCATGCCTAGCGAGTTCTTGGCCCCTAACTCGCTCTTTGCAAGCCTTGGCTTACTGACATCCTAGTGAACTAAGCTCACTAACTATTCTTCATTTTTTTTGTTGTACAGAAGTAATCCAAGTGTACTTGGTAGAGCCAAGTTGGGTGCACTAAGGTCCCACACTAGTGCCTTAGGACTGGGTCCTGACTAGGTCACTAGGAGTTACTAATCTTTCACCCTTCCTATGGTGAACCTGAATTAGCACATGGTCAATCTAGTTTAGGCGTACTCGGTTCCTACTATAGTTCCTCGGGCTTGAGACCTGGCTAGGTAACTAGGCGTGCTAAACCTCTACCCCTAGGTGTACTAGGTGTTGGGTTTCAGAAGCCAAACAGTGCAGCGAAATTTAACCGAAACCCTCCAGGATCCAAGTGAAACGGGTTAAACCAGGTGTTCGAAAATTTTCATACCTAATTTTCGGTTAAGATCTCTCACTCAACTGTGGAGTCGAATCATAAAACCTGAATAGTTGACGTGTTCAGGCTCTCTATGATATCCACACGACCCTCTCGGGATCACCACGCTTCCCCGCATCCCGGCAGATGCGTTTCTCTTGCGCTCGCAGTGCTAGCTTGCGTCTTCCAAGGAATTACAAGAGAAGAGTGCGGCTGTCCTTTTGGGAGGTTAGGGCAAGAAGCTCGAATTTCTCACTAAAAGTTGTATTTATAGTGAGACTCAACTTCTAGGCCTAATGGGTTTCAAAGCCTTAATCCAATTAGGCTTTAATTTCAAGCTTAATAATGGCTCAACTCTTGGGCCCATTATTAATACGAAATTAAAGTGAAACTATAACCCAAATAATTAGCCCATGCACTCTAATGATCCAAGTAGCTCTATATGTGCGACCCAATAGGTTCTTACCACGTTGGCAATGATCATAAATCACATTTATGATCACAAGCAATGAGCGGTGTCTAGTAACACATCATTGCTACCCAACTGACATGATTGGCGATGATTCGACTAAACCTTTGTGATCATCATCGATCCGACCCAGTCAACTCTTTCTTTAGTTGAACTCCTCTTCAACCCTTTGACCTTTTATTTAATGGATTAAGTCACTAACATGTTTCTCCTTTTGCAGATAGGCCATTGACAGCAAGCTTTTGACGTTGATTATTTCACTTTGTTTATTTATTTTTCTTTCTTTATTTGTTTGTTTGGCCATGCATTAGATTTAACCATTAAATTCACTTAGGGTGTTTATTTTTTTTATTCTTATTTATTTATCTCTTTGTTATCTTTTATTTTCTTTTAATTTTTAGAATAGTTAGATTTTGCTTTTATTTTGATTCACATAATGCATCTAAAAAAAAATCACACTTAGGAAATTTCATTTCATATGGGTTCGTTAAACCCTAGGATGAATTTAGGACGATAGTAAATTTAAAGATTCATATCTAGCTGATTCGATAGGATCCATGGTTTGGATTGATGATCAACTAAAATATTTAAAAGATAAATAAAGAAAAGAAATAGATTAAGTTTTTTTTTTTATATTCTATATCCGGGTGATCTGATAGGATCTATGGTTTGGAAATATCAAAATTTCATAAAAACTAAATAAAAAAATAGTAAAGTTTAAAAGTCCATATCCAGGTGGTTTGGTTAGAATCCATGGTTTGGATATTGATTGAAATTATTTAAAGCAAGAAAAAAAAATTAAAATCAAACTAAGGTGCCAATTTTGGGCGCTAGAATAAAGTTATTTTAGCGTAACCGTACTCCCGAACCCCTCGAACTCTCGTAGACCATTTTTAGGTGTCCAATCAACCTAAGTGTAAACCGATTGGTGGCGACTCCCAAAAACACGTTGCTACACTAGGCTTGGACGAGCGATAGCTTGGAGAGCTTCTGAAGGGTCGGACGGCATATAGTAATGACGTTTGGTGGCCAACCGAAGAGGAAGAGAGCAACAGCGATTGGAAAACGAATGCTATTCTCCTTAGTTTGATGCGTCCGCAGTGGAGGGAGAGATGAGGGGAGGTCGATAGCAACAGATGGAGGCTAGAGAAAGAGGCTTGAACCAAGGGCGACGGGCAAGGGGCTTGATGCTTGAGACCAGCATCGGCAACAGACGGGAAACACCAGGGTTTTTAGGTAGGGGTTTCTAGAAAACAGGGGATTAGGCTGCAGTTTTCCTTTTTTTTAGCTAGGAGCTTAAGGTTGGCAAATTTCTTATCCCTTTTCATTCATGTGGTGACTTATATTTATATCAGAGGGTCTTATGTGAGATTAATTAGGGTAGTTATTATATTGTATACATATGTCTAATTAGACATACTAATTCATCTCTAATTTCCTACATATAATACACAAGAAAATTTAAAATTTGACTAATTTAGTTCTGAACCAAAATTCACTCACTCCCTAGAAACCCTACCCCACTATTGCTGCCCGCCTTCTACTAGCTATTGCCTTCAAATCATGTCAATCAAAGCCTCCAATCTTTGCCTTGACTGTCATCACCAATGAGTTGTACGCAGAAAAAAACTGGAAAAAGTGTCAAAGACAAGATGAAAAAATGTCTAAAAATAATAGGTAAAAGTGTCTGGAGAATTATGTGAAGTGTATAATACAATATGTAAGTATTTTTTTTTCTTCCAACAAATACGTAAAGTATAAAAATCTCTTAAGAAATATCTAAAAATGCATGAAGAAGTACATAAAAATGTGTGACAATAAGTAGACATTTTATTATTTTAGATAATATATAAATTGTAAAAATGTCTAAAGGAATATGCAAAAGTGTCTGAAAAAATATGTACAAGTGTTTGAAGCAGTATATATATAATTTACTCCATTAAAAAAATGAAATTGTTTGATTCAATAAGTAGAAAATGTCTAAATTAATAAGTAAAATGTCTGAAACAATATATAAAAGTGTCTAATGTTATATGTGAAAAGTGATTGAAGTAATAAAAGTGTTTATGAATATATATAAAAGTGACTACAAATATGTAAAAAAAATTTGTTATCTTCAAATTTAATAATCTCTGAAAAAATAAGATAAAGTGTCCAAATACATTTATAAAGTTGTCTTAACAAAAATATAAAAATGAAAATAAGCATGTAAAACTAAAAATTACGCCTTGTGTCTTTTCCTGGAAGGCTTCACACACTCCTGCGATCGAACAAAGCCGCCGGTGATCGTCGACCTTCCATCTCTCTAATCCGACGACCATCACACTTCGATCTCTCTAAACCAGTTTATTTCTTCACAATCCAATTTGTTCAGAGATCCAAATCTCACTCTTCATTGCGATCTCTTTCGGAGGCTGCTACTGGCTTGTTGACAGAGAACCAGGTGCGATCTCAGGGGCTCGTTTCCTCTACCATAGTCGATCACACGCCGCTGGCTATGGCCGTCAACAGCGCTTCTCCATTGATTGCGCCTCGCCGTTGATCGTCCTCCGCTTGTCAATCGTGCTTTGCACATTAATCGCGCTTCCCCTCAATTTCATTGCCATTGATCTCAACCTCCACCATTGCCTCGGCATCGCGGATGAACACGAATAGACATCCACTGTGATTGTATAGCAGCACAAAGAGGAGCGGCGATTGGATTGTCAGTGATTGGCAGTGAGAGGTGATGGAGTCATTCGTCGCGAAGAAGAGATATGTAGAGCAGCGGAGGTCATCGCGATGAAATCTAACACAAAGCAGTGGCGATCGGTGCCCATTAGACCATCGGAACCAAAGAGGGGCAGTGGCCGACGGGAAGTCAGAACAAACAGGGGAGAAGCTGGCGATTCGATAGACAGAGAGAGGCTGTTTGAGAAGGGTAAAATTTAGGGCTATAATTGTAAAATTGATAAGCTTGTATTTATTGTATTTATTTCTCTTATATTTAGTATGTTTTAATATATTTTGAATCTTAAAGATATATTTTGAATCTTAAAGATATATTTTGAGTATGTTTTGTAGCTTAGAGCATATCTGGAATCAATTGATTAAAGGTGGATTTAATTTACAACTTTACAAGTTTTAATTTGTTTGTGTTCTTTCAGGATTCTAACAGATTGGCGATTATCTGGTAGAAAAATCATATCTTGAGCTAAAGAGATTGGAATTGAGTGATTCTTAATTTATTGGAAAGCTAACATCTGGAGCTACAAACCATATGTAGACCATGAAACTTAGTTTGCACGTTAAGAGGGTCAAATTCAGCTTCAAAGTCGCGATTTGCGAGTCATCACTAGTTCAGAAGCAGTTGTGGTATTTTGGGCATATCTTTGACTGTAAATGTCCGTTTTATGAGATTCAGGTTTCATTTCGAAGCTAAGAAAGAGATATACAACTTTCATGCTTTGTATTTTGAGAAATAATGGTTGTATCAAGGTCGAATTTCAGCTTGAAGTTGCTGCTAATGTTCTAGAGCATTGCTTGGCTCATAACTTTGAAACTTTCTAGTTAGTTTGAATCTCTTTATTTGTGTGGGCTATTTTTGTAAAAATATAGGAATTTTAGGAATTTTTATAGATTTAACCACATTATGTTAATTTTATTAAAGGGGACTGAGGGCTGCCGCACAAAGGGGCTCTCTTCCCCAACTCTCTTTTTCTCTTGTTTCTTTTCTTTTCTTTTTAGTAATCTTTTTATTCTTGGTTAAAAGGGACTGAAACCCCAAATTTTTTAGCTCTGTGAGATTAAAATTGTTTTTATTCATTCAATTAATATTTTGAGTATTTGATGTTCTTCTATGATTAATTTCATGATTGTTTCATTTATATGCTAGAAGGCCTACTAGTTGTTATTCGAATTCAATCTACTGCTGAGTTAGAAATCAAATCCGTAATTATTTGGTTTTTCTAATTTGTGAAGCAACTAAGGTTTATTGATTTACTGCATAAAAAATCATTAGGTCTTAGGGAGAACATTCAAATAAATTAAATACAACTGCTTGTGTTTATGTTATTTAGTTTCATCAATCTCTCTAATTTTTAATGCAATTGTTAAATTAAATCAACGCGCTTGTCTTAGGTTGTTTAGCAATTAGGATTAATTAGATTGTTTGTTTTTTGATTAACTACGACTAAGGAGAGATAGGAAGATAGTTCAAACGATAAATATTCAAAGTCTTGATTGATCTATCTATGCATCGATAATCAGTATAAAGAATTCGGCGCTAGATATTGACTGATGCCAAAGTTTGAATTATTGGTTGTTTTATTGGTTTCTTACTTGATAGATTTCTTAATTTTTGTTTTTTGATCATTTTTTTTATTTTATTTCATTTTTTTATTACAAACAATCCCCACCCCAATCTTTTTATTCTAAGTTTTCTGTGAGTAACTTTTTAGATGAAAATTTTTTTTGGGATTCGACTTGGTTTCCACTGCTATACTATAAATTTTTTTATTTTAAGTTGTTAGTAATACCAGAATTATTTTTTGCGGTTTCAATGAAATGCCCAAAATTAGCCACTATGTTTAATTAGACATATGTCTATATTATCCATAATATTAACTAGGGTTTTTAAGTTTAAACTCAGCCAAGTTCAATTTGAAGAGATTATGACATAATTTGGCCAAAACATCAGTTTTAGTACAACAAAACTCTTAGGGTACTAGTCTGGTCCCCTTTTTTATGCAAAATTGCAATTTAGCCCAACTTTTACCTCATTTGTCAAATTAGCCTGAAATTTTGTAAGAATAACTAGATTTTCCCAGAATTTCATGATTTTTCCATATTTGACTCAAACTCTCTAAAATGGATAGATTTGCGCCAAACTATTCAATTTTGCCTAGAATCTTCTAAAATTCATTGGTTATCACCTAAACTTTTTCCTTTTAGCTAAATTGACCCTACAAAACCTTTATGATTCCAAATTAGTACCTAAACTAAATTAACTCTTGTTTCTTCCCTAGATGAATATTTTAAACTCCTAAAATTAATAACATAAGAAAAAGACCAAATTGCCCCTAAAAAACAAAATGCTACTAAACTAACTTTTCCTAACCTAGCACTAAGATAAAAAAATGCACCCGGACAAAATTAGGTGTCAACACAAATGCTTCTTACTTTTTAGTTTACCAGAAATGTGATTTGGGTGTCAACACAAATGCTTCTTACTTTTCAATTTACCATAAATGTAACTTCTCTTTAGTTAAAATTATCCTAAAATAGCCCTTTAACTTAAAAAAAATGACTATTAAAGTCCCCTAACTCAACTCACTTGTCCTATTTTAGTCTCTACCGTCTGTTCTGGTGTTATCTTGGACAGAATTTTTCAACGTGGCACTTGCTACTCCAAAGATGGGTCTCGAATTGTCACATGGATGACTATAATAGAAGAATAATAAACTTTAAGTTAAAATTGACATAATTAAATTGTCAATTTTCTTGAATTCTTCTTATTCTTCACAACAGATGACATTCTTCTACTCTCGTTCACATGTTTCTTCCAAATTCATTAGCCAATGTCCTTGACAACACGGTCCTTCGCTCTTTTGGCTTCCACCGGCAATTGTTATACTCTTCAAGCCGTGAGTACCCAAGTCGTGACAAACCCACATGGTATAGCGAATCAAATGAACTTGCGATCAAATTGGCTCTAATCGGAGAGGATTTTAGAGATGATTAAACCAAATGAACTGACTAGGTTAAACACAACAATGATTGGGAGTGGGATAAGAGATACCAAAAGCCTAAGAAGGTGGAGGACAGAGAGGTAGAAAGTGGGACATGAGGAAAGATGGGATTGGCCTGAGGAGAGTTGTCAGTGTGGAAGAGGATGGAAAAGGCTTCGTGGGAGTTGGAGAGATGGTGGTGGTGTACACGGAAAGATGGTGGCAGCATACATGAAGAGATAGGAGTTAGAGAGATAACGATATGATGGCAGGTGTAGAAAGTAGCGACATACGGTGATAATGGGGGAAGTGGATGAAATTAGGGTTATTAACCTTTTAGGTCCTTAAAATTATTTGTCTGTGTCAATTCTGGTCTGAGATTTATTATTCTTAAGTTGTCACTTATTGTAATAAAAGAGGATGCCACGTTGGCAGTTTAGGTCTCACATAGGCAATTTCTAAATGCAATAATGCCTGAACTAATAGTAATGACCAAAATAGAACATGCAGGTTAAGTTAGGGGACTTTAATAGTTACTTTTAGAGTTAAGGGATCACTTTAGGATGACCCTTAAAGTTAAGTGATCAAATTTGAATTTTACCCCACATTTCATTGATCTCCCTCTTATCACCAACGAGGCCTCCATTTGTTGCAAAGTGACTTGCTTGTCCTCCTTGTTCATGCAGTAGCTTTATTCTTTTAAGAAAGTAACTACAACATCATCAAAGACTAGGTTGTTTGACAGAACATTATTTATCAAGTTGATGATGAGTTAATCGTATGAATCTAGTAAACTTTGGAGTCAAATTTTTGCATAATCCAAAGGCTCTATTTTACACCCCGGCATTCTGAGTTGAGAAAATAGAATATTCATGATGTTTATGTGCTTGGTCACTAAAGTAGATTCCTCCATTTGAAAAGTGTAAACTTTCCCTTTCAGCAAAATTTTGTTGTAGAATGACTTGGCCTATGCAATTTGTTAATGAACCCAAATCTCTTTGTTGTCTTTTCATCCTTAACATTAGACAACACTCTATTTGCTAATACTAGATGGAGGTTTGCAATAACATTTCGATTCATTTCATTCTACTTTTTGTCATTTGTGAAATCTAGCAGTTTTTTAATGATAGCTGCCAGATAGCCATCTTTTCTCAAAATAGCCTTTATTTTCATCTTCCATAATGAGAAATTGCTCCAATTGAATTTCTCAATCTTAAATTTCCTTATCATTGCTTCTATCATGAACTATTTAGAAACAAGCTTAAACTATTTAACGAGCATAATGACCACACAACATGAACAACACCTAACACCTTTCAAGGCTAAGGAACAATCTGCTTAATTTTTTTTAGTGTAAAATATGTTGGGGGTCACCTAGCTTATTTTTTTTGTCCTAAATGAGTACCTTATCTTCAAATTATCCTGGTGAAGTACTTTTTCTCCTATTGAGCTGTTGGGTTTCAGAAGCCAAACAGCACAGCGAAATTTAACCGAAACCCTCTAAGATCTAAGTGGGGTAAACCGGGTGTTCGAAAATTTTCATACCTAATTTTCGGTTGAGATCTCTCACTCAACTATAGAGTCGAATCACAAAACTTGAACAGTTGATGTGTTCAAGCTCTCTATGGTATCCACACGAGCCTCTCGAGATCACCACGCTTCCACCACATCCCAGTAGATGCGTTTCTCTTGCGGTCGCAGTGCTATCTTGCGTCCTCCAAGGAATTGCAAGAGAAAAGTGCGGCTGTCCTTTTGGGAGGCTAGGGCAAGAAGCTCGAATTTCTCACTAAAAGTTGTATTTATAGTGAGACTTAACTTCTAGGCCTAATGGGTTTCAAAGCCCTAACCCAATTAGGCTTTAATTTTAGGCTTAATAATGGCTCAACTCTTGGGCCCATTATTAATACGAAATTAAAATGAAACTATAACCCAAATAATTAGCCATGCACTCTAATGATCCAAGTAGCTCTATGTGTGCGACCCAATAGGCTCTTACCACATTGGTAATGATCATAAATCACATTTATGATCATAAGCAATGAGCGGTGTCTAGCAACACATCATTGCTACCCAAGTGACAAGATTGTCAGTGATTCAACTAAACCTTTATGATCATTACCAATATATGCCATTGTCCTTTTGTCCAAGATATCAAGACTAAGCACGAGACATGGAATGTGTCACTCTCGTATAGCTTAATCTTTGGTTTCTTGATTACCAAGTAGACCAACTTAAACTGATGACATTGATATCGTATATCAACTCATCCGAGCATGGCCATACATTTTCTATACATTTTCTAAGTCCCACTCTATCAAGGGGCCTGAACATATCACTCCTGTTACATAGGATGGACAAATTCCATCTTGATCATACAAATCCCTCCGCATGATATATGGCATACCCAATGACCTCCTTCAAGTTCACTCAATTACGAGTAACAAAGGAAAGTATCAAAGTATGTAACTCACATGTAGGGAACCTTGATGATCTTAGGTCGAAGGACTACATATACCATGATCACTATGAGAATCACTTATGACACTCATATAAAAATCCAGGTAGTGTTCTCATGGTGGGTTGGTCCAGTACACAAGTTCTCCAACTTGTACCCATATGTAGACTACATATCTTATATTAGTCTTCATATATACTAGTCGTTATGTACTATTGCAACCTGCTCCACAATAATACTAGACTAGGGACATTTGAGAATATCATTATTCTAGGGTTACAATTATGTTTATTACGTTACACAAAAACAAAACAACAAACATAATTGCTGGATTAATACCTTAATAAAATATCATGACTCAATGTGCAAAAATACAATCATCTCATGATTGGCTTTTAGGCACAACATTAACATGAGCATCCTGTTTAACTACTTCCCATCAATTTTTTCATTAAATTGAATGGAAAATACTGATAAGGCATTAAACAACCCTAAAATAAATTTAAAATGTCAGCCCTCAAACTATTTCAATCACTAATTCTAACCCCCTTAAAGTTATACTCAAATCAATTTTACCCCTAAAACTCTAATCTTTCATCTCTACTTTCACCACCTCAAAAGCTACTAACCAGTCACTATCGTCGACTGCTGACTACCCACCAGCCTAGCCACTGACAACCCTCCAGCCATCAACCCAGTCACTGACCGCCCTCCAGCCGCCAACCCCGCCGCCAACCACCCTTCAGCTGACAGCCAACAACCTCCGAAGATGGTTCCGAAGTCTCCGATTCTCACTTGCCTTCACTTAGCTGGGATTCTTTAGTGCTATCGCCTATGAAACAATCGAATCTCTTAGCCTGAAAACCTGAATGTGCCCAAAACAACACCAAAATCTCCCACCAAATCTCTCATCGCTCCTCTTTGTTGCTTCACCGTGACCACCTCCTATTCTAGCATTAGAATCGGCAAATCAAGATCTGGGATTTAGCAACGAATTGAAAGTAGGGCAATGGAGAAGAGTAGGGCAACAATCGGTGATGATTAAAAAAAAAAAAAAAGGCCAAGAAAAGTAGCAAGGCGAGAATCAGTGATGAATCAAATAGAAGAAAAGGCCAAAAAGAATAGGGTGAGAATTGAAAAGAGTGGGGCAATGGAGAAGAGTAAGCTAAGATGAGGAAAAGATGGCGATGAAGAGGAGGAAGAGGAGAGGGATAAGGGAGTTTATGGGAAAAGTTTATGGTTTAAATTGTTGATAGGAAAATTTAAAGGGCTAAAAGTGTTATTTCAGAAGCTATTTTAATGTTTTATTTTACCACTTTAGCATTTTCTGTCAGACATAATTATGAAATTAATGAAAAGTATCCAGATAGGACGCGCAGTAAAAAGTAAAGTACTTTGCTAGAACAATTCGAAGGTAAGGTACTTGTTTAGGAAAACAAATAAGCTTGGTGACCCCTGGTAGATTTTGCTTTTTTTTTTTAATTTATGGAGGATTCACTTTTAGGGGCAGCCATAGAACATACAATAAGCAAATTATAACAAACCAAGTCAGGCTTTGATAGCACTCAATGTAAAATTGCCATCAAATAGAGCAAGTTGCCACTAATAAATTTGAGAAAATAAGACAGAGAGGATTGAATACAAACTTTACATTGAAAAACCCTTAGGGTAGAAACTAGAACCCACAAACCTATACAGAAAAAATTTAATATAAGAAAATAGTAGTTATAACCTCTTCAATTTAAGGAGAAACAAAGATAAAATCTTAAATTAAAAGAAAAACCAAACTCTCTCTGATCTCTATAGACAATGATCTAATGAGCTTGTGAACAATTGGAATGGAGTGGCTGGCCATGTACTTCCCTACTTATAGGGTTGGAGTGCAAGCTTATGCGTCGAAGAAATAAAGTTGCAGTACACATGCAAAATTCGACAAAGTCACAATGCCATTAAATGTCATGCATGTTCTTGAGCCAGCCAATTTTGCAAATTTCTTCAACTCTATGGCTAAGCTACTCTGACAATTAAAAACCCATTTAAGCAATTATGTGAATTTTTTGGGTCTATGGAGACTTGAGATCTGACCCTCATATTAGAGACAATCCCATTACACCTAAAGTTGTCACTTAGAAGTTAGAAGTCGACTTCATTAGTCACATTCTTAAATTTATAACTTTTTTTTTTTTTCCCAGCGGAGGGTTAGGACTAGTTGGGCAACGAAACTAGAGGAGTATTTTCTCTTCCCTCAGTCCTGGGCGCCTTAATGAAGTCAAGACTCAGTAATCGATATCTGAATGCCTTGGATTAATTTCTTTCTTTTCTTTCCTCTTTTTTTTTTTTTGTTTTTGTTTTTTCTGCCAAAGGATGCCTAGATTTCATTAGCAAACTTTACAGTAGTGTCCTCACGGATTTCTACCTCCCCGTTCCCTTCCAAAAAATGCCACATAATGTTGACATTATTCTTTTCTTACTTAGTAGAATGCTTCCAAATAGAATACCCAAAAGAACAAAAACAGCAAACCTTACCAACTACGCAAGTTAGTTCCGACAAAAAATTGGAGAACAGGAACAAAAACTGAACAAGCTAGTGACTTCATTTATTTCGTTTCTTAACTTTTTTTTTATTAATTTTCATCTATAATTTATGGCATCCACTTAAATTTTTTAGTTGTGTTATTTTTACTGTCATTCATTTTAATTTAAGTTAATTTAATTCAAAATGACTTATTTTTATTTTTACATTTTTTCATTTGGAACCAGTTTTACATGAAAGTCAATATTATAAAGATATAATAATCCATCTAAAAGTAAATTTTTGAGATGTTATTAAATTTTTATGATTCTTTTTATTTTTTGGCATTAAAAAATTTATAAAAAATTAATAAAATTGTAAAATTTTTATTTTCAATGAATCATTACATCTATATAATATTAAATTTCAATTGAAATTAGTTATGAATAAAAATGATATAAAAATAAAAATAATTCATTTTAAATTAAGTTAATTTAAATTAAACAATTACTCGTAGTAGGAGATTTTTCTTAGCAGCTGTCATTTAGAATCGTATTCCCTAATAGAGGTACTTTTAATCTTATTTCTTAAATTTGGGTAGCTTTTGCCAAGTTGGCACTTTTTCAAACTACCATGTCCACGCTGTCACAAGAGAGAGAGAGAGAGAGAGAGGAAGGTAACCTACAAGATTGACCCCTAAATTAAAGTTCATTTTCATTTTGGTCCATATTGTTCCATTTTTCATTTACATTATTAGATTTTAATATTTTCTTTAGTTGAATCTCCATGTTTTTTCTTCAATCTATCTTCATAAAAAATAGGTAATTGCAGTTATTCAATGAATTAAAAAAATCCAAAAGTATTTGATAATTATTTCATTTGTTCCTGAAAAATGATCCAATTTTACTAATTAGAGAGGTTCAGAAATTTCTTCTTTGATATAAATGAATTTTAGTGCTTGTTTAGTCAAAGTCTGCCCATCTATTAATCATAAAAATGTCCATGCCAATTTATATATGTTTTGACTAGTGGAAAATAAGTCTCATAGGTTCTCAAAACATAGAGTAAATTTTTCAAAAGTAAATCATTTTTTTAAAAAAAGAATTGTTAGATATTTTAATGATTTAAAGTAAAAGTAATATTCTTTAAAAAAAATTAATCAAGTGTTTGAAACAATTGTGTTTGGGAGAGATTAAAGAAAGAATTATTTGATACATTATTCTCAATTTTATTGATTTTTCACTTAACTAAATATTTTGACTTTGGCATTGAAAATAAATCTTCAAAATTTAATTGCTTTATAAAAACTTTTTATTCAAATACTTACTAGGTAGATAAAATGTTAGCTTTTAAATGATATTGGTTTCAACCCAAAAATTCAGTAAAATTAAAAATAATGAGTTGTTGAATTGGATATGAAGACCATTGGCTCTTAAGTCTTAACTAATATAGAGATATGGTGAAAGAGAAAAAAAAAGTTATTTCAAGGGAATACTAATGTTATACTCCAATAAAAGTGTTACAATGAAATAATATTATTAATTTCATAAATAATTTTTAAGGGATATTAAATAGTGTTATGCTCCAATTAAAAATTAGAAAAGAAACATTGTGATTCAACTATAAAAAATATTAAAATTTAATAATGAAATTGAAAAAATGAAACAATAGCAACCAAATTGAAAATCAGTTCAATCTTGGCAATCAATCGTGTAAATTACCATTTCTTTTATGTGACAGTCTGGACAATTTTCTAGAGCATTGTGGGTGGATTTACATTGAGATTGTTCATCTCAATTCAAGCCTCAAGGTGCTCCTCCAAGATTAAGTTCTTCCTCTTTTTTGCCACACATAACCAAGAAGGAAGGTACACATTCTTTCTTGGTTTAGTAGCATGCTAGGTTTTATTTATTATTTACATGTATGTTCTTAGTAGCATGCTAGGATTTGTTTGACACAATATGTATGAAAAATTGACATGCTATACAACATGTTATATTAAATGCATAAAATATGTTAAAGAAATTAGAATGATGCATGCTTATATTCATGTTGAACTCAAATGAACAAATATGCATGTGGCATATACATGAGTAGAAAACATAAGAATATGTTACCATGAGATCCTGAAATCTTCAATTGGTATCAGAGCTTAGGTCATGAACATGTATATGTTGCATGCAGTGAGCATGATTTAGGATCATACATATGTGTATGATTTTGATAAAGGCTAATGAAGGATATGTGTCTGAAGCAATGAAGGCATGTTTCTGTATTTCTGATTGAAAGCTATATGCATCTCTTTTGCCATATATGAGCATGTTAGAAGTTGTTTCATACACATGTTGCTTTATTGAGTCTTGTTGTATAAATTGAACTAAAACATGTGAATTGCATCAATGTAGTTGGCTTGTAAGAATATAGTTGAAGAATTAAACCGTGACCTCCAATTGGATGGTGAAAACTATTCAATTTGGCAACAGAAGGTCAAATTCATCTTAACTAAGCAAGATACTCTTGATGTGCTCACTTATGAGATCATGCCTCTTGCTGAGGGAGTGGATAGGACTACCTATGACGCATTCCTAAAGAAGAACTCTATGTGTAGAGTCACTCTCCTCTCCACTATGGTGGATGAGATTATGGTGGAATTCTCCATGCTTGAGGGGGCCAAGGCCATATGGGACTCAGTCAAGGCCAAGTATGGAGATGTTTCTGTAGAGAAACAACGCTAAATGATTCTTAGGTTTGAGAATTATGTGAAGCGTGCTGATCACTCTATGAGTGCTCACTTGTGTGAAATGTCATGCATGATCCACCAACTCAAGACAGCTGGGCATGTGCTCACTGGTGAGCAACAAGTGCAAGCAATAATCCGTTCCTTGCCCAATGAGAAATGGCAGTTGATGAAGGTCAACTTACGCCATAACCCTCAAATAATGTCATTTGATGACATTGCTCGTCACCTCCTCCTTGAGGCTGAGGTGATGGCCCTCAAGGACCATTCTAGGGCATATGTTGCCTCATCCTCTATCCAGAAAGGATGGAAGAAGAATGGTGGCAAATGAGGGCCAGGGAAGGGCAAGGGGAAAGGTCCTGCTTCCAAGAAAAAGTTCAAAAAGAAGCGGGACATAAGCAAGCTGAAGTGCTTCAACTGTGGGCATAAAGGACACTTTGCGAAAGATTGCAAAGGTCCACCCAAGGTACATACATAGCCTTCTACTTCCATTGTACATGTTGTGTCATGTACATTACTAACTGAGTGCAATTCTTTGTGGATTGTAGACTCAGGAGCAACAGACCACATAGCCCGGGATAGGTCCTGGTTCGTGGCCTACAGGAAGCTCTCAAAAGAGCTAAGCACATTTCAGTGGGGAATGATGTCAGGCTGGAAGTAGAAGGCATAGGAACATGTAGAATTCCTATAGATATTGGATATTTGTATCTAATAGATGTATTGTATGTACCAAACATTTGTAGAAATTTGATTTCTATAAGTTGTATGTTGAAGTACAATTATTGCTTTAAATTCTTTAATAATATTGTGTCTATTATTAAAGATAATAAGATAGTATGCACTTGCTCAGTTAATAATGGGCTTTATGAGTTGAAGCCAACTAACCATTGTATTGCAAGTCCTAGTTGCTATGTGACAGAGGTCACAAATGAAATGAGATGGCATGAGAGGTTGGGTCATATTGGTCAAGATAGAATGGACAAGCTAGCCAAGAGTGGCTTGCTAGGTTTCTTGACCAAAGCTGTCCTTCCAAGTTGCCAATCATGCCTAGAGGGCAAAGCCACAAGAAAGCCTTTTGGCGAAGCAACTAGGAGAAGTGAGGCACTAAGTTTAGTTCACTCTGACCTGTGTGGGCCAAAGAGGATTGAATCCAAAAATGGATTCAAGTACTTCATGACTTTCACGGATGATTATACTCGATTCACCCACATCTACTTACTGAGAAACAAGGCAAAGGCCTTGGCATGCTTTGAGAAGTATGTGCACTTGGTTGAGAACCAAGTAGATAAGAAGGTTAAGTCCTTGAGGACAGATAGGGGTGGAGAGTATACATTAAATGCATTCAAGGCATTTTGTGAATTGAAGGGTATTGAGAGGGAGTTCACTCTTCCTTGGACACCCCAACAGAATGGAGTGTCTGGGAGGAAGAATAGAACTCTTATGGACATGGTACGTTCCATGATGCCAAAGGCCAACTTAGACATCACTTATTGGAGTGATGCACTGCTGTGTGCAATTCATGTCCTTAACAGAGTACCCACCAAGAATGTGAACTCTTCTCCATATGAGTTATGGAAGAAGAAAACTCCTAACCTAAGCTATTTGCGCCCTTGGGGTTGTTTAGCTTATGTTCACATAACGGACCACCCTTTGGGAAAGTTGGGTCCAAGAGGGAGGAGGTGTGCATTCCTTGGTTATGCTGAACAATCTAGGGGTTATGTGTTCTTGGATATAAGTCACAAAACTGGGAACATCTTTGATGCAAGGAATGCTAACTTTGTGGAGGATGAGTTCCCCAAAGTTGGTGAGCATGGTGACTTAAACTCATTAAGCCAGATCCTAGATGAGGATCAGCCAAGTGTCATAAGGACACCTGGAACACATGCACCTACTCTAGAGGGAATACCTCAACCACATGGAGCAATAACTCTAGAAATCCCTGTTGTTGTGGACCAACATGAGCAAGACTTCCAAAAGGAAGGTTTTGTTCAAAAGGGAGTTGAGGATACTCAAGGACAAGATGTTGAGCCTCAAAAGATAGAGCATGAGTTGCCTCCTTCTCAGCCTACATTGAGAAGATCAATGAGGAAATTTGGACCACCTAAAGAATGGTGGATCATGGATAGTGAGGCAAACTTGGTTGCATCTGAGATAAATGAGCCAAGTAACATTAAGGAGGCTCTTGAGGGTGCACAGAGGGAAGAGTGGCTAAATGCAATGAAGGATGAGTTGCATTCAATGCATCTCAACGGGGTTTAGGATCTAAGTGGTCTTCCTCCAGGCCGTAAGGCAATTGGGAACAAGTGGGTTCTCAAGATCAAGGTGAACTCTGATGGAAGTATCAAAAGATACAAGGCCTGTTTGGTGGCCAAGGGTTTTACACAAAAGGAGGGTGTTGATTTCAAAGACACCTTCTCTCCTGTTGTGAAATTCACTTCTATAAGGATATTACTTGCCATTGTGGCAAATCTAGACCTAGAGTTACATCAGATGGATATAAAGACTACCTTTCTCAATGGTGATTTGAGTGATGAGATATATATGAGACAACCCGAGGGGTTTGTCCAAAAGGGTCAAGAGGACAAGGTATGTAGACTAAAGAAGTCTATCTATCTTAAGCAAGCTTCAAGATAGTGGTACTTGAAGTTTCACCATGCAATCACAAGCTATGGCTTTGTGATGATGCATGAAGACCATTGTGTATACTTGTACTCTTCTGGGTCTAGTTTTGTAGTATTGACTCTATATGTAGATGATTTACTGATTGCAAGTAATGGGCTTGCATTGTTAAGTACCATCAAGGGATGGTTGTCTTCCACCTTTGACATGAAGGACATGGAAGAGGCTGCCTTTATTCTAGGGGTTAAGATCCTGAGGGATAGAAAGGCAAAGCTATTGGCCTTTTCTCAAGAGCCTTATATTGATAAGATTCTTGCAAGGTTCAACTTAACAAATGCAAAGCCCATGAGTACACCTATTGCATATGGTTGCAAGATTGGAGAGGACTTTTGTCCTAAGACTCCAAAGGAGAAGGAAGAGATGGCTCAGGTCCCCTACCTAAGTGCCATTGGTAGCTTGATGTACGCCATGTTATGTACAAGGCCAGACATCAGCCAAGTGATTGGACTTTTAGCACGATATTCTTCCAACCCTAGTCTGGAGCATTGGAAGAGTGTCAAGAGGATCCTAAGGTACCTCAAGGGTACTAAGGATTATTGGCCTTGTTACCAAGGTAAAGACCTTGGTTTACGTGGCTATTCTGATGCTGATTGGGGAGGAGATAGAAACTCCAGCAAGTCTACATCTGGTTATCTTTTCATGCTAAATGGTGGGGCTACTACTTGGTGTAGTAAGAAACAAACTTGTACAGCATTGTCCACAATGGAGGTTGAATTTATTTCATGTGCCTCAGCTGTACAAGAAGCCCTTTGGCTAGGTTATTTCCTTAAGAATTTGGAGTCCAAGGTTTCTATCGAGAAACCTATTACTATCTACAGTGATAATATGGCAGCCATGGCTTATACCAAGGACCCCAAATACCATGGAAGAACCAAGCACATTAGCATGAAATATAACTTTGTGGGGGATGCAATTGAAGAGGGTGAAGTTAGGATTGAGTACATTTCTACAGACCTGATGGTGGCAGATCCTCTCACTAAGCCATTGCCACCACTTGTATTTGCTCGACATGTTAGAGCAATGGGTCTTAAAAGAATGTAAATGTTGGATGTACTTCACTTCTTTGGTGTCACACATATTATGTATTTCTTTGAAATAATACAGATTATTTTATGAAATACTCAGTTCAATTTTATGAATCACAACGAACAAATGAACATGTCAAACATAGGCAGAGGATGACTTTCTCACACAAGTCATTCGCCCGTGATCTTTGTGTAAGATTAAGGATGAGACTAGCTAAAGACTTAAATGAAACTTAAGTGAATGATACATTTAAATGGGAGTCATGCTCCAACACATGACACTTTAGCTTTTATGGTCGCCTTGATTATGAGTAATCAAGGTTCAATGGTTTGGTGCATTCAGTTTGTATGACCATTCATACATCCTAGCCTATGTTAGATGTAAGCTGAGGCTTACATGGAGAAATTTCATGGTTATTGACATGTCCTCCTTTTATATGTTAAGAGGAGTACACTTCATGGTGTTTTAAGAGGGAAAAATGACACACTCCTCATTTGGAATGGAGATCACTCCAAGTGGGAGTGACATAAGTAAAACACCTTATAAGTGTATTATGGAACTTTAATGGATGTGTTTCTAAGTGTTCCATGACCATGAAATACGACTAGAGAAAAATTTAAGCAAGTTGGCTCTATTCTTGCTTAGTGTGAGATTCTTCGAATCAGACTCTTAGTGACTATGGCTTGCTATTAGGAAGTTGAGTTAATTATGATTACTTTGATTGGTTGTCGAAGGTCTTAGAGAAATGAGACTGGAGTATCCTCCTTTTGGGTAATCATATTAACTCATTGACCTAAGTAGTTGAAGCTAAAAGGAAAGACATTAAGATGATAAACGTTCACTAAATTCAATCTTGGGCCCATATATTACTGTGAGTAGTATGCTAGATTGAATGAGAAGTGATTTAAATGAGTACTCAATGCCTAATACAATCATGGATTTCAAGGAGTTGAAATTCTAAGAAAGATACTGATTGTGATTAAGAAGTGTATCATATGTCTAGGGTCTGGAAGGCATAGCTTGATGTGTTTAAGCAACACACTTGAATTTGATGTGTTCAAAGAAAGTTTGAAGAAGTTCAAACTATGAGGAGAGGACAATCTTCTATTGAGAGTCTAACAACCTCAATAGAAGAGACTTAGTGTGTGTGCCTGAGGTCGTACCCCCAACTTTATAAATGTAGAAGTGTCTGGATTATTTCGGCTATAAGGATTAAGGAGTTTGTTTTGAGTGAGAGCTGGAAGTTTAAAAGCATCTTAGTGCGAGTGGGAGTTTGTTGGAATTCTTGGCACACCAAGATCCTTTTAGGATAGGATTTGAGCTCATTGAGTTAACTCTAGCTTGAACAGCTATCTAAGGCAGCTAGAAGTAGCTCCCCTTAGCTCAAGTTAGCTCAAGTCAGCTCAAGTCAGCTTACTTCAGCTTCTGGTAGCTGAATGTAGCTGGACTTCAGCTCAAGTTAGCTCACTTTAGCTATAAGTAGCTCAAAGTAGCTGGACTTCAGCTCAAGTCAGCTCAAGTCAGCTCAAGTCAGCTCACTTCAGCTTTTGGTAGCTGAATGTAGCTGGACTTCAGTTCACTTCAGCTGAGAGCAGCTAACTCCAGCTCAAGGTCAGCTCTAGGAGCTGGACCTCAGTTCATGGTGCTTGGTTGGAGCTCAAAGGAGCTCAATGGTGCATAAGTAGCATGGTGAGCTAGCTTTGTGCTAGCTCACCTTGCTTTTAGCTCAAAACCACCGAAAGACACATCTTTTGTGTAAAGGTATGTCTCTTCATCAAAAGAAATAACTCTTGGCTAAAAGAACATGTCCTTTCATCCAAGGGAAGTGTTCCTTGAGTGAATAGATATGTATATTCGGCCATGGGGTGGTTGGGGTGGTTATAGCACCAAGAGTGATGTCCTTTGACCTTAAGAGACATGTATGTTCGGCCATGGGGTGGTTGAGGTGGTTATAGCACCAAGAGTGATGTCCTTTGGCCGTAAGGGACATGTATTTTCAGCATTGGCTAGAAAAGACATGTTCCTTGGCCAGGGAGACACATCATTTCGGCCAAGACATGTCTCTTGGCCAAAAGGACATGCCTTTTAGGCCAAAGGAAGTGTTCCTTGGCCAAAGAGACATGTATTTTCACCAATATAGATGACCCTTGGCCAAATGAAGTGTTCTTTGACTTAAAGGACACCTTGCTTGGGGTAAAGGTGTGCCTTTTGGTCATCTATAAATAGCCTAAAGTGGCTGGCCATTTAAAGCATTCTTTGGCACTCCATTTGCTCCATTTTCTTGAGAGAAAAGTTTCCTCCTTCCATTCCTTTAAATAGCCAAAATATTAGAAATTTTTCTAGAGCATTGTGGGTAGATTTACATTGAGATTGTTCATCTCAATTCAAGCCTCAAGGTGCTCCTCCAAGATCAAGTTGTTCCTTTTTTTTGCCACACATAACCAAGAAGGAAGGTACACATTCTTTCTTGGTTTAGTAGCATGCTAGGTTTTATTTATTATTTACATGTATGTTCTTAGTAGGATGCTAGGATTTTTTTGACACAATATGTATGAAAAATTGACATGCTATACAACATGTTATATTAAATGCATAAAATATGTTAAAGAAATTAGAATGATGCATGCTTATATTCATGTTGAACTCAAATGAACAAATATGCATGTGGCATATACATGAGTAGATAACATAAGAATATGTTATCATGTGATCCTGAAATCTTCAAATAAAACATGTAAAGTGTATGCATATATTCATCATACATATGCCTTAGATTAGTTGGGTACATACACTAGCTTCTTGGAGAGCTTTACAAACACAATGCACTCCAAAAACTTCAAAAGGCAGCTGTTGCATAAGGCAGAAAGTACCAACACTAAAATTTGCAAATGTGCTCCTAAAATCTTGAAATACTCTAGTTTAAGACTATGAAGTTCATGTGTCTAAAATTTCACAGGAAAAATCAAACTACTAGTATTAGTTTGATTGTTATCTTTCAGGATCACCTGAAATGTGGATAGAAAAGGGAGTAAGTTATTGTGAAGAACTTTGTAAGGGCTTTCAAAGTAAAGTATTCCATACCTATAAACCACTTGAAATACAAAGACACTAAAACACACAAAAACAACATATATACATAAATATGGCAGCCAAATGCACAACAAACACAACAGTAAAGCAAATGAAATACGCTAGTAACAATAACTTTAGAGTTAATCATAAACATTCAATAAAACAATAAGATATCACAATAGGATCACTATGGAAGCCTTCCTCAAGCTATTGCTTGGTCTTAGGAGGTTATTAGGTCTTAATTACTATTGACTTGGCCTCCAGAAACCCTTTTCATAAGCTACTGAGACAGAAACCTTACCATGCTTCATTCCTCTTAAACCATACTTGGTTCCTTGAGAATTTTGCCCTCTTCCAAGTCTTAGCTTCATGGATATTTGAAAATACAGTAAAAAATCCAGGAAATTTAAGAAAGCCCTCACCTTGAGGTGTTGAAGCTGAAACCCTACATGAACCTGAAAACTAAGGTTTTTATGCTCTTTGTTGAATTCTCTTGCTTTCTCTTAATTTCTTAAGGTATTATGGCTATGAAGGGCTATAGAGGAGTTCAAGTAAAAGGTTTAGGGCTAGTGAAGGACAACAATGAGAGAAAACAACAATGAAATGAAAATTTTTCTTCACTTATTCATCATTTTGACCTAGGTGGCATATATGCAAAATTTTGCAACTTTTGCCTACACTTGGACAATGTTATATTTGGCCATTCAAGGGTGGAAAATTAAATTTTTTGACCACTTTTAACCTTATCAAGGTCATTATAACCTATAGTAAAAAAGGTGGACACTTGGGTCCTTAGTTGGCATTATGCCATAAATGGTGAACTTTACTTCCTTGAGCACTTTAGTCCCCAACAATATCTTTAATTCTATCGATGTCCTTTCTTAATAATACCGTCCATGTCCCTCCATAAGCCATCTTTAGAAATTTATGCAATTAAGTACCCAACCTTTTTAACCTTACAATTTAGTCCATAGGTTACTTGCAAAACAAGCAATCCATTAAGGCTTTCTTAAGGACCAAGCTATCACGATATAGGCCACTTAATTGAATATTTTACACTTCAAAATTTATGCACTGTGGTGAAAAAGCATATAAGTTTAGGTTCTTATGCTGTAATTTTTTTATTTTGTGAAGGTGGTAATAAATACTTTATCTCTTATGTCAAACTCCAAGTCTTCACACATTGGCATACTTGGCTTACCAATCTGAGGTAGCCTTGACCCTTGCTTAGATCAACTTAATCTTTGCTGTTGTCTCAACAATGATTTCTGGGCCAACAACCACTTTATCTGCCTTATTTTCCCAATAATGAGGTGTCACACCCTTGCGCCCATACAAAGCTTTGTAGGGTGCCATCTTAATAGCTTATTGATAGTTATTATTATAAGCAAACTCAATTAACGGTAGGTGTTGGTCCCAATCCCCTTTAAACTTCATCACACAACATTGCAACATATCTTCTAAGGTGTAGATTACTAGCTTAGTTTGCCCATCAGTCTAGGGGTGATAAGTAGTATTTAGGCTCACAACAAAACCCATAGCCTTTTGAAAGGTATTCTAGAATCTTAAGGAAAAATTGGGATCTTTACCAGATATATTCTGTTCGAGAATTCGATGGAATCTCATCACTTCCTAGATATATAATTGGCCAACTTCTGCATGGTATATGTAATTTTAATGGAGACAAAACGTGCAGACTTTGTAAACCCATCCACCACCACCCATATCGAGTCATGTTAACTTATTGTATTGGGTAACCTAACACAAAAGTTCATGGTGATGGATCTTTACTTTATTTCAATGAGGGATAAACTTTATAACATTCCTAATGGCTTCTGGTGCTCTGCCTTCACAATTTGACAAATGAGGCACTTAGACACATATCCATATATGTCCTTTTTAAACTCTGGCCATCAGAAATGAGTCATAAGTTCATGGTACATATAATTCACACTAGGGTGAACATTAAGCTTACTTGTCTGGGCCTCTTGTAACACTTGTTGCTTTAGGTCCCTTGGCACATAGAGCCAATCATCATAGTAAAGCAATCAATCCTTGTACTGAAACTGTTTGAGTATAGTACGATGCCTTTCCTCCCCAGAAACTTATTCAAGTTTGGGTCATTGTCCTAAGCTTCATTAAGCTTAGCCAACCATGTTGACTGAATCTCATGGACCATGGCTTGAGCCAATTCCTAGTCCTACTAAGTTTCAAATAGGACCGAGAACTGTTCCACTTTGGAACCTTTTGAGGTACTTACTACTTTATCCTTGGAAAGAATTACCTCAGAGTACTTATGGCTTAAGGCATCAGTAAACACATTGCCCTTGCCCAAACAATAGTCTATTTGGTAATCATAATCCTCAACATACTCCATCCACCTTCTCTGCCTCATCTTCAAATCCTTTTGTGCAAAAAAATTCTCCTAACTCTTTTTCTCCAGGAAGATCTTAAAAGACCTCCCCATGAGGTAATGTCTCTAGAGCTTTATGGTAAACATAACAACTGTCAACTTAAGATCATGCACTGGGTCATTCAATTCGTTAGGCTTAAACTTCCTAGACCTATTCGTAAACACCTACTTATCCTGTATCAACACAAATCCTAATCTTGACCCAGATGCACCGGTATATACCACAAAAGTCTTATGTAGATATGGTAGGATCAAGATGGAAGTAGAAGTTAGCCTTTTCTTAAGCTCCTTAAAACTTTCTTCACACTTAGAAGTCTAAATGAACTTTGTGTCTTCTTTGTCAAGGTTGTCAATAACGAAGCTATCACAGAGAACTTTTCATTGAAGCTTCTACAATTACCTGCCAACCTCAAGAAGCTTTTAATTTCAGTTATAGTGGTTGGGCATTTCCACTGCACCACTATGTTTCCCTTTTCTGGGTCAACACTTAGTCCTTGAACATTTATGATGTGCCTGAGGAATGAAATTTCACTTGCCCATAATTAGCACTTAGATAGTTTTGCATAATATCAATCATCCTTAAGCACTTGCAAACCTACCTTTAAATGTACCTTATGTTCTTGGGGAGTCTTAGAGTACACTAAAATATCATCAATGAATACCTCAACAAATTGATCTAGGTATGATCTAAAAATTCTATTTATGGCATCCATGAACATTGCTGGAGCATTTATCACACTAAAAGGCATAACCACATACTCATAATGCCCATACCTAGTCCTAAATATAGTTTTGGGGATATATTATTCTTTTGCCCTTACCTGGAAATGCCCTGACCTCAAGTTTATTTTGAAAAAGACCTTCACCCCTTTTAGCCTATCAAATACGTGATCGATCCTAAGTAATGGGTATTTGTTCTTTATTATTATTGTATTCCATTTCATGTAGTCTATACATAAATGTAGGCACAAACAACACTGGGGCACCCCAGGGGGAAACATTTAGCCTTATGGAGCTATTTTCAAGCAGTTCTTCTAACTGCTTTTTCAACTCGTCCATTTCCAGTGTTGACATTCAATATGAAGGTATATAAATTGGTTTTGCCGCAGGTTGTAAATGTATGGAGAATTCAATCTTCTTTTCTGGAGGTAATCCTAAAAGATCTACATGAAATACTTTCAAGAATAGATTGGCTATTGGGATTTCCTTAAGTTGCTCTTGGACTGCTACCCCACTCAATGAGTAATATTCTTTTTTACTCACAATGAGAATGGACTTCATCAACTTGAGGTGCAAGCTCTTGGCATTACTTACCCAACCATCTATGCAAGTTACACTTAGTCGAGGCATTTTCAAGGGTGACCCTACAACTTGCATAGTCGATTTGAGCCTTATTCCTACTTAACCAATCCATCTTAAGGACAACATCATATAGGATCAAGGCTATAACCCAAAGGTCACACAAAAACCTACAACCCTCTAACTTTAAAGGATACCATTTAACCATCTCATAGGTAAATATTATGTTTTTCCCTGCAGTCCTAATAAATCGCATCTCATCTGTCAAAGTTCTTCACAATCCTAGCTTAACAACCATGCTCAAACAAATGACAGAAATAGTAGCACCAATATCAAACAAAGTCTTAATACTGCAATCCTGAATGTTAAACTTACCTTGTATAGCTGTCGGCTCCCTGGTTGTCTGGCTTGTCAAGGTAAAAACACATGGCTGTACAAGGCCTCTGGTAGGTGGATTCCCAGGTCTTGAGGCTTTAGCACTTCCTTGGCCTTACTATTGTCTAATCCTTGGGCACTTCCTAGACTAATGTCCAGGTTAGTGACAGCAATTACAAAGATCAATCCCAAGGGTGCAAGGTTTGTTACAAAGAAATTTCTAACACTTTGGGCAATAACCCTTCCCATTTTTCTTTCCTTTCTTGGAGGAACCTTGGTCTCTTCCAGGTTAGGCCTCTTGCCAGACAACCTTGAGTGCCCCAAGACCCTTGGCTCAATGACCTTATCATTGGGTTTCAATTCTATCCACTCTTTTTCTAAAGCGAAGGCATTTTGAACAGCTTCATGATAGCCCTGAACCTTAATAACCACCAAGAAGCTCTTTAACTACATCTTAAGTAAAAATTTCTTTATGTTTAGTTCTTTCTTCTCAACCATATGAGGAGCATACTAGAAAAGATAGTTAAATTTCCTTTCATACTCATGAACCGTAACATTCCCTTGAACCAACTTATCAAATTTTATCCTCCTTTGATCTTGGGCGGTATCACTATTAAATTCATTCTAAAATTATTTCTCAAATTTGGTCGAATCATGTTCCTTGGGCTCTTTCCTAGTTCTACCCTCACTATAGGATTTGAGCCTCTCCATGACATTTTTCAACCACAAAGATGCCTTGCCTTCCAAGAAGAAAGGTGCTAAATACATCTTAGCCTTGCCATCCAACTTCATGTTCTAAAAAATATCATAAGTTTGATGCAACAAACTTTCATCCACATCAAGTTCGCCTTTAAACTTTCATCCATATCATAAGTCCTATATGGTCTAGAATAATGGGTCTCCTCCTTTTTTACGGAGTTGAATATCTTCCTCATCCTCCGCTTAACTATCCTCCTCATGGTCCATTTGAACATGCTTTTGCCTTTGCTCTTGACCTTGCACTTTCCCTTAAGATGAAGAATTTCTCTATTGACCTCGGTGCACCATTAGTCCTTACCCCATTAGAGTCCTCCAAGATTTCACCTCCTTTCAGAGGTTGAGAATGTTCCTTAAGTAGGATAGCCAGGCCATGTAGCATCTAGTCCATAGAATCATTGAGCCTATATAAAAAAGTCACAACTTTTCTCATATTTACCCCATTAGGTTCATTAGTTCCCTCACAGAGAATTTAGGCCTCAGTAACAGCACCTGATCAAGTGTTCACCATAATCCCTACAACTAAATCCAGAATGCCACACCTAGAGCAACTTATAAGCAGTGCTAACTACACTTAGTACAAGGAGCACTTAGATCTTAGTTCACTTATTGTCTCTACAAGGACCATTGACTTGATCTGATTCCAAACTATCATGGAATGGGTTCCCAGTGCCCTGAATTACTTAATTTGTAGGCTCTTAGGGACTGTAATCCAACTTAGTTACTTTTGGCCAACTATTACTCATAGGTAAATTAAAATAATTTATGTGTAACTAGTTACTTAACTGACCCTACAAGAAGATATGCATGAATTTGTCCTAGTAATGCAAATCAACTATGTAAATCAGTTAAAGAAAACATTGCTTGAGCATTCCTTTTAAAATATACTTAAAACATGCCAAGACAATAAAACACTATTTATTTCAACTTCAAGTAATAGTGTGTGCATACTCTTTAACACTAGCATACACCCAAAAGTAACTCAATGGCCTTACACCATAATGTATCTAAATAGAGGCAATGTCTTAGTGTCGTGGAACGGGGTCCTAGTACCCGGAATTACTTGGCTTATAGGCTCTTTAGAGACTGTGATGTAGGGTTTCAGGAGCTAAGCAAGCGCAGTGGAATTTAACCAAAACCCTTTAGGATCCAAGTGAAACGGGGTAAACTGGGTGTTTGAAAATTTTCATACCTAATTTTGGTTGAGATCTTTCACCCAACTGTAGAGTCAAATCACAAAACTTGAACAGTTGACGTGTTCAAGCTCTCTATGGTATCCAAACGAGCTTCTCGGGATCACTATGCTTCCACCACGTCCCAGTAGATGCATTTCTCTTGTGCTCATAGTGCTAGTTTGCATCTTCCAAGAAATAGCAAGAGAAGAGTATGGCTGTCCCTTTTGGGAGGCTAGGGCAAGGCTGCGAATTTCTCACTAAAGTTGTATTTATAGTGAGACTCAACTTTTATGCCTAATGGGTTTCAAAGCCTTAATCCAATTAGGCTTTAATTTCGGGCTTAATAATGGCTCAACTTTTGGGCCCATTATTAATACAAAATTATTATGAAACCATAACCCAAATAATTAGCCCATGCGCCATAATAATCCAAATAGCTCTATATGTTAGACCCAATAGGCTCTTAACACGTTGGTAATTATCATAAATTATATTTATGATCATAAGTAATGAGTGGTGTCTAGCAACACATCATTGCTACCCAAGTGAGAAGATTGTCAGTGATTCGAGTAAACCTTTATGATCGTTACCCATATATGTCATTGTCTATTTTTCTAAGATATCAAGACTAGGCACGAGACATGGAATGTGTCACTCTCGTATAGCCCAATCTTTGGTTTCTTGATTATCGAGTAGACTAACTTAAACAGATGACATTGATATCATATATCAACTCATTTGAGCATGGCCATGCATTTTCTAAGTCTCACTTTATCAAGGGGCCTGAAGATATCACTCCCATTACATGGGAGGGACAAATCCCATCTTGATCATACAAAACCCTCTGCATGATATGTGACATACCCATGACCTTTTTCAAGTTCACTCAATTACGAGCAACAAATGGAAACATCAAAATATGTGACTCACATGTAGGAAACCTTGATGATCTTAGGTCAAAGGGCTACATATACCATGATTACTATAAGAATCACTTATGACACTCATACAACGATCCATGTAGCGTTCTCATGGTGGTTCGGTTCAGTAACAAGTTCTCCAACTTGTATCCATATGTAGACTACTTCTCTCATATTAGTCTCCACATATGCTAGTCGTTATGTATTATTGAAACCCGCTCCACAATAATACTAAGGATGGCAATTGGGTAGGTCGAGTCAGGTTTGGGTCAGGTCATTCAGGTTCAGGTTTAATCGGGTTAACATGTATCGGGGTCCAGGTCAGGTTCAAGTTGGGTTATTTGGGTTCGGGTTAATTTCAGGTTAAGCAGATTTTGGGTTCTGGTTAGGTCAGGCCGGGTTTATTTGGGTTCGGATCTAATCAGGTTGGGTTATCTGGTCTTAAACCAAATTCAACTTGATTGTCGAGTTTATTCGGTTTACTGATGCATAAGCCGAAATGGCTGAATTGATTCAATTTTTTTATTTAATTTCGATTAAAATTTAACTTAACTAGATATAAAAAAATAAAAATAAAATTTATGAGAATATATTAATATATAATTTCTTTAATAAAATACTCTCTTTGTGCCAGGTTTTTATAACATTCACTATTTAACAACTAATCTATAATTTTTTATTTTTAATATTTTAGTATATAGATGAAAAATTATTATATTAAATAATAAAAATAAAGACCTATATTTTCTAACTAGATAATTTCTTAATTTTTTTCTAACAAATAACCTACCTCCATCCCATTTTCTTTACTCCATTTAACTTTTCTAACTAATTTGACTTGAATTTATTTATATTATTATTTATTAAAAATTAAAAAAATATGTTTAAAAACTATAAGTTTTGATTTATCATTCATGTATAAAATATTTTATTTATATATTAAAGTGTTGAAAATAAAAAAAAATAGATTAATTGTTAAAATATGAATAGTGCAAAGAATTTGAGACAGAGGGAATAATATGAATAAATTCAAATCAAATTATTTGAAAAAGTCAAATGTTTCAAAGAATATGGGATGAAAGGAGTACCATAATTTCTAAAACCTAATTATTCTTTTTTCTTTATCATTGCATCACTAATCGTTCACCATAGCTCTCACTCATTCACTTTACAACGCAAAACAGATCAACAGAATAAAAGAAACTCATTCACATATATTAAATCATATATTTTCTAAAATCTTTGCCAACCATATATTTTATTTTGATTTAGGTTAAAATCGGGTCTTATTGGGTTTAGTCATCGGGTCATTTCGTGTTCAAGTCACGTCGGGTTTGAGCTCGGGTTTTCTTGGGTTTTACTTCAATCAGGTTCAGGTTCAAGTAGGGTTGGGTATAGTCGGGTTCGGGTCGTTGACTTTTCTGGTCAAATCGGATTAGGTCAGGCTTGGGTTCGAGTGGGTCAGGTCAGGTCTTCATGTCGGGTCAACTTTTGCCATCCCTAAATAATACTGGACTAGGGACATTTAAGAATATCATTATGCTAGGGTTACAATTATGTTTATTATGTTCCACAAAAATAAAACAACAAACATAAGTGCTGGATTAATGCTTTAATAAAATATCATAACTCAATGTGCAAAAATACAATCATCTCATGATTGGCTTTTGGGCACAACACTAACATGTGAATCTCCCTTAGTTACTATTAGCTAACTATTAGTCATCAGTAATATTAAAACAATTTACGTGAAATTAGGTTCTTAGCTTACCCTGCAAAAGATATGCATGCTTTTGTCTTGGCAATGCAAACAAATAAGTAAACTATCGAAAAACATTGCTCAAGCATTTCATTTAAAACATACTTAAATTGTGCCAAGACAATAGAATACTAGTTACTTCGACTTCAAGTACTAGTTTTGTGCACACGTAACATCACTAGCATGCACCCAAAAGTAACTCAATGGTTTTACATCACAATGTATCCTAATAAAGGCAACATCTTAGTACACAAGGTAGTATATACATGAGAAAAAAACCTAACTAAGATCTTTTATTTGAGCCCCACCTTTGAGCTATCAAAGCTCCAAGTGGAAGCCTTTCCTTAGTCCTTGTGCACCACTTAGCCTCTACACTGTAAAGGCACAAAACTTAGTTAGTACATAGCTTAGTCCACAAGTAAACTTAGAATCACAAGGATTCTAAAAAAAGAGTACCAGAAAAAGAGAAAGCTTAGCCCACAACTATTCGCTTGTTGTTAGGCCAGGTGTAAGAACCTACATAACAACTCAAGGGAGTGAGTACATGAATGTACTCTGTAAGGGTCCCTTAGGGTACCTGCAAAGAAGATAACAAGAAAGCAAGCATGCAAACATGACAAATGAACAATCAAGTAATCAACTAACAAGCAACTCAAGATAACAACACGGAAGATATACAATGCATAAATGTATGATATTTAATTCACATAATTCTTAGGACTTATTGCACGTTTAGTGCCTTATACTTGCCGTGAGCTCAAACGGCGAAGGTACTTCAGACACTGGCCCTCGTATCCCAAATACTTTACCTCATCTCAAAACTTACCCGTCTTACCCTCAATTTATTGTACAGGGTAGCCATCTTATATGGTTTAACTTACCAAGCTCTCAGAGCTTAGCTTATAGCTCTATAGTGGCTTACTTACCAAACCAAATGGTTTGATTGGGATCTTCTTAGGTTTCTTATTCAATTCCCTTAGGTTTTAGACCTTTCTCTTCCAGGCCAATGTAGCCTCTAAAACCGAATTAATCCCCCTTAGTGCCCTCTTGACAACTTGAGCAATTTTAGCCTTTAGCCACTTTACTTAGCTCTACCTTAACGATAATACTTAGCTACCTATTAAATAATGCTTAATTCTTAATTTAGGAACAAGTCTAAAACCCAACCAAGGCTACGGAATGTCTTAAATTAGCCAAGGGATGATAACTGAGAGTTTAAGGCATTTTTAGGATGCCCCGAGCTTGGGGGACTAATGCCTTGGCAGCGCCATTGGTGACACATCACCAAAGGCATCAATGCTCTGGAATCCTAACGTCTAAAGGCATGCGTCTCTAGTTTGGCAATGGATCACCAATGCACTACAGCATTGTGCGACAGTGTGCAAATTTGTATGAAAATTGCTCAAACTTTCCCATCCCAAGGCCAATTCACATGTCAACTTCATTCCCACTCATAATAAATACATTTCTATGCATTATTTGAGCTAAATTAACTTGAACCCTTACCTCAAATTCAGCCATAAAGAAAGAATCGAAGCAAAAGCTCAGTTGAGCTCAACCAAGCTCTCTTGAGTTCCAATCCTAAAACCAACATGATATGGCACCAAGAACCTCAGATCAAGACCATTTCTAGCTACACAAACAACTTAGAACCAGCCCAAATAAAACCAAGAAGCCTACCTAAGGTTTCAAGTCCAAAACAAGCATCAAAGAGCTAGATTGAAGCAGGAACACCAAAAAGGAGCTTGAGGCTTCTTGTAATCACCTTAGGGCCTTCAAATTCAATGGAAATTTGTAAAATTGGGGAGTTTTGGAGTAGAAATTTTGGTGAGGAGAGGGAGCTACGAATTTTGGGAAAGAAAACAAATGGTAAAGAAAGTTAACTAGCCCAAAAATATCCTAACCACCCCATTAAAACATACTTTTTGTTTTCTTCCTCCTTGACCCTCAAGTTCTCAATTGTTTTACTTTGGTCACTGAACACTCACCCAAAACCATCCCTCCTTTGTCCTAAAGGATGCCTAAAAGCTCCCTAAACTTAGCCTCTTGGACACTTAAGCCACTTAAGACATAAATGGCTTAATTGAGCACTTAGTGCAACTTTTTACTCCTTTCCTTCAAAGTTGGTTATAATAGCTAGGATAGCTAATGGTCTTGACTTAAGTAGGAAAAATTCCTTACATGACCTAATTTCATCAAAATTATAGTCATGTTATTCACTTGGATCAAAATTACCATTTTGCCCATTTTTTGACTTTTATTTGCCAAACCACACTTAAGAACTCATTTACTTAACTAAGTTTGTCTTTCTTGCTTAACAAGGTGCTAACTTAAGGTACTTAATTAAAAACACTTAAATAAAAAATAGTTACTTGGTTAAAACCCATCATTGACTAGGAGAGTCATCACACTTAGTATACAAGGTACCATATATGCAAGGCAAAACACTACTAAGATCATTTACTTGATCTTCTACCTTTGAGCTATCAAGCTCCAAGTGTAAAGCCCTCACTTGCCCTTGTCCAACACTTAGGCTTTAACTATAAAGGCATAAACACTTAGTAGAAAATTTATATATCAAGCAACCTTAGAATCTTAAGGATTTAAGTAAATAAGTAATTACAAAAGAGAAAAACTCAGCCTACGACTATCTACCTAGTTGTTAGGCCTGATGTTAGAACTTATGCAATATACTTAAGGGAGTGAGTACATGAATGCACTTAGTAAGGGTCCCTAGGGGTATTTGCAAAAAAGATAACTGGCGAGCATGTAAATATGGCATACAAACAAGAAACCAAGCAACCAACAATCAAGACAAACAATTAACGTAATAAATATAAAACATGCGCAATCCTTAGGACCACTTACACCTGATGTGCCTTATTCTTGATGGGTTTTGGGAGCCAAACAGCGCAACAGAATTTAACCGAAACCCTCCAGGATCCAAGTGAAACGGGGTAAACCAGGTGTTTGAAAATTTTCATACCTAATTTTCGGTTGAGATCTCTCACTCAACTGTAGAGTCGAATCACAAAACTTGAACAGTTGACGTGTTCAAGCTCTCTATGGTATCCACACGAGCCTCTTGGGATCACCATGCTTCCACCGCGTCCCGGCAGATGCGTTTTTCTTGCACTCGCAGTGCTAGCTTGCGTCCTCCAATGAATTGCAAGAGAAGAGTGTGGCTGTCCTTTTGGGAGGCTAGGGCAAGGAGACCTGTGAATTTCTCACTAAAAGTTGTATTTATAGTGAGACTCAACTTCCAAGCCTAATGGGTTTCAAAGCCCTATTCCAATTAGGCTTTAATTTCAGGCTTAATAATGGCTCAACTCTTGGGCCCATTATTAATACGAAATTAAAGTGAAACCATAACCCAAATAATTAGCCCATGCACTCTAATGATCCAAATAGCTCTATATGTGTGACCCAATAGGCTCTTGCCACATTGGCAATGATCATAAATCACATTTATGATCATAAGCAATGAGCGGTGTCTAGCAACACATCATTGCTACCCAAGTGACAAGATTGTCGGTGATTCGACTATACCTTTATGATCATCACCGATATATGTCATTGTCCCTTTGTCCAAGATATCAAGACTAAGCACGAGTCATGGAATGTGTCACTCTCGTATAGCCCAATCTTTGGTTTCTTGATTACCAAGTAGATCAACTTAAACTGATGACATTGATATCGTATATCAACTCATCGGAGCATGGCCATGCATTTTCTAAGTCTCACTCTATCAAGGGGCCCGAAGATATCACTCCCATTACATAGGAGGGACAAATCCCATCTTGATCATACACATCCCTCCGCATGATATGTGGCATACCCAATGACCTCCTTCAAGTTCACTCAGTTACGAGCAACAAAGGAAAGTATCAAAGTATGTGACTCACATGTAGGGAACCTTGATGATCTTAGGTTGAAGGACTACATATACCATGATCACTATGAGAATAACTTATGACACTCATATAATGATCCATGTAGTGTTCTCATGGTGGGTCGGTCCAGTACATAAGTTCTTCAACTTGTACCTACATGAAGACTACATATCTCATTTTAGTCTCCACATATGCTAGGCGTTATGTATTATTGCAACCTGCTCCACAATAATACTAGACTAGGGACATTTGAGAATATCATTATTCTAGGGCTACAATTATGCTTGTTAAGTTACGCAGAAACAAAACAACAAACATAATTGCTGGATTAATGCCTTAATAAAATATCAAGACTCAATGTGCAAAAATACAATCATCTCATGATTGGCCTTTTGGGCACAACACTAACAATTCTTGCCATAAGCTCAAATGGCAGAGGAACTTAAGACACTAACCAATATATCCTAAATCCCTTACCTCCCTTAAGTCTCACTAACGAAGCCATAGAGCAGGTTATCATGTCCTCTTAGAATCTTGCCCATCCTTCCCTTAAGTTATTATGCAAGGTAGCCATCTTATATGGTCCATCTTGCCAAGCTCTTAGAGCTTAGCTTCAGGTTCCTTGGTGGCTAACTTACAAAACCCCCACTTGGGCCAATGAAGAATCTGAAGCTCACCTTAATCCTCTTAGTGCTCCCTCGGTATCTTGAGCAATTAACTCCTTAGCCACCCTAACTTACCCTACCTTAACCATACCAAATAGCTATCACCTAAATAATGCATAATTCCAAACTTAGGAATGAGTTCTATCAACAGATGCTATGGAACATCTTAGAATAACCTAGAGAAGTTAAGAAAAAGTTTGAGATGTTATTATGATGCACCGAGATTGAAGGACTTGGCCTTGGTGACACCATTGTCATTGTATCACTAAGGGCAACAACCCTTGGATTTCCTGGAACATAGCTAGACGTGAGTCCCCAATGGCATTTCAGCACTTTATGCCCTGGTGCTATCTTGCACAAATCTTGCTCAATCTTTCAATCACCAAAGCCAATTAACATGGGTCTTGCTTTTATTTCATTCCAACATGTAATAATACTTTTTTATGCATTATTTGAGTTGAATTAACTTGAACCCTAACCTCAAATTCAGCTACAAAACAAGAACAAAACACAAGCACCGTAATCATACTTGAGCTCAAGTTGGCTCTTTTAAGTTCCAGACCTAAAACCAACATGGTGGCATGAATAATTTCAAATCAAGACCATTTATAGCTACTTAATCAACTTAGAACTAGATCAATCTAAGCTAAGAAGCTTACCTCAGGGTTTATACCCAAAAGATGCAAAAAAGAGCTCAAATGAAGCAAATGCACCAAGAATGAGCTAGAGGCTTCTTGATTTCAGTTTTGGACCTTCAAATTTGCTGGAAATTTATGAGATTGGAGGAATTTTTGTAAGCATGTTGCTAAGGAGAGAGAGGCATGAAAATTCTAGAAGAAAGAGATAAAGAATGATGGTCAACTCTTGCTAAAATATCCTAACAACTCTACTGAGGTCCATTTATTATTTTCTTGTCTCTTAGCCCTCAAGTTTTCTTTTGTTTCACTTCGGTCATTAAACTCACACTTGAAACCATCCCTTCTTGGTAACAAAGAGTATTTTTAAGCCTCCTTCACTTAGCCTCATAGACACATAAGTCATTTATAACACAAATGGCTCAGTTGAACACTTAGTGAAATTTTTGCTCCTTTTGCTTCAAATTACAGTTCTAATAGCTAGAATAACATATGGTCTTAACTTAATTAGTAAACAAATCCTTACATGAACTTAATTCCATCAAAATTATGGTCATGTTGCTTACTTGGGTCAAAATTATCATTTTACCCATATGACTTCTATGTGCCAGATCATACTTAAGAACTCATCTTTACTTTACTTAGCTTGTCTTTCTTGCTTAACAAGGAACTAATTTGAGATATTTAAGTAAAAATACTTAAATAAAACATACTTATCGAATCAAAAAAAGGTGTTGACTAGGAGATTTATTATACAAAAGGTCCAAGACCCCTTACTTGGGCTAACAAAAGGTTTGAAACCTACCTTAATCCCCTTAGTGCTCCTTTTGCACCTTCAGCTCCTTAACGCCCTTAGCCAACCTACCTTGTCCTACCCTAACCACACCACTTTGTTAACACTTAAATAATGCATAATTCCAGGCTTAGGAATGATTTTTAAACCCACGCAAAGGTATAGAATCTTTTAGGATAGCCCAAGGATAAAAACCGAAGCAACCCTAGCTTGGGGCCATTGGCTTGTGTCACTACAACCTTAAGGGTGGTACCACAGGCTATAAAAATGTGTGTTCGGGCATTTTCTTTGTGTTTTAGTACGAACCTCAGCACCATAGCACTGAGGCACTCCTTGCACTATGACTTTTCTACGTTTTTACACCAAAACTTACTTCATTTCACATCCCTATAGCCAATCCTCTTGTTACTTGTTTCTAATTCTTTCCTTCATGTAAAAAAACATTTATATGCATTATTGGAGCAAAATTTCACTTGAATTCTTACCTTAATTCATGCACAAAGCAAGAATTAGCTACAAGCACCATCAAACATACTTGAGATCCACAAGCTCCTATTGAGTTCCAAGCCTAAACCCAACATGTTTTGGCACTAAGAACATGCAATCAAGACCATTTATAGCTACTCAAAAACGTTAGAACCAAGTAACAACAAGAATAAAGGATAACCTTATGGTTTGAACTAAATCAAGCAACAAAACCCACAAATGCACCAAAAATGAGTTAGGGGTTTGTTTTGGATGCCTTGGCGCCTTCAAATCTGCAAGAAATTTGAGTTATTTTTTAGGATTGAAGGTAAAATGATATGGAGGAGATAGGAATAAAAAAATTGTGGGTGTAGGAGATGATGAAAAGGACTTTCTTCACCAATATATCTCAATTACCCCTCACACCACTTCCTTAGCTTCCTCACCACTTTGGCCACTTAATTCTCTTAGAAAAACATCCATCCTTGGTCCTATAAATAGTTTTCCTTGCCCCCAAGCCTTGGCCATAAGTCACTTATGTCTTTTAAAGTTGAAAAAGCCCATTTAAACACTTACTACATTTTTAGCCTTTTAACTTTCATTTTTGGTTCCAATAGCTAGAATACTTTATGGTCTTCACTTATTTAGTCAAAAAAACAAACATGACCCTAATTTTACTAAAATTATGGCCACGCCATGGACTTGGGTCAAAATTTCCATTTTTCCCTTATGATCACTTAGGTGCCAAATCAAACTTAGGAACTCAGTGCAACTTTACTTAACTTGTTTTTCTTGCTCAAATAAAAAAAAATTTAGGTACTTAAAAAAAAGGTTAAATTAAATGTACTTACTTAGTTAAAACAATTAGTCAACTAGGACAGTTATCACATCCTTCACACTTTCAAAAATTTGCTCCCCCAAATTTGGACTAAACTGAGCAAATTCACTTGGATACTACTTTCGCATATCCTACTCGGTCTTCCAAGTGGCATCCTCTTGATGATGGTTAGCTGATAGTACCTTAACCATTTCAATCCATTTAGTTCTTAGTTTTCTGACTTGATGGTCAAGAAACTTAATGAGGTACTCTTCATAACTTAGGTTCTCTCTTATTGGTATGAAGAATGGGCCTAACACTTGCCCAGGGTTCACAATGCATTTTTTCAAAAAACTTACATGGAACACATTGTGGGCTAAACTTAGTGGCAGATCCAACTGGCAATCTACTTTTTTCACATTTTCAAGGATTTTATAAGGAACAATGTACCTTGGAGCCAACTTACCCTTTGGTGAAACCTAGCTATATCCTTCATCGGGGAAATGTTTAGGAGTACTATCTCTTTTACATCAAACTCCAGGTCCTTTCTTCACACGTTGGAATACTTTGCTTGCTAGTTTGAGGTAACCTTGATCCCTGCTTGGATCAACTTAATCTTTGTCGTGGTCTCGGTAATGATTTTTGGGTCAACAATAACCTCATTTGCCTTATTGCCCAACAATGAGGCAATACACATTTACGCCCATACAAAGCTTTATTAGCCGCTATCTTGATAGCTTCTTGATGGCTATTATTATAAAAAAATTCTATCAAAGGCAGATGTTAGCCTAATACCCTCCAAAGTCTATCATACAACTCCTTAATATGTCCTCCACAGTCTGGATCCCCTGCCTAGTTTGCCTATCAGTCTGAGGGTACTTAGCAATACTTAGACTCATAATGGAACCCATAGATATTTGAATAGCATTTCAGAATATCAAGACAAAATGGGGATCTCTATAAAATATAATTTCACTAGGGATTCCATGGAGTCTTATAATTTTGTTGATATACAATTAGGCAAACTTCTCCATAGTATTTGTAATCTTAATGGGGAAAAGGTTTTCCTATTTTATTAATCTATCCACCATCACCCAAATCAAGTGATGCTGACTTCTTGTGTTGGGTAACCCTCTCAAAAGTCCAAGTTGGTGGATCTTTATTTTCTTTTTAGGATAGGTAAACTTTGCGACATTCCTAACACCTCTTAGTGCTTTGCCTTCACCATTTGAGAAATGAGGCACTTAGACACATATTCATATATGTCTCTCCTAAACTTTGGCCACCAGAAATGAGTTATAAGGTCATGGTACATCTTATTCACACCGGGGTGAATGTTAAGCATACTCGTATGTACTTTTGCAACACTTTTTTGCCTTAAATCACTTGGCGCATAGAGCTAGTCACCATAATAAAGCAACCCATGCTTGTAAGAATTTCAGTATAGTACTATATATTTCCTCCTACAAAGATAATGATTTTCCCAGTTGTAGAGCCAACCCAAGCCCTATCATTTGTTTTTACAACCCCAACCAAACCAAGTAAGAGTAGTTTGGCCTGGGTTTTAGGTTTACCCAGCATGTACTTAGCCCTAGGTGTAATAGGCAGTTTTTTTTCCAAGTGCAAACATTTTTGAATCCCTGTTTGCTTATTCTTTTTTTTTTTCAACACTTCCTTGTTATTTTGTTTGTTTTTTCCTAAATGAAGCCAAATGTATAGTTCATTAGAAGATCAAACAACTGCATAGTTGAATATATTTTTAAAAAATCTAAAAGAAAACCAAGGTTATCACCATGTTCAAAACATTACCAATTCACAATTTAAGCATGCTAATGCCTTGTCAAAATGATTGAAATTTGACTAAACCACTACGTTAAACTAAAATCCAAGTATATAAGAGTTAATATAGCTCATCACCCTTACAATTTCATCACCAGGCACAACAATTATGAACAAAAAAACATTATAGACTACTAGTGAGCAATTCATTCAGAAGAGGGTCGAAAACAAGGTTGATAAAAAAAATCATGTTATTGCTAACATACCTACTAGTATCCAGATAAAGAGTAAAATTACTCCTTATTTAGTCATCCTAAGTTTACTTGAATGAAATTAATTGAAGAACTAAAGACTATTTAAGTAAAGAGGTAATTATGGCTTATTTGCCTAATTATTTAAATTAGGTATTATGTTAAGAAAATGCCCCTTATTTTTTTAATTCACCTATTGGCATTAAATTTTGATTTATTTGGTGTAATCGAGCCTAGTTAAGCTACTAAGGTAGTGTCTTAATTGATTGTTTGGATAAAGGCAAAGACTTAATTGCAAAGTCTATTAGAAGCATTTGAAATGTTATGGATTGATTTGAAAAAAAATCAGTAAGATTGGGACCAACCAAGTGCTAAACGACCTAATTGTCTGAAATCTAGGAATTGGAGGTTTTACTTAACAATAAGCTAGGGGCTGAACAGAATTAATTGGAAAAGGTTGGCTAGAGAGGTTCAAGGGAAAATCGAGTCAAATTGATAACCTATGGCTTAAATTGCAAGCAAAAGAAAAATTGAAGGAGTTACGCGAGGAATTAAGCCCTACTTAATGCTAAAGCAAAACAGGTGCTCGGGCACTTGCTCGTTTAAAACAGAATAGGCATATTCTTCATCTAAAACTTCTTCCAAGCTCGTTTTCACCTAGAAATAGAGAGGAAGTGCCAAAATTCAAGGAAAAATTGGTTGAATTGATCTCAGATGCTAATCGGTTACTTTGGGCTAATGGGTAAATAGGTTTATTACTCGCAAAGTATTTTCCTTGTTGATTTAAGTCATTGGTCCCTGGTTTATGGTGAGTTTTAGAGGTTCAATAACATGTTTTGTACAACCATGTAAGCTTGGAATTGGCTGTTTACTTCTCGTTAAGCTGAAGAGGGGCTCGGGTTGTGCAAAGTGTAGCTTTTCTCCACAACCAAGCTAATTCGATGAAGGGGCAGTAAGAACAGAGTTGAATTGATGGAAATTTTTGATATAATGGTGAACTAAAAGGTAAGGGACACTAGCCTTACTTGTTACTGTTAACGTGTGTATTGAAATTGTCTGGTAACATGCAAAGGAAGAAAAGCTAGGAAACCATGTGACATTGAATTAATATAAGTGATCATGGTTGCCAGAGAGGTATTGAATTGTTCAAGGTTCCTAATGGCCAGAGTGAGGTTTAAAGCTTTGTAGGAACAAGGCTAATGGATTCCTATCGACCGGAGTAAGAATGATGCTTTGAGGGAATCAAACTTTAGCCTTATTGATCTACTGATTGTATTGTTTGATTGAATCCATTCTTGGATTACTAAATGGTCTATTGAAGCAATCAAAGCAATCACAGCAAGTAAGGGGAAATGTTGACTCGAGAGCACAGATGGCCATATTGATTGTTTAAATCCTTAGGAGCTCATTACTGTTTGTGTTTATGTTTGCTATTGCAGCTAATGATGTCTAAAAAGTAATAGCCCTAGCTAATGGATTGCTTACTGAACTCGAAAGGGTTATTGGATTGCTTATTGAACCCAAAAGGGTTATTGGATTGAATAGGTATTGCTTGCATCGTATGCATCATGTAGATTATATTGTTATTGTATATATTTTATTATTGTGCTTGCCTATGTTTGTTTTCTAATTTTGGTTGTAGGTAGTGAGTTACTGCTGAGCTAGCAAGCTATTGTTATTCTAAACCATATTGGGATCTTAATGGTCATTGAGTGTCTCTTACTGAGTTTCCAAATAAACTCACCCCTATTGACTCTTTTGCAGGAAATCATGAAAGCTAGACCAACACTATATTTTGTCTGCTCTTACTGTTTCAATGATGTAAGTTAGAATTACTGAAGAACCTTGGTTCAGTAAATTGTTTTCAATTCCAAAATTTACTACTTGAACACTAATGAAATTGTAATGGAGTTTCAAAATTAGAGTTGTAGCAAGGCTGATGATGGTAATATTGACCTCTCTAAAGCATCTTTTACTTAGGACAAGTCTTGGATTGGGTTTCTTAACTCTAGGTCTTATTTTTATTCTATTTTAGGCTTACAATAAGGTTTCAGCTTGAATTGTACTATTTTCGCTATATGTTAGCTAAGTCTGTTAACTAGGCTATAAAACACATACAAACGGTTGTTATTGTTTCTGATAAATGTGGAGCTCTTGGAATGATTTACTATTTTTTAATATGGATTTACAATATAATTTCCAACTCCTTAAGTTACCTAAATCAGTTTTTAGTTATTTCTGCAGAAATATGGCTTAAGAACTAAACTTGTTGACTAAAGTTTGACTTATTACTTCCTGACTTAGTTTGGGTACCAAACTTGCTATACAAGTCATTTACCATGTATATGATGTGTCTAAACTTTAAGAATTACTTTTCCAAGTCAAACTATGGGTTTTGTCAATAAATTGCATTTCTACAAACCAATACTGAAATTTCAGGTCTTAACTGTCAAAGCTCATATTTTATCAGATTGAAACATTTTTTCTATCTAAACAAGTTAATTTTAGCCTAAAAATCCTGTATGTGGTTGTTTATATGGAAATATCCTAAGGTTTCCTTATAAACAGTATGAGGTTCCTACTATTATATGCATTCTGTATGGAGCTGAGGGTTTAACCTGGCTATTGTTGGTCTCAAATCCTATTTGAGTTATAATTATGCAGATATAGTGGTTGGAAGTGTCTGTGACAATTTATAAAAGTTCCATCAAGTCACAATTCACCATTTTACTATTCATTGTGGGCTACTATTCATATATGGGTTACATGCGGGTAACTATTCATACTTGTATTTATTGTTCATTCATGGTACTATTCACATGATGGTAGGGTATTTTCAACAATGGATTTGTCTATTAGTCTTAATATTAGGATTTCTCAATTTTTTTAGAAAGAAATGTAAAAATAAAAAGTTATGAAGATGGGCATCATCTGGAGGGTAAAGAGTTAAAAAATTGATTGACAAGTTGAAGGATATTTATGACACAAAGCTAGCTATAAATGACATTCATCATTTATGACACAAAGCTAGCTATAAACGACATTTCTTCTGATGAGGAGAAGAATTTATCACTGTTAGGGCCAATATATTTTAACTACTTATTGATTTGTTTAGCAACAAAAGCTTGTTTTTTGTTAAACAATTCCTTACCAGTCGATGTAGAGATTGGGGTTTGCCTTGGTGCTCATGAGAGAAAATTTTCTTCTATAACTTAATCTATTAAAGATAACAAACTAGTAAAGGAATTGTTTGCATTCAACAATTTTTTGGAAGAAGGAAGTAGAGAACTCGTTGGGCCCTACTTAAAAAATAGACAAATGTTTTATTCAAATAATCTTATTAAGTTTAGGGGGTCTACTTATAAGATCAAGGCGGTTGACAATAACAAACTATATATTACTTATCAATAATTTTTTTTTGGAAAATAAAGGATACATGGACCTCATAATAAAACATATGTAGATCTGTGTTTATGGTTCACTACTATGATTTGAACTACTTCGATGGGTTGTTCATGCTTAATAACCCAAGGTCCATATAATTATGAGTTATATATAATAATTTATAGTCACTCATCAAATACATTAAGCAATAAAAACTATATATTACATAGGTTAAAACATCCAATTTAAAAACTAATCAGAAATAGTTGAATGAAAATGTAAACAAACAGGGGATTCTTTTGATAACCATGTGCAGTAGAACAATTAAATTACCATTCTTTCACATACCATCTAGAAATGTTGGCCACTTTAACAAAGGCAGACCTCCACTTTGGAGCTTGCTTTTATGCTGCCTGGAATATTTTCCTTGCTTACTGAAGCATTTTTAAAGCTCCCTATTTGTTTTCTCAGAACACATGGGTTGACATCATAAATGATTGGGATGCTATGGTGCCCTCTCCTATGGTTGCATCCAACAATCTAAATGATTGCGTGTAGGCACCAAGTGCAAGATGCATAGTTTCTGGTGAAAAAAATGAGGGAGCTTCCAAACTCATGTATAGTTTCTATGAAGTTTCCTCTAGTGTCCATGCCTCTGAAACTAAAGAAAAAAACCATTCCATTTACTTTCATTAACAGCAAAAGTAGAAGGGAAAACTTCAAGTGGGTCTAGCATTTCTACTAGGGTTTGTCTTTTTTTTCAAGAGCGTTTGCCTTGCTCATTCTTGTTGATGGGTTCATTTGTCAAGTGTGCGAGGCTGTGAGTGATTTGGCTTCATGATGGATGATTTGTATGAGTCTTGGATGTGGTTTTCTTTGATAAAGAAGGAACATGTGGCATTCAAAGAAGAGATAAAAAGGTCAAGGGGTTCTGACATTCAAAAGTTCTTCTCGGTGGTTTCCTATGGACCAATCAGCCATTCAACACTAAAGCCCTCTTTTCTATGATGAAATTGATTTAGTGGCCTATAAAGAGGATGGACATGGACGTTAGTGATGATAATCAATTCCTTTTCACATTTTATGCATGAGGATATATGATGGGGTTTTGGAAAGGCTCCCTTGGTTGTTTGATCGACATGTTATGTTGTTAAAAGAGATTTCCAATATAGTGCAACCCAGCAGGGTCTTACTAATGTAGGCTGCTTTCTAAATTAGTATGTATGACTTACCAATTAGGCCAATGTGTCTAAATGTGGTTAAACAGTTGGGAGAACAAACAGGCAAAGTATTGCAGGTAGCTCAACACAATGGTGGCGAGGTTAGGTGTCATTTTATATGTGTCCATGCGATGGTAGATATGCAGCATCCATTGTTATGAGGAGTGTTGTTTAACTCAAAAGTGGTCAAATGTTTAGTGATTCAAGCACGAGGGGTTGCAGTAGTTTTTGGTATGGAAAATTGGGGCATGTCCATAGTGATTGTGAGGTGCTGGAAGACCTAGAAAAATTAAATCAATATAGAGATTTTATGCAAGTTTTTCCTACCTGAAGCCAAGCGCAAAGGATGTCTGGTGAATGGTACAAGAAAGGGCATAATATGGGGATTTTTATTTGGGGTGATTCATCGGTGAAGTTTAATGATGGGGAAAGTTCAGAAGTAGGGATCACTATTGTGCGTTGGAAGTTACAGCTAGACAAGCTTGAAAAGAGTGATATGGCTCAGGATGAGGATGTGGCGAAAAAGACACATGTTCCTAGTCATGCCGAATGTCAACTGTATCAAGCTATTAAGGCCATGGAGGGATCGAGCAAGATCATCGTTAATAAGGGGATGGTGATGGGTCTCTTACCAAATAGGGTTCCAAAAGGGGAGAAGAGCATTTGGAAGTGGAGGGTGAAAGGTAAGGGGACGCACAACCAGGTGGCATGACCATAGTAGAGGCTCAGGTCTGGACCATAAAAGTGAGAGAGATAGAGTTCTATGGACGTCGACCTAGTCGTGCTAAAAAAATAAGATGTTCTTCACTAAGAATTTGGATCAGTGGAGGTTGTTGAGAAGCCCTATCGGGACCAATGACAATCCTATTTGTGAACTGTCGTGGTTTGGGAGATCTCTAGTTAGTTCGTAATTAGTCAAATCTCGGCTTTTCTTAGTGAGACTTGGCCTTCTTCAGATCAGATGAAAGTGTAAAGGTTCGGGTGGGTTTTCGAAACATGTTTGTAGTGAGTAGTGTGGGGAAGTCAGGCGGTATTGCTTTTTTGTGGTAGTAGAAGGTCTCCACAAAATTGTAAAGGGTTTCTAGGAACCATATTGATATGGAGGTACAAATCCAACAAAAGACAAGACAGTGGCATGTTATGAGTTTTTATGGGGAATTAGATAATCATAAATACATTTCTCTTGGTAGCGTTTGAAGGCACTGAAAAATGCAGGTAATTTACCTTGGATTTGTGGTGGTTACTTTAAGGAAATTCTACATGCTCACAAGAAAGATGGAGGTGATCTGAGAGATGCTCGTAAGATGGAAGCTTTTGCACAAGCTTTTTCCTACTATGGACTTGATGATTTAGGTTTTAGAGGGCCCTATATTACTTGGTTGGGTGCTAGATCCAAGAGTTAGGTGATATGGTGTCACTTGTATAGGGTGGTGGCATCTCAATCATGGCAAAGTATGTTTTTAGAGGCTTAAGTACTTGTAAGGGAGACCATCTTTTTGAATCACTATGCATTGACTCTTTGCCTGTGTTAGTAAGGTTGGATGAGCTTGATTGGAGTGGCCTTTTCACTTTAAGTCCTTATGGCTTAGTAATGACTCTTATAGAGAGGTAGTCACTTCTACTTAGGGATTACCAAGAGGTGCACAGGATGTTTGAAGTGTGGTGACCAAATTACGATTGTATTAGAGGCGATGAAGGTTTGGATGAGGGGTAGTTCGGGCAATTGCAGTGTATGAAGCATGAACTTGAGAAAAAATAGAGATTATTAGTAGTCTCCCCTTGTCCTCTAATCTTTATCAAGAGATGTGTAACATGAAGCATGATTTGAACAAAATGTTGTACGGGAAGAGTTGATGTGCAAACAATGATCATGAATTATGTGGTTGAAATAAGGTGATAGAAATACCCCTTATTTCCATGCTTTTGCCTCCACTCGACATGCAAACAACCACATTTGTTGTGTCAAAGGGGATCATGACTTTTGGCAAGAAGGTGATGCGATGGTCGTTGAAGTAACTGAGGATTATTTTTGTCTTTATTAACCACCGATCATCAAGAGGGGTTGGAGGAAGTGGTGGCTTCCATTGCCAGATGGTGTCGAAAGAGATGACTCCTATGTTGGATCAGGCTTTCACAGTGGCAAAAGCTTTGATGGCACTATTCAACATGTATCCAACTAAGGCACCAAATCGAGATGGTTTTCTTGCCCTATTTAGTCTATAGTACTGGTGGCAAGTGAGGCCTTGTGTTAATTATTTCCTTGAAGTGCTAAATGGTGATCGTTTAGTGTAGGATATTAATCTTACTCTGATTGTGGTTATTTCGATGGTGAAGGGGCTGGAGAGGATTTCACAACTCTGCCATATTTGTCTTTCTAATGTCTTATATAAATAATTCCAAAAGCAATAATAATTAGGTTCAAGCTACTAATGAATTTGATTGTTTCTGATGAGCAAAGTGCTTTGTTAAAAGGTAGGTTGATTTTAGATAACATCCTAGTAGGCTATGAAAAATTACATGTGTTTAAGATTAGGAGATCAAGTCGGGAAGGCTTTTACACTATAAAGCTTGACTTGGCTAAAGCGTACGATAGAGTGGAGTGGTCATACTTGGATGTTGTCATGACCAAAATAAGGTTCTACAACAATTTCATATCTTTAATCATGCGGTGCATCTTGTCAGTGTTCTATTTGGTAATGATTAATGGTAGTCTATATGGTGAAATTCTTCCTCAAAGAGGGTTGAGATAAAGGGATCCCATATTGCTTTGGAAAGCCTTGAATCATGAAGTTATCTCAGGCATTCAGTGAGTAGGTATGGCTCGGGAGTTTTCACTTGTTATTTACAAATGATTGTATAGTTTTCTGTCGGGTAAGTATGACAAAAGGGGAGGAGTTGAAATCTATGCTCCACATGTTAATTTTCCTTAATGTCTAATAGGATCATACATGAGAGCATAGAATACAAGAATTAAATGCGTGGAACAAGAACAAATGACCTAATTTGATCCATAGCAATATGCAGTGGAGATTATGACAAGCGGTTGCACCAGGAACTTCTCCATTATCCCTAGTCTAGAGCACTCTCAATAGGCAGAGTTCCATGATGCTCATTATAAAATTTAGGTTAAGGAAGAGAGTTAGCACTCATTTATATAGAAGTCTCATGGGCCTACCCATTAATAGCCGTATGGACTCTATGGCCCACACTAATATAACCCACATTTTATTATATAATTGGAGTTACTAGCCCAAATAACTAGATCATAACCTTTATGGGCACCATATGTCTTATAATTGACCAATTTAATCTTAATCCATTTTAATAAAACATACAATTAATGTTAGCTCATATTAAAATTTCCAACATTCTCCCACTTGGGTAGCATTAATTGTGAAAGATTTTGAAAACATGTTTTAGATTAAGACCTTCAAAACCTTTATGCGAGCGCTATTGAAAATAAATTGCTTATAAGACAGCTCCATGTACCATTCCGCCCAACAAGCTTCTCAATGAAGGATCATGGCAGTAACTATATCAACTGATGACACAGGACCTTCCATGGTCACACTCATCAATATACCTTATTGACATGAACTAAATGTGGTAGTGTGGCAACCAACAACAATTCTCACTTTATGATCTATTTTGCATTGTTGTTTACTTATTGGTCTCACTAATTTCTCTCCGTTATGCAGCATAAGCATGCAAGAGAAATCTTTTATGGCTTATAGTTAAGCATGTATATCTTTAAATCATTATGTATCTTGAGATAACCTTTATATGCCACAAGACATACAACCACAAGGCCACAAACAATTATGCCCCAAGCCTTTGCTTAAGATTGACACTTATCTTAAGACTTTATGCATATACTCAATGTAGTATGCAATATCATTTTGTAGTGGACATATCATGCCTTATGACTGAGAAAATGACTATCCTTTCAAAATGATATAAACCTTTATACATCCATAAGGATGCATTCAAACATCAAAACAAGCAAATAGAGCAATCATACAAACTCCCACTAATCAAATGTACCATGAGACTTCTTTCAACCCATATAAGTCACATAACCTTTAAACACATTGGGGTGAAGTCTTTTGATTAGAAGATTCACTAATGTATCCTCAATCCTAATATGCTCATTGCAATATCACTTTTCACTTTCATTCTCTTGCTCTTTAAACGTTTCAAATGCTTGGCCTCAGTGACACCAATTCCATATTATCACTTAAGCAATCATATAGCTCAAGCAAATGAAATCATCCAAGAATTACAAAATGAACCAAATTATGCAACCACCTTGAGTACTTCTCAAATTTTATGTGCTCAACATGTATTTTCAGGAGAGATAAAAAGTGTTATACAACACACAACCAATTTAAACAAATATGTGCTTTAATTGGATTTTTTGTATTCCAATTGCCAGATGGTCAAATTATTATCAATTTAGAGTTGTTAACTTTCCATATGTTAACAACAATCTATTTTCTTATAGAAATATCTCAAAAATCTTGTTTGTAGCAACTTAATGGCTATACACAGGATTGGATCAAAATCCTTTCCAATAAGCCTACTACAAAGATAATGTCGAATCTAGTGTACAACTGTGCATACAACAGTTTCTTGATGGCACTAAGATATGAAACATTCCAAATGCATTTCTCTCAATTTTCAATAAGTTCTTGAAACTTATGCTTTGCCAATTATTATTATTAGTGAGTAGCATATCTCAAGACTTACCTTATAACATATCCAAACATTATGATATGCCTCTTTCTGCATGCTTCCTAAGAGAGAAATACCAATAGATTTTGAGATTTTACGAAATACAAAGAACAAATGATATTTCATTAAGGTCCTTTCACTTCAGGCATTAGGACAAAACTAATTAACCTTAAGTAGTATGTCCTAGTCACATTTTACAAGTAAAATGTCATCTATATAAAAGATGGCAAGTTAGCTCCCATTGACCTTGTGATATGTACATCTACTTGTTCAAATATCCACAAGATGAAGGAACTTTCAGTACTAATAGTAGGAAACTCTCTTTATAAGCTACCTCAAACTTCAAGGTTATATCTATGTAGACTTCTCTTTATGTTTCCATCTCAACATGAGATTTTAATTCTTTATTGTAACTCTAGACCAAAATGAGTTACATGCACCATGATCACTTCAAATATATTCCAAAAATATAAAATAAATCAAATTAATATTAATTTCTCCCAAGTGCATCCATCGATGAATGACTTTATATCAAAATCTCTTAGAGAACCATTTTATCTACACAACTCAAATGACAAAATTAGGACTACAACCTTATACACCTCCATAAGTTCCTTTTCTTTTGTTCAATACATAAACCACACACGTTCTTTCATTATATTCTACGTAGGCCTTTACGAGAATTAAAAGTAACTTCTGAATTTGGGCATGAAAAGATGTCTAATCATTATCCCATAATAGACCATACAATGAAAATAGTAAGCATACATCCTCTACCTTTTCAAATTTCTCAAACAAAATTACCTTTTTATGTCAACTTTATATCTTTAAAACTTATAGTTGTATAGGTTCTCATTCCTCAATCAGAAGTACCACAAATTTTGGTTCAAGAGTCAAATTACTATATAGGTATAGGTATATTTCTTAATGGTATGCTCATTCTTTTCTATAGTCTAAGAATGATCAAATTCAGAACCTTAGCTGCTCTCATTCTAGAATTATAAATTCTCAATCTATCATAGAAAACAAAATCCTTTAAACACAAAGGCATTCAATGAAAGATCATCAACAAAACAAGATTGTAGTTTATTCACAATGAGATATAAACATCTAAAGAGTATTTCATAGTTAGGTTTGCTATAGGTCCACAGCTCAAAGATCAATTTATTCATACACTTCTTTATGATGGCATTTAAAGGGATCCTTAATAGCCTCAACTCATAGTAGTCATCATAACATACATACATATTGCTCATTAGTGTGTGATTTCACCTTTTAGCTACACAATTTGTTCAAAAATATCTGACATAGTAAACAAAGTTACTATTTCAAAAAGTTTAAGTATTTGGCAAACAGACTTTGTGGTCCATTTCTCTCCCTGTTTGTCATAATACTTATTTTAAGGTCAAATTTCAAAAATTGACATTCACCCCAAATTATTTCTCAATTTAAATCTTTGGCATCTTTAATTGACTGAGAACCTCAAAGTTGTCCACATTTGGGAAAATAACATAATAATGGGATAAATTATTAATAAAATGTAACAAATACTTAAGGTTACATTTTATGTACAAGAATGATCTATCGATGTCAATATAAAGGATCTCTAAGAGAACTAAGTGGCTAATAGCCTATTTTCCTTAATCTTGGTTACCATATCTCTAAAGTCATCAATAATGTCTCTAGGTTGCCATTATCAAGAGTAAAGAAGATGTCATCCTTTATCATCTGTTTTTACACTTTTCTAGAGATGTGATTAAGTCCTTATGTCACACCATGAAAAACCACTCCTTTATTAGAGATACTTTGGTAATGATATTTTTATTACTATATGAGATGATATAGAAATCAAATAGAAATTGAACGCTAATTGAAATCTACATCACCTCCACATCATTGCCAGTTATGAGCTTTAACTCCTTTATTTGTTAGTTTCTTGTTCATGAATCCTTATAATGTGTAAAACAATCAATTGTTTTACATCATAACACCTAGATCCATATAGGACCATAAAAGATCCACTTAAAACAAAAAACCAATGAGTTACTTTATACTTACATTTTCTAACCAAGCTTCACTTAGAACATTCTTTATGATCTCTCTTCTTCAAAATCCAATAGCTTGACATTTTTCTTAATGAACATTCACCACTCAATTTGGCCTTTGGAAGTTTAAACATCTTAGGAGCAATAAATTAAACACATTTACCTTAATACTTGTTAGTGATACTTATTACAAACAAGGTAATTTGAGCATTTTCAATCTCATATAACCTATGTTCTCCATATTCCTAGTAAAACAGATCACTGATCGCCCAAGACTTACAAGGATGTTATGAGTTTGCCTAAATAGCTCTAGCTTAGAAGGTAAAATTGGTTAGCTTCTTAATAAATTATGCTACCATTAAGTAGCATAATAACTTTGAGCTTAAACTAGATGTCGATCACCCTATATTTTATGCAACCTAACTTGATTTTACTCCGTTACACCTTATAAAGAAAAATCTCTCACGTATGGTACCAATTTCCAAATCAAATACCTTAATAATAGGACACCAAGAATTTGACCATTAGGCCCTTAATAGGCACAAAAGCATAGGTTGCATATATGGCTTAAAAGTAAGAGCAAGAAATGTGATTTAAATGATCATTTAATCTATGACTAATAAATGTAGGTGACAATGATATTGAAAGCCATAATAATATCTTTCTTGAGAATTCGAGCACATTACTATGAAAGACCTTTAAGCAGAATACATAGCAATGCAATCTCAAATCCTCACACAGAAGACGATCCAGAGAATCTATTCTAATCCTTGCTAAATCTACCACCTTTGGGTGTATAGATTGCTCAGACCAATCAAGTCTCAATCAAATGTCTTATGTGTATCATTTCTAGATCTCATGCACAACCAACACCTTTGGGCTAAATAGCTATGCATTCAATCAAAGACATCCCTAATCATGTAATAATGAAATCTCAAAAACTTGGCAAATAGGCCACTTTGGTGACTAGAATTTAACCAAATCCATGAAATTCTCCTACAATAGGATATACTTTATGTCCCTTTACATACCATGACATTTTGAAAAATATGGGCTTAGTGAAACAACCATATGACTTAACCTTAATGAGATGATAAATTTTAGAAATATCTCTCTCCAGTCATAGGAAGCTATGTCATTTGCATCTTGATCAAAATGTTAAGGAATAAAATATTTATTTGAATGAAAATGGATTAATCATGCATAGTCATCATAATGATGATGTTGACATACTGAATCTTCTGTGTATCCCCCTAATTAATTAACTAAACATTATAAGATATGAGACATTATATATTTCATTAGCTAATCAACATTTATGAGATATCAAAATAGTATATATATCTCGATGATTAATTTACTAACCCTTATGAGAATTGAGGCTTCATATATCCCGTTAGTTAGTTAACCTTTATGAGATATTGACACTTCACATATCTCATTGATTATAGTGAAGATAAACTTGATTGCATGAAAAATCTTTTCAATGACTTTGTTTAAAAGTTTAGAGACAATTAAGTTGTAATCCAAAACTTTATGGACAAACTTTATGCAACTCCATAACATGTCCTTTAACTTCAATTTACAAATATATTAGTCATGCATATTTAATTTAACTTTACCTTCATGAGACATTTAACTCATATATGTCTCTTTAATTGTAGTGAATATAACCTTTGTTGCATGAAAATAATTTTTAATGAGGCTTTAATTCAATGTTTGGGGTCACTTTTATGAAATCAGCAGTTTTTGGGTTCGTTTTGAAAGTCCAGGGACCAAAATACAAAAAGGAGAAAACTTTTATGGCCAAGAAAAAGTTTCAGCAAACATTTAGGACATAAATGACCAAAAACCCAAAGCTTAAGGCCTTACTAATCACAAAGGCAATTTAGAAGACTATTGTCATCATTAATCCAAAAGTTGCGAAAAAGCCATCTCCATCTTCTCTATTTCATGTTCTGCAACTTCAAATCCAGAAACAGGTTTCTTTTTTTTTTTAATTTAATCACAATCAGCCGATTTCATCACAAAATTTTAAGAATAAACAATCCTGTTCACCGATTTTAACTTTTCATCAATGCCCAATGACAAAAACCCAGACGATCATTCCAGTCGTAGCCTCGCCCGCACCAGGCATTGTCGAAAACAGGCAACAGCTGCCACAATCCAGATTGCAGTGCTTGATGATATACAACGGGCTATAACCCTTAATGAACTGTTAATTGGCTAGTTGAGCACCACCCTCGGAGAGTTCGTAACCCCACCTTTGGAAAATATATGTGCCCAACTTCGGGAGAAAGGGCCCCCACTATCCTCGGATGGAACACTACCAACCTCGGAAGCCAACACGCCCGAGTCTGGAAAAGGACTTTCCACCACCTTAGGAGAGCTAATTACCAACCTCAGGAATACGTACCTACCACCCTCGACAGAGGGAAATTTCTCCCAAGGATGGTACGCCCATCTAAAGGGCCTTCCCCAGTAGCCCTTGGGGATAAATCTTTGTTCAAAGGGGTCTCAGACCCCCGAACGAGTCTTACGGAGAAACAACAAAAACGGTTTAGGAGGCTTTGACAAAGAGACCTCGCATATGCTCCTACCCTCTAGCCAGAACTGCCTACGGCCAGCTGGAGATACCCATCTCTGAAGGTACAAACCAGATCCAGTCGAACACGTGGCATGATCTGGATAGGCTATGCAAAATGGCCTCCTCCCTCTACCCTCCTATAAATACTTAGGAGGATCCTTGGTAAGATGGATGAAACTCTCTCTTTTACCTACTCTCTGCTCTTTACTACTACTCTCACAAATACTAACTTGGGTGTTGGAGGCTCCTTCCCCGAAAACACGCTCCGGGGAGCTCCTAACCATTGTTCTTCAAAGTCTTGTAGACATCTTCACACTGGAAGTCTTTCCTTTAGGCTAGCATGTCATACAACGGTCATCATTTGGTGCCGTCTGTGGGAAACCATTCTCAGGTTGCCGTTGTTGAGACTCGATGTTCTAACGACGAAGGACTTTTGAAGTCCCAGTCCACACAGGAGGCTCAAATAGCAACTGAACAACCTGTAGTAGAGTCTTCATTGCCTAAGGATGAACATCCTCTAACGGTCACAATGAGCTTTATACGAGATTTTCAGCACTCTCTTGTGGCTGTGATGACCCAATAGTTCAACCAAAGGTGGTCTCAACACCTCTACGGGGCAAGGCATCTTCTCCAGCTACCAGCCAGGAGAAAAGCCCAAATTCACCTCACCAAAGTTCAGGAAGTGGGGGTTTTCATGATGAATCCTCAATGGAGAACATACCTTCTAGGAGACGGCGCACTGGGGAACGGTGTCAAAAGAGCCCAGAACTTCCCGTCAGCTAAGTCCATCCCCGGATGGGAAGTCCCAATCCCCCTGCCGACAAAGTTACTCTCCGAAAAGGAGACGTTGCTCTCCGTTGCCGGCGACTACTAGGCAATGAGAAGAAGACATCACTACCATCCTCATGGAGGAAATCCTAGAGAGGTTTGAGAAGCTGGAAAAACAGGTTTCTCGAAAACCTATCTGGTCAAAGTTGTCGGAGACCTTTACCGGAGAAGAGTCACCCTTCATCCGTGTAGTAGTAGAGGCACTTATGCCAAGTGACTTTTGAGTACCACGCTTGGAAACTTATAATGGGCACAGTGACCCCCAAGCTCACTTGATGAAATATAGGTGCAGCATGGTGTTGCATGGTGCTGACGACGCCACCTTCTGCAAATGCTTCGGGGTCACCTTGTCAGGGCTAACAACTGTGTGGTATAACTCCTTGGCTCCGGGAACAAAAATGGGTTTCCAGGAGTTATCCACCGCATTCACCCAGCAGTTCATCAGGAGTAGGCCGATGGCAAATATGCCCGTCCAAATGTTTGGCATAGCCAAAAAGAATGGGGAGACCATTCAAGACTATGTCGAAAGGTTCAACAGAGAAGCCCTCAGCATGCCTGACCTCCACCTCAAAATCTGCATCCTCGCCATGATCATGGGACTTAGGAGAGACTCACAACTCTTCTGCAAGTTCTCCAAAGATCCCCCCGACACCCTTGGAGAATTCTATCGAAGGGCAGAGCAGCACATGACAGCTGAAGAACTAAGGATGGGAGGGCCGAAGTCTGATCATAATCACTCCGAGGGTTAGAGTCACAAATCTTGGTATCCACCAAGGGTAAGGGCAGACCTTGAAAACAAAAGGGGATGAAGCTTGTGTCGTTCACTCCCTTAAACACTACAAGAATAAACATACTCATGGCCATGGAAAAACAAGAAACCGCTATTCAGCATCCAAAGGCCATGACCTCGGAAAACAAAAAAAACATGAACAAATTCTATCAGTTTCATCAGGACCATGGGCACGATACTGAAGATTGCTTCCAGCTGAGGAAGTATATCGAGTCTCTAATCAAGCAAGGGCAACTTCAATGCTACCAGCGGATGCCATCGGCCAAAGCTCGAGAAATGAGGGAAAAAGAAAGAAGAGAGGAGGATGAGGACTATGATTCCAACCGACGTCAGAACCAAAGTCTCAGAAAACACCCACCACCTCCAACAAGAGTAATCCAAACAATCACCATCGGAATACCCTCGGCTGAGAGGAAAAGGAAAGTCCAGGAAATCTCAATGATGGAATTCGACAACCTTGCGAACAAGCTGGTTTGAAAGGATGGGTCTACCATGAATTTTCCACATGATGACTCTTTCTTAATCATGGCGAGGATAGGGAGCTGGGACGTCAATAGGGTGCTTATTGATGAAGGGTCAAACATCGACGTTTTGTTCTCCAATTTGTTGCTAAACTTGGGCATCTCCAAGAGTGACCTTAAACCCGTCACCTCTCCCATGTTCGGTGTAGGTCCCTCGGACCTCCCAGTACTCGGCTGGATTGATCTACCCTTGATGCTAAGGGGAACCTTTGTTCATACTAAGGACGAGCTCTTCGATTCCACCATGACGAGGTTCATCATCATAGATGTCCCTTCTTCATACAACGCCATCCTTGGAAGGCAGACACAGGGCAATCTTCACATTTGGATAGATGTGAAATACCTAATGATCACATTCGGCATGAAGGAAGGGGACGCGGAAATATTCGTCGATCAAGCCAAAGTAAGGAAAGTCTTCATGAAGGCAAGACAGAGCCCAATGAAAGTGCATGCACAGGCTTCAGGAGAAAAGACCACAGCTGGCAAAGACGTGATAGAAGAAGAAACAGTGACCTTGAAAAAATAGAAACAGAGGATGTAGAATTTGTCCTGGGCTGATGTACTCGAGTGGGGAAGAAACTGGTCGAATGTGACAAGAAAAAGCTTGTATCTCTCCTATTAATGAACAAATATCTATTTGCCTACTCTCCAAATGATATGCCCGAGGTTGACCCCGGTATAATTCAACACAGTGTTAAAGTAAGATCTAAGGCAAGGCTTGTTCGGTAGAAAAAATGAGGTCTCTTAGTGTATAAGAACAATTTCATCCAAAATGAAGTCTGACGACTAGAAGAGGCAGGCATAATAAGAGAGGTCAAGTACCCTTAGTGGTTGAGCAACGTTGTTGTTGCCACCAAGGAAGGGTAAACTCCGAATGTGCATCGACTTCAATAAAATAAATGATGCCTGCTAGAAGAACTCATACCCTTTGCCGCCAATAGACCAATTGGTCAACTCCACTACCGAATACGGCCTATTTAGCTTCCTTGACGCTTTTAGTGGATACCACCAAATTCGGATGGATCCCGAAGACGAGGAAAAAATCACCTTTATCACCGAAGTCAGGACCTACTGCTACATAAGAATGCCCTTCAGCCTTAAAAATGCAAGAGCTACATATGAAAGGCTGATGAACAGGGTGTTCATTTCCCAAATTGGGAGGAATATGGAAGTATATGTCGATGATATGATAGTTAAGAGCAGACAACCTATTAATCACACCAAATACTTGGTAGAAACTTTCCACCAACTTTAGAAATTTGGGATCCGTCATAACCCCAAAAAATGTGTGTACGGGATTACATAGGGGAAATTCCTCAGATTCATGGTATCCGAGAGGGGCATAAATGCCAACCCTGAAAAAGTGGATGATCTTATGGCATTCCGAACTCCAACATCAATAAAGGATATACAGAGGTTCACTGGAAGAATAACTTCCCTTAGCAGATTCATATCCAGATACGGAGACCGATGCTGGCCATTCTTCAATGTACTTACAATGGCAGCCAAAAATGAAGGCACCCTCGGAACTGAAGAGCACCCTTGGAACGCGGAATGCTAGAACGCATGGGAGGAGTTCAAAAATTACTTGACCCATTTGTTGACACTACAGCAACCAAGAGAAGGAGAACCTCTCATCCTCTACCTCTCTACCACTGATAAAACAGTAAGTTCAGTACTCGTGAAGGAAGAGAGAGGAAAGCAATGGCCAGTGCACTATATGAGTAAGTCCCTGCATGGTACTAAAGTTAGGTACGTTGTTCTACAAAAGGCCAGCTATGCCTTAGGACTGGTAGGAAGGAGACTTCGGCAGTACTTCCAAGGACATCCCATCACAGTCTGAAGTAACTTACCTATTCGGGATATCACGAAGAAGGTAGACCACTCTGGAAGATTATCAAAGTGGTGCATCGAGCTCAGTGAATATTATATCTCCTATGAGCCAAGAAAGGCAATAAAATCCCAAGCATTGGCAAACTTCATCGTCGAGGTACCTAAAATTGAATGTAGTCCAGAAGACCTCGGAAATGATAAGCTTGAATGGACATTATTCATTGATGGTGCCTCAGGATCCAAACACCAGGAAGCTGGAGTAAACCTCCGCGGGCCCGAAGGTATGGAAACTATGAAGGCCATCAAATTCGGATTCAATGTCCCCAACAATGTAGTAAATACGAAGCCCTCATAGCAAGTTTGCGATTGTCAAGAAGAATCAGCGTAAGAAATCTAAAGGCCCACACCGATTCTCAACTGGTGGTCCGACAGATGGCAGGGGACTACAGGCAAAGGACCCAAGCTTGGTAAAATACCATGATCTAGTGAAAAAGCTCATCCATGAGTTTGACACGGTACACATAGAAAATGTAGCTCGACGAGATAATATGGAAGCAAATACTTTGGCCAAATCAAAGGAGTCGACCGAAGTACTATATCAGTTGAGCATAACGATAATGTGCATAGCAACCTTGGGAAGATGATGGAAGGATCCTATCAAGAAATATCTCTCAACTTCAAAACTTCCTGAAGACCCTCTTGAAGCCATGAAGGTTCAAAAATGATCGAGAAGATACTTCTTGATTAGGGAAGAATTGTACCGACAAGGGTACTCAAATCCATTGCAAAGGTGTATCAGCGAAAGGACAGTGAGATAGTCCTCAAAGAAGTCCACGAGGGGGCCTGCGGCTCTCACGTTGGGACTGACGCCCTGGCCGAGGTACTACTTCGGCAAGGATATTTCTAGCCTGTTTTAAGGAAAGATGTGAGACAGTTCGTAAAAAATGCAACAATTGCCAGAGGCACGCACCCATCCAGAGAGTACCCTAAAAAATGTTAACTTCGGCAAACTACCCTTGCCCCTTCACTGTTTTGGGGTATTGACCTCATTGGGCCTCTCCCAATAGCTCCAAGAGGAGTGAAGTTCTACGTAGTCATAGTAGATTATTTCACCAAGTGGATCGAGGTAGAGCCTTTGGCAGTGATTTCGGCAAAAGATATACAGAGATTTGTCTGAAAAAACATCATATGCAGATTTGGTGTGCTGAGGGTGATAGTAGCAGATAATGGCTCCCAATTCACCGATTAAGGATTCTAGGAATTCACAACCAACCTCAATGTAAAATTGCACTTCGCTCCAGTTGCCCATGCTTAGAGCAATGGACAAGTTGAAGTGTCTAATAGGACTATAAAAGATGGTTTGAAAAAAGGTTGAAAGAGGCAAAGGGTACATGCCCGGGAGAACTCCCGAGTGCGCTATGGAGTTATCGAACAACCCTTCGAAAAGCCACCTGAGAAACATCCTTCTCGCTTGTCTTTGGCATAGAGGCCATTATCCCTGTAGAGGTCGTGCAACCATCTATCAAAGTACAGGTGTTTGACGAAGAAGAGAACAACCCCGGTTTAAGAACCAAGTTAGAAATGATTGACGAACATAGAGATATGGCCGAACTCAGAAGAAAAGCTTTTCAGCAATGGGTAGCCATTGCAACAAATTTGCATGTCAAACCCAAAGGGATAAAACAAGGAGAACTTGTTCTCCGAAAGGCTGAACTAGAACCTCGAAGACCATCACTTGGAGTACTTCAGGCAAATTAGGAAGGACCTTATTTGGTGACCGAGGAAATTCGGCTAGGAGTCTACAAGCTCGAAAATGCCAAAGGAGAAGAGTTAAAAAACACATGGCATTCTGACTCTTTGAAAAAATACTATACTTAGCATTTTTCCAAGAAAGCTTGACCGAATATGGTGTTTTTCGAGAGTGCATGAGTAACACTGAACTATTGTTACCGAAGGTGTATGACCGAATGTGGTTAGTTCCGAAGGTGCATGAGTGATATTTTACAAGTTCTACCAAAGGTGATTAACCAAAGATGGTTGGACCCGAATGTACTTAACTATATCTACACAAAGCAAGTTTTACCAAAAATGGTCGACCGAGTGTAGTTGATCCCAAAGGAACTTAGCCATTTTTGTGCAAAGTAAGTCTCCCGAAAAAGGCTATCTGAAGATGGTTGATCCTAAGTGTGGCTAACCGAAGATGGTTAATTGCCATTAGAGAGACTAGGTTATGAATCCTTGATAGTACTTTTTAAAGGATCTATCGTCGAAGATGGTTAAATGCCGAAGGTTAAAAAAAAAAACTCCTGAGGTCGTACCAATCATGAACTTGGCCAAAATTTTGAACAAAAAGCTCCATTAAGATTTCATTCAAAAAGTACATGGTGTAGAATACACAAAAAAAAAAAAAAAAAGAAAAAATATAGGCCTATTCATTGTCCTGTCCATTATCTGGCTCCTCAGCATCTTTGGCGTTATCACCTTTGGCATCATCTTCATCTTCGCCAACATCGGTGGCCGAAGAAGGAAGAATTGGATGGTTAAGATACTCTATACTCTACCATGCTGAAGATGGTCCTTTGGAAATATCAAGCACCTAAAGGAAGGAGAGGTTTATGTCAGGATATTGGGAAAGGACCTGATGACGGGCAAGGTAGAACCCATCTTGGTATGAGGACTTAGTCACTGTTGGGTTTCGGAAGCCAAACAAGTGCAGTGAAATTTAACCGAAACTCTCCAGGATCCAAGTGAAATGGGGTAAACCAGGTGTTTGAAAATTTTCATATCTAATTTTCGGTTGAGATCTCTCACCTAACTGTACAATTGAATCACAAAACCTGAACAGTTGATGTGTTCAAGCTCTCTATGGTATCCACACAAGCCTCTTGGGATCACCATGCTTCCACCACGTCCCGGCAGATGTGCTTCTCTCGCTTTCACAGTGCTAGCTTGCATCCTCCAAAGAATTGCAAGAGAAGAATGCAGCTGTCCTTTTGGGAGGCTAGGGCAAGAAGCTACGAATTTCTCACTAAAAGTTGTATTTATAGTGAGACTCAACTTCTAGGCCTAATGGGTCTCAAAGCCCTAATCCAATTAGGCTTTAATTTCGGGCTTAATAATGGCTCAACTTTTGGGCCCATTATTAATATGAAATTATTGTGAAACCATAACCCAAATAATTAGCCCATGCACTCTAATGATCCAAATAGCTCTATGTGTGCTACCCAATAGGCTCTCACCACGTTGGCAATGATCATAAATCACATTTATAATCATAAGCAATGAGCCGTGTCTAGCAACACATCATTGCTACTCAAGTGACAAGATTGTCGGTGATTTGACTAAACCTTTATGATCATTACCGATATATGCCATTGTCCTTTTGTCCAAGATATCAAGACTAAGCACAAGACATGGAATGTGTCACTCTTGTATAGCCCAATCTTTGGTTTCTTGATTACCAAGTAGACCAACTTAAACTGATGACATTGATATCGTATATCAACTCATCCGAGCATGGCCATGCATTTTCTAGGTCTCACTCTATCAAGGGGCCTGAAGATATCACTCCTGTTACATAGGAGGGACAAATCCCATCTTGATCATACAAATCCCTCCACATGATATGTGACATACCTAATGACCTCCTTCAAGTTCACTCAGCTACGAGCAACAAAGGAAAATATCAAAGTATGTGACTCACATGTAGGGAAGCTTGATGATCTTAGGTCGAAGGACTACATATACCATGATCACTATGAAAATCACTTATGACACTTATATAACGATCCATGTAGTGTTCTTATGGTGGGTAGGTCCAGTACACAAGTTCTCCAACTTGTACCTATATGTAGACTACATATCTCATATTAGTCTCCACATATGCTAGTCGTTATGTATTATTGCAACCCACTCCACATTAATACTAGACCAGAGATGTTTGAGAATATCATTATTCTAGGGTTACAATTATGTTTATTACGCTACGCAGAAACAAAACAACAAACATAATTGCTGGATTAATGCCTTAATAAAATATCATGACTCAATGTGCAAAAAATACAATCATCTCATGATTGGCTTTTGGGCACAACACTAACAGTCGCCTCATCTGACTTGGCCTTTTCAGCTTTCTGGTCCTCCAGCTCATTCTTTAATGCCTTGACCTCCTTCTCCAACTTCTTCCTCTTCTTCTTCTTACCTTTCTTCAGCAACTCGATCTCGGTGATAAATTCAGTGTTGATCCCCAATGCCTTCGTGAGATCAGAAATGGCACCTTCCTTTTCCTTCTGAAGAGCCTCACCCCCGGAAGACAGCTCCATGACCTTCACTTCGAGGTCGGAGATCTTGGAGGTGAACTCCTCGACAAGCCCCTGCTGGCTCTTCATCACCTCCTCCCGAAGACTGACAAAGTCTTCTTTGGCGATCTTGTTTTGCTCACCATACTTAATGACCAAGCTCGCAAACAGTTCCTTGGCCTTGGCCAAGTTCTCTTCCGATTGACTTTGGACCGAGGACTGTTTGGCTACCCAGGCCCGAAAATACCTTCCATACGCCAATAACTACAAAAGGAAGAATTCCGAAGGTGGGTCAAAAACAATAGAAACTTAAAATTCTAAGTCCTAAAGGGCTAAGGTGTAGCTAGGCAGTGTGCTCGGTTATCCGAGAGGCAAGAACTTCCTCATTGGGACACTCCTTTGTCAGAGTTTGGAAGGTGGCATTGCTCATGATGCCCATCGCCATCTGAGGGACCATCTTCTGACAGTCTTTGAAGAATAGTTCCATATCCTTAGTGAAGGTCCAGAAGGGCTCTCTCGGGACCTTGTCTTTCAGAATCTTCTAGTCCAGAATGGACCTCCTCCAAAGATGGTCCATCATCCACTCGGTTTGGGCCATTTCCTCTGCAAAATCATGCCAAAGTTCCTTTGATATGTTATCTTTTAGCCATTCATTTACCAAATCCAAAATGCCAAAAAATCCATAACTCATGGATGAATGGCTAAGAGAGAAACCTGGCACGAGTTCAGGGACATCCTCGTCAGAATTGTCAACATTGAGAACCTTGGCAAGGACCACTTTCCCTTTGTGCCTTCGCTACTGAGGCCGCCCCCAAAGAAAGGTCAGCACCCAAAGGCGCAGGGCTTGCCCTAGCTTCGTCTTCAATTGGAGGAGGCAGGGAGTCTTCTTTAAGTTTCTTCGACTTCAACGCGAAAGATGGTCCAGCCGGTGCCTTCTTTCTCTTTAGCCCTTCTTCCTCTGGTGCTTTCCTTTCTCGGCCTGGCCGAGGAAAAGTGTCACACGCCACACAGACCCCAGCCTATGCATTCACAGTACCACTCACCATACTACCTAGAAAGTTATTGAACACAAACATTTTTATGAGTTATGTGTAATCCTTGGTTTCGACCAACTTTCAATTTGGTAGCTTAAGTCTTATTTTCTTAAGGTTAAGGCCTAGGATGTCGCGGAACGGGGCCCCAGTGCCCCTAATCTTGTAGGCCCTTAGGGATTAAGAATCCCACTAGTTACTATTGGCTAACTATTACTTGTCAATATAAATTAAACAATTTATATGCAACTAGTTTCTTAGCCTACACAGTTTAATTATGCATGCTTCTGTCCTGGCAATGCAAACGAATTTTTATAAGTCGGGGATTAAAAAAAACACTGCTCGAGCATTTTACTAAAACATATAAAACGTGCCAAGACCTTGAAAATACTGGTTGCTTTAACTACAAGTAACAGTTTGTGCATACTTTACATCTCTAGCATGCACCCAAAAGTAACAAGATGGATTTACATCTCAATGTATCCTATTAGAGGCAACTTACTTAGTACACAAAGTACTATGTACAAGAGACAAAATTTACTAACTACTAAGATCAACTACTTGAGCCCACCTTGAGCTAAGCTAAGCTCCAAGTGTAGCCCTTCCTTAAACTTGTTCTTGTGTACTCTTGCCTCTACACTGTAAAGGCACAACTTGGTTAGCACATAACTTATACTGCAAGAAACTAGAATCACTAGGATTCTCAATAAAATACCTGCAAAACAGAAAGCTTAGGCCTCAGCTATCACTTCAGTGATTAGGCCCGGGATTAGATCCTGCACAATAAAACTTAAGGGAATGAGTACTTGAAAGTACTCAGTAAGGATTCCCTTCTTAAATACCTGCAAGGAAAAATGCAACAGATATGCAATATGGCAACCAAGCAATCAAACATGCAATTCAAATAACAACCAATCAACAAAATATAAGATATGCAATGTATGGATGTATGATATGAAATGCAAGAAATGCACACAATAAATGCACTTGGGACTTTCTGCACTCTAAGTGCCTTAATTCTTGCCGTGAGCTCAAATGGCTGAGGTACTTGAGATACTGGCCCTCGTATCCCGGACACTTTACCTCAATTAAGTCCCATCTACGGGTTCTAGAGTAGGTCGTCACCTATCTCAAACTTACCCGCCTTTACCCTTATTGTACAGGGTAGTCTTCCTATGTGGTTTAACTAGTCAAACCCTCAAGGTTTAACTCAAAATACTACTAGTGGCTCACTTACCAAACCACATGGTTCGGTTGGGATCGACTTAGGTTTTTCTCCCAATTGACCATATGTAATTGATACTCTATACGGCCAATAAAGAGTCTAAAAACCCACTTAATCCCCTTAGTGCTCATTCAAAAGCTTAAGCACTTTGAATTACTTAGCCACCAAGTCACATTTCTTTATCCTTAACCACACAACTTGACTACCTCTTAAATAATGCACAATTCCCGCCTTAGGAATGAATTCTAGACCCAACCGAGGCTATGGAACGTCTTAGAATAGCCTAGGGATAGAAACCGAGAGTCTAAGTTAATCTTAGGATGGCCGGAAAACGAGGCCAAATTTGCAATTGGCGACGCGGCGCCAAAGAGTATTTGCTTCTGGCGACGCGGCGCCACCGAACAAACACTCTGTGTACAATTTGACAACTTGGCGCCGCGGCGCCAATTCATGAAACTTCTGGCGACGCGGCGCCAATGCAATTTCCTGGGTTTATGCGTCAGCGTTGTTCTTGCACACAAACTACTCAAACTCTCTCATTTCTAATCCAAACTCAATGGGTCTTGTTCCTAATTCATCCCCACACACAAAACTACCAAACCATGCATTATTTGAGCTTAATTACTTGAACCCTTACCTCAATTTTAGCCACACAAGCAAGCAATGCAACACAACTAGCTCCACAAGCTTCCTTGAGTTCCAAGTCTAAAACCAAAGTAATTTGGCACCCGAACGAATCAAACTAAGACCATTTCTAGCTCTAGAAACAACCTATAAACACTCCAAATAAACACAAGAAGCTTACCCACGAAATTTGAATCCAAAACAAGCTTCCAAAGATCAAATGAAGCAAGAACACCTCAAACAAAGCTTGGTGATCTTTCCAACACCTTGGGCACCCTTAATTTAATGAAATATTTCAAGAAAATGGAAGCTTGGGCTGTGATTTTGGGAGAGGGAGTGGGCCCACGAAAATTTGGAGTTAGTTGCAAATGACTAAGGAAGAAGAAGACTTGCATATATGTAAACAAGTCAACTTTTCCTTCTCCTTGCACCTAAGTCCACTAGCTTTCAAAAGCATCAAATAGCTCACCAAACACTCACTCCAAACCACTTTTCTTTGTTCTAAAGGGTACTAAAAGCTTCCCAAACTTAATTTTCTTGAACACTTTAGCCACTTAAGTTCTAAATGGCTAAAAAAGAACACTTAGTGCCACAAGTTGTCAAAACCTACTAGGATGGTTCTAAAAGCTAGAACAACTAATGGTCTTGACTTAACTATGCCAAATCACACTTAGGAACTCACTTACTTAATTAAGCTTATCTTACTTGCTTTACAAGGCGCTAACTTGAGGTACTTAATTTAATAAACACTTAATCAAAGTAAAGTAAACACTTACTTGATTAACCAACTAGGAGAGCTGTCACATAGGAGGTGCCCCAGGAGGCTTATGAGTAATCCTGTATAGTTTACTTGTAGCACAAGGCAAGGCCCATAAATTACTTGCAACACAAAGCAAGGTTTTAACAATAACTTGCAACACAAGGCTAGACATTACACTTTTACTTTAAGTGTTTAGGATGTGTGCTCATCAAGTGTGCTATTCAATGCATGGCTATAAAGAAGCCCATATCACTCAAGTTTTGAAAACACACTTTTTCATGTCCATGTACATTCGGCCATCTAAAGATCACAAAAGGTTTAGTGCACAAGGACAATTCCATAAACACATAAACAAGCATAACTTGTCATTCCAACCATTCAACATATATACACAAAACCATGATTCAACCGAGGCTAAATATACCCAAAAGTAGCCTACAAACAAGTATTACCAACTTGGCAACATACCAAGAGTACTTACAACCCAAAATGTGTTCAAGTTATGCTTTACAAGACCATCCTACCTATAATACCCGAGAAGTACCTTAAGGATACAATACAAGATCAAACATTGAAGCACAAGTCCTATAACCAAATTCATGGTCATGAAAGCAAACCACCAAACTAAAACCCAAGAACACACATCCATAGCTCCTCCTAGACTGTCCCACAACTCTACAAGGCTTGCAACACTCAAACACATGAGTTTGAGCCATAAACATAAGACTTGCACAATGTACTTATATAAGCCAAGCATTCAGTTTTGGCATATACCTTAGCAAAAAGTGCACTAACTTAGCACACAAGCAACACAATCACTCAAGCTCTAAACCTTTTCTTGAAACATACACAATAAGGGTCATGAGTATATAACTCAGTAAGGCTCACTACAACTGCAAAGGAGTTTATTTAGTTAAGCCCGAAAGCTTAACCTCAAACAAGCTTAACTTAACCTGCAAGAAAGAAAAAAAAAACCAAAAACACAAGCAATATAGTATGTACACATGCTAGCCAAGACACATACATACATAAAACACTATCTACAATTGGTTAGCAAGTACAACCAAGCAAACAAAGCACACAACTCACACACACACCACATTATCCTTCTCAGCCGAAACCATAAACAATTTTGCACTCCAAGCTTCACCATTTCATCTCCAATCCACTAGAGCTCCATGTTCAAAGATAAGGTGGCCTACTTATCATGAACTTTATTACTTGCCTTTAATTGATTAGCTACTCAAGAACCAAATAAACTTGAAGGTTTCCACAAGCCCCAACTAGCAAGCTAAGATCATATAGCTCATTCTACTATCACTTAGATGCCATTAATCTACTTGAACATAGAATTAGTACCAAAATCAAGTAGAATCCATTAACCTTACCCAAAAACCTTAGCTTGAGCTCTCGGTCAACTCTTGAACATCTAAGACTAAGCTTGAAAATTGGAGTACAAGGTCACCTAATGCTGAAACCTTCAATGCTAAGCTTGATTTCCACTCCAAGCTTCAATTCTTCATGAATTTGGCAAGGACCCGGCACTTCCACTCCAACAACAACCAAGAACACTTGCTTGACTTTTGAATGGGAGCTTTTACCAAAACTAATGAGTTTCGGCTTAAATGGAAGCATGCATACCCGGCCAATGCCACATGTACCATAAAAATGGGTTTAATGCTCATCACGGCTTAAAGAAAAATGCATGGCTTAATCTTTCCTTCCACTTGTATTAGTGTCACTAATAACACCCGAAAGAACTTTCAAAATGGCCCTTAATCTTTTTTTTCGGCCATTATCTCTTAAGCCATTTTAAATTTTGCAATTGAGCCCAATAGTTCTCGATTTTGCATTTACACCTCTATTCACATTTTCATTTCAGCCCCTCATGTTTTTAAGGTATTTTCCCTACATTTTTGGCCTAGGCCAAGCCCTGAGGGATGGTCCTGACAAAAAGGCTTTTATAAAAGGCTACAGACTTGTCGCCCATCTCTACGAAAGAAAAGATATCAGTGTAAGTATCAAAATTCTAAGGCAATGGCTTAACGAACAAGCTTACTTTCTACAAGGCTGAGGTACGAAAGTTTGCCTTGAAGGAGCTGAACAAACCACGACTTCGCCCCATCCACTGAGGGCTTCAGCTTATTTTCATCAAGAACATGCTCTTTAATCACTCCAAGCTCCCGAAGAACCTCCTTGGTCATAAAGTTCCACCTAATGGGGAAGGGGTATAGAGAGCGCAAAGGACCTTCAAGGTCCTAATCTGCAACAACTTGAATATGGCTATCAAATTCTTCAAAGTAGGCCTCCAATTCCAAGGTTAGCAGCCGCCTCGGGTCTCCTACATCAATGCCCAAGGTACCAGAAGCCCATGTAGTAGGAAGACCCACCCACTTCTCATCAACCTACAAGCAGAAGTACTTTTTCGGCCACCCTTGCCAACTGTCCTTAGGACCGAAGGTAAAGGTAGATTTCTTGCTCCCGGATCCTCGTGGGAACAAGAAGTAGAACCCCTCCTTCAAGACAGGGTGGAGTTTATAATATTGCAGAAAGAAGATAAAATGTAGGGGAATTTTGAAGACCCCACACGTGCACAAGAAGGCGTTGAAGTAGGTGTAAGAGTTCAAAAGCATCTGGTTGACGGCTATGCCGTGGAATTGACAAAAATCCGAAATCACCTTCGGTGGTGGATAACGAAGACTAGCCTTCAATTAAGCTCTGAAGACGGTGATCTCCTTCGGACGAGGAAAGTAGCTAGGTTCGGTAGGACCAGGCAACCTAGTTTTGGAGTAGGAAGGAAGAAAGAAGTAGAGCCCCCACTTCGCTAACTTCTCCGAAGTGGTGCAACTTAAGTGAGAATTAAGGGGAAGCTAGCTCTCGGGAATAGAACCAGCAATGACTTGTTTGGACGACATCTTCGAGACAAAGACATTAACCTTGGACTAATGGGGAAAAAAGAAAAGAAAAAGGAAGAAGAACAACAACTTCAGAAATGGACCCACCTAGTTCGGGAAGGAAACACAACTTCGGAGATCGCCTCGAAACTCACCGAAAATCGCTTCGCCGCTTGCTCAATCGAAAGAAAAATGCTAGAGAATGAGAAAGAGACCAAGAACAAGAGGAATAAAGGTAGAATAAGTGAGGGAACTCTAAAAGCAAGATAGTTTATATAGACCGAGGAAGGTAGGTGAAGCGTCGCCATAATGACCCTTCGTAAGCGAAGGGATGTAACTGATGTAACGGACGCAACTGTTCGCCAATCACCTAATGACATGTGCCACCAAATGCGAGAAATAAGGGCACGCCTTCTGACATTAGTAGGCCTATATAAGCCTAACCCGAAGTGACGAGACTACCTGGTCAAAAGACGTGATGATTCACTGGCAGGCAACAAGGAACAAGAAACTCAAGAGGGGAAATAACTCTTCACATTCGAAGATACAACTTTCGAAACATCAAGAGCTCGGTCAAAAGTGAGGAGCCCCATTTAATGCCAACGATACTGCTTCAGCCAAAGGAAGCATCTTGAACCAAAGAGATGCCCACCCTGAAAGAGGTGACCTCGGTCAAAATTCAGCTCTCCTAACAGGGACATCTGTCTCTTCCAAAAAAGATTTCCATGGCATGCTTGTAAAAGCTTAGTACAAAAAATACAACTTCGGCTTCCCGAGGGGGGCATGTGATAGACAAAAGGCTATTACCCTTAGAGAACTATCAATTGCCTTGTTGAGCACCACCCTCGAAGAGTTCATAACTCCACATTCGGAAAATATATGTGCCCAACTTCGGGAGAAGGGGCCCCCACTATCCTCAGAGGCAACACTACCAACCTCAGAAGCCTAGCATGCCTGACACTGCAAAAAGACTCTCCACCACCTTCAGAGAGCCAATTACCAACCTCATGAATCCGGACCTACCACCCTCGACAGAGGGAAATTTCTCCCGAAGATGGTATGCCCATCTGAAGGCCTTCCCCAATAGCCCTCAAGGATAAATCTCTACCCGAATGGGTCTCACACCCTCGAAGGGTTCTTACAGAGAAACGACAAAAATTGTTTAGGAGCATCTGACAAAGAGACCTCGCACACGCCCCTACCCTCTAGCCAGAACTGCCTACGGCTAGTTGGAAATACCCGTCTCCGAAGGTACGGACCAGATCCAGCCAAACATGTGGCATGATCTGGATAGGCTGTGCAAAACAGCCTCTTCCCTCCACCCTCCTTTAAATACTTAGGAGGATCCTTGGTAAGAAGGATGAAACTCTCTCTTTTACCTACTCTCTACTCTCTACTACTACTCTCACAAATACTAACTTGGGCGTCAGAGGCTCCTCCCTCAGAAACACGCTCCTGGGAGCTCCTAACCCTTGTTCTTCAAGGTCTTGCAGACATCTTCACATCGGAAGTCTCTTATTCGGGCCAGCATGTCATACAACGAAGTTGCCGCCGAGCATTACTTGATGCGATCACAAGATGCCGCCCCCTCCGATTTCTTCTTGATAAACCTAATTTTTCAATCCTTTAACATGTTCTAAATCACTTTTTCTTTCTTTCATTGACCAAATTATGTAATCTTAAAATAACATTCTAACATTTATTTTTTACAAAAAGGGTAATGGTATGCGGTGCAGTATACTATGCGGTATACCTTAAAATTTTGAGATGCGGTATACCTAGCGGTAACAGTATTTAGCTCATTGCTGATAATGCATGTTAATTTTCCATAATGTCTAACAGGATTATACATGAGAGCATAAGATAAAAGAGTTAAATGCATCGAACAGGAGCAACTGACTTGATTTGAACCATCGCGATAAGCAGATTATGACGAGCGGTCGTACTAGGAACTTCTCTCTTATTCCTAGTCTATAGCACTTTTAATGGGTAGAGTTTCGTCATGCTCATAAAAAAATTAGGATAAGGGAGAGACCTAACACTCCTTTATATACAAGTCTCATTGGCCTACCATTTAACAGCCACATGAACTCTATGACCAACACTAATATAACCCACATTTTATTACATAATTGGAGTTACTAGCCTAAATAATTAGATCATAACCTTTACGGGCTCCATATCTCTTATAATTAACCAATTTAATCTTAATCCATTTTAGTCAAACATACAATTAATGTTAACTCATATTAAAAATTTCCAACACCACTAATATAAGAAGGCATTGGGGAAACTAGAGAATAAGGAAAAGACCAATGGCAAACCTATGTAGCCCCTACACCCCAAAAATTTTGAAAAAATTTAAATATAGATACTTAATTGGTTAATTCAAGAGAAATTAGGGACTGGAAATACATTTTTACCCCCGGAAATAATGGAAGAATATGAAGATGAGGGGCTGTAAAGTAGGTGCTAAAGAAAGCAGTGACGAAATGAATAATCATCCCCTCTAGCCTTAAACAGATATTTGAACACAGCCTAAATGCACCATTAGTCCTCCAAATTTTTCAACTTGTACGACTTGAACCCTAATCTTTCAATTACTACGACTTAGTCCTAATCTCCAGCTTTGCATCGCCGTGATGTCGTCCCTCTCCTCCGGGCTCATCCCCCCAAACCAAAAATCTTGGTTTTGCCATTGGCAAAGACTGGAACTTTTTCAGTTCTAACACGAGTGTAGCTGCTAGACTGTCATTCTTTGCGATATTGGGATCAATGGAAGCCAAGCACATTGACAGATATCTTGGTCTCCCTTGCTCGATGGGATAGAGGACCAAAAATGGCTTTTTCTTTCTTACGGTATCAGGTGGCTAAGGCAATGAATGGGTGGAAGAATAAAATTCTTTCCCAAGCTGGTAAAGAAATTCTAATTAAGTTGTTAGCTTGTGCAATCCCTTTCTATGTTGTGGCGATCTTTAAAATCCCGACGGGGATATGGGATTCCATCGAGCTTATGCTGAATTGCTTATAGTGGTCACATACGGATAGAGGAGGTAGTATTCATTGGAAGCCGTGGGATCGTATGTTGGAAAGCAAGGGAGATGGAGGTATGGGTTTTTGAAAACTCTCCATTTTTAACCGGCAATGCTTGCAAATCAGGGGTGGAGACTGATTCTGAATGATAAATCATTAGTTTTGAGAACTTTGAAAGCTGAATACTATGCTACCTCAGGTTTCCTTCTTGGTCACGCATCGAACAACTCTTCCTTTACTTGGCGGAGTATCTGGGAGGACCAGGATTTATTGAAATTGGGGCCTTGATGGAAATTGGGATCGGAAGTGCATGTGAGTGCCAGGGAGGATCCATGGATTCCCAATGCTGTGAATTTTCGGCCATCTTTTACTGAGTTATCCGTCGATTGCCCTCATATGAGCACCTTAATCGACTTTGATCGGAGGGACTGGAATGTACAGGCGCTTAATAACTATATTTTGGCCCATGATGTTGCGCTTATCTGGAGGATCCCTCGTACAGATCTTCAAGGTGTGGATACGCTCATTCGGCCTTACAACTAGAACGGCGAGCACTCTGTTAGTAGTGGCTATAACACGTTCATGCAATTGAAAGAAGGGCTTGGAGCTCCTTCATAGCACAGACGGTTGTGGAGGCAGATTTGGGGTATGCAGGCCAGCAATAAGCTCAAGAACTTCCTCTGGTGTTTGGCTCATGACTGTCTCCCAACCCGCCAAAACTTGGTAGTGCGACAGGTGCTTACAGACCCAGCTTGCCCGTTGTGTGGGAGTGCAACCGAGACCACCCTTCAGGCCATAAGTGACTGCCAGGTGGTGAGGTCAGTTTGGTTTTCTTTTGGCTTGCGAGGCATTTGGGCGCTAGGCGGGTCTTCGCTTATGGAGTGGTTGACTCAAATGGCAGCTGAAGGGCATGAGGCGTGTTGGCTTCAGCATGCTGTCATTGCAAATGCCCTATGGATGAATCGCAACGGGGTAGTTTTCGGAAAGCAACGGCTTTCCCTAGTTAATTTGGATTTTCGGAAAGCAAAGGCTTTCCCTAGTTGATTTGGATTTGAAGATCAAAACAGCTAGCCTTGGTTATTCCCGCAAAACAAGTTCAGCATTGGGTCTGAACTCAGCAAGGATTTATCAAGGTGAATACAGAAGCTGCGGTGCTCGCCGGAGAACAAATGGTTCCGGGTGTGGCGATCCGTGACCAAGGAGGACGGGTGCTTGTAGCCCAGGCAACGCCAGGTGATGGCACGATAAATCCCCTTCTTCGGAGAGTGCTTGGCTGCGCTCAATGGAGCCAAACTTAACAAGGCCATGGGAGTCGATCGTTTACACTTGCGATGGATGCGCTTCACGTGGTTGAAACAATCAACGGTGACGTCCACGGCCTGTCGGAAGCCTTTGCATAAAAGAAGGGACGACTTCTGCCTTCCTGTTGCTCATTGAATTGCAAAGAGAATAAGCAACATCTTTAGTGACTTAATCAAAACTGCTTATTTTAATTTTCATATTATTTTTCCTAGAACCAATATCATTTAAAAGTCAATATTAAGTAATTGTAATAATCCATTTAAAAGTAAATTTTTATGAATCTTTCTTTTTTAGACAATAAAAAAGAAAAATTCTTAAAAATATAATAACATCATAAAAATTATATTGTAAATGGATTATTATAACTACATAATATTAAATTTTAAATGAAATTGGTTCTAAATAAATAAGATGTAAAAATAAATAAATTATTTTAAATTAAATTAACATAAATTAAAACGAGTTGCTGCTCGTTATGTACCCAGAAAAGTAAAATTGGAATTCAAATTTGTGGGGTGGGTTCCATTTGGAGTATTTTCTCCAGCTATTTTGGTCCCTGGAACACACACGATCCAAGTCCAATTCTCTTCCCAGATAAAATAATTCCATCAAGTTTCTAGTTATTTTCCCCTGAACCTTCCAAGTGCAAGAGCTTTCAATTTGTGTGACAACTTAGATCAGTCAAACAAGTTGCATAAGGCCTTATTTTTCAGACTACTACTACTACTAGGTTTCATCACAATAAGGATTATAGAAAACTGAAAAGTAGGAAGATCAAACCTTGCCAACTAGCACTTTACCTCCCCTCCAACCAATTTCCTTCCACCGCTTTTCCTATCCTTTTTTAGCTACATCTAGGCTTCGGTTCAAATTTGGCTAGTTCTCTTTCAATTTTTTTATTACTTGATTGATCTTACCCAATGTTATTTATGGGATTTTATGGTAAATGTAATATTCTTCAAATTTTGGTGTTCAGGAGTGATTTAAGGCTTTCATAAAGTAAATCTTCAATTAAAGATGAAGAACAATGGATCTAGGTTTTCTTTTTAAGTTTATAGGAATCTCAGCTTTACTGGGGTGTTCCCATACTCGGCAATAGATATGGATACAATTGCATAAATTAAAGTCAGTCTTTATTATTATTATTTTTTGCATAAATTAAAGTCAGTTTTTTTTTCCAGTTTTTATAGGTAATCTTTTTATTTTTATAGATAGTCTTATTTGGGCTGCTGATATCTAGTTGGTTCTTGCACTGCTTAGGTATTGTTGGTTTAGTTTTGATTTTGTTTCATTTATTGTGAGTTTTGTACTTTAGATTTATTCTAGCTCATTGGAAGGTTCGGCATGATCTGATTTTTTTTTCTTTCATTTAATATCATAGAATCGAGTAACCTTTTTCTGGCTAGTTTTATATTCATATTATCCATTAGAGTTTTAGGAGAATCATTGGTTTGTAAGATGCCACTTAACTTACTTTTAATTGAAATGAAATATCTTTTGAAAAAAAATCTTATTTTTTATTGTGACAAGATACTGGTTATATAATATTACATCCCTAAGCAAATAACAAAACAATCAATTTGGCCAAATTCCTAATAAGTTTGAAACTGACAATAACCCTTATAGCTTAACCAAACATGCACTTTTTTTTTCTTATTTTTAAAAACCTACACTTTGTCTATTACTTCTTTTACACTGTTCGACAACACCTTTTGAAGGTCTAATTTAAAGTGTATAATAGCTATCTTCCAATAATTTCAACTTATCTAATTTTTTTGTTCACAGTTAATAGACATCTTAAATTATTAATTATTAATTTTTACAAATACATTTTCTTCTCTGTAAATGCAAATTAGTATTTTTAAATACCAATTAATTGTGAAAAAATATAAAAAATTTTGAATTTACTTGAGCATAGCTACCAAATAGCTTCAAATAGGATTTTCTAAGTTGTCGCCGTACTTCTAAAGGAGCTAAGAGATAAAGTGTAGGTTTTTTTAAATAAAAGGAGCAAAGTGTAGGTTAGGCCAAAATTGCAAAGATTTCGACATTTTTCTGTTTATTATTCAACAAACCTAAGCTTGATACTTAGAAATCTAAATTATTAAGCATTCACACTTCATGAAATACAAAACCAAGCATCTGCAAAATCATATCTCAGATTCTCACATAACGTAGTGTCTCAATCTTTACCATTGATTATTGCTAGCAAATTGCTTATATTTTTTCAAAATTAAATAATGAGAAGAAAATGTGATAGGTAATTAAGAATTGTTCGTATGGTTCGTGAGAATGAAGCATCACCTTTGGATTTCTGGTTGTTAAGAGTGAATCATAACCATTGGATGTGTGGTTCTTGAGAACGCACCATAACCATCGGATGAACGGTTAGTGAATTTTGGATCAACAACTGAAGATCATTTCTCCTTGTTATAAATAGACTTCGATTCCAAAAGAATAGATACACATTTGAGATATGTGTGGCAAATAAGGTGGCTTAATTGCAACAAGTTTCACGGAAAGAAACCTTCCTATTTTGACACCCAAATGTGTCTAAGATGTTGATCCATGGATCATTGGATCAAATACTGCCCACAGGCTCAAAGGAGGCCAGAAGACCGAGGTTTAGTGAGGCCTATCCGGGGAGGACCTAGAGAGGGAGCACCTAGGGAAGGATAGCAGAGGCCAGTTACCCTAGTGCCTCGGCCTCCAGTGGAGAGCTGGCAAAGTTTTCCAAGTGGAGAGGCTAGAAACATCAGAGTAGGCAGGAGCACTAAGAGGTAACATTTACCTTAATGGTATGCCTGTTAGTGTTTTATTTGATTTTGGTGCATCTGTGCCTATAGTGGCTAAAAAATTTCTTAATGCCATGAAATTGCCTACTGAAATCATGCCTAGGATATCCGTAGTGTAAAAAAAAGGTAGCCAATGTCTTTTCACTAATGACCTAGCTAAGTATTGTGAGCTAGTAGTAGGAAAGACTAAGGTTATTGTTTCCACCTCTCAAAAATAGGAGAATTACAAGTGTCATAATAGCCAAAAACCATTATATTGTGTAATTTTCACCATAGTGATTGAAGTGTGGGGGGTAAAAGGCATGATCAACACCTCCTTAAAAGTGTTCCAAGTTGGTAACTTGGCCCCCAAGAAAAGCCTTAAGGATTGCTTGTTTTTCAAGCAACATGTGGACTTTTTTGTAAGGTTTTGGAAATTCGGGTACTCAATTGCAAAACTCTCAAGAAAGAGACTTGGATAGTTATGGGAAGGATATGAATGGTATGAAAATGCTATTGTCGGGCCAAATTGCTCATGGAAGACAAGTTTCGACAAAGGAAACACTAAAGGCATTAAGGACCTAAATGTCTTAGTGTAAACCTTAAGGTGTTCAAGCTTTTGACTTAAGTCTGAGGGTGGAATTATGGGGTTATCCCACCATGGGGGAGGCAACCAAGACTTCATAAATAGTAAAAATTGTTGGGTACATGTATACTAATGAGTTTAAGACAAAGAAACCATAATTAGTGAGAAGGAAAATGAAATAAAGCAAGGTTAAGCTTGTTAAGTGTGTTTTGCGCCCTTAAGCTCATTTAAGGCCGTTTAAGTGGCCAAATCACTCTCTCAGTTTTGGCCTCCTCCATCCCAAGAACATAGCCACACTTCCTCCATAGCCACCACACCTTCAAACTTGCAATTGATTGAAATTGAAGGCAAAACGAAGAAATTGGAAGCAAACTAGAGCTATTGCTTGGATGCTTCAAGGAGCAAGCATGATTTTTGGCTTGCCCACTTTGGCAAGGGTTCTCTTTATTTGATGGATTGTTTTCTATATTTTGAAGCAACCGTGGAGCTAGGGCTAAGCGTAGAAGAGTGCCATGAACTTGATGAACCAAGCTTAGTGAGGGGAGTGCACTTATTGAAGGTTTTGTGACCTATTGTCAAGTTCACAAAGATGGCAGTTAAATGAGGGTTTGTACAGCCCAAAGTTAGTACTAACTAGTGTTAAAATCCTCCTACGACCAAGTATTAGCTTGAGGAGGGCTGCCACAGTGATTTGGTTATATTTATTATTTGTTTTATGGACTAACCTATGGATATTGTTGCTCTTGCATTTCATGTGTTTGTTGGTTATGAATGGCTACTGCATTTGGTTGCTATATCTTGTATATATGCATTGTTTTTTTTTCTGTTTTAGTCTCTTTGGATGCAGTTTTTAATGATGGTCACAATGCCTACTGATTCCATGTGTTACCTTTACTGAGTTTCTTAGTGAAACTTACTCCCCTCAATTCTGTCATTTCAGGTCCAGCAGAAAGATCTCATTCAAACTGACATTTTGGTTTGAGTTATGATCTGAATTTTGAAGTACAAGAACTTCCATATGTCTAGTTATGATCTGGAAATTTTGGGGACTTTAGGAGCACATTTGGTATTTTTAATGGTGGTACTTATTGTGTTGTGCAGCAGCTGTCCAGCTTCCTGTTGTGGAGTCCATTGTGTCTTAGGCACTTTTGTAACGTAGGGTGTGTATTTAGCTAAGTTAATACCATTATGTAGTGCATGTATGCCTGTACATGTAGTGTATGTAAAATGAGACAAGTATGTGAACATTTGGGTATTGTTTTGGCTATGTAAGTGATGTGCTGCAAAGTTGCCTAAGTGTGAATGATGGGCTGCATACTTGTAATTTCTGTTTTGCCCACATAAAGTTGTTAAAAGCAATGGAATTTAATTCCTATGTGTAACGGACATATATGGGATAGCCTTGGAGGGCTTTCCCCTTGTGAATGAAGTATTTGCACACTTACAAAAATTTGTATGGGCAAAATGGTGATAAAGTGACCAGAATTTTGACTCTGCACTTAATGTTTTATATCTCCCTATGTAAAAGGAATCTTGGTATGAAATTTTTACCACACCTAGATAACATCTAGAGGTTGAAATGGGATTTAGGAATTCTGAATTTGGAGCACTGTAGCTAATGATATGATGTTGCAAATTTGGCTAAGTTACTGTTTATTTGGTCAGAATTTTGTAACCAACTTCAAAAATCCATAACTTGGTTCATAGATGGGCTATTGATGTAAAACAAAATTCCTTGGTTTACCCTATGTCTCTACTTGGTAATGGAACAAATAAAACAAGAGGGCACAAGTATAGAATGATACAGTTTATTAGTGGAAGTTGCAGGTGCAGTGGCTGATCACTAGAATTTAACAAGATTGCCCAATGTGTGGTAGCCGAGATTAAGACTTGTGCTAGTGTTTTCATTCTTTGCTGCCATGGTGTGCATGAAATGTGAGTATGAGTGTGATGGTTGGACCAATATGGATGTGTTTACATAGTACCCAAGAGGGCCACTTGGGTATGCACACTAAGGGTAGTGTTCTGATGGCATATAGAACATTACCAATCTTGGGAGTCTAAATGCACAATTTTGGCACCATAATTGGACTACCCTGGAGTGGGTAACAATTATGACTAGTCTGCTAGTGTTGGACATTCCTAAGTATGATTTAGTTCTAGGTAATAATTGGCTTGCTATGCAAAACATAAGAATTGATTGTGCTAAGAGGGAAATCACATTGCTTGATGTTGAAGTACATGCCCTAGTAAATTCCTAGGAATTAGTGTATGAAATGCATGGCATGGAGCTAGAGGTACTAGATGAGATACATGTGATTTTTTAGCATGATTACTGTTATGCATTGAATGAATTGCACTGTGATGAGGAAGTGGACTGACTACCTATAGTGAGAGACATTCCACAAGTCTTTCCTAAAGACTGGCCAGGTATTCCTCCACTAAAGGAAATTGAGTTTGAGATCAAGTTGCACCTAGGAGCTAGTCCAATATCCATTCCTCTTTACAGAATGCCAATCACTGAGATGAATGAGCTCAAGAAACAACTTGATGAACTTCTTGAAAAAGGGTTCATAAGGCCAAGTGTTTCACCATGGGGAACTTCTATTCTCTTTGTGAAAATGATGGATGGATCTTTGAGACTATCCTTTAACTACAGGATGCTCAATGCAATGACTATCAAGAACAAGTATCCACTCCCTAGGATTGAGGATCTTTTTAATCAACTCAAGGGAGCTAAGATCTTCACCAAGATAGATTTGAGATCTGGATACTTCCAGTTGAGAGTAAAGGAAGATGACGTTCCTAAGACTACATTTAGGACCACATATGGGCATTATGAGTACACAGTCATGCCATTTGGTTTGATTAATGCCCCTACTGCTTTCACAGACCATATGAACTGGGTGTTCATACAATATCTAGACAAATTTGTGGTTGTGTTCATTGATGACATCCTTGTGTATTCCAAGCATGAAAGTGAACATGAATATCATATGAAGATTGTCCTAAAGGCTCTATTAAAACATCAGCTTTATGCCAAGTCATCCAAGTGTGAATTCTGGATAAGAGAAGTGTCTTTCCTAGGTCACATCATAGATGCCCAAGGCCTTAAGGTAAACCCTGAAAAGGTCAAGGTAGTGCAAGAGTGGGAAAGACCAAAGGCTGTGAAGGAAATTAGAATTTTCCTCGGATTAGCTAGATACTACAGGAGATTTGTATCAGGCTTTTCCATGATTGCCTCAATTGTTACTCATCTGACCAATAAAGGTCAAAGATTTGAGTGGATTGAAGAGTGTGAAAAGAGTTTCCAAGAGCTCAAGCAGAGATTAGTTGAAGCTCTAGTATTGATTCTTCCTTATCCAAGTAAGCCCTACATCATCTATACAGATGCATCTAGATCTGGGTTAGGTTGTGTGCTTATGAAAGGCGGAAATGTCACTACTTATAGGTCAAGGCAGTTAAGACCCCATGAGAAACATTAGCCTATGCATGACCTAGAATTCGCAGCAATGATTTTTGGCCTTAAGCAATGGAGGCATTACTTGATGGGTAGTTCCTTTGTGATCTACACTGACCATAAGAGCCTAAAGTACCTGTTTAGTCAGAAAGAGGTGAACATGAGGCAAAGGAGATGGTTAGAATACATCAAAGACTATGACTACTATACAGAGTACACTGAGGGCAAAGGCAATATAGTAGGAGATGCCTTGAGCAGGAAATACAGGGGTCTTCTAAAAGGAGGATCCATAATTGATTATGATGAGTATAATAGTTTGCTATGCCTATGACATGAGTGGTATAAGCAGGAAGGAGCCCAAATTTACACATTGACAATTCAATCTGGATGGATTGAAAAAGCCAGAAAGGCATAGGAGACAAATCCTGATTTGAAAAAGAATTTAGGAGAGGAAAAAGGTACCTTGTATTAATCCTTTTCCTACAAGCATGGATTATTGTATTTCAAGGGTTCATAAGGCCAAGTGTTTCACCATGGGGAGCTCTTGTTCTCTTTGATGAAAAAGAAGGATGGATCTTTGAGACTATGCATTGACTATAGGAAGCTTAATGTAGTGATTATCAAGAACAAGTCTCCATTCCCTAGGATTGAGGATCTGTTTGATCAACTCAAGGGAGCTAAAATCTTCTCTAAGATAGATTTGAGATCTGGATACTTCCAATTGAGAGTAAAGGAAGAAGATATTCCTAAGACTCCATTCAGGACCAGATATGGGCATTATGAGTACACAATCATGCCATTCGGTTTGACTAATGGCCCAGCTGTTTTCATGGACCTGATGAATAGGGTGTTTAGACCACATTTGGAAAAATTTGTGGTTGTGTTCATTGATGACATCCTAGTGTATTCCAAGGATGAAAATGAACATGAACATCATTTGAAGATTGTTTTAAAGACTCTGTTGTAGCATCAGTTTTATGCCAAGTTATCCAAATATGAATTCTGGATAAGTGAAGTGTCTTTCCTAGGACACATCATAGATGCACAAGGCCTTAATGCTAACCCTAAAAAGGTTAAGACAGTGCGAGAGTGAGAAAGACCAAAGACTATGAAGGAAATCAGAAGTTTCCTGGGATTAGCTGGATACTACAAGAGATTTGTATCCGGCTTTTCAATGATTGCCTCAGTTCTTACTCATCTGACGAAGAAGGGTCAAAGATTTGAGTGGACTAAAAAGTGTGAAAAGAGTTTCCACGAGCTCAAGCAGAGGTTGGTGACAATGTTTGGCTGAAAGTTGCACCAACCAAAGGGACTGTTAGATTTGGCAGAAGAACCAAGTTAGCTCAAAGATACATAGGTCCTTATGAGATCTTGGACAGAGTCGGCAAGGTAGTAGACAGGTTAGCTCTACCACCAAGCATGTCAAATGTTCATAATGTTTTTAACACTAGTACGCTTAAGAAGTGTCTATTAGACATAAGGCATGCTATTGTAGTAGAAGGCATACAGTCGGAACCTAACTTGACATATGAAGAGAAACCTATAGCTATCTTAGCCAAGGATACCAGAAGGTTAAGAGGCAAACTTATTCCCATCATTAAAGTTCAGTGGTTACACCACTCTGAAAGAGAAGCAACCTGGGAAACTGAAAAAGACCTTATGGAAAGGTATCCTGAAGAATACCCAAAGCTAAAGGTTATTCTGGAGGACCAAAATTTTTAAAGGGGGGAGGATTGTTACCACCTCACAAAATGGGAGTTGTACAAGTGTGTCATAATGGCTAAAAACCATTATATTGTGTAATTCTCACCATAGTGATTGAAGTGTGGGGCATGAAAGGCATGATCAACACCTCCTTAAAAGTGTTCCAAGTTGGTAACTTGGCCCCCAAGAAAAGCCTTAAGGATTGCTTGTTTGTAAGGCAACCTATGGACTTTTTTGTAAGGTTTTGGAAATTCGGGTACTCAATTGGAAAACTCTAAAAAAAGAGACTTGGATAGTTATGGGAAGGATATAAATGGTATGAAAGTGCTATTGGAGGACCAAATTACTCATGGAAGACAAGTTTGGACAAAGGAAGCACTAAAGGCAATAAGGACCTAAATGTCTTAGTGTAAACCTTAAGGTGTTCAAGCTTTTGACCTAAGTCTAAGGGTGGAATTGTGGGGTTATCCCACCATAGGGGAGGCAGCCAAGACATGATAACTAGTCAAAAAAGTTGGGTACATGTGTACCAATGAGTTTAAGACAAAGAAACCATAATTAGCGAGAAGGAAAATGACATAAAGCAAGGTTAAGCTTGTTTAAGTGTGTTTTGGTCCCCTTAAGCTCATTTAAGGCCATTTAAGTGGCCAAATCACTTATCCCTCTCTCATTTTCGTCCTCCCCCATCCCAAGAACACAGCCATACTTCCTCCATAGCCACCACACCTTCAAACTTGCAATTGATTGAAATTGAAGGCAAAAGGAAGCAATTGGAAGCAAACTAGAGCTATTTCTTGCATACTTCAAGGATCAAGCTTGATTTTTGGCCTACCCACTTCGCTAAGGGTTCTCTTGCTCTCATGTGTTGTTTTTCTGTATTTTCAAGCAACCATGGAGCTAGGGCTAGGCTTGGAAGAGAGCCATGAGCTTGATGAACCAAGCTTAGTGAGGGGAGCGCACTTATTGAAGGTTTTGTGAACTAGTGTAAAGTGCACAAAGATGGCAGTAAAATGAGGGTTTCTAGGGCCCAAAGTTAGTACTAACTACTATTAAAATCCTCTTAAGACCACGCATTAGTTTGAGGAGGGCTGCCATAGTGATTTGGTTATGGTTATTATGTGTTTTACAGACTAACCTATGGTATATGCTGCTGCCACATTTCATGTGTTTGTTGTTTGTTTTTTGCTACTACATTTGGTTGCTATATCTTGTATATATGCATTGTGTTTTTTTTTAGTGTCTTTGGATGTAGGTTTTAATGATGGTTACATTTCCGAGTGAATCCAAGTGCTACCCTTACTAAGTTTCTCAATGAAACTTACTCCCCTTAATTATGTCCTTTCAGTTCCAGCTGGAAGATCACCCTAAAACTAACCTTTTCTATCTGATTTTTAATCTAAACTTTCAGGTACATGAACTTCCATATGTCAAGTTACGATCTGGAAATTTTGGTGATCTTAGGAGCACATTTGGTGTTTTTGGTGATGGTACTTATTGTGTTGTGCAGCAGCTGTCCAGCATCCTGTTTTTGGAGTCCATTGTGTCTCAGGACCTCCTATAACCTAGGGTGCATATTTAGCTAAGTTAAGATCATATTGTAGTACATGTATGCATGTACATTTAGTGTATGTAAAATGAGACAAGTATGTGAACATTTGAGTAATGTTTTGGCTATGTAAGTGATGTGGTGCAAAGTTGCCTAAGTGTGAATGATGGGCTGCTTATTTGCAAATTCCGTTTTGACCACATAAAGTTGTAAAAAGAAAGGAAATTTAATTCTTGTGTGTAATGGACATAAATAGGATAGCCTTGGAGGGCTTTCTCCTTGTGAATGAAATGTTTGCATGGTTTGGAAAAATTGTATGGGCAAAATGGTCCAAAAGTTGCCAAAATTTTGACTCTGGACCTAAAGTTTAATATCTCCCTGTGTAAAATGAATCTTGGTATGAAATTTTGACCACACCTAGAGAACATATAGGTGGTTACCTGGGCTTTGGAATATCAAGATTTAGAGCACCATAGCCAAAGATATGATGTTTCAAAATTGTCTGAGTTACTGTTCATTTGGCCAGAATTTTGTAACCAACTTCAAAAATCCATAACTTGGTCGATAAGTGGGCTATTGATGTAAAATAAAATTCCTTGGTTTGTTCTATGTCAGTACTTGATAATGGAGCAAAGAAAACATGTGTGGTATGTGACTATAATGATACAGTTTATTAGTGGATGTTACAGGTGTAGTAGCTGGTCACTTGAACTTAACAAGATTGTCTAATGTGTGGAAGCCAAAACTAAGACTTGTGCTAGTGTTTTCCTTCTTAGCTACCATAGTGTGCATAAATGTAAATATGTGTGTTATGGTTAGACCAATATGCATGAATTTACATAGTGCTCAGGAGGGTCACTTGGGGTGTTGTTCTGATGACCTACAGGACACACCAAACTTGGGAGTTGAAATGCACAGTTTTGGCATCATAACTGGACTACCCCGGAGTGGGTAACACACACTAAGTCTTTACTTTTAGGCAACTCGGCCCTTTACTGCTACCAATTATCTTAGTACCTTCTAGTGATCATTAACTAATTGGTGAAACTATGATCACAAGGGAATTGCCTTTATAGCCAAGCACAACTACCATACCATGAACTACACCATGCCCAGCTTTTGCTGTTATGATGTGTGGATGCGATCTAGTAACAACATAATTTTTCCTAGGTGGGAGAAGTGACTTTATCACTTTACATGGTTCACTATCGCGATGTGACTAGCCACAGGAAACTCCTTGGGTGGCTTATCCGCTACAACTCCACCTAGTGCATTAAAGTGTTTCCTATGCACCTTAAGTTACCCACTTCAGTGTAGTACGGTTATGGCGCTAAAATTGTGCATTTAAAACCCCTAGGATTAGTATGTTCTGTAGGCCATCAGAATAATACCCTTAATGTGTATACCCAAGTGGCCCTCTTCAGCACTATGGCAGCAAGGAAGCAAAACAGTAGCACAAGTCTTAATCTTGGCTACCACACATTAGGCAATTGTAAGTGACCAGCCACTACACCTGAAACTCCTTAAAAAAATTGTATTAATATAGCCACGTAACCCCCAATTTTCTTTGATCCATTATCAAGTATAGTCTTTAAGGAGACCAAGAAATTTGGTTTTACATCAACAGCCTACCTATGTACCAATTTATGGACTTTTGAAGTTGGTTACAAAATTCTAAGCAAATAAACAGTAACTTAGCCAAATTTGCAACCTCATATATTTAGCTACAGGGATTCAAATTCAGAAGTTCCAAATCCTAATTTAGCCTCTAGATATCTTCTAGAGGTGGTCAAAATTTTATACCAAGATTCACTTTACACAGGGAGATAATAAACTTTAGGTTCAGGGTCAAAAATCTGGCCATTTTTGGATCATTTTGCCCATACAAATTTTCCAAACCATCCAAACACTTCATTCACAAGGGGTAGGCCCTCCAAGGCTATCCCATATATGTCCAATACACATAGGAAATACATGCTCTGTTACCCATACTGGGGTAGTCCAATTACAGTGCAAAAACTGTGCTTTTAAACCTCCAGGATTGGTGTTGATGGCCGTCAGCATCATCTCCACTGTGTGTCGTGGTGAATGCGGCAGGGACTTCAGGAGGCACAGGTGAGTCCCGAAACAAGGTGCTCTGTGTGGATCACCTGTGATGGCCGGCAGCATCTTCATGTGGCAGGCACGGTGAGGCCGAGAAGGACTTCTGGTATGGGAGAGAGCCCGAAAAGGGGATTCATCAGGAGGACCTGCCTGAAACAGTCAGAAAACAGGGGTTAGGAAGTCCCCGGAGTCTTTTTCCGGGGAGGAGCCTCCGATGCCCAAGTTAGTGCTTTGAGAGGTGAAGAGGGGGTAGTAAGCACAAGAGACTCTTGCCTACCGTGTTTCTCAGGGGGTTGAAAGGAGAGGATTCAAGGCGAAGAGAAGAGAGAGATCCAGCCCTTGGCCCATGGTCGCCTGAGACCATTCCTCTGATGTATATAAGAGGGGCTGAGCCCTTCAGATTGTGGCACGTCTATGGACGAATGTCATCCGTACTTCTGGGTGTGGGGGCCCCTAGCCGTCTGCAGGCTCCTCAGGCCACGAGCAGCGACAAGCGTAGCCCTACATGACAGGATGTGGGCAGTGGCGGCGTGTCATAGTACATATGAGGATGGTGTACAGGGTGTACGGGCGGAATGTCAGAGACTCCTTGATGGCTCCTGCCGTGCCTCCGAGGTTCCCTTGGTTGATGTCTCCCTTCGGAGTGAGGGGCATTTTCCCGGAGTCAGACTGCTACTTTGGGGTATTCCCTGGCTCCGAAGTTAGTCCTTCGTGGGACTTTCTCCTGCAGAAGGTAGCTGGTTCTTATCCCCCGAAGCTGGTTCGGTCGCCTTCCCGAGGGAGGCGATACGCTAGTTTCCCGAAGTTGGAATTGGCGGGCTACCGAGGTCGTGTACCTCAGGTGTCTGGCTCCCTCCTTTCCAAGGTTGTCAGGTGACCAGTGCGATAGCACTTCGGCCATCACATGCCCCCCCTCGGAAAGCCGTAGTGGAGGCTTCGGCTAGTGGTCCTTTTGGGGGCGCTTTTCAGGACTCGGAGCGTGACGTTTGCAGGGGAGGCACTTTGCCAGCTAGGGGATATGCTTTGTTCGGACAGGTGTCACTTGTCTGCCCTTTGGTGTTCTCGAGATACCCAACCTCTTTACTTCTCCTGCCATAGGCTAGTTCACCATCATGTCTTAAAACTAGGCGTGTCAGTCTGGAACGGTGCACCCGGGTTTTCAGGATGTCAGAAAATGCGTCCTAGTTTCTCGTGAGGGGCAACATATGGCAGGTGCTAGTTGGGATGGGTACGTCTTTTCGCACACGACGGGCAATTATGGCGACATTTCGCCTTCACGCAGCAATTATGACGCCCTTCCGGTTACCCTTCCTCGATCTATATAAACCTTCTACTATCATACTCTTCATTTCTTTTTCTTTGCTCTCACTTTGCTCTCGTCTGCTCTTGTGCCTTCTCTTCCTTTTCTGCAGCGGTGTTAGCAGCAGTGCTTCTTCCGGCAACCTTTCATGACGGCGTCCACAAATCTTGATTTTGGCAAGACTTTTGGTGGGTTCCAACTTCGGTTTCTGCTTTTCTTCTAGCTTCCCGAAGTCATTTTTCTTCTTTCCGAAGTCTCTTTTTTGCCCAACCATGGCTTTGCCTATTCCCAAAAGCTGGCAACCTCTTATGTCTTACCCTTTGATAGCCAAACGCTATCGCCTCGATTTGGCCGAACTCCCTGCCACAAGAATGGCCAGAAGAACTGGCGCTACCCAAGAAAAGGTGTGATCATGCACCTCGGGAGATAGCCGAAGAGCTCCGAGCCCGGCATGCCAGGAAAACCCGAGGACGCTACTCGGCCCCCCAAGGTTGTGAATAGATCGCCTTCGGAAAAGCGGCACCAGACATAGCGAGCCGAACATGATATCCCCGAAGGCGGAACTCCCTGAAACTGGGAACCCCCGAACTGAGGGCTTGTTTCCCGAAGAGGCTCTGTCCGTACCAAAGGACGACCTCACCTAGGGACCTCGGGACTACGGCAGGAGCATTTATGGAAGCATTTAAGGAAGCCTCTGATACATCCATTCGCAGACGCCACAATCCGCCTCAAAAGGCGCACTGCCAGGCTGACGCCATCAGAATCACATCATGGCCCGTCTCAGCACATGGCTCAAGGCAACCTGCTACCAGCTATCTGTCTCCTACGCCCAGAAATTCAGGAACATCTGACCGAACACGTGTCGTGATCTGAACGGGTTAGGCGCTCCTATAAATACCAGGAATTAATACTTGGCAAGAGGCTGGTTGGCAAAACACTGCTCCCACACTCTGAGAAAATGATCAGGCGAGACTCCTCTGCCCTTTGTGCTATTTTCTCTGCCTTTCTCTCAGCCAACCACTGACTTGGGCGTCGAAGGCTCCCCCCCCGGAAAAATACTCCGGGGGCCTCCTAACCCTTTGTTTCTGAGCTTTCAGGCACTCTCCTTTGGGCGATCCAATCCACCAGGCGTTCTTTCTCCCAGAAGTCTCTCCTCCAGTTATCATGACTCTGAACGATGACGCCCCTGGCCATCATTTGGCGCCGTCTGTGGGAACTCGCTCTGAGATCGCCATCGTTGAGACTCGGCGTTCTAAGGACAAGGGACTCCCAAGGTCTCAGTCCGCGCCTGAGACACAACCGGCTGCTGAGCAAACACTCCCAGGGACTTCTGCGCCTGAGGAAGACCGCCCTCTGGTAGTCACCATGAGCTTCTTGAGGGACTTTCAGCGTTCGGTCGTTGCTGAAGTGACCCAGCAGATCGACCGAAGGTGGCCACAGCAAGCACGGGCCCAGAGACCCCCCTCACCAACACGCCCTCGGGAGAGAACCCCCAAGTCTACACATCGCAGTTCGGGCGGAGACCCTCGCGAAGAATCATCCACAGAAGATATAGCCCTCGGGAAACGGCCTGTGGGACAAACCTAGTCCAAGCGACCGAGAGTCTCACAGCGAAGCAGTTCGTCGCCTGAGGTGAGGTCCTTGTCCCCTCAGCGCCGAACTCGCTCCCCGAAGAGGCGCCGACGATCTCCATTCCCTGAAGAAGGCCCTAGCGCCACAGTGCTTATGGAGAGGATACTAGCACGGCTGGACAGAGTGGAGAAACAAGTGGCCAGAAAACCCGTTTGGGCCAGACTCTCTGGAACATGCTGCGAAGATGACTCCCCATTCATTCAGGCCGTCGTTGAGGCAGCTATGCCAGGTAACTTCAGAGTACCTCGTCTGGAAATTTATGATGGCCTTACAGATCCACAGGCCCACTTGACGAAGTACAGACGCAGCATGATAATGCACGGTGCTGATGACGCTACCATGTGCAAATGCTTTGAAGTCACCCTCACAGGGCCAGCAACTGCGTGGTACAATTCATTGCCTCCAGGGACCATCACTGAGTTCCAGGAGTTGTCCACGGCCTTCACGCAGCAATTCATTGGGAGCAGGCCGACGGCGAAGATGCCTGTGCAGATGTTCGACATAGAGCAGAGAAACGGAGAAACCATCCGAGACTATGTCGAAAGGTTCAACAGGGAAGCCCTGAGCGTCCCAGACTTCTGGCCCGAAATCCGCATTCTTGCCATGACACGGGGCCTTCGGCGGGACTCACAGCTGTTCTACGAGTTCTCAAAGGACCCCCCGGACACCCTCGGAGAATTTTACCGAAGGGCCGAACAGCACATGACAGCCGAGGAGCTAAGAATGGCAGGGCCGAAGTCCGATCACCACCGCGCCGAAGGGTCCAATCAACAAGCTCGGCATCCGACGGAACAGGCAGGACGACCTCGGAGGATGCGGGGAAGGAAACCTCAAAGTTTCACGCCCCTGAGCACCACACGGACCAGCATCCTCATGGCGCTGGAAAGGCAAGGGACGCAGATTCGGCGGCCAAGGGCCATGACCGCCGATAACAAAAAGAATGCCAAGAAGTTCTGCCAGTTTCATCGCGACCACGGTCATGACACCGAAGACTGCTTCCAGCTGAAGAAGTACATAGAGTCGCTGATAAAACAAGGCCAACTTCGGAAGTACCTGCGGATGCCTTCCCCAAAGAGGAGAAAAGAGGAGGAAGAAAGGGCCGAAGACGAGGATTACGACTCCGACAGGCGGAGAAATAGAAGTCCAAAAAGGCGCCCTCCACCTCCTTCAGGGGTTATCCAAACCATCACCACGGGGCTCCCATCCTCGGAAAGAAAGCGGAAAGCCAGAGAAATTGCAGTCATGGAGTATCAAAGTCCATCAAAGAAGCTGGCTCGCAAAGATGGCTCCACCGTCGTCTTCCCCCACGACGATCCGCTGCTGATTATGGCGAGAATAGGGAACTGGGACGTCAAAAGAGTGTTGCTTGATGATGGCTCAAATGCTGACGTCCTATTCTCGCACCTGCTGCCGAGCTTGGGCATCTCCAGCAGCGAACTGAAGCCTGTCACCTCGCCCACTTTTGGGGTTGGACCATCCGAACTCCCCGTCCTCGGATGGATCGATCTCCCGCTGATGATGAAAGGGACTTCGGTAGACGGAGCAGCTGAGTTGTACGCCTCCACAATGGCGAGATTCATCGTCATGGACGTCCCGTCCTCGTACAACGTCATCCTTGGAAGACAGACAATGGGGAACCTGCATATTCGCCCTGATGTGAAGTACTTGACTGTCACATTCGCCACCAAGGATGGAGATGCAGAGGTCTTCCTAGACCAAGCCGAGGTAAGAAAGGTGTTTGTAAAAAAACGAAAAGCTCCGGCGAGCAACCTCGCGCAAACGATGGAGGCAAAGGCGCCAGAAAAAGGCAAAGAAGAAGATCTCGCCAAAGCAGAAACGGAAGCAGTAGAGCTTGTCCCAGGTCAATCTACCCGAATAGGGAAGAGCTTGGCCGAAGGTGACAAGGAAAATCTTGTATCCTTTCTGCTGGAAAATAAAGATCTGTTTGCCTACTCGCCGAAAGATATGCCAGGAGTAAACCCTGGCATAATACAGCATAGCCTCAAAGTAAGCCCGGAAGCAAAACCTGTCCGGCAAAAGAAACGGAGCATCTCAGCCCACAAAAGCAACTTTGTCAAAACCGAAGTCCAGCGTCTCCTAGATGCTGAAGTTATCAGGGAGGTCAAGTACCCCGAATGGTTAAGCAACGTGGTCATTGCCACAAAAGAAGGTAGCAGCAAACTCCGGATGTGCATCGACTTCAGAAACTTGAACGATGCTTGCCCGAAAGACTCATACCCTCTGCCGCCAATAGATCAACTGGTAGATTCAACTGCTGAATATGGGCTCCTAAGTTTCCTAGACGCCTTCAGTGGCTACCATCAGATAAGGATGGACCCCGAAGATGAAGAGAAGACTGCCTTCATCACCGAGGGAGGAACATATTGCTATATCAGGATGCCCTTCGGGCTCAAAAATGCAGGAGCCACCTACCAGAGGCTGATGAACAAGGTCTTCAAAGACCAAATGGGGAGAAACATGGAGGTGTATGTTGATGATATGATAGTCAAGAGCAAGCTGCCTGGCTACCACGTTGCAGATTTAGAGGAAACCTTCCAAAAGCTCAGAGCCTTCGGGATCCGCCTTAATCCTGAGAAGTGCATCTTCGGGGTGACCTCGGGAAAATTCCTTGGGTACATGGTATCCGAAAGAGGCATCGATGCTAACCCCGAGAAGATTAAGGCTCTGCTTGAGTTCCGAACTCCTGCCACAGTCAAAGACGTGCAGAGACTCACCGGAAGAATAACCTCTCTGAGCAGATTTATTTCCAGGTACGGAGATAGGTGTCGACCTTTCTTCAAAGTCCTCACAAAGGCAGCAAAAATGGAAGGCAACCTCGGAAGAAATGATCATCCTTGGGATGAAGATTGCCAAAAAGCCTGGGAAGAACTCAAAGTCTACTTGGCCAGCCTGCCGACTCTGCGACAACCTCGGGAGGGAGAGCCCCTCGTACTATACCTCGCCGTCACAGAAAAAGCTGTGAGCTCGGTCCTCGTGAAAGAAGAAGGGCCAAAGCAATGGCCGGTCTACTATGTCAGCAAGTCCCTGCATGGCGCCGAAGTCAGGTACCCTTTGCTTCAAAAAGCTATATACGCCTTGGTGCTTGCAGGGAGAAGGCTGCGACCATACTTTCAGGCTCACCCCATCATCGTCCGAAGTAGTCTGCCGCTACGGGATGTCATGAAGAGAGTTGATCATTCGGGAAGGCTCTCCAAGTGGTGCATAGAGCTTGGCGAACACGAAATCACGTATGAGCCTCGGAAGGCCATAAAAGCTCAAGCACTGGCAGATTTTATCGCTGAAATACCCACCACTGAGGAGAACCATTCAGATCCAAAAGAGGGTGAGCCAGAATGGACCTTGCACGTAGACGGAGCCTCGGGGTCCGAACACCAGGGAGCTGGAGTAATTATCAGGGGCCCCGAAGGCCTGGAGGTAATGAAGGCTATCAAGTTCAGCTTCAACGTCACCAACAATGTAGCTGAGTATGAAGCCCTCATAGCGGGATTACGCTTGGCCAGAAAGATTGGCGTGAGAAACTTAAAGGCTCACAGCGATTCCCAGCTGGTAGTTCGGCAGACGGCAGGAGATTATGGGGCGAAGGACCCAATCTTGGCAAAATATCATGAGCTAGTAGCAAAGCTCATCCAAGAGTTTGACGCCGTACGGATCGAAAATGTACCTCGGCGGAATAACACTGAGGCAGATTGCTTGGCGAAGTCGAAAACATACACCGAGGTGCTAGACCATCCGAGCATCTCAGTGCTGAGCATGGCGACCTCGGGAACAGGGTGGAAAGACCCAATAAAAAGATACCTCGCAGAGAATTTGCTCCCCGAAGACCCCGGCGATGCTGCAAGACTGCGAAGACGCTCCGGAAGATTCTTCCTGATTGGCGAAGAGTTATACCGGCAGGGATATGCGAATCCGCTGCAAAGATGTGTGGATGAAGAGGATACTGAAATGGTCCTTGAAGAAGTTCACGAAGGCATGTGTGGTTCACACATTGGAACTGATGCCCTTGCAGCAGTGATACTCCGCCAAGGATACTTCTGGCCTACCCTGAGAAAGGACGCAAGACAGTTCGTCCGGAAATGTGGTAGCTGCCAGAGACATGCAAAAATCCAGAGGACACCCTCGGAAATGGTAACTTCGGCAGACTATCCTTGGCCCTTCGCAGTCTGGGGTATAGACCTTATTGGGCCACTCCCCACAGCACCCGGAGGCGTGAAATTCTGCGTGGTAGCAGTGGACTATTTCTCAAAATGGGTGGAGGCAGAACCACTAGCAACTATCTCGGCAAAAGAAGTGCAGAAGTTCGTATGGAAGAACATTGTATGCAGATTTGGCATACCGAGGGTACTAGTAGCTGATAATGGATCCCAATTCATAGACAAAGGATTCCAGGAATTTATCAGCGACCTCGGAATAAAGATGCACTTCGCCCCAGTAGCTCACCCCCAAAGTAACGGGCAGGTGGAAGTATCGAACAGGACCATAAAAGATGGCCTGAAAAAGAGACTGGGAGAAGCAAAAGGGAAATGGCCAGGAGAACTCCAAAGCGTATTATGGAGCTACCGAACGACGCCCCGAAGAGCCACAGGGGAAACTCCCTTTTCACTAGTCTTCGGGACAGAGGCCATTATCCCAGTCGAGATAGTCAGACCATCAATACGGGTGCAAGTATTTGATGAAGGTGGAAACGACCTCGGCCTCAGAACCAAGCTCGACCTCGTCGGCGAACACAGAGAAATAGCCGAGCTGAGAAGAAAAGCTTTCCAGCAAAGAGTGGCCGCGGCTATAAACTTACGGGCCAGGCCAAAAGAAATCAAGAAAGGAGACCTCGTTCTCCGAAAGGCTGACTTTGCACCCCGAAGGCCGTCCCACGGAGTACTTCGCGCAAACTGGGAAGGACCTTATCTGGTTCTCGCCGAAGTACGAAAAGGCGTGTACAAACTTGGCGACGCCGAAGGCGTAGAATTGAAAAACACTTGGCACTCAGACGCCTTGAAAAAATTCTACGCCTAAGATAAAGCGGAGGAATTGTAAGTACAGAATGCTCTTAAGGAAAGTTCTTAAGTATCCAAAATTGTGCAAAGCAGAATTCCGCGAAGATGCTCGCCATGATAAAGCGTAGATATGACTTTCCAAAGTCCCTTGAGCCATCACGCTCGGGAAAGATGGAAAACAAAAATCTCGCAGAAGTACTCGCCATAGCCAGCGCAGAGATAATTTTCCTCGAACTCCAGAAGTACTCTTGAGCGAACGTGCTCGGGAAAATGGAAAGTGAACAATCTCGCGAAAGGATTTCCGAAGTCCCTTGAGCAAACATGCTCGGGACAACTGGAAAAACAAAAATTTGACTAAAGGTTTTCCGAAGTCCCTTGAGCAATCATGTTCGGGACAAATTGGAAATGCAAAAGCCTGCAAAAAGACTTAGTCAAATTTTTTCAGACTTTCCAGAAAGTCTCTCGAGCAAACGCACTCGGGACAAAGGAAGGTAAAAAAGTTTCTTTGATCGCAGGTTTTCCGAAGTCTCTTGAGCGAACGTGTTCGGGACAATGGAAATGAAGAAACTTGCAAGAAAAGACTTAGCCAAAAAAATCTTCATTAAGAGCAAAGCTGCTTTACAGAAGAAGTGACCGAAGAAGGAGTACAAAGTAGAAGGGAAGGAAAAGGGGCCCTAAAAAATAGCCTAAGGGTTCGCGGCGTCCCGAGAGCCACTCGCTGGCCCGCCCTTTTCCACCACCTTTCGCGCCGGCATTGAAGGAGGAAGTTTCAGATGCTCGACCTTGGACCATTCCCACCGAGGTCCCTCAGGAATATTTAGGGCCTCCAGAAAAGAGAGGTCTAAATCTGGGAACCTCTGGAGAACCTGGTGACGAGCAAGGCAGAAGCCGTCCTGAAAGGCAACCTTCGCCATTTGATCAGACTCGTTCTTATCAAGCTCGAGGTCGTCAAGCTCGTCCTCCAGTTCAGCGATCTCCTCCTTCAGCGCCTTTATCTCCAGCGTCCCCTTGGACCCCTTCTTCAAAGACTCGACCTCAGCCCGGAGAGTTTTATTCTCACTCGTCAACGACACTATAAGGCTGTCAGAACCAGCCTTGTGCTTGAGAAGATCTTCGTTGGCGGCGAGCATCCCCTTTATTTGTTCACCGAGGTCAGCAATCTTCTGGGAGGAGACCTTTTGAAATTCTTCTTTTTCCTTCCGGAACTCCTCCCGAAGGGCAGTCACTTCTTTCTCAGCAGCCTCTTTCAGCTGCTGGTTTTTGGCGGCCGACTCCGCGAGTGCGATCCTCGCCTCATTCATGGTCTGAGTGGCCGAAGTTCGGAAGGCAACCTCCCTGGCCACCCGAACTCGGAGAAAGCCGGCGTACCCCAGCAGCTGCAAGAAGATAAAACGCAAGGTCAGTAAGAGCCAAACACTTAGGAAAAAATTGAAGGGAAAGAGCTGTGAAGGATATACCTGAGCAGCATGCTCGGTGATCTTTGCGGCGAGAGTGTTATCCCCCGGATGGGCCGCCGCTATAGCCTTGAAGGAGGCCTCAGTAAGCACCCCCTTCGAAATTTCCTTCGCCATTTGAGGACAGTCCTCGGAGTACAAATTCATGTCCTCCGTGAACGTCCAGAAAGGCTCCTTTGGTATCTTCCCTTGCGGGATTTTGGCATCCCGAAGAGCTCGCTTCCGAGCATGTTCGGCCGCCCAGTCAGGGGTAGTCAACTCCCCTGCGTGGCAAGAATGAGAAGGAGATTAAAGACAAAGAAGGCAATCCAGAAAAAACAAAGGAAGTACACTTTGTCTGGAAACAAACCTGGTGGAACCTCGACAACGACGTCCTCGGAGTCCTCGGCCTCCTCGGTTGAAATGCCCTTGCCCTTCCGCCTGCGCCGCTCCTCGGCAGAAGGTACTTCTACCACTACATCAAGGAGGGCCTGCGACGCAGTAGGACTTTGAGGAGGGACGTCGGTTGAAGGGACCTCGGAAACAGCAGTCTCAGGCGCCGGAATCTCGGCTGTCCCAGGCTCCTCAGCAGTCTCCTCGGGAATTTCTTCTAGAGGAACCTGAGCAGCCTCGGCCGAATCATCAGGCGGCGAAGTGACAGCAACCTCGGCGTCCTCGTTTCCCTCCCTAATACTTTCCAAATGGGAAGAAATAACAGTCTTCTTCGCCCGTTTAGACGAGGGACCAGCACCAACGGACTTCCGCCTTCGGGAAGCCGCCTTCTTTGTCTGCTCCCCCTTCTCCACTTGGCCGGAGAAAAGGGACTTGTAATAGGCGGCAGTCCCGTCGCCCATCTCTGAAAAAGGAGAGAAACATCAGCGTAAGTCCGAGGAAAAAACAGCAAAGGAGTAGAAGATGACTCACTTTCGACAAGCGTTTCGAAAGAAATCTCCTCCTTAAGAAGCTTGACCAACCAGGAATCCTTCCCGGCGATGGCAGGAGCTGGCATCTTGAGGTCAGTCTTGTGCTCCTTTACCACCTTTAGTTCCCGAAGGACCTCTTCGGTCATCAACTTCCAGTTGATTGGAAAAGGGTAAAGGGCGCGCGGAGCGACCTCGGGATCCCAGTCAGAGACAGCCCGAATGCGGGCGTCGAAATCCGCGAACACGGGAGCCAACTCTGGGGTCAGCAGCATCCTCGGATCAACAACGTCCACATCCAGTGTTCCCTGAGCCCATTTGGTCGGAACGTACGACCAGGCCTCGTCCATCTTCAGGAAGAAGAACTTCTGTTGCCACCCCCGCCAGCTATCCTTAGTGGCGAAGGTGAACATGAATTTCTTGCTCCCGGATCCCCGAGGTAGCATGAAATAGAAGCCACCCTTCGGGACCACAGAGAGCTTGTAGTACTGCATAAAGATTATGAAATGGGGTTCTATCCCGAAGACGCCACACATGCAGAGGTAGGCGTTAAAATAGCAGAACGAGTTCGGGGGAAGCTGGTTCACAGCAATGCCATGAAATTTGCAGAACTCGCACACCATCTTCGGGGGAGGATACCGAAGACCGGCCTTCAGCTGGGCTCGAAAAACGGTAACCTCCTTACTATGGTTTGAAAAAGCATAATGGCTAGAACGAGGCAGCCTAGTAATGGCGTAAGAGGGAAGAAAGAATTTTTTCTTCCACCTCTCTAACTTTGCAGGGGTGGTGCAACAAGGATGGGCTAAAAGAGGCTGCCAGCTCTCAGGAATGGGCATTTTCGACATGAAAACGAGTTTGAAAACGGAAGAAAACAGTTTCCAGAGAAAAACTCAAAAGAACAGAGGGATCAAAACGCTCTGGAAAACAAAAACCCACCGAAAGATTTGCCAAAATCTGAGGACGCCGTCGTGAAAGTTGGCTGGAAAAAAGCTCTGATTAAGGTAGCTCCGCCACAGAAAGCAAGAAAATGCAAGAACAGGGGCAAAGCAGAGAAAAGAGCAGAAGAAAAAGCAAAGGGAACTTATGATGGAATGGGCTATTTATAAAGCCAGAGGTGGGTAACCGAAACATCGTCATAAGTACCCTTTGGAGGCGAACCGTCGCCGTAACTGCTCTCTGCACCTGAAAAGGCGTGCCCTCTGTAACCGACGTGACTCTCCTCCAATGGCAAAGCGCCACGTGTCAACCGCTGCGGAAAAATGGTGGACACGTCCTCCAAACGTCCCTTGAAAACTGGGACACGTCTTCTGACATCCCTGGAAAACTGGGACGCGCCGCTCAGACTGACACGCTTGGCCAAACAGACCTGCAGAAACAAAGAGCAGGCCAACTCGAGGACGCCAAGAGACAGGCTATGGCCGAACAGCCCATGACCTTCGGGCAAGAGGTGTATCTTCGGCACAGGCTCCGCCTCGAAGACACCAAAGAACAGGCCAAGGCCGAAGAGCCCATGATCTTCGGGCAAAAGGCGCATCCTCGGAACAGGTTAAGCTTCCAAAGAGACTCCCATAAACAACCTCGGAAAGAGATGCAAAACTGAAGTCTTCACTTCGGCTTTCCAAAGGGGGGCATGTGATAGCCAAACGCTATCGCCTCTATCTGGCCGAACTCCCTGCCACAAGAATGGCCAGAAGAAGCTGGCGCTACCCGAGAAAAGGTGTGATCATGCACCTCGGGAGATAGCCGAAGAGCTCCGAGCCCGGCACGCCAGGAAAACCCGAGGACACTACTTGCCCAACCCAAGGTTGTGAACAGATCGCCTTCGGAAAAGCGGCACCAGACATAGCGAGCCGAACACGATATCCCCGAAGGCGGAACTCCCTGAAACTTGGAACCCCCGAACTGAGGGCTTGTTTCCCGAAGAGGCTCTGTCCGTACCAAAGGACGACCTCACCTAGGGACCTCGGGAGTACGGCAGGAGCATTTATGGAAGCATTTAAGGAAGCCTCTGACACGTCCATTCACAGACGTCACAAGCCGCCTCAAAAGGCGCTCTGACACACTGACGCCATCAGAATCACATCATGGCCCATCTCAGCACATGGCTCAAGGCAACCTGCTACCAGCTATCTGTCTCCTACGCCCAGAAATTCAGGAACATCCGACCGAACACGTGTCGCGATCTGAACGGGCTAGGCGCTCCTATAAATACCAGGAATTAATACTTGGCAGGAGGCTGGTTGGCAAAACACTGCTCCCACACTCTGAGAAAATTACCAGGCGAGACTCCTCAGCTCTTGTGTGCTATTTCCTCTGCCTTTTCTTGGCCAACCACTGACTTGGGCGTCGGAGGCTCCCCCCCCCCCCCCCCCCCCCCCCCCCGGAAAAATACTCCAGGGGCCTCCTAACCCTTTGTTTCTGAGCTTTCAGGCACTCTCCTTTGGGCGATCCAATCCACTAGGCGTTCTTCCTCCCAGAAGTCTCTCCTCCAGTCATCATGACTCTGAACGATGAGGCCCCTGGCCATCACCCTTGCTACTCTACTTCTGAGAAATTAGAGAAGTGGACAGCCAAATTTTTCCTTCCCTCCTATGCCACCACAAGGTTACGCCCCCTCGGTCACCTTAGCATTATGAACCGGGATGATGAGGTTACCATTTTTTGAGCCTAACTGAAGGCCAGACTTCAGTTTCTTCCGCCGAAGATGATTTGCGACTTTTCCCAATTTCATGGCATAGTCGTGAATCAACTTCGTCCTAACTCTTATTTCTATTTCAACGCCTTTCTCTACATGTGCGGGGTCTTCGGGGTAGAACCCCATTTTATCCTGTTCATGCAGTTTTAAAAGCTCTTTCCGGTTCCGAAGGGTGGCTTTTATTTCATGCTACCTCGGGGATCTGGGACCAAAAAATTCATGTTCACCTTCGCTACCAAAGATAGCTAGCAGGGGACCTCTGGCGTTAAAATTCATGTTCACCTTCGCTAATTGGACCTTTGGCGCGAACGGGGACCTCGGAAGTCCATTGTCCTTAGAACACCGAGTTTCAACAATGACGACCTCAGAGTGTTTCCCACAGACGGCGCCAAATGATGGCCATCAGCATCATCTCCATTGTGTGTCGTGGTGAATGTGGCAGGGACTTCAGGAGGCACAGGCGAGTCCCAAAAGAAGGTGCTCTATGTGGATCACTTGTGATGGTCGGTAGCATCTTCGTGTGGTAGGCACGGTGAGGCTGATAAGGACTTCCGGTGTGGCGTAGGAGGGTATCTCAACAACACCAAAGGGCAGACAGGTGACACCTATCCAAACAAAGCAAATTCCCTAGGTGGCAATGTGCCTCCCCTGCGAAAGTCACACTCTGAGTCCTAAAGAGCGCCCTGAAAAGGACCATTAGCCGAAGCCTCCACTCCGACTTTCTGAGGGGGGGCATGTGATGGCCGAAGTGCTATCGCGCTGGTCACTGTTAGGTTTCAGGACCAAACAGCGTAGCGGAATTTAACCGAAACCCTCCAGGATCCAAGTGAAACGGGGTAAATCGGGTGTTCGAAAATTTTCATGCCTAATTTTCGGTTGAGATCTCTCACTCAATTGTAGAGTCGAATCACAAAACCTGAACAGTTGACATTTTTAGGTTCTCTATGGTATCCACACGAGCTTCTCGGGATCACCACGCTTCCACCACATCCCAGCAAATGCGTTTCTCTTACACTCGTAGTGCTAGCTTGCGTCCTCCAAGGAATTGCAAGAGAAGAGTGCAATTGTTCTTTTGGGAGGCTAGGGCAAGGAGACCTGCGAATTTCTCACTAGAATTTGTATTTATAGTGAGACTCAACTTCTAAGCCTAATGGGTTTCAAAGCCCTAATCCAATTAGGCTTTAATTTCGGGATTAATAATGGCTCAACTATTGGGCCCATTATTAATACGAAATTATTGTGAAACCAAAACCCAAATTATTAGCCCATGCACTCTAATGATCCAAATAGCTCTATGTGTGCGACCCAATAGGCTCTTACCACGTTGGCAATGATCATAAATCACATTTATGATCATAAGCAATGAGCGGTGTCTAGCAACACATCATTGCTACCCAAGTGACAAGATTGTCGGTGATTCGACTAAACCTTTATGATCATCACCGATATATGCCATTGTCCCTTTGTCCAAGATATCAAGACTAAGCACGAGACATGGAATGTGTCACTCTCGTATAGCCCAATCTTTGGTTTCTTGATTACCAAGTAGACCAACTTAAACTGATGACATTGATATCGTATATCAACTCATCCGAGCATGGCCATGCATTTTTCTAAGTCTTACTCTATCAAGGGGCCCAAAGATATCACTCCCGTTACATAGGAGGGACAAATCCCATCTTGATCATACAAATCCCTCCGCATGATATGTGACATACCCAATGACCTCCTTCAAGTTCACTCAGTTACGAGCAACAAAGGAAAGTATCAAAGTATGTGACTCACATGTAGGGAACCTTGATGATCTTAGGTCGAAGGACTACATATACCATGATCACTATGAGAATCACTTATGACACTCATATAACGATCCATGTAGTGTTCTCATGGTGGGTCGGTCCAGTACACAAGTTCTCCAACTTGTACCCATATGTAGACTACATATCTCATATTAGTCTCCACATATGCTAGTCGTTATGTATTATTGCAACCCGCTCCACAATAATACTAGACCAGGGACGTTTGAGAATATCATTATTCTAGGGTTACAATTATGTTTATTACGTTACGCAGAAACAAAACAACAAACATAATTGCTGGATTAATGCCTTAATAAAATATCATGACTCAATGTGCAAAAAATACAATCATCTCATGATTGGCTTTTTGGGCACAACACTAACAATCTCCCACTTGCACTAAAAGCCAATCATCCATGTATCTAATACTGATGGACCTAGAATGGCTATCATGCTTCTGCTGCGTAAGGGGCTTTGTCAGTGGATCAGCAATGTTGCTGTCTGTCGAAGTCCTGCATATCCTTACATCACCCCTCTCAATGATCTCCCTGATGAGATGATAGCATCGGAGTATGTGTTTGGATCGCTGGTGAGATCGAGGTTCCTTAGCCTGTGCGATTGCTCCATTGTTGTCACAATAGAGCTCTATCGGGTCGGCAATGCTTGGAACCACTCCAAGTTCAGTGATGAACTTCTTGATCCAAACTGCCTCCTTCGCAGCATCAGAGGCGGCAATGTACTCAGATTCTGTTGTAGAGTCAGCTACTGTCTCTTGCTTTGAACTCTTCCAGCTCACAGCACCACCACCAATACAAAACACATAACTAGATTGTGATCTAAAATCATCCTTATCGGATTGGAAGCTTGCATCGGTGTAACCCCTTACAACGAGCTCATCTTCACCTCCAAAGACCAAGAATGCATCCTTAGTCCTTCATAAGTACTTAAGGATGTTCTTAACAGCTGTCCAGTGACTCTCACCGGGGTTCGATTGGTACCTACTCGTCATGCTCAAAGCATATGAGACATCGGGATGAGTACATATCATGGCATACATGATAGATCCAATTGCTGAGGCATATGGAATCTTACTCATGCGCTCTCTCTCCTCGGGTGTACTCGGACACTGAGATCTAGAAAGAGTTATACCATGTGACATGGGCAAGAATCCTTTCTTGGAATCTTGCATGCTAAACCTCTTTAGCACCTTGTCAATATATGTACTTTGACTTAGGCCAAGAAGCTTTCTAGATCTATCTCTATAGATCCTGATGCCTAACACATAGGCTGCTTCACCCAAGTCCTTCATAGAGAAACATTTCCCCAGCCAAGTCTTCACAGACTGTAGCTCAGGAATGTCATTCCCGATGAGTAGTATGTCATCTACATACAACACCAAGAAGACAATAGCGCTCCCACTAACCTTCTTGTAGACACAAGGTTCATCTTCATTTTTGATAAAACCAAACTCTTTGATTGCTTCATCAAAATGAAGATTCCAACTTCGAGAAGCTTGCTTCAGTCCATAAATGGACCTTTGCAACTTGCACACTTTATTGGCATTCTCAGGAGTGACAAAACCCTCAGGTTGTGTCATGTACACATCCTCAAGTAGCTTTCCATTTAGGAATGCAGTTTTGACATCCATTTGCCATATCTCATAATCATAGTGTGCAGCAATAGCAAACAAAATTCGGATGGATTTAAGCATAGCAACTGGTGAAAAAGTTTCATCATAGTCAATACCATGAATTTGCTTGAAACCTTTTGCAACCAATCATCCCTTAAAGGTAATCACATTACCATCCATGTCAGTTTTCTTCTTGAAAACCCATTTGCACCCTATGGGTTTTACCCCTTCAGGTGGGTCAACCAAAGTCCATACTTGGTTTTCATACATGGATTCCATCTCGGATTTCATGGCCACTAGCCACTTCTCAGAGTCAGGCCCCGACATAGCTTGTTGGTAGGTTGTGGGCTCATCCTGATCCATGAGCATCACATCACCAGTGTGAGTCACGAGAAATCCATATCTCTCGGGCTCACGCCGAATCCTACCAGACCTACGTGGGCTCTGTGCTACAGGAACAGACTCTTGAACCACAACATCTTGTGGTGTCTGTTCAGGTTCCATTTCAGGTTCGATGTCTCCTTGTTGTTCTTGAATTTCTTCAAGTTCTACTTTCCTCCCACTAGTTTCTTTAGAGATAAACTCTTTCTCTAAAAAGACACCAGTTCGAGCAACAAACACTTTTTGCTCAGAAGGATTGTAGAAATAGTAACCCTTTGTTTCTTTGGGATACCCAACAAAAAGGCATTTTTGAGATTTGGGCCCTAGTTTGTCAGAGGATTGACGTTTCACATAAGCGTCACAGCCCCAAATCTTCATAAAAGACAAATTGGGACGCCTCCCACTCCATATCTCATATGGTGTCTTTTGAACCGATTTAGATGGAACTCGGTTTAGTGTAAAAGCGGCTGTCTCTAGAGCATGTCCCCAAAAGGAGTTTGGAAGGTCAGCTTGACTCATCATAGAGCGAACCATGTCTAACAGAGTTCGATTTCTCCTTTCAGATACACCATTCCATTGAGGTGTACCTGGTGGAGTGAGTTGTGATACTATACCACACTCCTTCAGATAGTCAAGGAATTCTCAATCCAAGTACTCTCCACCTCGATCTGATCGAAGCACTTTGATACTTTTCCCGAGTTGATTCTCTACTTCATTCTTGAATTCTTTGAACTTTTCAAAGGATTCTGACTTGTGTCTCATGAGATACACATAGCCATATCTACTGAAGTCATCAGTGAAAGTAATGAAGTATTGAAAACCTCCTCTAGCTTGTGTAGACATAGGGCCACATACATCACTATGTATGAGTCCTAGTAAGTCATTAGCCCTTTCACTTTGCCCTGTGAATGGGGCTTTTGTCGTCTTGCCCAACAAACATGACTCACATGTCTCATATGATTCAAAATCAAATGAGTCCAAGAGTCTATCCATATGGAGCATGGATATGCGGGTCTCATTTATATCGCCCAAGCGACAGTGCCAGAGATAGGTCGAGTTCGAATCATTTAATCTAACCTTCTTGGTATTCACATTATAAATTGGATCTTCGAGGTCTAGAACATACAACCCACTGTTAAGTTGAGCACTACCATAAAAGATTTCATTCAAATAAATAGAACAACATTTTTCCTTTATTATAAATGAAAAACCTTACTTGTCCAAACAAGAAACAGAAATCAAATTTTTACTAATAGTAGGCACAAAGTAGCAGTTGTCTAATTCTAAAACTAATCCACTAGGTAAAGTGAGAACATAAGTCCCTACGGCTAAGGCAGCAACCCTTGCTCCATTTCCAACATGTAGGTCCACTTCACCTCGGGCCAATCTTCTACTTCTACTTAAATCCTGCTCATTTGCACAATTGTGAGATCCACATCCAGTATCCAATACCCAAGATGAGGAAGTAGAAAAGTTAGCCTCTATAACAAAAATACCTGAAGTGGAAGCCTTACTTCCCTTTTCCTTAGCAAGTTCTTCAAGATAAAGCCTGCAGTTATGCTTCTAGTGTCCAGGTTGCTTATAATGGAAGCACTCCCCTTCCTTTGCCACACCCTTTGGTTTTAATGCAGCTGAAGAAGAATTAGCATTGGACTTTCCATTAGCTTTATCCTTCTTCTTGTTGGCTTTTCCTTTTCCCTTGCCCTTTCGAACCATCAAAATGTGCTTAGCCTTCTGAAGGTTTTGCTTAGCAGTTCTCAACATGTTGAGCAATTCAGGGAGGGACTTGTCAAGGTCCTTCATGTTATAGTTCATGACGAACTGACTGTAGCTTTCCGACAACGATTGCAAGACTACATCAATAGCCAACTCTTTCTGAAGAGCAAATCCCAAATTCTCAAGATTCTCAATGTACCCAATCATCTTGAGCACATGAGGACCCACGGGACTTCCCTCAGACATATTGCACTGAAACAATCCCTTAGAGGTCTCAAACCTCTCATGCCTAGCTTGTTCTTGGAAAAGCATTTTGAGATGTTTGATCATATCGAACGCCCCCGTGTTCTCATGTTGCTTCTGAAGCTCAGATTCCATGGTAATAAGCATGAGGCAAGCAACATCCAAAGCATCATCAGAATGCCTTTTGTGAGCATCCCTTTCAGCTCTTGGAACAGTGGCAGCAGGCTCATTCGGAATGGGCTGCTCTAGGACATAAGCCTTTCTCTCTTGTTTGAGGACTATCCTCAAGTTTCGGTACCATTTGAGAAAGTTGGTCCCATTCAGTTTTTCCTTCTCAAGGATCGATCGCAACGAAAGTGTCGATGCGTTTTGTACCATGGTTATCTACAACAGTAAATATGCAATGTAAAAGTCATGTATTTTAATTCATTTAATAAGAACTTTTATTAAACGATACTCCTACTATTTTCCTCAAAATAGTAACCCTCGATATTATTTCGGAACACTCGGCGCTAAGGTATTCTAGTGGGCCAAGATCCAAATTTGACAACAACCTGAGTCCTTTTCTCTCAAGTTACAGCTATTTAGGTAGGCAACTCCTTGCCAATTGCATCTTGGATAGTTGGGTGAACAACACTTATCCAAGCCCATCTCATGAACTTAAGCCCAACTCTATGCCTCTAAGTCCCTAATCCTATTAGGATGACTTAGTTAAGTCTAACCCAAAGTTAGCAGTTTGGATATCACTATTATCCCATAGCGCCTTACCAAGATGAACATAGGTGCTTTGCTTTGGCAAACCCACCTAATGTTGATCAAAATCTTGACGAGTGCCAACAATTGGAAGGCATCACATTTAATGACTTAATATTTGTTTGAGGGATTTTTTCTTTTGATCTCACCAATTTGTTATTTCCGATTTTTTTATACATGCATCACATACAAATATAAAACATGCATCTCATGCTTACAAGAAATAAACGTGACATGGTTATAGCCCAAACTATGCGATATTCTCAAGCCAATGAGAATATCATAAAAGCCTAAGAAAAGAAAAGAGTCTTCACAAGCTCCTTCTTTTCCTTTCTTGGTTGCCCTTTTGTTGTCACCTCCTTGGACATACCACCTTGGATGATCCTTGGACATGCCACCTTGGATGATCCAACAATGTTCCATTACATCAGTAATAGAAACCTCGAGTTACATTCGAGGAGAGTAAGGTGAGAAAGGAATGTACAATGAGAGTAACAAGAGAAGGCATGACTCGCAGGCCGTATTTACAAGTACAACCAATCAAGGGCTATAACCATGCACCATGTTTCAAACACCAATCAGCATATCATATCAAATCTCATTCAACAAAAATGCATGCCAATTTTCGCGCGTTGATTAACCAGTTTTTATTTATGTGGCGCTTTGCATACGACAGTCTTGCTGGCCAGTCAGCGCAGCGGAATTTAACCGAAACCCTCCAGGATCCAAGTGAAACGGGGTAAACCAGGTGTTCGAAAATTTTCATACCTAATTTTCGGTTGATATCTCTCACTCAACTGTAGAGTCGAATCACAAAACCTAAATAGTTGATGTGTTCAGGCTCTCTATGGTATCCACACAAGCCTCTCGGGATCACCACGCTTCCACCACGTCCCGGAAGATGCGTTTCTCTTGCGCTCGCAGTGCTAGCTTGCGTCCTCCAAGGAATTGCAAGAGAAGAGTGCGGTTGTATTGTATATCAACTTATCCGAGCATGGCCATGCATTTTTCAAATTCTTACTCTATTAAGAGGCCCAAAGATATCACTCCCATTACATAGGAGGGACAAATCCCATCTTGATCATACAAATCCCTCCGCATGATATGTGGCATACCCAATGACCTCCTTCAAGTTCACTCAGTTACGAGCAACAAAGGAAAGTATCAAAGTATGTGACTTACATGTAGGGAACCTTGATGATCTTAGGTCGAAGGACTACATATACCATGATCACTATGAGAATCACTTATGACACTCATATAACGATCCAGGAAGTGTTCTCATGGTGGGTCGATCCAGTACACAAGTTCTCCAACTTATACCCATATGTAGACTACATATCTCATATTAGTCTTCACATATGCTAGTGATTATGTATTATTGCAACCCGCTCCACAATAATACTAGACCAGGGACATTTACGAATATCATTATTCTAGGGTTACAATTATGTTTATTACGTTACGCAGAAACAAAACAACAAACATAATTGCTGGATTAATGCCTCAATAAAATATCATGACTCAATGTGCAAAAAATACAATCATCTCATGATTGGCTTTTTGGCACAACACTAATAGTCACCTGATGACCCCGGAAAGGAGGGAGCTAGACACCTGAGGTACACGACCTCGGTAGCCCGCCAATTCCAACTACGGGAAACTAGCGTATCGCCTCCCTCGAGAAGGTGACTGAACCAACTTTAGGGGATAAGAACCAGCTACCTTCTGCAGGAAAAAATCCCCCGAAAGACTAACTTTGGAGCCAGGGAATACCCCGAAGTACCAGTCTGACTCTGGGAAAAGGCCCTTCACTCCGAAGGGAGACATCAACCAAGGGGACCTCGGAGGCACGGCAGGAGCCATCATGGAGTCTCTAACATTCTGCCCGCACACCCTGCACACCGCCCTTATATGCACTCTGACATGCCGCCACTGCCCACGTCCTGTCTTGTAGGGCTACGCTTGTCGCAGCTCGTGGCCCGAGGAGCCTACAGCCGGCTAGGGGCCCCCATGCCCAGAAGTATGAATGACATCCATCCATACATGTGTCACAATCCGAAGGGCTCACCCCCTTTTATATACATCAGAGGAATGGTCTTAGGCGGGCATGGGTCAAGGGCTGGATCTCTCTCCTCTCTCCGCCCTGAATCTTCTCCTTTCAGCCCCCTAGGAAACACGGTAGGCAAGAGTCTCTTGTGCTTACTACCCCCTCTCCACCTCTCAAAGCACTGACTTGGGTGTCGGAGGCTCCTCCCCTGAAAAAGACTCTGGGGACCTCCTAACCCCTGTTTTCTGAGTGTTTCAGGCAGGTCCTCCTGAGGAATCCCATTTTCGGGCTCTCTCCCATATCGGAAGTCCTTCTCGGCCTCACCATGCCTGCCACACGAATATGCTGCCGGCCATCACAGGTGATCCACACAAAGCACCTTCTTTTGAGACTCGCCTGTGCCTCCTACAGTCCCTGCCGCATTCACCACAACACATAGTGGAGATGATGCTGATGGCCATCAGGTGTGTCCTATAGGCCATTAAAACAACATCCCTAGTGTACATACTCAAGTGACCCTCTTGAGCACTATGTAACTACATGCATATTGGTCTAACCATAACACACATATTTTCATTTATGCACACTATGGAAGCTAAGAAGGAAAAGACTACAACAAGTCTTAGTTTTGGCTTCCACAGATTAGGTAATCTTGTTAAGTTCTAGTGACCAGCCACTACACCTGTAACTTCCACTAACAAATTGTATCATTCTAGACATGTAAACCCTTGTTCTCTTTGCTCCATTATCAAGTAGAGGCCTATAGAAAACCAAGGAATTTTTTTTAGATCAATAGCCCACCTATGGACCAAGTTATGAATTTTTTTAAGTTGGTTACAAAATTCTGACCAAATGAACTGCAACTTAGCCAATTTTGCAACATCGTATCTTTGGCTACAGGGCTCCAAATTCAGAAATTTCAAATTCTAGTTCAACCTTTCGATATGCTCTAGGAGTGGTCAAAATTCCATATCAAGATTTCTTCTACATAGAGAGTTATAGAACCTTAAGTGCAGAGTCAAAATTCTGGTCACTTTATAACCATTTTGTCCACACAAAATTTCATAAGTGTGCAAACACTTCATTCAGAAGGGTAAGCCCTCTTAGGCTTTCCCATACATGTCCAATACACATAAGAATTGCAAGCTCTTGCTTCTAACAACTTTATGTGGCCAAAACAGAATTTACAAGTAAGCAGCCTATCATTCACACTTATACAGCTTTTCACCACATCACATACATAGCCAAAACATTACTCAAATGTTCACATACTTGTCTCATTTTACATACACTACATGTACATGAATACATGCAGCACATAATGGTCTTAACTCAGCTAAATATACACCCTAATTCACAGGAGTGCCTAAGACACAATGGACTCCAGAACAGGATGCTGGATTGCTACTCCATAAAACAATAAGCACCACCATTAAAAATACCAAATGTGCTCCTAAAATCACCAAAACTTCCAAACCGCAAATAAACATTTGCAAGTTTGAAGGTCATCTTTTTGCTAGACCTGAAATGACAGAATTAAGGGGAGTAAGTTTCATTGACAAACTTAGTAAGGGTAGCACTTGGATTCAATACGCAGTGTAACCATCATCAACACCTGCATCCAAAGACACTAAAACATAAAACCTCAATGCATAAGATATAGCAACAAAATACGGTAGCCATTCACAATCAACAAACATATGAAATGCGGCAACAACAATAACCATAGTTTAGTCCATAAAACATGCAATAAACATAAATAAATCACAATAGCAGCCCTCTTCGAGCTAATGCTTGGTCTTAGGAGTATTTTAACACTAGTTAGTACTAACTTTGGGCTTTAGAAACCCTCATTTGACTGCCATCTTTGTGCACTTCACACTAGGTCACAAAACCTTCAATAAGTGCACTCCCCTCACTAAGCTTGGTTCATCAAGCTCATGGCTCTCTTCCAAGCTTAGCCTCATCTCCATGGTTGCTTGAAAATATAGAAAACAACCGATGAGAGCAAGAGAACCCTTACCAAAGTGGGTAGGCCAAAAATCAAGCTTGATACTCGAAGTACTAAAGTAATAACTCTAGTTTGTTTCCAATTGCTTCCTTTTGCCTTCAATTTCAATATTGGAGGTGTGGTGGCTATGGAATAGCTATGGAAGAAGTGTGGAGGAGGGTGGTGGCTGTGTGGGTCGAATATGGGAGAAGAAAATTCAAGTTAGGCTTCTTAAATTAGCTTTAGGGCACTAAACACCATTATTAGCATTAATCATGCTTTATGTCATTTTCTTTGCCCATAAGCATGGTTTCTCCATCTTAAACTTATTGGTACACATGTGCCCAACATTTTTGACCCATTCACAAGCCATAGCCACCCTCCCTAGGTGGGAAAACTCCAAATTGCTCCATTTTGTCAAAGTCAAAAGCTTGAACACCTTAAGGTTTACTCTAGGACATTTAGGTCTGCAATGCCTTTAGTGTTTAGTTTGCCTAAACTGGTATTCCATGAGCAATTTGGTCATCCAATATCACTTTGATACCATTCATATCCTTCCCATAACTCTCCAAAGCTCTTTCTTGAGAGTTTTACAATTAAGTACCCAAATTTCCAAAACCTTACAAAAAACTCCATAGGTTTCTTAACAAACAAGCAAGCCTTAAGGCTTTTCTTAGAGGCCAAGTTACCAACTTGAAACACCTTTAACAAGGTGCTCATTATACCTTTTACCCCTCACACTTTAATCACTATGAAGTGAATTGCACAATATAATGATTTTTTAGCCATTATGCCACACTTGTAATTCTCCCATTTTTGTGAGGTGGTAACATGCTCTTGAAATTAACAACAATATGTGGCCAAAACAGAATTTATAAGTAAGCAACATGTCTTTCACACTTTGGTAGCTTTGCACCACATCACATACGTAGCCAAAACATTACTCAAATGTTCACATACTTGTATCATTTTACATACACAACATGTACATGCATACATGCACTACGTAATGGTCTTAAATCTGATAAGTACACACCCTAAGTTACAAGAGTGCCTGAGACACAATGAGCTCCAGAAATAGGATGCTGGATAGCTGCTGCATAACACAATAAGCACCATCACTAAAAATACCAAATGTGCTCTTAAAATCGCCAAACTTTCAAGTTCATAACTAGATACATGGAAGCTCAAGTACCTGGAATTTCAGATCAGAACATCAACTACAAAGGCCAGTTTTAACACCAGATAGTACTAACTTTGGGCTCCAGAAACCCTTAAATTTTCTACCCTCACTGTGCACTTCACAATAGGTCACAAAACCTTCACTAAGTGCACTCCCCACACTAGCTTGGTTCATCAAGCTCATGGCTCTCTTTGAAGTCTAGCCCTAGGGACATGGCCGTCCTTGGCCCCTGCTTAGGAGACCTGTGAAAGCTGCTCTCACGGTGGATTACAATTGGCTCATTGTATATGTGCGTGAATTAAAACTCCATGATGCTAGTTGATTAACCTAGAATATGCAGGATGCATGCTCCTCATGCTTGGACTTGGATTAACAAAAACCGTAAAACATTGACTTGGCCAAGAAATTTCCATAGAAAATAAGTTCAAATGCCAAATCATACAAAATCAACATTTATGTGAGTTTACTACATATAACAACTGTGTGGGATCATTCATACATATAGTAGACTAATGTCCTTACCCAAGACCAATCCTAGAGTCTAGGACTCCTCAAAACATAGATAAAGGAGTCAGCTAAGAGCACTATAAATACAAGCCTCAACTAAGATATTCTTGAACTAACTCCCACCTTGAATGCAAGCCCTAGTGCCGAGTCACAAAAGTCTTTGTCCACATGGTTCTAGGCTCTGCAGCCAAAGGAAGACTGTAGTTTGTACTGTTACTTGACCAACAAGTTAACTATGTAGGCTAGAATCATAGAGATTCTCAAGTACAATAGCTGCACAAAAGCTACTACCGCAATAACCCTCAGTGGTTACCTGGGCCAACAACATCAGAATCTGCACAACATAACTAGGGAGCAAGAACTTAAACATTCTTAGTAAGGGTCTTTACAGTTCCTGCAAGAAAATTACTAAGGACCCCACATATGATAACATATGTAACCTACTGTCAGCTCATACAGCTTGAGGGTCTAATATATGCATATACCTAGGTCCCTTGAGACCTCTCCTCATCCTGGTCCTTGAATTACAAGGCATTGCCTTGTCCTCTAACAAGCTTAGCTTGCCAGCCTAACTAGTGATAAATCACTAGTTGAACCTCTCCCGTTTATGTTGTACAGGGGAACTATGGTGGGATTATTTTAACTAGGCCATAAAGATCTTGGAAACTAGGTGCACTAAGGTTTCACCTTACAACCTCGTGGCTAACGGCATGACTAGGTGACCAAGGGTTCTAAACGTTTCACCCTAGCTAGTGGTACTTAGTTGTGATCCATAGTAAGTTAGTTTTCTTGCTTGTGGTAGAAGTAACCATAAAACTTTATAAAACTCAAGAAAACTCATAGGTCTCGAAGGACTTTTGAAAGCCTTGGAGTACCCCCCGGAATGCTTAGACTCCAAGGTACCTTAAGAACCCCCTTACGTCTCCCCTTGACCTTCCTAGCAAAACTTGGAAAATTCAGCCAGCATACCTGTGGTGACACATCGCCACAATTGGTAACGTTCTACCAAGTTTCTAGCATTGGCGACATGTTGTGGGCAATGGTACAAATCTGGCGATGTGTCGCCAATTTGCGAATCTGCAGAATTTTCACAGATTTTGCCGATATGAACTTTGGACACTTACTAACATATCACACATGCTTGCCTCCAAACTTCACATACATGTAAAACATGTTGCATAGATCACAACCAACTATCGCAAGTCAATCTATGATGCATTATGACATTATTCCAATCATCACAAACCTCATAGTCCACCATAATTCAACCTTCCTACTAACTAATGCTATTGCTAGAATTACTCGAATTCTTCAAGTAAACTCATTCCAATAGCATTAATTGAACTTGAAAACACAACCCCCTTATCTCAACTCCAAGTAACAAGAAAGAATAAAGAACTTTTCCAATCCACTAAGCTCACCAAAGCACCATTTGTTACCACCTCACAAAATGGGAGAATTACAAGTGTGTCATAATGGCTAAAAACCATTATATTGTGTAATTCTCACCATAGTGATTGAAGTGTGGGGGGTAAAAGGCATGATCAACACCTCTTTAAAAGTGTTCCAAGTTGGTAACTTGGCCCCCAACAAAATCCTTAAGGATTGCTTGTTTGTCAAGCAACCTATGGACTTTTTTGTAAGGTTTTCGAAATTTGGGTACTCAATTGCAAAACTCTCAAGAAAGAGACTTGGAGAGTTATGGGAAGGATATAAATGGTATGAAAGTGCTATTGGAGGACCAAATTACTCATGAAAGACAAGTTTGAACAAAGGAAACACTAAAGGCAATAAGGACCTAAATGTCCTAGTGTAAACCTTAAGGTGTTAAAGCTTTTGACTTAAGTCTAAGGGTGGAATTTTGGGGTTATCCTACCATGGGGGAGGCAGCCATGACTTGATAATTAGTCAAAAATATTGGGCACATGTGTACCAATGACTTTAAGACAAAGAAACCATATAGTCAGAAGGAAAATGACATAAAGCAAGGTTAAACTTGTTAAGTGTGTTTTGGTGCCCTTAAGCTTGTTTAAGGCCATTTAAGTGGCCAAATCACTTATCCCTCTCTCATTTCTATCCTCCCCTAGTCCAAGAACACAGCCATACTTCCTCCATAGCCACCACACCTTCAAACTTGCAATTGATTGAAACTGAAGGCAAAAGGAAGCAATTGGAAGCAAACTAGAGCTATTTCTTGGATACTTCAAGGATCAAGCTTGATTTTCGGCCTACCCACTTTGGTAAGGGTTCTCTTGATCTCATGGGTTGTTTTCTGTATTTTAAAACATCCATGGAGCTAGGACTAAGCTTGGAAGAGAACCATGAGCTTGATGAACCAAGCTTAGTGAGGGGAGTGCACTTATTGAAGGTTTTGTGACTTAGTGTGAAGTGCACAATGATGGCAGTGAAGTAAGGGTTCTCTTGCTCTCATGGGTTGTTTTCTGTATTTTCAAACATCCATGGAGCTATGGCTAAGCTTGGAAGAGAGCCATGAGCTTGATGAACCAAGCTTATTGAGGGGAGTGCACTTATTGAAGGTTTTGTGACCTATTGTCAAGTGCACCAAGATGGCAGTAAAGTGAGGGTTTCTAGAGCTCAAAGTTAGTACTAACTACTGTTAAAATCCTCCTAAGACCAAGCATTAGCTTGAGGAGGGCTGCCATACTGACTTGGTTATGTTTATTATGTGTTTTATGGACTAACCTATGGTATATGTTGCTGCCACATTTCATGTGTTTGTTGTTTGTGTTTGGCTGATGCATTTGGTTGCTATATCTTGTATATATGCATTGTGGTTTTTTTGTTTTAGTGTCTTTGGATTCAGGTTTTAATGAGGATCACATTACCTTAAGAAACCAAGTGTTACCCTTACTAAGTTTCTCAATGAAACTTACTCCCCTCAATTCTGTCATTTCAGGTCCAGCTGAAATATCACATTCAAACTAACCTTTGTGGTTTGATTTTTGATCTGAAATTTCAGTTACATGAACTTCCATATGTCTATTTGTGATCTGGAAATTTTCGTGATTTTAGGAGCACATTTGGTATTTTTAATGGTGGTACTTATTGTGTTGTGCAGCAGCTGTCCAGCATCCTGTTTCTGGAGTCCGTTGTGTCTCAGGCACTCCTGTAACCTAGGGTGTGTATTTAGCTGAGTTAAGACCATATTTTAGTGCATGTATTCATTTACATGTAGTGTATGTAAGATGAGACAAGTATGTGAACATTTGAGTAATGTTTTGGCTATGCAAGTGATGTGGTGCAAAGCTGCCTAAGTGTGAATGATAGGCTGCTTGTTTTCAAATTCTGTTTTGACCACATAAAGTTGCTAGATGCAAGAGAATGTAATTAATATTGTATTTTATATGTATGGGATAGCCTTGGAGGGCTTTCCCCTTGTGAATGAAGTGTTTGCATGGTTTGGAAAAATTGTATGGGCAAAATGGTCCAAAAGTTGCCAGAATTTTGACCATGTACCTAAAGTTTAATATCTCCCTGTGTAGAATGAATCTTGGCATGAAATTTTGGCCACCCTTAGAGAACATCTAGAGGGTGAACTATAATTTGGAATTTATGGATTTGGATCTTTTTATCCAAAGATATGATGTTGCAAAATTGGCTGAGTTACTCTTCATTTGGTCAGAATTTTGTAACCGACTTCAAAAATCCATACCTTGGTCCATAGGTGGGCTGTTGATGTAAAAAAAAAATTCCTTGGTTTCCTCCAAGTCTCTACTTCATAATGGAGAAAATAAAACAGGGTGTATGAGGCTAGAATGATACATTTTATTAGTGTAAGTTACAAGTGCAGTAGCTGGCCACTAGAACTTACCAAGATTGCCTAATGTGTGGAAGCCAAAACTAAGACTTTTGCTAGTGTTTTCCTTCTTTTCTGCCATGGTGTGCATGAAATGTGAATATGTGTGTGATGGTTGGACCAATATGCATGTATTTACATAGTGCCCAAGAGGGGCACTTGGGTATGCATACTAAGGGTAGTGTTCTGATGGCCTACAGAACATTACCAATCTTGGGAGTCTAAATGCACAGTTTTGGCACCATAACTGGACTACCCCAGAGTAGGTAACACCACCAAAGTTCCAAACAAAACATAGGGACCAAACGTCAAATTCTTGCTTTCCAACCAAAACCCAAGCTCCTAACTAACCAATAAACCTGAAATCAATCAAGAACACATTGGTTACCTAGTACTAAAAATACGGGATGGGAGAAAACATGCTTCCAAGCTCCAAAACCATAGTTTTATGCTTGAAATGAGCTCCCAATGGCCTATATACTTGTGATGGCTTATCTTTTCACCAAGAAACTTTGATTTCAAGCTTAATTGAATGGAAAAATGAGGGTGGAGAGGATGAACTCGGGTTTACGGCAACCACCCTTCACTTTACCCCCTTATAACAAAATTTTTAATCTAAGTGATCAAAGTATTAGACATGATACACCTAGGTCCCCATATTTTGGTAAGCTTAGCTATTCTTGATTAATCCTTGTTTATTTCATCAAGTTTGGGTTCAAGTTAAAAGTTAAGTTATAAAACTTCATTTTAACCACTTGGGACCTAGCCTGGCTATTTAGGATACAAAATTACCATTTTGCCCCCCTGAACCTCATTTAGCGCCTTAACCTTCTTGGAACTTAGTGAACTTTGCTCAACTTTCTTATTCTTACTATGTAAACTTGAATTAAGGTTCCAAACTTAATTTAGAGTACTTTACCTTCCCCAAGCATGCTTCCCACTAGTAGGGCCATAACATTCTCACCTCCTTCTAGAATTTGGTCCCCCAAATCTTGCTGCAACTCGGGAAAAACATTAGGATATATTTTCAGAATATCCTGCTTTGTATCCCAAGTAGATTCCTTTCTTCTATGGTTAGACCAAAGGATCTTAACCATCAAAATCCACTTAGTTTGAAGTTTCTTGACTTGCCTGTCAAGTATTTGAATGGGTTTCTCTTCATAGGTCAAGTCTTCCCAGATGGGTACCACTGAAGCATTAACTACCTGTCCTGGATCCACTGTGCATTTTCTAAGTAAACTAACGTGAAACACGTTTTGCACTTGGGATAGGTTAGGTGGTAATGCCAACCAATAAGCAACTCTCCCTATTCGCTCCAAAACTTCATAGGGTCCAATGTACTTAGGGCTAACTTACCCCTCTACCCAAATTGAGTAACTCCTTTCATGGGCGACACTTTAAAAAGTAGTTTGTCCTCAACTTCAAAACTTAAATCTCTTCTTCCCAAATTAGCATACTTAGTCTACCGATCATTGGCTGCCTTAATTCGTTTCTGGATTAATTTGATCTTTGCAGTGGTATCAGCTATGATTTCAGGACCGATAACTACACTGTCTACAGGGTCTACCCAACAATGGGGCGTCATACATCACCTTCCATACAAAGCCTTGTTTGGTGTCATACTTATAACAGTTTGATAACTATTATTATAAGCAAACTCAATAAGTGGTAGATGTTGATCCCAATCACCTTTGAAATTAATAGCACACATACGTAACATATCCTCCAAAGTTTGGATCACTATCTCATATTGCCCATCAGTTTGAGGATAGAAAGTGGTATTAAGACTAACCTTGCTTCCTAATGCCTCTTGGAAAGTATTCCAAAATCATGACACAAACCGAGGATCTCAATTAGATATAATCTGATCTAGTATACCATGGAGTCTCACAATCTCCTTAAGGTAGAATTGAGCTAACTTCTCCAATGTATAAGTAATCTTGATAGGTATAAAGTGTACCAATTTAGTCAGGCGATCAACCACTACCCATATAGCATCATGCTAACTTCGGGTATTTGGCAATCCCACTAGGAAATCCATAATAATGGACCCCCATTTCCTCACTGGAAGAAGTAAACTCTGAAGCGTACCCGCTGGTTTCTGATGTTCAGCTTTAACCATTTGGCAAGTCCAACGCTTCACCACATGTCCTCCTACATCCTTTGTTAAATCCTGGCCACCAAAAATGCGCCTTCAGATCATAATACATCTTACTAATGGCATGGTGAACATTCAAAGTGCTATTATGTGCCTTCTATAGGACTTGTTGCCTAAGTTCTTCCATATTCAGTACATAGAGATGATCTCCATAGTGTAGTGTCCCATCCTTGTACTGGAATTCCTTCTTCACAGTACCAAGTTACATTTTTCCTAAAATTTTCTTCAATAATGGATCTTTTATTTGAGCATTCTTACCTCTGACTAACCAATCTAATTGTATTTCCAGAATGTAGACTAGGGATTTCTCTTGGTTTTTCCAAAACTCTTGCAAAGCTAAGAAACAATTCCCCAACACTCATTTGGAGGAATTCATAGCCTGATCCTTAAATGGGATCACTCTTGTGTACTTCTGGCTCAATGCATCTACTACCACATTTCCTTTACCAACACAGTACTCAATTGAACAATCATAATCTTTTATGTATTCAATCCACCGACGTTGCCTCATGTTCAGATCTTTCTGTGTAAACAGATACTTCAAACTCTTATCACAGGTGAAGATCCTGAATGACCTCCCCATCAAGTAATGCCTCCAAAGCTTAAGTGCAAAAATTACTACCGCTAGCTGAAGATTGTGAACAGGGTAGTTAAACTCATTAGGTCTCAACTGTCTTGAACCATAGGCTATTACCTGACTGTCCTGCATCAGCACACACCCTAGACCAGAACCCGATGCATCAGTGTATACTGTAAAAGCTTGATAAGCTTATATTTATTATATTTATTTCTCTCATTTTTAGTATGTTTTAATATGTTTTGAACCTTAAAGATATATTTTGAGTATGTTTTGTAGCTTACAGCATATCTGGACTCAATTGATTAAGAGTTGATTTAATTTACCATTTTACAAGTTTTAATTTGATTGTGTTCTTTCAAGATTTTGACAGATTGGTGATATTCCGGTACAAAACCCATATCTTGAGCTACAAGGATTGGAATCAAGTGATTCTTGATTCATTGGAAAGCTAACATCTAGAGCTAAAAATCACATTCAGACCATGGAACTAGTTTGCGTGTTAAGAGGGTAAAATTCAGCTTCAAAGTCGAGATTTGTGAGTCATAGCTGGTTAAGAAGCAGTTGCGGTATTTTGGGCATATCTTTGCTGTAGATGTCCGTTTTATGCAATTTAGGTGTCATTTTGGAGGATAAGAAAGAGATCTACAACGTTCATGCTTTAAGTTTTGAAAAATAATGACTTCATCAAGGCCAAATACTAGCTTGAAATTGTTACTGCTGTTTTGGAGCATTGCTTGGCTGATAGCTTTGAAACGTTATAGTTTGTTTAAATCTTTTTATTTGTGTGGGATAATTTTGTAAAAATATAGGAATTTTAGGAACTTGTGTGTATTTAACCACATTAGGTTAGCTATATTAGAATAGAGGAGCAGCTGCCGCCAGGGGCTTCCACCTCTCCACTCTCTCTCTCTCTTTGCCAACTCTCTTCGTCTCTTGTTTGTTTTCTTTTATTTTTAGTGTTTTTTTTATTCTTGGTTGAAGGAAACTGAAATCCTGAATTCTTCAGCACTGTGAGATCAAAGTTGTTTTTATTCATCAATTAATACTTTGAGTATTGGATGTTCTTTTATGATTAATTTCGTGACTGTTTCATTTATACGCTAGGTGGCATACTAGTTGTTATTCGAATTCAATCTACTGCTAGGTTAGAAATCAAATTTGTGATTATTTGACTCCTCTAATCTGTGAAGCAACTGAGGTTTAGTGATTTATTGAATCAGAAATCATTAGGTCTTAGGGAAAACATTCAAATAAATTAAATCCAGCCGCTTGCATTTGTATTATTTAGTTTTATCGATCTCTCTAATTTTTAATACAATTGTTAAATTAAATCAAAGTGCTTGTCTTAGGTTGTTTAGTAGTTAGATTTAATTAGATCGCTTGTTTTCTAATTAACTATGACTAAGCAGAGGTAGGAAGATAGCTCCGATGATGAATATTCAAACTCTTGATTGATCTATCTATGCATCAATGATCAGTTGTAGGAATTCGGTGGTGCATGTTGACTGGCACCAAGGTTTGAATTCTTGATTGTCTTGTTGGTTTCTTACATGACAGGTTTATTAATTTTTGTTCTCTGATCATTTTTTTATTTTATCTTTTTTTTTATTGCAAACAATCCCCCACAATATTTTATTTCAGTTTTCTATCAGGAAGCTATTAGATAAAGAATTTTCCTTATGATTTGACCTGGTTTCCACTACTATACTACAAATTTATTTATTCTGAGTTGTTAGTGATACTAGAATTATTTTTGGCAGTTTCGACGATCAACAAAAAATTTGGCACCGTTGCCATGGAGATTTCTTCTTTTGTTAAAGTTTCTTATTTCTTTTTTTTTATTTTACCTGGTTTTATTTTTCAAGTTTTTTTTTATTCTCACAATTGGTTTTCTTGGTCAGCAATACTTTTTCAGGCTGGAGGTGAACTGAACCATATAGGGCAACAAGCTGAAGTCAAATTCTAGGCTGTGAATCATTGTGAAATCACCTCTCAGGGCGGTACCTTTACTTTTCCTCAACTATGCTTTTATTGTGAACATTGAGAAAATGTTTGATTTAAGTATGGGGGAGTGGGTAGCCTGAGCCATAATTTTCTGTTTTCAAAATTTTTGAACTAAAATTTTTTTATTCATACTTTTGAGCATTGATCTGAGTTGTTAGATGATTTCACCTTTTTGATTCTTAAATGCTTAGCTTGAGTATTGAGTTAGTAATTTATTAGTCTTTATGTAACTTTCAAATTTTATTTTTAAATTATTTTTTCAAGTTTTGATCAAGTTAGTTGATGGTTATCTTGAAAAGTTGATTTTTTTTCATCAAATTTGTGTACTTAGTACATTGATTGAAACCTTGTAAGATTATGAGCTTATTAAGTTGAATATGTGGTTTGTTCGGTTGATGGATGATTTGAATCACTTGAGAAAAAAATAAAAATTGTTGTTTGGATTGTTGCATTCTGATAGGAAAAAAAATGCTACTCCGCTGTTCTAGGTATTGACTAAGTTGGGGTCTTCTCTTAAGGTAAGAGTCGATCACTACTCGAAATGGTACTAGGAACATGAGTACGGTCAAAGATCACTTTGGAGTTGTGTCGAGTTAGTAGCTTCGATACCGTAGAGCCCTTATTATACACTCACTAAACGGAAGAACACAAGAAAAAGACAAAATGAAAAAAAAATCAAGTAAAAATAAAAAAAAAGTAAATTCTCAACTGATTTCTTATTTTTCATGGGTTTGTGGTAAGACCGGTTGTGCTTTTTAAGTTCTTATCTATCTAGTTTGTTCTCTTTACTTCATACAAAAGTTTGATGTTTTTCTCAAATTTTCAATAGTGATTGTTGCTAGATTGAGAAGAAGTTGCTTTCAATGACTTATTTAGTTTTGAGTTGCTATTGCCAAGTAGATCGCGTACTTAATTCCTCTTGTTCAATTTTTCAAGACCCTTGGATGTGAAATTATATTACTCAGTTTAGCTCAAAAGTATGTTTTTATTTTGATTTTTGCCCAGGGACGAGCAAAAGCTAAGTATGGGGGAATTTGATAAGCTTGTATTTATTATATTTATTTCTCTCATATTTAACATGTTTTAATATGTTTTGAACATTCAAGAAATATTTTGAATATGTTTTCTAGCTTACAATATATCTGGACGTAATTGATTAAGAGTTGATTTAATTTACCATTTTACAAGTTTTAATTTGGTTGTGTTCTTTCAAGATTTTGACAGATTGGTGATGTTATGGTAGAGAACCCATATCTTGAGCTACAGAGATTAGAATCAAGTGATTCTTAATTCATTGGAAAGCTAACATCTGGAGCTAAAAATCACATTTAGACCATGGAATCATTTTGCATGTTAAGAGGGCCAAATTCAGCTTCAAAGTCATGATTTGTGAGTTACAGCTGGTTAAGAAGTAGTTGCGGTATTTTGGGCATATCTTTGGCCGTAGATGTTTATTTTATGTGATTTAGGTGTCTTTTCGAAGATAAGAAAGAGATCTACAACTTTGATGGTTTGATTTTTGAGAAATAATGACTTCATCAAGGTCGAATCTTAGCTTGAATTTTCTACTCCTGTTTTGGAGCATTGCGTGGCTGATAGCTTTGAAACGTTACAGTTAGTTTGAATCTTTTTATTTGTGTGGGGTACTTTTGTAATAGTATAGGAATTTTAGGGAGTATTGTGGATTTAACCATACTAGGTTAGCTATATTGCAGCAGCTGCCGCCAAGGGCTTCCACCCCCCACTCTCTTTGTCTCTTGTTTGTTTTCTTTTCTTTTTAGCATTTTTTTTATTCTTGGTTGAAGGAGACTGAAACCTCGAATTCTTCAGCACTGTGAAATCAAAGTTATTTTTATTCATCAATTAATTTTTTGAGTATTAGATGTTCTTCTATGATTAAATTCGTGATAGTTTCATTTATATGGTAGGAGGCCTACTAGTTGTTATTCAAATTCAATCTACTGCTGGGTTAGAAATCAAATCCATAATTGTTTGGTTTCTCTAATATGTGAAGCAATTGAGGTTTAGTGATTTACTATATCAGAAATCATTAGGTCTTAGGGAGAACATTCAAATAAATTAAATGCAGCCGCTTGTGTTTGTATTATTTAGTTTCATCGATCTCTCTAATTTTTAAAGCAATTGTTAAACTAAATCAAAGTGCTTGTCTTAGGTTGTTTAGCAGTTAGGGTTAATCAGATCATTTGTTTTCTAATTAACTATATCTAAGCAGAGGAAGGAAGATAGCTCCAATGATGAATATTCAAAATCTTTATTGATCTATCTATACATCGATGATCAGTTGTAGGAATTTGGTGGTGCATGTTGACTGACGCCAAGGTTTGAATTCTTGATTGTTTTGTTGGTTTCTTATGTGATAGGTTTCTTAATTTTTGTTCTCTGATCATTTTTTTTATTTTATCTCTTTTTTTATTGCAAACAATCCCCCACAATATTTTATTTCAGTTTTCTGTCAAGAAGCTTTTAGATAAAGAATTTCCCTTGGGATTCGACCTGGTTTCCACTACTATAGTACAAATTTATTTATTCTGAGTTGTTGGTGATATCAGAATTATTTTTTGTGGTTTCGATGATCGACCAAAAAATTTGGCGTCATTGCCAGGGAGATTTCTTCTTCTGTTAAAGTTTCTTATTTCTTTTATTTTTCTTTTTCCTCTGGTTTTATTTTTCAAGTTTTTTTTATTCTCACAATTGGTTTTCTTGGTCAATAGTACTTTTTCAGGCTGGAGCTCAACTGAACCATATAGGGTAACAACTTGGAGTCAAATTCTAGGCTGTGAATCATTGTAAAATCACCTCTCAGTGTGATACCTTTACTTTTCCTCAATTGTGCTTTTATTGTGAACATTGAGAATAATGTTTGATTTAAGTGTGGGGGAGTGGGTAGCCTGAGCCCTAATTTTTTGTTTCAAAATTTTATCTCTTTTTTTATTGCAAACAATCCCCCACAATATTTTATTTTAGTTTTCTGTCAGGAAGCTTTAAGCTTTTAGATAAAGAATTTCCTTTAGGATTCAACCTGGTTTCCGCTACTATACCACAAATTTATTTATTTTGAGTTATTTGTGATACCAAAATTATTTTTTGCAGTTTCGACGATCGACCAAAGCTTTGTTCGAATATGGTAGAATGAGTTTAGGTGCACTAGTCAATCTTTTCTTCAACTCTATGTAAGTTTCTTCACACTTCGGTGTCTATTCAAACTTATGAGTTTTCTTGGTCAAGGCCATTAATGGTGTAGCTATCACAGAGAATTTCTCTATGAATTGCCTGTAGTAGCCTGCCAAGCCCAAGAAATTCCTAACTTTTATAACTGTAGTTAGTCTCTTCCACTCGACTACTGCCTGAACCTTTTCAGGATCACCTGACAAACCCTGACAATTGATGATGTCCCAAAAAATTGAATCCTTTCAGACCAAAACTCACACTTAGACAACTTTGCATAGTACTGATTATCCTTCAGCACTTGCAAAACTGACTTGAGGTGCTTCTCATGTTCTGAGGTAGTCTGTAAGTACACCAAACTGTCAACGATGAAAACTTCAACAAATTGAGCCAAAAATGGTTTAAAGATTCGATTCATAGCTTTCATGAACACTGCTGGAGCGTTAGTCACATCAAGTGGCATAACTGTATACTCATAGTGTCCATACTTTGTCCTACAGGCAGTTCTCAAGATATCTTCCTCCCTAACTCTAATCTAAAAGTATCCAGATCGGAGGTCAATCCTAGAAAATACCATTGCTCCTCTGTGTCTATCGAATAGATTATCAATTCTAGGAAGCTGATACTTATTCTTGACTGTTACTACATTCAAGTTTCTATAGTCGATGCACAATCTAAAATTCCCATCCTTTTTCTTCATGAACAACACTGGGGGTCCTCACGATGATACACTAGCCCTTATAAAGCCCTTCTTTAGCAGTTCCTCCAACTACTTTTTTAACTCATCCATCCCGGGAGCTGACATTCTATAAGGTAGTGTTGAAATAGGTTCAATCCTAGGCTAAAGATGGATAGCAAACTCAGTATCCCTCTTAGGTGGTAACCCAGGTAGTTCTGCTAGAAACACTTTAGGAAATTAGTTGGCTATAGAAATTTTCTCAAGTTCCTCCTCTATGGCCACCCTATTCAATGAATAATACTCTTTTTCGTTGATTATGGAGATGGTATCCATAAGTCTAAGATGTAAAGTTTTAGCACTAGATGCTAATCCTCCTATGCAAGTCACTCTAGCTCTTTAAGCATCAATAATGCCGACTGAGTGATTCATGTTAGTGTTGTGCCCAAAAGCCAATCATGAGATGATTGTATTTTTTGCACATTGAGTCATGATATTTTATTAAGGCATTAATCCAGCAATTATGTTTGTTGTTTTGTTCTATGTAATGTAGTAAACATAATTGTAACCATAGAACAATGATATTCTCAAACGTCCCTGTTCTAGTATTATTATGGAGCGGGTTCCTATAATACATAACGACTAGCATATGTGAAGACTAATATGAGATATGTAGTCTATATATGGGTACAAGTTGGAGAACTTGTTACTGGACTGACCCACCTGAGAACACTACATGGATCGTTATATGAGTGTCATAAGTGATTCTCATAGTGATCATGGTATATGTAGTCCTTTGACCTAAGGTCATTAAGGTTCCCTACATGTGAGTCACATACTTTGATACTTTCTTTTGTTGCTCGTAACTGAGTGAACTTGAAGGAGGTCATTGGGTATGTCACATATCATGCAGAGGGATTTGTATGATCAAGATGGGATTTGTCCCTTCTATGTAACTGGAGTGATATCTTCGGGGCCCTTGATAGAGTGAGACTTAGAAAATGCATGGCCATGCTCGGATGAGTTGATATACGATATCAATGTCATCAATTTAAGTTGGTCTACTCGGTAATCAAGAAACCAAAGATTGGGCTATACGAGAGTGACACATTCCATGTCTCATGCCTAGTCTTGATATCTTGGACAAAGGGACAATGGCATATATCGGTGATGATTATAAAGGTTTAGTCGAGTCACCGACAACTTGTCACTTGGATAGCAATGATGTGTTGCTAGACACCGCTCATTGCTTAAGATCATAAATGTGATTTATGATCATTGCCAATGTGGTAAGAGCCTATTGGGTCATACACGTAGAGCTATTTGGATCATTAGAGTGCATGGGCTAATAATTTGGGTTTTGGTTTCACAATAATTTCGTATTAATAATGGGCCCAATAGTTGAGCCATTATTAAGCCCAAAATTAAAGCCTAATTGGATTAGGGCTTTGAAACCAATTAGGCCTAGAAGTTGAGTCTCACTATAAATACAACTTTTAGTGAGAAATTCACAGTTTCTTGCCCTAGCCTTCCAAAAGGACAGCCGCACTCTTCTCTTGCAATTCCTTGGAGGACGCAAGCTAGGACTGCGAGCGCAAGAAAAATGCATCTGCCGGGATGTGGTGGAAGCGTGGTGATCCCGAGAGGCTTTTATGGATACCATAGAGAGCTTGAACACGTCAACTGTTTAGGTTTTTTTATTCGACTCTACAATTAGGTGAGAGATCTCAACCGAAAATTAGCTATGAAAATTTTCGAACACCCTGTCTACCCCGTTTCACATGGATCCTGGAGGGTTTTGGTTAAATTCCACTGTGCTTGTTTGGCTCTTGAAACCCAACAATTCACACAGCCAATTTGTCCCTTATGCTTAATTAGCCAATCCATTCCCAAAACTAGGTCATAAGACCTTAATTCTATCACCCATAACTCACAATAGAAATCATGGTCGCCTAACTGCAAGGGATACCTAGTAACCACTTCATTGGTCACAATATACTCCTCCCTATAGTCCTAATGAGTCTTAACTCACCCAAGATTTCTTGCTGCAGTTTAAACTTATATACCAAGGTAGATGATATCACTGAAAGAGTAGCTCCTGTATTAAAAAGCACTTTAACACTATGGTTCTGAAAAGTGAAATTACCTCGAACGGCGGTTGGTTCTTTGGTCACCTGACTCGCGAAGGTAAAAACCCTAGGGTCAATTGATACTGCAGCTACAGCAGGTCAATTTCCTATGGCAAGGGTTGCAGGGAGTAGGTTCCAGGGCGAACCTGACAAAGGTCGCACTCGTGGGCATTCCCTTATCCAATGTCGTTTCTAACCATAGATATTACGAATATCAATTCCCAAGGTGCATGGCCTCGCGCCATAGAACTGTCTACATTTAGGACATAAACCCTTTTTCTTTCTCTTGAAGGGACCTTGGCTTTCCACTATCAATCACTTTCCGGTGCTCTTTCCTAGGTTGGATGGTCCAACCTCCACCTGTTTACTAGGTGCTGTTTAATCCTGAAATTCCCTTTCTAAGGCTGACGTGTTCTGGACCACTTGACGATAAGTCCTGATATCCACTGTTGCCATGTACCTCCAAAGCATGGGTTTTAGACCTTAAAACAATTCTTTGGCCTTCAACTCATCATTACCAACCATGTAAGGGGCATACCGAATGAGTGAATTGTAACATTGCTCATATTCTCACACCGCCATCTTTCCTTGTACTAGATTCTAAAACTGAATCCTCATTTGGTCCTGTGCAACTTCACTAACGTATTACTGTTGGAACTTCTTCTTAAAGTCTGATCACTTGAGCACCTTTTTCTTATGCTCTGGTCGAGTACCATTGCTTTCCGTCAACATCTCCATCACATCATCCCACCATAAACTAGCCCTCCCTCTAAAAAAGAAAGGTACTAAGGCCATCCTTTGTTCAGACTAATAACCTCCACAAGTGAAAAGTCGATTCATACTAGATAACCAATCTTCTGTTCAATCAGGATCACCTATCCCATCAAAACTCAATGGATCAAAGGTCTTAAACTTTTCTAACAACTTCATTTGATTTGGGGTGTCTCCCCTTCTTGGAGTCTCCATAACCTCTAGTTCCTCTTCCTCCTCATGAACATGATTTCTTCATTCATGAGCCCTAGGCATTCGCTGCAGCTCAGCATGCCTTTCCTGATCCTGGCATGGATCGTTTTCCTCTTAGACAACTTTTCTATCCTCATGATCTTGGAACAACTTAGCTATGATAGTAGTCATACCTTGTGCCACTTGGGCCATACTCTGAGTAAACCCTTGAAGCACCCTGGATATTTCATCTAGCCTTGCCATAACTAGGTCACTAGCACCCTCACCAGGTTCTCTAGCCCCTCTTGAAGCTCCTAACCTAGTGTCAACCATAGCAACCTACTGTTAGTGTTGTGCCCAAAAGCCAATCATGAGATGATTGTATTTTTGCACATTGAGTCATCATATTTTATTAAGGCATTAATCCAGCAATTATGTTTGTTGTTTTGTTCCTGCGTAACTTAACAAACATAATTGTAACCCTAGAATAATGATATTCTTAAAAGTCCCTGGTTTAGTATCGTTGTGGAGCGGGTTCCAATAATACATAACGACTAGCATATGTAGAGACTAATATGAGATATGTAGTCTACATATGGGTACAAGTTGGAGAACTTGTGTACTGGACCGACCCACCATGAGAACACTACATGGATCGTTATATGAGTGTCATAAGTGATTCCCATAGTGATCAGGGTATATGTAGTCCATCGACCTAAGATCATCAAGGTTCCCTACATGTGAGTCACATACTTTGATACTTTCCTTTGTTGCTCGTAACTGAGTGAACTTGAAGGAGGTCATTGGGTATGTCACATATCATGCGGAGGGATTTGTATGATCAAGATGGGATTTTTCCCTCCTATGTAACGGGAGCGATATCTTCGGGCCCCTTGATAGAGTGAGACTTAGAAAATGCATGGCCATGCTCGGATGAGTTGATATGCGATATCAATGTCATCAGTTTAAGTTAGTCTACTCGGTAATCAAGAAACCAAAGATTGGGCTATACAAGAGTGACACATTCCATGTCTCGTGCTTAGTCTTGATATCTTGGACAAAGGGACAATGGCATATATCGGTGATGATCATAAAGGTATAGTCGAATCATCGACAATCTTATCACTTGGGTAGCAATGATGTGTTGCTAGACACCGCTCATTGCTTATGACCATAAATTTGATTTATGATCATTGCCAATGTGATAAGAGCCTATTGGGTCACACACATAGAGCAATTTGGATCATTAGAGTGCATGGGCTAATTATTTGGGTTATGGTTTCACTTTAATTTCGTATTAATAATGGGCCCAATAGTTGAGCCATTATTAAGCCTGAAATTAAATCCTAATTGGATTAGGGCTTTGAAACCCATTAGGGCTGGAAGTTGAGTCTCACTATAAATACAACTTTTAAGTGAGAAATTCGTAGGTCTCCTTGCCCTAGCCTCCTAAAAGGACAGTTGCACTCTTCTCTTGCAATTCCTTAGAGGACGCAAGCTAGCACTGCAAGCGCAAGAGAAACGCATCTGCCGAGACGTGATGGAAGTGTGGTGATCCCGAGAGGCTCGTGTGGATACCATAGAGAACTTGAACACGTTAACTGTTCAGGTTTTGTGATTCGACTCTACAGTTGAGTGAGAGATCTCAACCGAAAATTAGGTATGAAAATTTTCGAACACCCGGTTTACCCCGTTTCACTTGGATCCTGGAGGGTTTCGGTTAAATTCCACTGCGCTGTTTGGCTCCCGAAACCCAACACCTACAACCAAAGCTAGACAACATTCCCTAGATGTTGGTCAGTATTAACCAACCTAGCACATGGACTTCCAAAACTAGATCTCAGTCTTAGCCTCCAATATCTATGAAATCAGCTCTAAGCTCTAATAACAAAAATTGGCATGGCCATCCTTGGCCTCTGCCTAGGAGACCTGTGAGACCTAGTCTCATGGTGGATTGCAACTAGCTAGTTGTATATGTGTGTAAATTAAAACTCCGTGATGCAAGTTGATTAACCTAGAATATTTAGGATGCTTGTTTTTCATGCTTTGACTTGGATTAACAAAAACCATACAAAATTGACTTGGCCAAGAAATTTCTACAGAAAATAAGTTCAAATAGCCAAAGCATACAAAATAAACATTTATGTGAGTTTACTACACATAACAAATGTGTGGGATTATTGATACATAAAGTAGACTAATGCCCTGACCCAAGAGCAACCCTAGAGTCTAGGACTCCTCAAAACATAGACAATGGAGGTAGCTAGGAGTACTATATATACAAGCCTCAACTAAGATCTTCTTGAACTAACTCCCACCTTGGATGCAAGTCCTAGTGGCGAGTCACAAAAGTCTTTGTCCACGTTGTGCTAGGTTCTGCAGCCAAAGGAAGACTGTAGTTAGTACTGTTGCTTGACCAAAAAGTTACCTATGTAGGCTAGAATCTTAGAGATTCTCAAGTACAATACCTGCACAAAAGATACTACCACGATAACCCTCAATGGTTACTCAGTCCAACAACTTCAGAATCTGCACAACATAAATAAGGAGAGAGAACATAAACATTCTCAGTAAGGGTCTTCATGGTACCTGCAAGAAAATTACACAGGACTCCACATATGATAACATATGTAACCTGCTGTAAGCTCATATAGCTTGAGGGTCTAGTATATGCCTATTCCTAGGTCCTTTGAGACCTCTCATCATCCTGGTCCTTGAATTACATGGCATTTCCTTGTCCTCTAGCAAGCTTAGCTTGCCAGCCTAACTAGTGATAAATCATTAGTTGAACCTCTCCTATTTATGTTGTACAGGGGAACTTTGGTGGGACTATTGTAACTAGGCCATAAACACCTTGTAAACTAGGTGCACTAAGGTTTCACCTTGCAACCACGTGGCTGACAGCACGGCTATGTTGCCAAGGGTTTTAAACCTTTCACCCTAGCTAGTGGTACTTAGTTGTGATGCTTAGTATACTAGTTTTCTTGCTCGTGTGGAAGTAACCATAAAACTTTGCAAAACTTAAGAAAACTCGTAGGTCTCGAAGGACTTTTGAAAGTCCTGAAGTAGCCCCGAAATGCTTAGACCCCAAGGTACCGTAAGAACCTCCTTAGGTCTCCCCTTGACCTTCCTAGCAAAACTTGGAAAATTCAACCAACACACCTGTGGTAATGCGTCGCCATAGTTGGTAACATTCTGCTAACTTTCCAGCATTAGTGATGTGTCATGGGCAATGGTAGAAATTTGGCGACACGTCGCCAATCTGCGAATCTACAGAATTTTCACAGATTTTGCTGCTACAAACTTTGGACACTTACCAAACATATCAAACATGCTTGGATAGTGTCCAAACTTCACATACATGTAAAACATGTTGCATAGATAACAACCAACTATCACAAGCCAATCTATGATTCATTATAACATTATTCCAATCATCACAAACCTCATAGTCCACCATAATTCAACCTTTACAACTAACTAATGCTATTGCTAGAATTACTCAAATTTTTCAAGCAAACTCATTCTAATAACATTAATTGAAGTTGAAAACATAGGCACCAAATTTCAAATTCTTGCTTGCTGACCAAAACCCAAGCTGATAGCCAAACGCTATCGCCTTTATCTGGCCGAACTCCCTGCCACAAGAATGGCTAGAAGAAGCTGGCGCTACCTGAGAAAAGGTGTGATCATGCACCTCGAGAGATAGCCGAAGACCTCTGAGCCCGGCACGCCAGGAAAACCCGAGGACACTACTTGCCCCCCCAAGGTTGTGAACAGATCGCCTTCGGAAAAGCGGCACCAGACATAGCGAGCCGAACATGATATCCCCGAAGGCGGAACTCCTTGAAACTGGGAACCCCCGAACTGAGGGCTTGTTTCCCGAAGAGGCTCTGTCCGTACCAAAGGACGACCTCACCCAGGGACCTCGGGAGTACGGCAGGAGCATTTATGGAAGCATTTAAGGAAGCCTCTGACACATCCATTCACAGACGCCACAATCCGCCTCAAAAGGCGCACTGCCACGCTGACGCCATCAGAATCACATCATGGCCCGTCTCAGCACATGGCTCAAGGCAACCTGCTACCAGCTATCTGTCTCCTACGCCCAGAAATTCAGGAACATCCGACCGAACACGTGTCATGATCTGAACGGGCTAGGCACTCCTATAAATACCAGGAATTAATATTTGGTGAGGAGGCTGGTTGGAAAAATACTGCTCCCACACTCTGAGAAAATTACCAGGCTATTTTCTCTGCCTTTCTCTCAGAACTCCTCGGAGGCTCCCCCCCCGGAGCCCTTTGTGCTATTTTCTCTGCCTTTCTCTCAGCCACCACTGACTTGGGCGTCGGAGGCTCCCCCCCCGGAAAAACACTCCGGGGGCCTCCTAACCCTTTGTTTCTGAGCTTTCAGGCACTCTCCTTTGGGCGATCCAATCCACCAGGCGTTCTTCCTCCCAGAAGTCTCTCCTCCAGTCATCATGACTCTAAACGATGAGGCCCCTGGCCATCATTTGGCGCCGTCTGTGGGAACCCGCTCTGAGATCGCCGTCGTTGAGACTCGGCGTTCTAAGGACAAGGGACTCCCAAGGTCCCCGTCCGCGCCTGAGATACAACCGGCTGCTGAGCAAACACTCCCAGGGACTTCTGCGCCTGAGGAAGACCGCCCTCTGGTAGTCACCATGAGCTTCTTGAGGGACTTTCAGCGTTCGGTCGTTGCTGAAATGACCCAGCAGATCGACCGAAGGTGGCCACAGCAAGCACGGGCCCAGAGACCCCCCTCACCGACACGCCCTCGGGAGAGAAGCCCCAAGTCTACACATCGCAGTTCGGGGAGTGGAGACCCTCGCGAAGAATCATCCACAGAAGATATAGCCCTCGGGAAACGGCCTGTGGGACAAACCGGGTCCAAGCGACCGAGAGTCTCACAGCGAAGCAGTTCGTCGCCTGAGGCGAGCTCCTTGTCCCCTCAGCGCCGAACTCACTCCCCGAAGAGACGCCGACGATCTCCATTCCCTGAAGAAGGCCCTAGCGCCACAGTGCTTATGGAGAGGATACTAGCACGGCTGGACAGAGTGGAGAAACAAGTGGCCAGAAAACCCGTTTGGGCCAGACTCTCTGGAACATGCTGCGAAGATGACTCCCCATTCATTCAGGCCGTCGTTGAGGCAGCTATGCCAGGTAACTTCAGAGTACCTCGTCTGGAAATTTATGATGGCCTTACAGATCCACAGGCCCACTTGACGAAGTACAGACGCAGCATGATAATGCACGGTGCTGATGACGCTACCATGTGCAAATGCTTTGAAGTCACCCTCACAGGGCCAGCAACTGCGTGGTACAATTCATTGCCTCCAGGGACCATCACTGAGTTCCAGGAGTTGTCCACGGCCTTCACGCAGCAATTCATTGGGAGCAGGCCAACTGCGAAGATGCCTGTGCAGATGTTCGACATAGAGCAGAGGAACGGAGAAACCATCCGAGACTATGTCGAAAGGTTCAACAGGGAAGCCCTGAGCGTCCCAGACTTTCGGCCCGAAATCCGCATTCTTGCCATGACACGGGGCCTTCGGCGGGACTCACAGCTGTTCTACGAGTTCTCAAAGGACCCCCCGGACACCCTCGGAGAATTTTACCGAAGGGCCGAACAGCACATGACAGCCGAGGAGCTAAGAATGGCAGGGCCGAAGTCCGATCACCACCGCGCCGAAGGGTCCATTCAACAAGCTCGGCATCCGACGGAACAGGCAGGACGACCTCGGAGGATGCGGGGAAGGAAACCTCAAAGTTTCACGCCCCTGAGCACCACACGGACCAGCATCCTCATGGCGCTGGAAAGGCAAGGGACGCAGATTCGGCGGCCAAGGGCCATGACCGCCGATAACAAAAAGAATGCCAAGAAGTTCTGCCAGTTTCATCGCGACCACGGTCATGACACCGAAGACTGCTTCCAGCTGAAGAAGTACATAGAGTCGCTGATAAAACAAGGCCAACTTCGGAAGTACCTGCGGATGCCTTCCCCAAAGAGGAGAAAAGAGGAGGAAGAAAGGGCCGAAGACGAGGATTACGACTCCGACAGGCGGAGAAATAGAAGTCCAAAAAGGCGCCCTCCACCTCCTTCAGGGGTTATCCAAACCATCACCACGGGGCTCCCATCCTCGGAAAGAAAGCGGAAAGCCAGAGAAATTGCAGTCATGGAGTATCAAAGTCCATCAAAGAAGCTGGCTCGCAAAGATGGCTCCACCGTCGTCTTCCCCCACGACGATCCGCTGCTGATTATGGCGAGAATAGGGAACTGGGACGTCAAAAGAGTGTTGCTTGATGATGGCTCAAATGCTGACGTCCTATTCTCGCACCTGCTGCCGAGCTTGGGCATCTCCAGCAGCGAACTGAAGCCTGTCACCTCGCCCACTTTTGGGGTTGGACCATCCGAACTCCCCGTCCTCGGATGGATCGATCTCCCGTCCTCGGATGGATCGCTGATGATGAGAGGGACTTCGGTAGACGGAGCAGCTGAGTTGTACGCCTCCACAATGGCGAGATTCATCGTCATGGACGTCCCGTCCTCGTACAACGCCATCCTTGGAAGGCAGACAATGGGGAACCTGCACATTCGCCCTGATGTGAAGTACTTGACTGTCACATTCGCCACCAAGGATGGAGATGCAGAGGTCTTCATAGACCAAGCCGAGGTAAGAAAGGTGTTTGTAAAAGCACGAAAGGCTCCGGCAAGCAACTCTACACAAACGGTGGAGGCAAAGGCGCCAGAAAAAGGCAAAGAAGAAGATCTCGCCAAAGCAGAAACGGAAGCAGTAGAGCTTGTCCCAGGTCAATCTACCCGAATAGGGAAGAGCTTGGCCGAAGGTGACAAGGAAAAACTTGTATCCTTTCTGCTGGAAAATAAAGATCTGTTTGCCTACTCGCCGAAAGATATGCCAGGAGTAAACCCTGGCATAATACAGCATAGCCTCAAAGTAAGCCCGGAAGCAAAACCTGTCCGGAAAAAGAAACGGAGCATCTCAGCCCACAAAAGCAACTTTGTCAAAACCGAAGTCCAGCGTCTCCTAGATGCTGAAGCTATCAGGGAGGTCAAGTACCCCGAATGGTTAAGCAACGTGGTCATCGCCACAAAAGAAGGTAGCAGCAAACTCCGGATGTGCATCGATTTCAGAAATTTGAACGATGCTTGCCCGAAAGACTCATACCCTCTGCCGCCAATAGATCAACTGGTAGATTCAACTGCTGAATATGGGCTCCTTAGTTTCCTAGACGCCTTCAGTGGCTACCATCAAATAAGGATGGACCCCGAAGATGAAGAGAAGACTGCCTTCATCACCGAGGGAGGAACATATTGCTATATCAGGATGCCCTTCGGGCTCCAAAATGCAGGAGCCATCTACCAGAGGCTGATGAACAAGGTCTTCAAAGACCAAATGGGGAGAAACATGGAGGTGTATGTTGATGATATGATAGTCAAGAGCAAGCTGCCTGGCTACCACGTTGCAGATTTAGAGGAAACCTTCCAAAAGCTTAGAGCCTTCGGGATCCGCCTTAATCCTAAGAAGTGCATCTTCGGGGTGACCTCGGGAAAATTCCTTGGGTACATGGTATCCAAAAGAGGCATCGATGCTAGCCCCGAGAAGATTAAGGCTCTGCTTGAGTTCCGAACTCCTGCCACAGTCAAAGACGTGCAGAGACTCACCGGAAGAATAACCTCTCTGAGCAGATTTATTTCCAGGTACGGAGATAGGTGTCGACCTTTCTTCAAAGTCCTCACAAAGGCAGCAAAAATGGAAGGCAACCTCGGAAGAAATGATCATCCTTGGGATGAAGATTGCCAAAAAGCCTGGGAAGAACTCAAAGTCTACTTGGCCAGCCTGCCGACTCTGCGACAACCTCGGGAGGGAGAGCCCCTCGTACTGTACCTCACCGTCACAGAAAAAGCTGTGAGCTCGGTCCTCGTGAAAGAAGAAGGGCCAAAGCAATGGCCGGTCTACTATGTCAGCAAGTCCCTGCATGGCGCCGAAATCAGGTACCCTTTGCTTCAAAAAGCTATATACGCCTTGGTGCTTGCAGGGAGAAGGCTGCGACCATACTTTCAGGCTCACCCCATCATCGTCCGAAGTAGTCTGCCGCTACGGGATGTCATGAAGAGAGTTGATCATTCGGGAAGGCTCTCCAAGTGGTGCATAGAGCTGGGCGAACACGAAATCACGTATGAGCCTCGGAAGGCCATAAAAGCTCAAGCACTGGCAGATTTTATCGCCGAAATACCCACCACTGAGGAGAGCCATTCAGATCCAAAAGAGGGTGAGCCAGAATGGACCTTGCACGTAGACGGAGCCTCGGGGTCCGAACACCAGGGAGCTGGAGTAATTATCAGGGGCCCCGAAGGCCTGGAGGTAATGAAGGCTATCAAGTTCAGCTTCAACGTCACCAACAATGTAGCTGAGTATGAAGCCCTCATAGCAGGATTACGCTTGGCCAGAAAGATTGGCGTGAGAAACTTAAAGGCTCACAGCGATTCCCAGCTGGTAGTTCGGCAGACGGCAAGAGATTATGGGGCGAAAGACCCAATCTTGGCAAAATATCATGAGCTGGTAGCAAAGCTCATCCAAGAGTTTGACGCCGTACGGATCGAAAATGTACCTCGGCGGAATAACACTGAGGCAGATTGCTTGGTGAAGTCGAAAACATATACCGAGGTGCTAGACCATCCAAGCATCTCAGTGCTGAGCATGGCGACCTCGGGAACAGGGTGGAAAGACCCAATAAAAAGATACCTCACAGAGAATTTGCTCCCCGAAGACCCCGGCGATGCTGCAAGACTGCGAAGACGCTCCGAAAGATTCTTCCTGATTGGCGAAGAGTTATACCAGCAGGGATATACGAATCCGCTGCAAAGATGTGTGGATGAAGAGGATACTGAAATGGTCCTTGAAGAAGTTCACGAAGGCATGTGTGGTTCGCACATTGGAACTGATGCCCTTGCAGCAGTGATACTCCGCCAAGGGTACTTCTGGCCTACCCTGAGAAAGGACGCAAGGCAGTTCGTCCGAAAGTGCGGTAGTTGCCAGAGACATGCAAAAATCCAGAGGGCACCCTCGGAAATGGTAACTTCGGAAACTATCCTTGGCCCTTCGTAGTCTGGGGTATAGACCTTATTGGGCCACTCCCCACAGCACCAGGAAGCGTGAAATTCTGCATGGTAGCAGTGGACTATTTCTCAAAGTGGGTGGAGGCAGAACCACTAGCAACTATCTCGGCAAAAGAAGTGCAGAAGTTCGTATGGAAGAACATCGTATGCAGATTTGGCATACCGTGGGTACTAGTAGCTGATAATGGATCCCAGTTCATAGACAAAGGATTCCAAGAATTTATCAGCGACCTCGGAATAAAGATGCACTTCGCCCCAGTAGCTCACCCCCAAAGTAACGGGCAGGTGGAAGTGTCGAACAGGACCATAAAAGATGGCCTGAAAAAGAGACTGGGAGAAGCCAAGGGGAAATGGCCAGGAGAACTCCAAAGTGTATTATGGAGCTACCGAACGACACCCCGAAGAGCCACAGGGGAGACTCCTTTCTCACTCGTCTTCGGAACAGAGGCCATTATCCCAATAGAGATAGTTCAACCTTCAGTACGGGTGCAAGTGTTTGATGAAGGTGGTAACGACCTCGGCCTGAGAACCAATCTCGATCTTGTGGCCGAACACAGAGAAATAGCAAAGCTGAGAAGAAAAGTTTTCCAGCAAAGAGTGGCCGCGGCTATAAACTTACGAGCTAGGCCAAAAGAAATCAAGAAGGGAGACCTCGTTCTCCGAAAGGCTGACTTTGCACCCCGAAGGCCGTCTCACGGAGTACTTCGCGCAAACTGGGAAGGACCTTATCTGGTTCTCGCCGAAGTACGAAAAGGCGTGTACAAACTTGGCGACGCCGAAGGCGTAGAATTGAAAAATACTTGGCACTCAGACGCCTTGAAAAAATTCTACGCCTAAGATGAAGCGGAGGAATTGTAAGTACAGAATGCTCTTAAGGAAAGTTCTTAAGTATCCAAAATTGTGCAAAGCAGAATTCCGCGAAGATGCTCGCCGTAATAAAGCGTAGATATGACTTTCCGAAGTCCCTTGAGCAATCACGCTCGGGAAAGATGGAAAACAAAAATCTCGCAGAAGTACTCGCCATAGCCAGCGCAGAGATAATTTTCCGAACTCCCTTGAGCGAACGTGCTCGGGAAAATGGGAAGTGAAAAATCTCGCGAAAGGTTTTCCGAAGTCCCTTGAGCAAACATGCTCGGGACAACTGGAAAAACAAAAATTTGACTGAAGGTTTTCCGAAGTCCCTTGAGCAATCATGTTCGGGACAAATTGGAAATGCAAAAGCCTGCAAAAAGACTTAGTCAAATTTTTTCAGACTTTCCAGAAAGTCTCTCGAGCAAACGCACTCGGGACAAAGGAAGGTAAAAAAGTTTCTTTGATCGCAGGTTTTCCGAAGTCTCTTGAGCGAACGTGTTCGGGACAATGGAAATGAAGAAACTTGCAAGAAAAGACTTAGCCAAAAAATCTTCATTAAGAGCAAAGCTGCTTTACAGAAGAAGTGCCCGAAGAAGGAGCGCAAAGGAGAAAAGGAAAAAGGGGGCCCTAAAAAATAGCCTAAGGGTTCGCGGCGTCCCGAGAGCCACTCGCTGGCCCGCCCTTTTCCACCACTTTTCGCGCTGGCATTGAAGGAGGAAGTTTCAGATGCTCGACCTTGGACCATTCCCACCGAGGTCCCTCAGGAATATTTAGGGCCTCCAGAAAAGAGAGGTCTAAATCTGGGAACCTCTGGAGAACCTGGTGACGAGCAAGGCAGAAGCCGTCCTGAAAGGCAACCTTCGCCATTTGATCAGACTCATTCTTATCAAGCTCGAGGTCGTCAAGGTCGTCCTTCAGTTCAGCAATCTCCTCCTTCAGCGCCTTTATCTCCAGCGTCCCCTTGGACCCCTTCTTCAAAGACTCGACCTCAGCCCGGAGAGTGTTATTCTCACTCGTCAACGACACTATAAGGCTGTCAGAACCAGCCTTGTGCTTGAGAAGATCTTCGTTGGCGGCGAGCATCCCCTTTATTTGTTCACCGAGGTCAGCGATCTTCTGGGAGGAATCCTTTTGAAGTTGTTCTTTTTCCTTCCGGAACTCCTCCCGAAGGGCAGTCACTTCTTTCTCAGCAGCCTCTTTCAGCTGCTGGTTTTTGGCGGCCGACTCCGCGAGTGCGATCCTCGCCTCATTCATGGTCTGAGTGGCCGAAGTTCGGAAGGCAACCTCCCTGGCCACCCGAACTCGGAGAAAGCCGGCGTACCCCAGCAGCTGCAAAAAGATAAAACGCAAGGTCAGTAAGAGCCAAAAACTTAGGAAAAAATTGAAGGGAAAGAGCTGTGAAGGATATACCTGAGCAGCATGCTCGGTGATCTTTGCGGCGAGAGTGTTATCCCCCGGATGGGCCGCCGCTATAGCCTTGAAGGAGGCCTCGGTGAGCACCCCCTTCGAAATTTCCTTAGCCATTTGAGGAACGTCCTCGGAGTACAAATTCATGTCCTCCGTGAACGTCCAGAAAGGCTCCTTTGGGTATCTTCCCTTGCGGGATTTTGGCGTCCCGAAGAGCTCGCTTCCGAGCATGTTCGGCCGCCCAGTCAGGGGTAGTCAACTCCCCTGCGTGGCAAGAATGAGAAGGAGATTAAAGACAAAGAAGGCAATCCAGAAAAAACAAAGGAAGTACACTTTGTCTGGAAACAAACCTGGTGGAACCTCGACAACGACGTCCTCGGAGTCCTCGGCCTCCTCGGTTGAAATGCCCTTGCCCTTCCGCCTGCGCCGCTCCTCGGCAGAAGGTACTTCTACCACTACATCAAGGAGGGCCTGCGACGCAGTAGGACTTTGAGGAGGGACGTCGGTTGAAGGGACCTCGGAAACAGCAGTCTCAGGCGCCGGAATCTCGGCTGTCCCAGGCTCCTCGGCAGTCTCCTCGGGAATTTCTTCTAGAGGAACCTGAGCAGGGGACCTCGGCCGAATCTTTGCCCTCGTTTCCCTCCCTAATACTTTCCAAATGGGAAGAAATAACAGTCTTCTTCGCCCGTTTAGCGAGGGACCAGCACCAACGGACTTTCGCCTTCGGGAAGCCGCCTTCTTCGTCTGATCGCCCTTCTCCACTTGGCCGGTGAAAAGGGACTTGTAATAGGCGGCAGTCCCGTCGCCCATCTCTGAAAAAGGAGAAAAAACATCAGCGTAAGTCCGAGGAAAAAACAGCAAAGGAGTAGAAGATGACTCACTTTCGACAAACGTTTCGAAAGAAATCTCCTCCTTAAGAAGCTTGACCAACCAGGAATCCTTCCCGGCGATGGCAGGAGCTGGCATCTTGAGGTCAGTCTTGTGCTCCTTTACCACCTTTAATTCCCGAAGGACCTCTTCGACCTCTTCGGTCATCAACTTCCAGTTGATTGGAAAAGGGTAAAGGGCGCGCGGAGCGACCTCGGGATCCCAGTCAGAGACAGCCCGAATGCGGGCGTCGAAATCCGCGAACACGGGAGCCAACTCTGGGGTCAGCAGCATCCTCGGATCAACAACGTCCACATCCAGTGTTCCCTGAGCCCATTTGGTCGGAACGTACGACCAGGCCTCGTCCATCTTCAGGAAGAAGAACTTCTGTTGCCACCCCCGCCAGCTATCCTTAGTGGCGAAGGTGAACATGAATTTCTTGCTCCCGGATCCCCGAGGTAGCATGAAATAGAAGCCACCCTTCGGGACCACAGAGAGCTTGTAGTACTGCATAAAGATTATGAAATGGGGTTCTATCCCGAAGACGCCACACATGCAGAGGTAGGCGTTAAAATAGCAGAACGAGTTCGGGGGAAGCTGGTTCACAGCAATGCCATGAAATTTGCAGAACTCGCACACCATCTTCGGGGGAGGATACCGAAGACCGGCCTTCAGCTGGGCTCGAAAAACGGTAACCTCCTTACTATGGTTTGAAAAAGCATAATGGCTAGAACGAGGCAGCCTAGTAATGGCGTAAGAGGGAAGAAAGAATTTTTTCTTCCACCTCTCTAACTTTGCAGGGGTGGTGCAACAAGGATGGGCTAAAAGAGGCTGCCAGCTCTCAGGAATGGGCATTTTCGACATGAAAACGAGTTTGAAAACGGAAGAAAACAGTTTCCAGAGAAAAACTCAAAAGAACAGAGGGATCAAAACGCTCTGGAAAACAAAAACCCACCGAAAGATTTGCCAAAATCTGAGGACGCCGTCGTGAAAGTTGGCTGGAAAAAAGCTCTGATTAAGGTAGCTCCGCCACAGAAAGCAAGAAAGTGCAAGAACAGGGGCAAAGCAGAGAAAAGAGCAGAAGAAAAAGCAAAAGGAACTTATGATGGAATGGGCTATTTATAAAGCCAGAGGTGGGTAACCGAAACATCGTCATAAGTACCCTTTGGAGGCGAACCGTCGCCGTAACTGCTCTCTGCACCTGAAAAGGCGCGCCCTCTGTAACCGACGCGACTCTCCTCCAATGGCAAAGCGCCACGTGTCAACCGCTGCGCAAAAATGGGGGACACGTCCTCCAAACGTCCCTTGAAAACTGGGACACGTCTTCTGACATCCCTGGAAAACTGGGACGCGCCGCTCAGACTGACACGCTTGGCCAAACAGACCTGCAGAAACAAAGAGCAGGCCAACTCGAGGACGCCAAGAGACAGGCTATGGCCGAACAGCCCATGACCTTCGGGCAAGAGGTGTATCTTCGGCACAGGCTCCGCCTCGAAGACACCAAAGAACAGGCCAAGGCCGAAGAGCCCATGATCTTCGGGCAAAAGGCGCATCCTCGGAACAGGTTGAGCTTCCAAAGAGACTCCCATAAACAACCTCGGAAAGAGATGCAAAACCGAAGTCTTCACTTCGGCTTTCCAAAGGGGGGCATGTGATAGCCAAACGCTATCGCCTCTATCTGGCCGAACTCCCTGCCACAAGAATGGCCAGAAGAAGCTGGCGCTACCCGAGAAAAGGTGTGATCATGCACCTCGGGAGATAGCCGAAGAGCTCCGAGCCCGGCACGCCAGGAAAACCTGAGGACACTACTTGCCCCCCCAAGGTTGTGAACAGATCGCCTTCGGAAAAACGGCACCAGACATAGCGAGCCGAACATGATATCCCCGAAGGCGGAACTCCCTGAAACTGGGAACCCCCGAACTGAGGGCTTGTTTCCCGAAGAGGCTCTGTCCGTACCAAAGGACGACCTCACCCAGGGACCTCGGGAGTACGGCAGGAGCAGTTATGGAAGCATTTAAGGAAGCCTCTGACACATCCATTCATAGACGCCACAATCCACCTCAAAAGGCGCACTGCCACACTGACGCCATCAAAATCACATCATGGCCCGTCTCAGCACATGGCTCAAGGCAACCTGCTACCAGCTATCTGTCTCCTACGCCCAGAAATTCAGGAACATCCGACCGAACACGTGTCACGATCTGAACGGGCTAGGCACTCCTATAAATACCAGGAATTAATATTTGGCATGAGGCTGGTTGGCAAAACACTGCTCCCACACTCTGAGAAAATTACCAGGCGAGACTCCTCAGCCCTTTCTGCTATTTTATCTGCCTTTCTCTCAGCCACCACTGACTTGGGCGTCGGAGGCTCCCCCCCAGAAAAACACTCCAGGGGCCTCCTAACCCTTTGTTTCTGAGCTTTCAGGCACTCTCCTTTGGGCGATCCAATCCACCAGGCGTTCTTCATCCCAGAAGTCTCTCCTCCAGTCATCATGACTCTGAACGATGAGGCCCCTGGCCATCACAAGCTCCTAACTAACCAATGAACCTGAAATTAATCAAGAACACATTGGTTACCTTGTAGTAAAAATAGGGGATGGGAGAAAACATGCTTCCAAGCTCCAAAACCATAGTTTTATGCTTGAAATGACCTTCTAATGGCCTATATACTTGTGATGGCTTCTCTTTTCACCAAGAAACTTTGATTTCAAGCTTAATTAAATGGAAAATGAGGGTGGAGAGGATGAACTCGGGTTTATTGCTGCCAGCCTTCAGTTTACCCTCTTATAACACTATTTTTAATCTAAGCCATCAAAGTATTAAACATGATACACTTAGGTCCCCATATTTTGGTAAGCTTAGCTATTCTTGATTAATCCTTGTTTATTCCATCATGTTTGGGTTAAAATTAAAAGTTAACATATAAAACTTCATTTTAACCACTTGAGACCTAGCCCGGCTATTCACGATGAAAAATTACCATCTTGCCCTTGAACCTTATTTAGCTCCTTAACCTTCTTGGAACTTAGTGAACTTTGCTAAAATTTCCTGTTCTTGCTATGTAAACTTGAATTAAGGTTCCAAACTTAATTTAGAGTACTTTACCTTCCTCAAGCAAACTTCCCACTAGTAGGGCCATAACACCTAGCCTCATGGATGTTTTAAAATATATTAAACATTCCATGAGAGCAAGAGAACTCCTTACTGTGAGTGTATGCTGAAATTCGATCTTGATCCTAGGTGCACTCAAGCCTTAGCACCACATAGCTTCCAATTGCCCTTTCTTGGTTTCAATTGCAACTAATTGGAAGCTTTGAGGTATAGTGGCTATGGAGGAAGTGTGGAGGTGGAAGGGCTGCATTTTTGCTACTGGAAGATACCAAATTTGTGACGTAAAGATAACCATTTATAAAGACTTTAGTGTACAAAACACACTTAACTAGACTTAACCATGCTTTACACCATTTTTCTTGCTACAAGACTATGGTTTCTTAGTCTTAATCTCTTGGACCATATTTGACCATCTTTATCTTGCTTTGGCTGCCTTTCCTTGAGTTGGATAACTCCAAAATGCTTCCATTTGACTTAGGTCTTAAGCATAAACAACCAAAGGCTTACGCTAGGACACTTAAGTCCTTAAAGCCCTTTATGCTTTTTGTTGTCCACAATTGTCCTCAATATGCAATTTTGGCCTCCAATAGCACTTTCGTACCATTCATATCCTTCCCAAAACTCTCCAAAGCTCTTTCCTGGGAGTTTTGTAATTGAGTAACCGAATTTTGAAAACCTTACAAAAAAGTCTAAAGGTTTCTTGACAAAGAAGCAATCCTTAAGGCTTTTCTTTAGGGCCAAGTTACCAACTTGGAACACTTTTAAGGAGGTGTTGGTCATGCCTTTTATCCTCACACTTCAATCACTATGAGGAGAATTACACAATATAATGGTTTTTGACCATTATGCCACACTTTATAATTCTCCCATTTTTGTGAGGCGGTAACAATCCTCCCCCCTTTAAAAATTTTGGTCCTCTAAAATTGCCTTTAGCTTTGGGTATTGGATGGCTTTCCATATGGTCTTTCTCAGTTTCCCAAGTTGCTTATCTTTCAAAGTGGTGTGACCACTAAACTTTAACCGTGGGAATAAGCTTGTTTCTTAACCTTTTGGTATCCTTGGCTAACATAGCTATAGGTTACTCTTCATATGTCAAGTTAGGTTATAACTACATGTCTTCCACTATAATAGCATGCTTTGTGTCCAATAGATACTTCTTAGGAATACTAATGTGAAATATTAGGAACACTTGACATGCTTAGCGCTAGAACTAACCTGTATACTACCTTGCCAACTTTGTCTAAGATCTCATAAGGACCTATATGATGGGTTTCGGCAGCCAAACAGCGCAGCGGAATTTAACCAAAACCCTCAAGGATCCAAGTGAAACGGGGTAAACCGAGTGTTCAAAAATTTTCATACCTAATTTTCGGTTGAGATCTCTCACTCAACTGTAGAGTCGAATCACAAAACCTGAACAGTTGACGTGTTCAGGCTCTCTATGGTATCCACACGAGCCTCTTGGGATCACCACGCTTTCACCACGTACCGGTAGATGCATTTCACTTGCGTTCACAGTGCTAGCTTGCGTCCTCCAAGGGATTGCAAGAGAAGAGTGTGGCTGTCCTTTTTTTGAGACTAGGGCAAGGAGACCTGCGAATTTCTCACTTAAAAGTTGTATTTATAGTGAGACTCAACTTCCAGGCCTAATGGGTTTCAAAGCCCTAATCCAATTAGGATTTAATTTCGGGCTTAATAATGGCTCAACTCTTGGGCCCATTATTAATACGAAATTAAAGTGAAACCATAACCCAAATAATTAGCCCATGCACTCTAATGATCCAAATAGCTCTATGTGTGCGACCCAATAGGCTCTTGCCATGTTGGCAATGATCATAAATCACATTTATGATCATAAGCAATGAGCAGTGTCTAGCAACACATCATTGCTACCCAAGTGACAAGATTGTCAATGAATCGACTAAACCTTTATGATCATCACCGATATATGCCATTTTCCCTTTGTCCAAGATATCAAGACTAAGCTCGAGACATGGAATGTGTCACTCTCGTATAGCCCAATCTTTGGTTTCTTGATTACCGAGTAGACCAACTTAAACTGATGACATTGATATCATATATCAACTCATCCGAGCATGGCCATGCATTTTCTAAGTCTCACTCTATCAAGGGGCCCGAAGATATCACTCCTGTTACATAGGAGGGACAAATCCCATCTTGATCATACAAATCCCTCCGCATGATATGTGACATACCCAATGACCTCCTTCAAGTTCACTCAGTTACGAGCAACAAAGGAAAGTATCAAAGTATGTGACTCACATGTAGGGAACCTTGATGATCTTAGGTCGAAGGACTACATATACCATGATCACTATGAGAATCACTTATGACACTCATATAACGATCCATGTAGTGTTCTCATGGTGGGTCGGTCCAGTACACAAGTTCTCCAACTTGTACCCATATGTAGACTACATATCTCATATTAGTCTCCACATATGCTAGTCGTTACGTATTATTGCAACCTGCTCCACAATAATACTAGACCAGGGACATTTAAGAATATCACTATTCTAGGGTTACGATTATGTTTGTTAGGTTACGCAGAAACAAAACAACAAACATAATTGTTGGATTAATGCCTTAATAAAATATCATGACTCAATGTGCAAAAATACAATCATCTCATGATTGGCTTTTGGGCACAACACTAACACTATATATCTTGAAGCTAACTTGGTTCTTCTGGAAAATTTGACGGTGCCTTTGGCTGGTGCAACTTTCAACTAAATATTGTCACCAACCTCAAACTCCATGTCTTTCATTCTTTTATTCACATAGGTTGTGGTTCTTTCATTGGCAACCTTTAATCTTTCCTAAATGTTCTTGATCTTGGTGGTAGTCTCATAAATGATTTTGGGGCCCACCTCTAGCCTATCTAAGGCTTCTGCGCAATAGTTGGGTGTCATGTACCTTTTTCCATATAATGCTTCATATGGTGCCATGTCAATGGCGCTTTGATAACTATTGTTATAACAAAATTCCAACAATGGCAAGTGTTGGTCCCATTCACCCTTGAAATCCAACACACAGCTCATGAGCATGTCGTCAGTATTTGTATCACCCTTTCAGTTTTCCCATTAGTCTGAGGGTGATAAGTAGTACTCAGGTCAACTTTGGTACCTAGTGCTGTAAATCAAGCTGTAAATCTTGGATCTCTACTAGATACAATGGAATGTGGTATTACAAGTAGGTTCACTATCTCCTGGATATACATTTGAGCCAACTTCTCCAGAGAATCTGAGTTTCATAGGTAAGAAGTGGGCACATTTGTTTAGCCCATCTGCAATGACCCAGATTGTGTCATGACTTAATCTAGTCATAGGCAACCCAGTCAAAAAGTCCATGGTTATGTTTCCCCACTTCCTCACTAGTATAAGCAGAGTCTATAGGGCACTAGCTGGCTTCTAGTGTTCTACCTTTGCCCTCTAGCATGTTGCACATTTGGAGACATAAGTAACTATGTATCTCTTTATGTTTTGCTTCTAGAAGTGAGTCTTCAATTCTTTATACATTTTTTGACTTCCTGGATGGATGTTCAACTTGCTTGTTTGAGCTTTTTGAAGTTTTTCATCCCTAAGCTTTGGTCCTTTAGGCACATAGATTCAGTCCTTTAAGTACAAGCAAAGGATTCATAGAAGGAACCTTTTTCCTCTCCTGAAATCTTTTCACATTTCTTAGTTCACTCAAATCTTTGACCCTTCTTGGTTTGATGAGCAAGGACTGAGGCAACCATGGAAAAGCCTAATATAAATCTTTTGTAGTATCTAGCTAATCCTAGGAAACTTCTAATTTCCTTGATAGTCTTTGGTCTTTCCCATTCTTGCACTACGTTGACCTTTTATGGGTCTGCCTTAAGGCATTGTGCATCTATGATGTGTCCTAGGAAAGACACTTCCTTTATCTAGAATTGGCACTTGGATAACTTGGCATAAAGCTAATGTTCCAATAGAGTCCTTAAGACAATCCTTAGATGATGTTCATGTTCATTTTCACCCTTGGAATACACTAGGATGTCATCAATGAACATAACTACAGATTTGTCCAGATGTGGTCTGAACACTCTGTTCATGAGGTCCATAAAAGTAGTTAGGGCATTAGTCAAACCAAATGGCATGACTGTGTACTCATAATGCCCGTATCTGGTCTTGAATGCAGTCCTAGGAATATTCTCTTCCTTCACTCTTAACTGGAACTATCCAGATCTCAAATCCATCTTAGAGAAGCTCTTAGATCCCATGAGTTGATTAAATAGATCCTCAATCCTAAGGAGTGGATACTTGCTCCTGATAGTCACTACATTAAGCTTCCAGTAGTTAATGCATAGTCTCAATGATCCATCCTCCTTCTTCACAAAGAGCACTAGAGCTCCCCGTAGTGAAACACTTGGCCTTACGAACCCTTTTTCAATAAGTAGGTCGAGTTGTTTCTTGAGCTCATTCATCTTTGTTAGACACATTCTATAAGGAGGAATGGATATTGGACTAGCTTTTAGTTGCAGCTTGATCCCAAACACAATTTCCCTTTGTGGAGGAATAGCTGGCATTAGGAAAGACTTCTGGAAAGTCTCTTGATGCTCTAGCATATCTTTGATGTAGGACATGTTGAACCTCTGGTAGACCTTTGCCTAAGTAGTAGCTACGGCACATGAAGAATAAGGGTTAGGAGTTCCCCAGAGTGTGTTTTCGAGAGAGGGATCTCTGACACCCAAGTCAGTATGCGAGGGGAGAAGTTGTTAGGAGTTAAGAGTAGAGAACAAAAATGGAGGATACCTTTTATCTTCTACTTGGAAGCCTCCCCCGAGTATTTATAGGAGGCCAAGAGAAGAAGGCCATTATGCTTAGTCTGAGTAGATTAGGACATGTGTTTGCCTGGAATTGGTCCGTTCTTTTAGGGAGAGGTTTCTACAATTGGACATAGGTGGTTATGCCCAAAGGGTAGGGGCATGTGCGATGTTTTTGTCAAAGATCCCCCAACTGTATTTGTTATTTCTTCCTAAGACCCCTTGGGGATCTGAGACCCTTTCAGACAATGATTTCCCCTAAGGGTGATCGGAGAAAGCCCTTCGGATGTGGCATTTCTTTTCTCGAGGATGATAGACCTACATTCCTGAGGTTGGTAATATACACTCCCAAGGATGGCATGAAGTCTATTTATCAGAGTCAGTCATATACCTTTTCGAGGGTGGTGTAGATCCTTCTAACAAGGTTGGTGTCAAGTCTGCCAATAAGAAGGACATGTGGGTGATAGCCTTTCGGCTATCACATGCGCCCTCCGGGGGACGAAAGTTGTATCTTCGATACTAGTAAATCAAGAACATGTTACAAAATCTTGCCCTTGGAAAGCTGAGGCTATCCTCGGTAAAAGAACTTTTTTCCGCTGAGGTTGCCCCTTCAGCCTAACTAGCTTTTTGGTGTGAGATCCTTTCTTTTGCTGATGTTGTTAGCATTATGCCCAAAAGCCAATCATGAAATGATTTTATTTTTGCACATTGAGTAATGATGTTTTATTAAGGCACTAATCCAATAATTATGTTTGTTGTTTTGTTTCTGCGTAACGTAATAAACATAATTAGAACCCTAGAATAATGATATTCTTAAATGTCCCTGGTCTAGTATTATTGTGGAGTGGGTTACAATAATACATAACGACTACCATATGTGGAGACTAATATGAGATATGTAGTCTACATATGGGCACACGTTGGAGAACTTTTGTACTGGACCGACCCAACATAAGAATGCTACATGGATCGTTATTTGAGTGTCATAAGTGATTCTCATAGTGATCATGGTATATGTAGTCCTTTGACCTAAGGTCATCAAGGTTCCCTACATGTGAGTCACATACTTTGATACTTCCTTTTGTTGCTCATAACTGAGTGAACTTGAAGGAGGTCATTGGGTATGTCACATATCATGTGGAGGGTTTTGTATGATCAAGATGGGATTTGTCCCTCTTATGTAATGAGAGTGATATCTTCGGACCCCTTGATAGAGTGAGACTTAGAAAATGCATGGCCATGCTCGGGTGAGTTGAAATATGATATCAATGTCATCAGTTTAAGTTAGTCTACTCGATAATCAAGAAACCAAAGACTGGGCTATATGAGAGTGACACATTCCGTGTGTCGTGCCTTATCTTGATACCTTGGACAAAGGGACAATGGCATATATGGGTAATGATCATAAAGGTTTAGCCAAATCACCAATAATCTTGTCACTTAGGTAACAATGATGTGTTGCTAGACATCGCTCATTGCTTATGATCATAAATGTGATTTATGATCATTACCAACATGGTAAGAGCATATTAAGTCACACACATAAAGCCTATTTGGATTATTAGAGTACGTGAGCTAATTATTTGGGTTATAGTTTCATGATAATTTCATGTTAACAACTTCCCAAAAGTTGAGCCATTATTTACCCTAAAATTAAAGCCTAATTGGATTAGGGCTTTGAAACCCATTAGGCCTGGAAGTTAAGTCTCACTATAAATACAACATATAGTAAGAAATTTGCAACTTTGCCCTAGCCTCCCAAAAAGAGACAACCACACTATTTTCTTGCTATTCCTTGGAATACGTAAGCTAGCACTGCGAGTACAAAAGAAATGAATCTACCAGGATGTGGTGGATGTATGGTGATCCCGAGAGGCTTGTGAGGATACCATAGGGAGCTTGAACATGTCAACTATTCAAGTTTTGCGATTCAACTCAATAGTTGGGCAAAATATCTCAACCGAATTAGGTATGAAAATTTTGAACACCCAGTTTACCCCATTTCACTTCGATCCTAGAGGGTTTCGGTTAAATTTCGCTACGCTTGTTTGGTTCCTAAAACCTACAGATGTTGTAATCTTGGCATAGTTTTAGACTCCATGTTTGTGCTCCATTATTTGAATTTAAACCCTTGGTAAGGACGTTACTTCAAGCCAAATTCTTATTTTTGACGAGGTCACTTCTTTGTCATGTAAGGAGTTAAACTTTTTTGTTAGGGTTTTTATTCCCGCCTTCTACAAATGGATCATCCTATCTTTTGAATGAGTAGTTGTGTCACCTCATGTTACATAACATAGACTTACTAGATCAGAAGGCAAGCGATTGTTTCTCATGTTGCATGACTTGTGTCATTAGGTCATTGGTTATCCTTCACGTTCGTTACATTAGTTACGTCTCTTTGCATACAGAGGGTCATTATGGAATCATTTCACCCAGCTTATTTGGGCTATATAAAACCATTTCTCCCTAAGGCCTCCTCACTCATCTGCCTTTAGCTATCTCTTGCTCTCTAGCTTTCTTATTTTGTTGCGGTGGAGCGATTTCAGGCCACCATTTACGGTGGTTTTCCTGGGTTCAATATATTGGTATTTTTCAAGGTTAGTTTTTTTTCTTTGATCCCTCTTCGATTAGCAATTCTAAGGGTAGTTTCCTAGTTTACCAAGGATGCCTTCTTCACAAGCCAAATTCTGATCCATTCCTAAGAGTTGGACTCAACACAACTCTCATTTGAGCTATGCCACTTCAGAAAAGTTGAAGAAGTGGTCAGAGAAATTTTTCCTTCATTCTTATGGCATGATTAGGCTTCTTGGCCCTGGCGAACTGAGCTACCTTCCTCGGTATAACGATGTTGCTGTCTTAAGAACACAGTTGCAAGCGGGTCTTTGATATCCACTACTGAAGATGGTGAGTGACTTTTTCCAATTTCATGTCATAGCCGTTAACCAGCTACCTCCGAACTTCTATTCTTATTTTTATGCCTTTCTCTACATGTGTGTGGTCTTCAAGATAGACTCTCACTTCATCTTTTTCATCCAATATTACAAGTTTCATCCTGTCCCGAAATGTGGGTTTTACTTCTTGCTTCCTCGGGGATTCCGAAACAAGAAATTCAGTTTCACCTTTGGCACCAAGGATAGTTGGTGAAGATGGCAGAAAAAGTACTTCATCATAGAGCTGGAGAAAAAATGGAAAGACATGCCTACAAAGTGGGTTTTTGGGACCCTTGATATTGACATGATTGATCCATTGAAGTTGCTTTCCCATGAATTAGGGTCTCAATTCTAGGAATTCAACAGGTGTATTTAGGTGGTAGTTGATTGGATGGACCAAGCTCTTTCACGTCCACTGTACCCTTTGCCAATCAAATGGAACTCCATGACCAAAAAGGTACTTCGGGTGCTTAGGGCCATTCAGAAGCATGTTGCTGACAAGAACATGCAAGAACCAGCACTGTATTAGAAGAAGTCATGGCTGGTCATGCTCCTTCAAGGCAAACTTTCCTATTCAGCGCTTGTAGAGAGTGAGCTTCTTTCCAACTTGTTCTTTTGGATTTTTTGGTACTTACAATGATGTTTTCCTTTTTGCAGAGATGGGTGACAAAGCAACAGCCTTTTATAGAAGTTTGTTCCTCGGCTAGGCTAAGAAAGGGAAGTAGAAGATGTTACCACCTCACAAAATGAAAGAATTACAAGTGTCATAATGGCTAAAAACCATTATATTGTGTAATTATCACTATAGTGATTGAAGTGTGGGGGGTAAAAGGCATGATCAACACCTCCTTAAAAGTGTTTCAAGTTGGTAACCTGGCCCCCAAGAAAAGCCTAAAGGATTGCTTGTTTGTCAAGCAACCTATGGACTTTTTTGTAAGGTTTTGGAAATTCGGGTACTCAATTGCAAAACTCTCAAGAAAGAAACTTGGAGAGTTATGGGAAGGATATAAATGGTATGAAAGTGCTATTGGAGGACCAAATCACTCATGGAAGACAGGTTGGGACAAAGGAAACACTAAAGGCAATAAGGACCTAAATGTCCTAGTGTAAACCTTAAGGTGTTCAAGCTTTTGACTTAAGTCTAAGGGTGGAATTGTGGGGTTATCCCAACATTGGGGAGGCAGCCAAGACATGATAATTAGTAAAAAATGTTGGGCACATGTGTACCAATGAGTTTAAGACAAAGAAACCATAATTAGTAAGAAAGAAAATGACATAAAGCAAGGTTAAGCTTATTAAGTGTGTTTTGTGCCCTGAAGCTCATTGAAGGCCATTTAAGTGCCCAAATCACTTTTACCTCTCACATTTTCATCCTAACCTAGCACAAGAACACAGCCATGCTTCCTCCATAGCCACCACACCTTCAAACTTGCAATAGATTGAAATTGAAGGAAAGTTGCAATAGATTGAAATTGAAGGTAAAAGGAAGCAATTGGAAGCAAACTAGAGCTATTTCTTGGATACTTCAAGGATCAAGCTTGATTTTCAGCCTACCCACATTGGTAAGGGTTCTCTTGCTCCCATGGTCTATTTTCTGCAATTTTCAAACATCCATGGAGCTAGGACTAAGCTTGGGAGAGAGCCATGAGCTTGATGAACCAAGCTTAGTGAAGGGAGAGTGCACTTATTGAAGGTTTTGTGACCTAGTGTGAAGTGCACAATGATGGTAGTAAAGTAACAGTTCTCTTGCTCCCATGGACTGTTTTCTGCAATTTTTAAACATCCATGGAGCTAGGGCTAAGCTTGGAAGAGAGCCATGTGCTTGATGAACCAAGCTTAGTGAGGGGAGTGCACTTATTGAAGGTTTTGTGACCTAGTGTGAAGTGCACAATGATGGCAGTAAAGTGAGGGTTTCTAGAGCACAAAGTTAGTACTAACTACTATTAAAATCCTCCTATGACGAAGCATTAGCTCGAGGAGGGCTGCCATAGTGATTTATTTAAGTTTATTGCATGTTTTACGGACTAATCTATGGTTATTGTTGCTGCTGCATTTGGTTGCTATATCTTGTATATATGCATTGTGGTTTTTTTTTTTTAGTCTCTTTGGATTCAGGTTTTAATGATGGTTACATTGCCTATTGAATCCAAGTGCTACCCTTACTAAGTTTCTCAATGAAACTTACTCCCCTCAATTCTGTTATTTCAGCTCCAGCTGAAAGATCACCTTCAACTAACCTTTGTGGTTTGATTTTTAATATGAAATTTTATCTACATAAACTTCCATATGTTTAGTTATGATCTGGAAATTTTGGTGATTTTATGAGCACATTTGGTATTTTTAATGGTGGTACTTATTGTGTTGTGCAGCAGCTGTCCAGCATCCTGTTTTTGGACTCCATTGCATCTCAGGACCTCTTGTAACCTAGGGTGTGTATCTCACTGAGTTAAGGCCATATTGTAGTGCATGTATGCACATAAATGTAGTGTATGTAAAATGAGACAAGTATGTGAACATTTGAGTAATGTTTTGGCTATGTAAGTGATGTGGTGCAAAGCTGCCTAAGTGTGAATGATGGGCTGCTTACTTGTAAATTCTGTTTTGACCACATAAAGTTGTTAAACGAAAGGGAATGTAATTATTATGTGTAATGGACATATATGGGATAGCCTTGGAGGGCTTTCCTCTTGTGAATGAAGTGTTTGTATGGTTTGGAAAATTTGTATGGGCAAAATGGTCCAAAAGTTGCCAGAATTTTGACTATGGACCTAAAGTTTAATATCTCCCTGTGTAGAATCAATCTTGGTATGAAATTTTGACCACACCTAGAGGCCATCTATAGGGTTAATGGGGCTTTGGAATTTCTTGATTTAGAGCCTGGTAGCCAAAGATATGATGTTGCAAATTTGGCTGAGTTACTGTTCATTAGGTCAGAATTTTGTAACCATCTTAAAAAATCCATAACTTGGTCCATAGATGGGAATTGATGTAAAAAAAAATTATTTGTTTTGCTCTAAGTCTCTACTTGATAATGGAGCAAAGAAAATAGGGGGGTGTGAGGCTAGAATGATACAGTTTATTAGTGGAGCTTACAGGTGCAGTAGCTGGTCACTAGAACTTAAGAAGATTGCCTAATGTGTGGAAGCCAAAACTAAGACTTGTGCTTGTGTTTTCCTTCTAAGCTGCCATAGTGTGCATAAATGTAAATATGTGTGTTAGGGTTAGACCAATATGCATGTATTTACATAGTGCTCAAGAGGGTCACTTGAGTATGTACACTAGGGGTGTTGTTCTGATGACCTACAGGGCACACCAAACCTGGGAATTTAAATGCACAATTTTGGCACCATAGCTGGACTACCCCGTAGTGGGTAACAGAAGAAGAAGGCATTGAAAAGAAAGAATGGACCAGCTAGACAGTCTTTAGGGGCTCCAAAGACTAAGTAAACAAAGGAGGACTCTCTCCCTCCTCCCCCCGAAGATATGACCAAAGCCTGAGATCATTCCTCCAAAGGCGTAGCTCCTTCATCGGGGGTGGCCATCCTATCCATTCTTCTGAGCCTTGATGCTGTTGTAGAGACCTTAGGACTTCATTGCTGGTGGTCTCGGCTGAAGAGGTTGAACAGAGGTGAGGAGGAATGGAAAGGAGGTTTTTGCCGAGATCCTCGACGTTAGTGACACTAATGGGGAAGACATCGAAGTCCTACCAGATTTGCATTTTAGTCATTCATCTATGAATTTTGGCTTTTTTGGCATCTTAGATTTTGTAGATGAACAGAGAAGGGAAAATGTGATATGAGAATTTTGTTATGATTTTATAGAGGATCGGGCTCAGATAGGGCAGATGATAGTTCACGCTCAGAAGAGGGCTGCTCGAGATTCCAAAATCCCAAAGGATAAGGTGTAGAGAGAACCCTTCTAGACTTTCACCAAGGACATGGACTTGTTTTTGGAAGATTGCTAGAAGATGGTTCCCCAAATGGTGAGGCGCATCATCATGAATGCCACCTTTCAATCTCTAACGGGTGATTATCCGAATGAGGAGATTCTTGCTGCTTGAATTTTTTAGTATGCTGCTCAAGTAACCCTTCGTTCTTTTCTACTTAGAATCTTAGGCCTTTAAACTATTGTATCTCATGTTAGGCCTTCTTTCCTTATAGCTATTAGTGTACGAAGGCTACCTTTGTGCCTGGGCATCCAAGTAGTCCTACATCCAAAGTTAGGCGGAAGAAAAATTGGCCAAGGCCAAAGAGATGTTTACGAGCTTGTGCATGAAATATGGTGAGCTCAACAAGATCACCAAGGATGACCTGGCCAAGCTTTGCCAGAAGGTGCTGGAGAGCCAGAGCGGGTTTCTTGGCGAGTGCTCCTCCAAGATATCTGACCTTAGGGCGAAGGTGGCGGAGTTGAGTTCGGCGAGGGAGGTTCTTCAGAAGAAGAAAGAAGACACCAAAGTAGATTTCACTAAGGCATTAGAAGTCTATGCTGAGCTTATTTCCGAGATTGATTAATTAAAGAAATGGAAGAAAAAGGAGAAGATGGCAGAGAAAGATAGGGAGGTGCTGAAGAAAGACGTGGAACATTTAGAAACTGTGAAGGCCAGGGCAGATGAGGCAACGAAGACTTCTTTTCAAGATCGTTTCTACCTTGCTCACCATCAGATTCTCTGACACTTTTTTGACCTCAACGTCTCTTTCCTTAGAGCCTTCGATAGCCTTGAAGGGCCAACCTCGTCATGGTCAAAAAGGGAGTACCTTAACCTTCCCGAGCATCCTCCTTTAGCTCAAAATGTTGTCGACAATGATGATGAGGATGATGCCGAGGATGCTGATGCCGAAGAGCCTGAAGATGGGCAAAATAACCCTTAGGGGTCTGTATTGTTTTCTTTTTGTACTTTGTCCTTTTTAATGGAATAACCTTATTTCTTAAAATGTCGGCTAAGTCCATGATTACCACATTCTTTGATGATTTTTAGCCTTTGGCATATTAGTTACTTCAGCTAGCATTGGTTGCTTGTGAAGCTTTCTGGTTAATTCACCATCTTTAACCAGCATACAATCTTCGGTTCAATAAGGCTTAGCAGGTTTAGTCATGTACTATCCTTGACAAAAATACTGTCAAGGATTCGAAATCTTCACTATTTTCAAAAGTAATATCCTATCACTTTCGGAGAGTTATAAATATTTTCCTAAAGTGTTTTAGAATAGAATTCAAGCAATGTTTTTGGGAAACTTGCTATGTACAAAAACACTTCGGTACTTTCAGAAACAACCATATTAGGTTAACCTCCTTCAATAGGCTTCCTTGTGATAAGACTCCTAACACTATAGGCAACTTAAAAGATCACCACATTTAGTTCATCTGTTTGGAGAGGCTGCTCATAATAAGGATACTTCCTTGGAAATTTTTAAGTGTAGAATTTTTTTAAAGAGTTTGAATGCCATGTGCTTTTCAACTTTTTTCCTTCAGTATTTCCAAGTTTATAGACTCCTGGATGAACTTCTTCAAGGGCCAAATAAACTCCTTCCTAATTTTCCTGAAGTATGCCATAAGATGGTCTTCAGGATTCCAGTTCAGCCTTTAGGAGAACAAGGTCTCCTTTCTTGATCCCTTTAGGTCTGACATACAAGTTCATAGCAATAGCTACCCCTTGCTGGAATGCTTTTCTTCTAAGTTTGGCCACCTTCCTATGTTCATCAATCATATCTAATTTGCATCTTAAACTGAGGTTGTTCCCTTCTTTGTTGAACACTTGTACTCTAATGGATGGTTGTATGACTTCGACAAGGATAATGACCTTATTGCCGAGTGCGAGTGAAAAAGGTGTTTCACCGGTAGCTATTCTAGGAGTTGTTTGATAACTCTATAGTACACTTGAGAGTTCTCCAGGCCATTCTCCCTTAGCTTCTTTCAATCTCTTCTTGAGACCGTCTTTTATTGCTCTATTGGACACCTCAACTTGTCTGTTGCTTTAAGGATAGGCGACTGTGGCAAAGTGTAAATTTACCCTAAGGTTGGTTATGAATTCTTGGAATCCTTTATCAATGAATTGGGAGCCATTATCTGCTACTATTACCCTCGGCAAACTGAATATGCAGATGATGTTCTTCTAGACAAACTTCTGGATGTCCTTTGCCAAAATTGTTGCCAGGGGCTCAACCTCAATCTGCTTAGTGAAATAATCTACTACAACTAAGTAGAGCTTCACTCCTCCAGGAGCCACCACGAGAGGACCAATGAGGTCAATACCCCAAACAGCGAAAGGGCAAAGATAGTTTGTCAAAGTTATCGCTTCCGAGGGTGCTCTTTGGATGGGTGTGTGTCGCTGGCACTTATTGCATTTTTTGATGAACTACCTTACATCCTTCCTTAAAGTAGGCTAGAAATATCCTTGTAGAAGAAGTACCACAGGATGGGTGTCAGTCCTGATGTGAGATCCGCAAGCTCATTCACATACTTCTTTAAGGACTGTTTCAATGTTCTCTTCACTGATACACCTTTGTAGTGGGTTTCCACGTCCTTACCACTACAATTCTTCCCCAATTATGAAGTACCTTCCAGAGCATCTATGTACCTTCATCGGTTCTTTTTTATCCTAGGGTAAGGATAAATTGGCTAGGTATTCCTTTATAGGGTCTTTCCACCCTTTTTTTGGTGTGGTGAGTGCCATTATGGCTATGCTCAAGCGGTCAAGAACCTCGGTAGACTATTTTTACTTTGCCAATGTGTCAGCTTTAGTGTGCTTTTTCCAAGGTACATTTTCTATGCTTACTTTTTCAAATTCTTGTATCAATTTTGTGGTGAGATCATGGTATTTTGCCAGGCTGGGGATCCTAGGTACCGTATTCCCCCATTGTCTGTCAGACTACCAACTACGAGTTAGTGTAAGCCTTCATATTCTTTACACCAACTCTTTTTGTCAATCGTAATCTAGCCATAAGGGAGTCATATTCAGCAATGTTGTTGGTGACTTAGAATCCGAACTTAATAGCTTTCCCCTCTTCCATCCCTTCAAGACCTCAGAGTTTTATCCCGGCCCCTTGGTGTTCTGATCCTGAAGCGTAATCCATATACAATGCCCATTCGGGTGCCTCATTTCTAAGGTTATTGAGGGCATCCTCGATTTTAGGCAGTTCAGCAATAAAGGCTGGCAAAGCCTAACCTTTTATGGCCTTCTTCACTTCGTATCTGATGTCGCATTCTCCGATCTTGATACACCATTTTAACAGTTGGTCAGAATAATTCACCTTTTTCATGAAATCATCAAGAGGTAGGTTACTTCAGACCGTGATAGATTGCCCTTGGAAATAGGGCCGAAGCCTCCTACCTGCCATGACTAAAGCATAGATGGCTTTTTGCAGTAAAGGGTACCTGACTTGGGCACCATGCAAGGATTTGTTGACATAATATACCGGCCATTGTTTTCCTCTTCCTTATTTTTCCTTCACCAGTACTGAACTTACGGCTTTCTCAGTGAATTGCCGATGTGTCTGCAAACTGGCTAAGTAGCTTTTAAGTGTTGGGTTTCGGGAGCCAAATAGCGCAACAGAATTTAACCGAAACCCTCCAGGATCCAAGTGAAATGGGGTAAACCGGGTGTTCAAAAATTTCATACCTAATTTTCGGTTGAGATCTCTCACTCAACTGTAGAGTCGAATCACAAAACCTGAACAGTTGACGTGTTCAGGCTCTCTATGGTATCCACACGAGCCTCTCGGGATCACCACGCTTCCACCACGTCCCGGTAGATGCGTTTCTTTTGCGCTCGCAGAGCTAGCTTACGTCTTCCAAGGAATTGCAAGAGAAGAGTGCGGCTGTCCTTTTGGGAGGCTAGGGCAATGAGACCTACGAATTTCTCACTTAAAAGTTGTATTTATAGTGAGACTCAACTTCCAGGCCTAATGCGTTTCAAAGCCCTAATCCAATTAGGATTTAATTTCAGACTTAATAATGGCTCAACCCTTGGGCCCATTATTAATACGAAATTAAAGTGAAACCATAACCCAAATAATTAGCCCATGCACTCTAATGATCCAAATAGCTCTATGTGTGCGACCCAATAGGCTCTTGCCACGTTGGTAATGATCATAAATCACATTTATGATCATAAGCAATGAGCAGTGTCTAGCAACACATCATTGCTACCCAAGTGACAAGATTGTCGATGAATCGACTAAACCTTTATGATCATCACCAATATATGCCATTGTCCCTTTGTCCAAGATATCAAGACTAAGCACGAGACATGGAATGTGTCACTCTCATATAGCCCCATCTTTGGTTTCTTGATTACTGAGTAGACCAACTTAAACTAATGACTTTGATATCGTATATCAACTCATCGGAGCATGGCCATGCTTTTTCTAAGTCTCACTCTATCAAGGGGCCCGAAGATATCACTCCCGTTACATAGGAGGGACAAATCCCATCTTGATCATACAAATCCCTCTGCATGATATGTGACATACCCAATGACCTCCTTCAAGTTCACTCAGTTACGAGCAACAAAGGAAAGTATCAAAGTATGTGACTTACATGTAGGGAACCTTATTGATCTTAGGTCGAAGGACTACATATACCATGATCACTATGAGAATCACTTATGACACTCATATAACGATCCATGAAGTGTTCTTATGGTGGGTAGGTCCAGTACACAAGTTCTCCAACTTGTACCCATATGTAGACTACATATCTCATATTAGTCTCCACATATGCTAGTCATTATGTATTATTGCAACCCGCTCCACAATAATACTAGACTAGGGACGTTTAAGAATATCATTATTCTAGGGTTACCATTATGTTTATTACGTTACGCAGAAACAAAACAACAAACAAAATTGCTGGATTAATACCTAAATAAAATATCATGACTCAATCTGCAAAAATACAATCATCTAATGATTGGCTTTTTGGGCATAACACTAACATTAAGTTCATCCTAAGCCTTTTGGCAATCTTTGTTCCAAGGATGTTTCTCAGGGCTAAGTTTGCCTTCTTTTTTTGCAACTTTGGTGAGCAGTATAAAGAATGGTCGACAATGGTCCCCATATCTTGAGATGAATCTACTAAGGGCCGTTATCTACCTTGTAAGCCTCTATATGTCCTTGGTAGTCGTGGTTGTTCAGAATCCTAGTAAGGCCTTAACCTTCTCGGCATTGGCATCTATACCTCTTTCAGATAACATGTAGCTGAGGAATTTGCCCGCAGTCACTCCGAACACACACTTAGGTTAAGACAGATTTCAAATTTTTGAAGTTGGTGGAATGTTTCCCCCAAGTCTATGATATGATTACTAGGTATTTTACTCATAACTATCGTATCATCAACATACACTTCCATATTTTTTCCCAATTTGGGAACTGAATACCCTATTCATCAGCCCTTTATATGTAGCTCCTACATTTTTAAGGCCAAAAGGTATTCTGACGTAATAATAGTTCCCCACTTTGATAATGAAGGTGGTTTTTTCCTCATCTTTGGGATCCATCCGAATATGGTGGTATCCGCTAAAAGCATCGAGGAAGCTAAGTAAACCATATTAAAAAAAAGAGTCTAGCAATTGTCTATTGATGACAGAGGGTATAGGTCCTTTGGACAGGGGTCATTAATATTTTGAGAGTTGATGCACATTTAGAGTTTATTGCTCCTTTCCTTTGTGGTAACAACAATGTCGCTAAGCCATTTGGGGTACTTGACCTCCCTAATTATGCCTACTTCTGTTAGTCATTGGACTTTGGTTTTGATGAAATTATTCTTATGTGCCGAAAGGCTATGCATTTTCTACCGAATGGGCTGCAACTCCATGCATACTTTAAGGCTATGTTGAATTATACCTGGGTCTATTCCAGGCATACCCTTAAGAGAGTAAGCAGATAGACCTTTGTTCATTAATAGAAGGGATACAAGTATTTCCTTGTCACCTTCGGCCAGTTTTTTCCCTACTCAAGTACTTCAGCAAGGGACAAGTTCTACATCCACTGTTTCTATTTTTCCAAGGTCCCTCATTTCCCTTTCTATTGCATCTTCACTAGTCATGCTCTTCTCTCCTAAAGTCTGTATGTGAACTTTTGCCAGATTCTACCTTGCTTTGACAAACACTTTCCTAACTTTGGCTTGATCGACAAGTATTTTTGCGTCACCCTCCTTCACCTCGAATGTGACAGTCAGGTATTTCACATCAGTTCGAAGGTGAAGGTTGCCCTGCATCTGTCTTCTGAGGATGACATTGTATGAAGATGGGACATCTATGATGATGAACCTTGTCGTAGTGGAAGCGAAGAGTTCTTCCTTGGTGTGGACTGAGGTACCCCTTAGCATCAGAGATAAATCAATCCACCTGAGCACTAGGAGTTCTGTAAGACCAACGGTGAAGGTAGGCGAGGTAACGGGTTTAAGATCACACTCGGAAATACCTAACTTCAGCAACAAGTGGGAGAATAGAACATTGGCATTTGATCCATCATCAACGAGCGCACTCTTCACATCCCAGTTTTTTATTCTTTCCATTATTAGGAGAGGATTGTCATGTGGGAATTTCACAGATGACCCATCACTTTAAGCCAGTTTGTTCATCGGGTTGTCAAACTTTGTCATTGCAATCTGCTTCACCTTCCTCTTTCTTTCACCCGAGGGTAGTCCAGTGGTTATGGTCTGGATAACCCCAGCTGAAGGTGGGGGTGCTTTTTGGGGTTTTGGTTGGTTCGATGCCTGTCAGAGTCATACTCCTTATCTTCTATTTTTCTATCATCATCAACTTTTCCCAAGCCTTTGGTGACGGCATCCGCAAGTAGCACTAAAGTTGCCCTTGTTTAATTAAGGACTTGATGTATTTTCTCAATTGGGAGCAACCCTCGGTGTCATTCCCGTGATCTCAGTGAAATTGGCAGTACTTCTTCATGTTCTTTTTGTTATCTGAGGTCATGGCCTTTAGATGTTTCATTAAAGTTCCTTACCTTTCCAAGGCCAAAAGGATATTCATCCCTAAAGTGTTCAAGGGGCTAAATATCATTGGCTTTTTTCCCCTAGATTTCTAAGGTTTGCCTCCTCCTTTACATTGATACCGAGGTTGGTGACTACTACCTTCAGACCGGTGATGCTCAGACTTCAGTGTTTCCATTCTTTGTTCCTTAGCTGTCATATGTTGCTATGCCCAATGGGATAAGTCACCAAGGGTGCCAAGGGGATCTTTTGAGAAATTGTAAAAGATCTGCTAGTCCCTCCTCAATCCTCTAATTATTGCAAGGATTCGGAACTCAGGGTGGAAGTCAGGAACACTCAATGCTTTTCCGTTGAATTTCTTGACAGAGTCCCGAATAGTCTCACCATTCTTTTAGGCTACATTGAACATTTGGATGCGCATCTTCGCTATTGGCTTGCTCCCTATGAATTGTTGGGTAAAGGTGGTAGATAATTCCTGGAAGCCCATTATGGTTCTAGGTGCCAAGGTGTTATGCCACACAGTTGTGGCCTGGATAAGGTGACCTTGATGCACTTGTGGATGGTGACTTGATCGGCCCGTGCAACACCATGCTCCTTCTATATTTTGTTAGGTGGGCCCGAGGGTTACTTCGCCCAACATATATTTCCAAGCGTGGGACTTAGAACTCACTAGGCGTAGGGACTTCCATTATCGCCCTAATAAAGGGGACTCTTCTCCGATGAAGGTCTCCGATAACCTCGACCAAACTGGTTTTTGGGAGAACTATTTCTCCACCTTATCCAACCTTTGCAAAATTATCTCCATTAGGAAGAAAGTATCATCCCCTCCCCACTATCTTAAGGCCATAGGGAAGGGAGAATGACGTCTTCTCCTGAGTGAGTAAATTCGACGTTGTGGTGAAAGGAACTTCTCCATCCGAGAAGAGCTCCTGTGATAGGAAGTCCTTGGCAGTGTTGATCTACACCCCGCCACATACTGCCCACTAGATGGAGGGATCTTTATCAAGGACTCCTTATGGTAGCAACTATTTGAGGAACTCTAGTGAGATGACCGGTGCCTATTCTCCAGGTTGACCTCTGGTGAAGGGGTCTTTACATGAAAATGTGTGTGTGACCATCTTTGATCAAGTTGCTGAATCGTTTTGGCCACTATGGAGCACTAGAAGTCACACATAAAGCCCATAATGACTCTCAAAGGATGTTCGTCCTCTAGAAGGGAAGTCTCCAGGGATGCTTGATCATTTGCCAGCGGAGGCTCAGGCACGGATTAGGACTTTGGTGTGCCCTTATCCCTAGAACACTGAGTCTACAAGACGGTGACTTGGGAATTCATTCGAGCAGATGGCACCAAATGATGCTTTAGTACATGTTCGATGTAGGACAAGTTGAACCTTTGGTAGACCTTCGGCTGAGAAGTAGCTGTAGCATGTGAAGTATAAAGGTTAGGAGCTCGCCTAAGTGTCTTTCCAAGGGGGATCTCCGATGTCGAAGTCAGTATACTTGGGGAGAAATTGTTAGGAGTCAAGAGTAGAGAACAGAAAAGGAGGATACTTTTTTTCTGCTACCTAGGAGCTTCCCCCGAGTGTTTGTAGGAGGCCAGGAGGAAGAGGCCGTAATGCTTAGCATGAGTAGATCAGACACATGTTCGGCTGGATTTGGACCATACTTTCAGGGAGAGGTGTCTACAGTTGGCCATAAGTGGTTATGCCCAAAGGGTAGGGGTGTGTGTGAGGTTTCTATTTGAGATCCCCCAATTATATTTGTCATGTCCCCCTAAGACCCCTCGGGGATCTGAGACACCTACAGACAAGGATTTCCCCCAAGGGTGACTGAAGAAAGCCCTTCGGATGTGCGGACCATTTTCGGGAGGCATTTCTTCTGTCGAGGATGGTAGACCTATGTTCTCGAGGTTGGTAATATACACTCCCAAGGATGGCAAATAGTCTTTTTCTCATAGTTGTTCATATACTTTTCTGAAGGTGGTGTAGATCCTTCTGACAAGGTTGGTCATATAAATCGTTGAGGGTGGTGTTAGGTCTGCCAATAAAAAGGTCATCTGGGTGGTAGCCCTTCGGCTATCATCTCTCATTGCAAGTATTCTATCCACTTCCTCATCATAGTGCAATTCATTCAATGCATAACAGTAATCATGCTCAGAAATCACAACTACCTCATCTAGTACCTATAGTTCCATGCCATGCATTTCATACACTAATTCCTTAGAATTCCCTAATGCATGCACTTCACCATCAGGCAATGTGATTTCTCTCGTGGCACGATCAATTTTATGTTATGCATAGTGAGCCAATTCATACCTAGCATAATACCCCTAATGTGCATACCCAAGTGGCCCTCTTGGGCACTATGTAAATGCATGAATATTGGTCCAACCATTACACACATATTCACATTTTGCGCACACCATGGCAGTAAGGAAGGAAAACACTAGCTGAAGTCTTAATCTTGGCTACCATACATAGGCAATCTTATTAAGCGTAAGTGACCAGCCATTGCACCTGAAACTCCTTAAAAAAATGTATTAATCTAGCCATGTAACCCCTTGATTTCTTTACCTCATTATCAAGTAGAGTCTTTAATCTAGCCAAGGAATTTGGTTTTAAATCAATAGCCCACCCATGGACTAAGTTATGGATTTTTGAATTTGGTTACAAAATTCTAACGAAATGAACAGCAACATAGTGAATTTTGAAACGCTATATCTTTGGCCACAGGGCTTCAAATTTACAACTCTCAAATCCCAGTTTAACTTCTAGATATTCTCTAGCTGTGGTCAAAATTTGATACCAAGATTGATTTTACACAAGCAGATATTAAACTTTAGGTGCAGGGTCAAAAATTTGGCCACTTTTGGACGATTTTGCCCACACAAATTTTTCACACCATGCAAACACTTCATTTACAAGGGGTAAGCCCTCTAAGGCTATCTTATATATGTCCAATACAAGTAGGAAATACATGCTCATGTATTTAACAACAATATGTGGCCAAAACAGAATTTACAAGTAAGCAGCCTATCAGTCCCACTTAGGCAGCTTTGCACAACATCTTATACATAGCCAAAACATTACTCAAATGTTCACATACCTGTCTCATTTTACATGAACTAAATGTACATGCATACATGCACTACATAATGGTCTTAACTCCGTTAAATATACACCATATGTTACAGGTGATGCCCGGTGGCATCCTCATTGTATGACATGTTGGCCTAAAGGGGAGACTTTCATTGAGAAGATATCTACAAGACTTTGCAGAAAAAAGGTTAGGAGCTCCTGGAATGTGTTTCTAAGGGAGGAGCCTTCGATGCCCAAGTTAGTATATGTGAGGGTAGTAGTGAATAGCAGAGAGTAGGGAAAGGAGAGAGTCCCATCTTTTCTTACCAAGGTCCCTCATAAGTATTTATATGAGGGTGGAGGGAAGAGGACATTTGACATAGCCTATCCAGATCATTGACACATATTTGGTTAGATCTAATCTGTACCTTTAGAGGCCAGTATCTCCAACTGGCCGTAGGCCGTTTTAGCCAGAAGGCAGAGGCATGCGTGAGGTCTATTTGCCAAAGGCTCCTTAACCATTTTTGTCGTATCTCTGTAAGACCCCTTTTGGCAAAGATTTTACCCCTGAGCTCTTCAGAAGAGTGGGTTACCTTTGGGAGGCTTTTTCCTCTGTCAAGGATGGTGGATCTACCTTTATGAGGTCCGTAGCTTTGAAAATCTGAGGGTGGTGAAGACAACTTTTCCCGAAGTTGGTCATGTCACCTTTCCGAGGGTAGTGTGGAGAATTACCCAAGATCGGGGATAAGCTCCTACCGGGGGTGGCATCAAGCTAGCCGATCAGGAGATCTTCTGGGCGATAACCCTTCGGCTATCACATGCCCCCCTCAGAGAAGCCGAAGTTGTGTCTTCGGTGCCAGTTGTTTAGGAGTATGTAATAAGAAGCTAGAGATGTTACTTAGCCAAGAGATTTGAATTTTGAAACCTCCTCGGGGACAGACGCCACTTTCTTGCCGAAGTTACATTATAGGCATTATCCAAGGGTTGTTGTACTATGTTTGGAGTTAATGGCCATTGATCATGTCCATTATGTCGATTGCATCCCTTCGCTTGTGAAGGGTCATTATGGCGACACTTCGCTTGCCCTCTTCAGTCTATATAAGCCATCTTGCTTTCAAAGTTTCCTCACTTCTTTTGCCTTCATTCCTCTTGCACCCAAATTTTCCTCTTACTTTCAAACTTTTCTTGCGGCAGTGTTAGTGGCGGAGCGATTTCTGGTGAGTTTCTACAGCATTTCTAGAGTTCCCATTTTCTCCCCGAATTAGGTGGGTTCATTTTTGAATTTGTTCTTCCTTAGTTCCCTATTTTTTCATTGTTACCCGAGTTTGGTGTTCTTTCTTTTCAAACATGTCTTTTTCTCCCGACAAAGGCCGTTCGATCACTAAGAGTTGGCTCCCACTCAATTGTCATCCAAGCTATGCCACTTTGGAGAAATTAGATAAGTGGTCAGCCAAATTTTTTCTCCCTTCCTATGCTATTACTAGGCTCCCTGGCCCTGGTATGCCTAGCTACGCTCCTTAGACAAATGAGGTTACTATCTTCAGAGCTCAGCTAAAGGCGGGTCTTCAGTATCGTCGACTAAAGATGGTTTGTGACTTTTGCCAATTTCATGGCATAGCCGTTAACCAACTTCCCCCGAATTGCTACTCTTATTTTAACACCTTTCTTTGCTTGTGTGGAGTTTTTAAAATAGACCCCCAGTTCATCTTGTTTATGCAACATTACAAACGTCACCCCGTTTAGAAGGACGGGTTCTATTTCTTGCTCCCCCGGGGATCTGGGAGCAAAAAATTCACCTTTACCTTCAAGAAAAAAGGTAGTTGGTGAGTTTGGTGGAAGAAGTACTTCTTCATGAAGATTGATAAGAAGTCGATAGATCTTCCTACTCAATGGGCTTCGGGTACCTTAGCCATTGACGTAGTAGACTCAAGGAAGCTATTAACTTTAGAATTGGAGTCCCGATTTGAGGAGTTCGATAGCCATATTTAGGCTGTTGCGGATGTTAGTGTTGTGCCCAAAAACCAATCATGAGATGATTGTATTTTCGCACATTGAGTCATGATATTTTATTAAGGCATTACGTTTGTTGTTTTTTTTTTGCGTAACGTAATAAACATAATTGTAACCCTAGAATAATGATATTCTTAAATGTCCCCAGTCTAGTATTATTTTGGAGCAGGTTTCAAATGTGGCAGAAGCGTAAACCATAGGTTAGTCCATAAAACTTGCAATAAACTTAAGTAATTCACTACGGAATCCCTCCTCAAGCATAAGCTTGGTATTAGGAAAGTTTAACACTAGTTAGTACTAACTTTGGGCTCTAGAAACCCTTAAACTTGCTACCATCACTATGCACTTCACACTAGGTCACAAAACCTTCACTAAGTGCACTCCCTTTACTAATCTTGGTTCATCAAGCTCATGGCTCTTTTCCAAGCCTAGCCCTAGGTCCATGGATGTGTGACAATATAGTAAACATTCAATGAGAGGAAGAGAACTCCTTACCTTGAGTGTATGCTAAAATTCAAGCTTGATCCTAGGTGCACTCATGTCTTAGCACCACATAGCTTCCAATTGCCTTTTCTTGGTTTCATTTGCAACAAATTGCAAGCTTGGAGGCATGGTGGCTATGGAGGAAGTGTGGAGGTAGAAAGAATGCATTTTTTCTACTAGAAGGGACAAATGTGGGAGAAAAAGACAAAGATAACCACTTATAACGACTTTAGTGCACAAAACAGACTTAACCAGCCTTTACCATGCTTTATGTGATTTTCCTTGCTACAAGACTATGGTTTCTTTGTCTTAATCTCATGGCCCACATTTGACCATCCTTATCTTGCTTTTGCTGCCTTTTCTTGAGTGGGATAACCTAAAAATGCTTCCATTTGACTTAAGTCATAATCATAAACAACCAAAGGTTTACAATAGGACACTTAAGGCCTTAAAGCCCTTTATGCTTTTCTTTGTCCAAAATTGTCTTCCGTAAGCAATTTGGTCCTCCAATAGCACTTTCATACCATTCATATCCTTCCCATAACTCTCTGAATCTCTTTCTTGAGAGTTTTGCAATTGAGTACCCGAATTTCCAAAACCTTACAAAAAAGTCCATAGGTTGCTTGACAAGCAAACAATCCTTACGGCTTCTGTTGGGGGCCAAGTTTCCAACTTGGAACACTTTTAAGGAGGTGTTGATCATGCCTTTTCCCCCCCACACTTTAATCACTATGATGAAAATTACACAATATAATGGTTTTTGACCATTATGCCATACTTTATAATTTTCCTATTTTTGTGAGTTGGTAACACCTTAGGAATGATGCTGTCCTTTGGACTTGTGAGCGTTACTCACTAGCCTATTATCTATTCTTGTAAGTCACTGGCCCTTCCCTTATGAGGCACTAGGGTCTAGTGAAACTCACACTTACTTTGGTCTCTCAACTAGCTTAACCCAACCAACTTTGATTATTGTTTCAACCCTTGACTTTCCCATACTCCAATGAATGCCGACAACTGCCGAAGTCACAAACACACCACTTTAGCACAACTGTACCTATACTCACTTGGCACTTTCAAACTATTAAGTGAATTACTTAGCTAGGTGCGAGATTCCACTACGGCCATCTTGAGCCATCTCTTGACTGGTCATAGTAAACTTTTCCACACAGGGCTACATAGCTCTACCCTAAAGGGTCTAGGCAAAAATTTTTCTTCCTGCCATCACTTGGTCATTCCTAGCCTATGTTTTTAAATTTCAACTTACTGGCACAAAAAGCAACCAAAAGCTATCACAAGTTCCTTGGTCGCATCTAGAACTTAATCCTTCACTTACTTGGCTAGCCTCACTAGTTGAGCACCTTTCTCCCATAAGTCATCTTGATGGCCCTTGACTCCACTTAACCTTGGGATAATGGCCACAAATCAAATACTATCCCTTGGTCAATGGAAGTTATTCGTATTACTCAGGTTCTCTCACTACCAGTTGGTAGCTGAGACCAACCCTCAGTAACTGTTTTACTCCTATTGGCTATAGACTAGGGCATACAACTAAGAAATGAATAAAACTATCCTTCCATTTACCCATTGGATGAGTTGCTTGCTCCCTGTTCCCTCTCTTGGCCTCTATCTGCATAACATAGTTAGAAATAAAAAATTAAATCTTACCTATTTACCATCTCAGTACCTGGCTGAACTATGCTGCTGCTCACATGCTTTAAGGAACTCATCTGGTTACTTAGCAAGCTATTGATGTTGACTAGGCCAACCAAGTTAACTTATAAAAGAATGTAGCCTACGAAACCTTATAACACTTCCAATTGAAGGCATCCAAGCCTCTACTTATGTGGTTTTATGTATTGGAAGTAGGACATAGCCTCTGCGTATCACCCCAACACTTACTGTATTTTTGTGTTCTAATGCACTCAAGTTCACCCTTAGCCCCATTCAAGAAAACTACCCAACATGCCAAATGAGACTACGCCAGTAAATTGATGCTAGAACAACCAACAAGAAGTTAAACTACTAGTGGAAGGTTAGAAGCTTGCTTAACACTAGCTTTGACATGCCCGTTAATTCACTATGACTACCAGTCAAGTGTGGAACCTGTATGCCAGTTGTAGGGTTTCAAGCGTCAAGCGAGTGCAGCAAAATGTAACCGAAACCCTCCAAGATCCAAGTGAAATGGGGTAAATCGGGTGCTCAAAAGTTTATACCTAGCTTAGTTCAGATCTTTCCCAACTGTTGGGCTGAATCACAAAACTTGAACAGTTGACGTGTTCTAGCTCTCTATGGTATCCACATGAGCCTCTCGGGATCACCACGCCCCCACCACACCCTGATAGATGTGTTCCTTTTACACTTGCAGTACTAGCTTATGTCCTCTAAGGAATGGCAAGAGAAGAGTGCAGCTGGAATTTTTAGAACTCTTCTGATTTCATCCTTAAGGAGGCTAGGGCAAAAGCTGTGAATTTCTCACTATATGATGTATTTATAGTGACATTCAACTCGCAAACCTAATACGTTTCAAAGCCTTAACCAATTAGGTTTAATTTTGGGCTTAATAATGGCTCAACTTTTGGACCAATCATTAACATGAAATTATCATGAAACCAAGACCAAGAAATTTGGCCTATGAACTCAAAGAATCCAGCTGGCTCTATGTGTGTGACCCAATAAGCTCCTATCACATTGGCAATGATTATAAATCACATTTATGATCATAAACAATGAGTGCTATCTAGAAACATATCATTGCTACCCAATTGACAAGATTGTCGATGATTCAACTAAACCTTTATGATCATTATCCTATATGCCATTGTCCCTTTGTCCAAGATATCAAGACCAAGCACGAGACATGGAATGTGTCACTCTCGGATAGCTTGATCTATGGTTTCTTGATTACCAAGTAGACTAACTTAAACTGATGACATTGATATGGTATATCAACTCATCGGAGCATGGCCATGTATTTTCTTAGTCATTACAAAAAGACCAAGATGGCCACTTGGATAAATATAGTACACATGTTCTGATGGCCTACAGATCATGTATTGCCCTGACATTCAAATACACTAAATATGGTCACTATATTTAAGTACTCAGAATGGTAACAAGGTGATTAAGCTACCGACATGCTACCCAATCTGAAGGTCTGGATGCTTTTGCTGCTCCCCTCGGAGTATCTTAGGTGCTCGAGGCCTTCACACTAAGTCTCTTCACTTCCCTGTACCAAGGGCCCAACACCCTACACATGTGCATACTTATTACTGTTACTCAATCCAAGGTAGTCCAGTTATGGTGCCAAAATTGTGCATTTAAAAACTCCCAAGATTGGTATGTTCTGTAGGCCATCAGAACAATCCCAAGTGGCCTTCTTGGGCGCTATGTAAATGCATGCATATTGGTCCAACCATTACATACATATTCACATTTTATGCACACAATGACAGCAAGGAAGGAAAACACTAGCACAAGTCTCAATCTTCGCTACCACACATTAGGCAATCTTATTAAGTGTAAGTGACCAGCCACTGCACTTGAAACTTGTTCCAAAAAAACTATATTAATCTAACCATGTAACCCCCTATTTCATTTGATTTATTATCAAGTAGATTCTTTAATCAAACCAAGGAATTTTATTTTACATCAATAGCCCACCTATGGATCAAGTTATGGATTTTTGAAGTGAGTTACAAAATTCTGACCAAATGAATAGTAACTTAGCCAAATTTGCAACATCATATCTTTTGTTACAGGGATCCAAATTAAAAAATTCAAAATCCTAGTTCAACCTCTAGATGTTCTCTATGTGTGGTCAAAATTTTATACCAAGATTCATTCTACATAGGGACATATAGAACTTTGAGTACATAATTGAAATTCTGGTCACTTTATGACCATTTTGCCCATACAAAATTTCATAAGTGTCCAAACACTTCATTTGTTACCACCTCACAAAAATGAGAGAATTACAAGTGTCATAATGGCTAAAAACCATTATATTGTGTAATTCTCACCATAGTGATTGAGGTGTGGGGGGTAAAAGGCATGATCAACACCCCCTTAAAAGTGCTCCAAGTTGGTAAGTTGGCCCCTAAGAAAAGCCGTAGGGATTGTTTGTTTGTCAAGCAACCAATGGACTTTTTTTGTAAGGTTTTGGAAATTCGGTTACTCAATTGTAAACCTTTCACAAAAGAGATTTGCAGAGTTATGAGAAGGATATGAATGGTATAAACGTGCTATTGGAGGAACAAATTGCTCACGGAAGACAAGTTTGGACAAAGGAAACAATAAAGGCAATAAGGACCTAAATGTCGTTGTGTAAACCTTAAAGTGTTCAAGCTTTTTACTTAAGTTTAAGGACGGAATTGTGGGGTTATCCCACCATGGGGGCGGCAACCAAGACTTGAAAATTAGTCAAAAATGTTGGATACATGTGTACCAATGATTTTAAGACAAATAAACCATAATTAGTGAGAAGGAAAATGAGATAAGGTAGGGTTAAGCTTGTTAAGTGTGTTTCGTGCCCTTAAGCTCATTTAAGGCCATTTAAGTGGCCAAATCACTTATCCCTCTCTCATTTTCATCCTCCTATAGCCCAAGAAGATAGGCACACTTCCTTCATAACCACCACACCTTCAAACTTGCAATTGATTGAAATTGAAGGCAAAACGAAGCAATTGGAGCAAACTAGAGCCATTTCTTGGATACTTCAAGGATCAAGCTTGATTTTTGGCCTACCCACTTTGGTAAGGGTTCTCTTGCTCTCATGGGTTGTTTTATGTATTTTCAAGCAACCATGGATCTAGGGCTAAGCTTGGAAGAGAGCCATGAGCTTGATGAACCAAGCTTAGTGAAGGGAGTGCACTTATTAAAGGTTTTGTGACCTAGTGTGAAGTGCACAGTGATGGCGGTGAATTTCTGGGTTTCTAGAGCCCAAACGTTAGTACCAAGTACTGTTAAAATCCTCCTAAGACCAAGCATTAGGTTGACAAGGGATGCCATAGTGATTTGATTATGTTTATTACATGTTTTATGGACTAACCTACGGTATATCTTGCTACTGCATTTCCTGTGTTTGTTGCTTGTGAACGGCTGCTGCATTTGGTTTCTATATCTTGTATATATGCATTGTGCTTCTTTTGTTTTAGTGTCTTTGGATTCAGGTTTTAGTGATGGTTACATTGCCTATTGAATCCAAGTGCTACCCTTACTAAGTTTCTCAATGCTACTTACTCCCCTCAATTTTGTCATTTCAGGTCCAGCAGAAAGATCACCTTCAAACTAACCTTTTTGGTTATATTTTCACTCTAAATTTTCAGGTACTTAAAATTTCATATGTCTACTTGTGATCTGGAAATTTTGGTGATTTTAGAAGCACATTTGGTGTTTTTAATGGTGGTACTTATTGTGTTGTGCAACAGCTGTCCAGCATCCTGTTTTGGAGTCCATTGTGTCTCAGGCACTCTTGCAACGTAGGGTGCATATTTAGCTGAGTTAAGACCATTTTGTAGTGAATGTATGCATGTACATGTAGTGTAAGTAAAATGAGACAAGTATGTGAACATTTGAGTAATGTTTTGGCTATATATGTGATGTGGTGCAAAGCTGCCTAAGTGTGAATAATAGGCTGCTTACTTGTAAATTCTATTTTGGCCACATAAAGTTGCTAGATGCAATAAAATGTAATTCATATGTGTATTGGACATGAATGGGATAGCCTTGGAGGGCTTTATCTTTGTGAATGAAGTGTTTGAATGGTTTGGAAAAATTGTATGGGCAAAATGGTCATAAAGTGACCACAATTTTGACTCTAGACTTAAAGTTCTATACTTCCTTGTGTAGAAGGAATCTTCACATGAAATTTTGGTCACACCTAGATAACATCGGGAGGTTGAATTGAAATTTGGAATTTCTAAATTTGGATCGCTGTAGTGAAAGATATAATGTTGCAAACTTTGCTAAGTTACTTTTCATTTAGTCAGAATTTTGTAACCAACTTAAAAAATCCATAACCTAGTCCATAGCTGGGCTATTGATGTAAAAAAAATCCTTGGTTTGCTATAATTCTTTACTTGATAATAGAGCAAATACAATAGGGGAGTAAATAGCTAGAATGATATAGTTTATTAGTGGAAGTTACATGTGCAGTGGTTGGTCACTAGAACTTAACAAGATTGCCTAATGTGTGGAAGCCAAAACTAAGACTTGTGCTAGTGTTTTCCTTCTTAGCTATCATAGTCTACATAAATGTAAATATGTGTGTTATGGTTAGACCAACATGCATGTATTTACGTTGTGCTGAAGAGGGTCACTTGAGTATGTATACTAGGGGTGTTCTTCTGATGACCTACAGGACACACCAATCTTAGGAGTTTAAATGCATAGTTTTGGCACCATAACTGGACTACCCTGGAGTGGGTAACATCATTCACAAGGGGTAAGCGCTCCAAGGCTATCTAATTCATGTACAATACACATAGAAATTATGTGCCCTTGCATCTAGCAAGTTTATGTGACCAAAATAGAATTTCCAAGTAAGCAGCCTATCATTCACACTTAGGCAGCTTTGCTCTAGATCACATACAAAGCCAAAACCTTACTCAAATGTTCACATACTTGTCTCATTTTACATACACTACATGTATATGCATACATGCTCTATATAATGGTCTTAACCCAGCTAAATGCACACCCTGAGTTACGGGATTGCCTAAGACACATTGAATTCCAGAAATAGGATGTTGGGCAGCTGTTGCATAACACAATAAGCACCATCAGTAAAAATAACAAAGGTTCTCCAAAAATCACAAAAATTTCCAAATCACAACAAGATAATGGAATTTGAAATATCAAAAATTTTAGATCAAAACTCAAACAACAAAGGTTAGTTAGAATGTGATCTTTCTACTGCACCTAAAATGGCAGAATTGAGGGGAGTAAGTTTCATTGTGAAACTTGATGGGTTTCGGGAGCCAAACAGCACAGCGGAATTTAACCGAAACCCTCCAGGATCCAAGTGAAACGGGGTAAACCGGGTGTTCAAAAATTTTCATACCTAATTTTCGGTTGAGATCTCTCACTCAACTGTAGAGTCGAATCACAAAACCTGAATAGTTGACGTGTTCAGGCTCTCTATGGTATCCACACGAGCCTCTCGGGATCACCACACTTCCACCACGTCCCGGCAGATGCGATTCTCTTGTGCTCGCAGTGCTAGCTTGCGTCCTCTAAGGAATTGCAAGAGAAAAGTGTGGCTATCCTTTTTGGAGGCTAGCGCAAGAAGACCTGCGAATTTCTCACTAGAAGTTGTATTTATAGTGAGACTAAACTTCCAGGCCTAATGGGTTTCAAAGCCCTAATCTAATTAGGATTTAATTTCAGGCTTAATAATGGCTCAACTCTTTGGCCCATTATTAATACAAAATTAAAGTGAAACCATAACCCAAATAATTAGCCCATGCACTCTAATGATGCAAATAGCTCTATGTGTGCGACCCAATAGGCTCTTGCCACGTTGGCAATGATCATAAATCACATTTATGATCATAAGCAATGAGCGGTGTCTAGCAACACATCATTGCTACCCAAGTGACAATATTGTCAATGATTCGACTAAACCTTTATGATCATCACTGATATATGCCATTGTCCCTTTGTCCAAGATATCAAGACTAAGCACGAGACATGGAATGTGTCACTCTTGTATAGCCCAATCTTTGGTTTCTTGATTACCAAGGAGACCAACTTAAACTGATAACATTGATATCATATATCAACTCATCTGAGCATGGCCATGCATTTTCTAAGTCTCACTCTATCAAGGGTCCTGAAGATATCACTCCCGTTACATAGGAGGGAAAAATCCCATCTTGATCATACAAATCCCTCCGCATGATATGTGACATACCCAATGACCTCCTTCAAGTTCACTCAGTTACGAGCAACAAAGGAAAGTATCAAAGTATGTGACACACATGTAAGGAACCTTGATGATCTTAAGTCGAAGGACTATATATACCATGATCACTATGAGAATCACTTATGACACTCATATAACGATCCATGTAGTGTTCCCATGGTGGGTCGGTCCAGTACAGAAGTTCTCTAACTTGTACCCATATGTAGACTACATATCTCATATTAGTCTCCACATATGCTAGTCGTTATGTATTATTGCAACCCGCTCCACAATAATACTTGACCAAGGACATTTAAGAATATCATTATTCTAAGGTTACAATTATGTTTGTTAAGTTACGTAGAAACAAAACAACAAACATAATTGCTGGATTAATGCCTTAATAAAATATCGTGACTCAATGTGCAAAATTACAATCATCTCATGATTGGCTTTTGGGTACAACACTAACAAAACTTAGTAAGCAAAACTGTTGGTTTCCAAAGGAAATGTGACCCTCATTAAAACCTGTATCCAAATACACTAAAACACAAAATCACTATGCATATATATAAGATATACCAACCAAATGCAGTAGCCATTCACAACCAAGAAACACATGAAATGTGGCAGCAACATAAACCATAGGTTAGTCCATAAATCATGCAATAAACTTAAGTAAATCACTATGGCACCCCTCCTCAAGCTAATGCTTGGTCTTAGAAGGATTTTAACACTAGGTAGTACTAACTATGGGCTCTAGAAACCATCACTTCGCTGCCATCGCTGTGCACTTCACAGTAGGTCACAAAACTTTCAACAAGTGCACTCCCGTCACTTTGCTTGGTTCATCAAGCTCATGGCTCTCTTCCAAGCTTAGCCCCAGCTCCATGGATGCTTGAAAATATATTAAACAATCCATGGGAGAAAGAGAATCCTTACCAAGATGAGTAGGTCAAATTTGAAGCTTAATCCTTGAAGTGTTGAAGTAATAGCTCTGGTTTGCTTCCAATTTCTTCCTTTTGCCTTCGATTTCAATCTTGGAGGCATGGTGGATATGGAGGAGCTATGGAAGAAGTGTGGAGGAAGGTGGTGGCTGGTTGGGTGAAATATGAGATTAGAAAAATTGAGTTTGGCTTCTTAAATTAGTTTTAGGACACTAAACATCCTTATTAGCCTTAGTGATGGTAATTTTTGACTATTTTGCCCACCTTTTTGACTATTTATCAAGCCATAGATGCCTCCCCCATGGTGGAAAAAAATCACAATTCCACCCTTTGACTTAAGTCGAAAGCTTGAACACCTTACGGTTTACACTAAGACATTTAGTTCCTTAATGCCTTTAGTGTTTCATTTGTCCAAACTTGTCTTCCATGAGCAATTTGGTCCTTCAATAGCACTTTCATACCATTCATATCCTTCCCATAACTCTCCAAGGCTCTTTCTTGAGACTTTTGCAACTAAGTACCCGAATTTCCAAAACCTTACAAAAAGGTCCATAGGTTACTTGAAAAACAATCAATCCTTAAGGGTTTTCTTGGCGGCCAAGTTACCAACTTAGAACACTTTTAAGGAGGTGTTCATTATACCTTTTACCCCTCATCGTTCAATCACTATGAAGAGAATTACACAATATAATCATTTTTTGACCATTATGCCACACTTGTAATTCTCTCATTTTTGTGAGGTGATAACAAGTACACTTAGTTTTGAACCATCAATACTCACATGTGCCTGAAGCATCTATGGGGTCTTGAGTTGAGTTACAAGTACTACCAATCCTAAGCCAACTAGGCATCCTTGGCTTAGTAGCCGACCAGACACCTTAGCCCCATTCACTAAGCTCTGACATGCCTCCAGTCTTACTCAAGAACCTAACTACCTCATAGTCCTCTTGACCTCTAACACTGTCAAGCAACGCTTCAACAACCATCCATCGCTTAACCTATGGTTGCTGATAACCATATCCACCTTCCATACATAACTACCTTACCATGACTATGCAGAGTTGTCCTTGTGTCAAAATGATGCACTTTTGCCTTTTGCCATGTCAACTTACCTACTCAGTGGGAGAACCAATTACACCACCACTTCAGTTAACCATCGAAAGGTGGTTACCCATGTAAAATCACCCAAGTGCCTCATCTATGGTAATTCCACTTAGTGTACCTGTTGGCCCTTAACCAATCTTACAAGTCATTAGTTTTTCCTTTTCGAGGCACTAAGGTCAAATGAGTTGCTCTAAATTTAGGCCTAAAACTAGCTTAACCGAAACCTCACTGACCAAGGTTTTAACCCTCAACTTTCCCCTACTCCAGTGAACATAGGAACTACTAGAGTCATTGCATAACATATGAGCACAATTGTACCTATACTAGACTTGGCACTTGTAATTACTAAACAATATATTAAAGTAGGTAGGAGATTGCTTCTCTTGTTAGTTACTTGTGTGTTGACTCTCAAGAAGTCATAGTGAACTCTTCTTTCTGGATGCTCCTCAAAGATTAACCTTGAAGGCTTAAGGCAAAACATCTTCTTTCTAGAATCTCCTGATGATTTCTAACCTAACAATCTGAAGTTTTATTAACTTATGGGCATTAACTTGAAGCAAATTTTGTTCCCTACAACTTCCTTAGTTCTTCTTAGGACCTAGTCCTTTACCTACTTGACCAGCTTTACTGGTCGAGTCTCTTTTCTTCCACAAGTCATCTCAGTGGCCTTCAACTCCACTTAACCAATCAGAGATGACCACAAGTCACCAGTTATCCCCTGGTCGATGGTAGTTAATCCTATTGCTTGGGTTCCCTTACTACCTTATGGTAGTCAAGCCAAACCCCAACAATAACTCTACTACTATTGACACGATCCCCCGTGCCTCTGCCCTGGAAACCCTGTGAGAGTTGGTCTCATGATGGGTTGCAATTGGCTAGTTGAGTATGTGTGCGGATTAAATCCGATGCTATTAGTTGATTAACCTAGAATATGCAATATGCATGCTCTTATGCTTTGACTTGGTTTATTAAACCATAAAACATTTAGCCGGCTAAGTAATTTCTCCATAAATAAATACAAACAGCCAAAGCATATCAAAATCAACATTTGTGTGGGTTAACTACACATAAACAACTCGTGAACGCATTCATACATAAACCAACTAATGCTTCCACCCAAGAACAACCCTGGAGTAAAGGACTCTTTATAACATAGACTATGGAGGCAACTAAAGTACTGTATCCAAAATACAAGACTTTACTGAGATCTCTTTACCCTAGCTCCCACTTCGGACACCCTTTCCAGTGGCGAGTCTCACAAGTCCTCTGCCAAGTGCTACTAGGCTCTACAGCCAAAGGAAGAAACTAGTTAGCACTGCTACTTGACCAACAAACCAACTGAGCACTTAAGTAGACTAGAACCACAAAGATTCTCAATTACCATACCTTTACACACAAAAGATCACTACCACGATAATCCTCAGCGATTACCCGGTCCAGCTACTTCAGGCTCTGCATAACAAAACCAGGGAGTGAGAATTCAACAATTCTCAGTAAGGGATCTTCAATGTACCTGCAAGAAAAACCTAGGACTCTTGTTGCGAGCTCACACAGCACGAGGGTGCTATTATATATGCATATATAACTAGGTCATAGACCTCTCCACAAGTAGTCCTCCTCACGGAGTATTACTCCGCGCCTAGCGAGTTTAAACCCGCTCCTAGCAAGCCGAAGCTTACTGCAAACGATCATGTAGCCTCTCCGTAGTTACTATGCAGGGAATTATGGTGGGACTTTGTAGACTAGGCCGCAGGGCCTCGTTGATGTAGACTAGATGAACAAGGTTTCACCTTGTGGCCTCATGGCTACGGCACGGCTAGGCCGACAAGGGTTCTAAACCTCTCACCTGAGCTAGTGGTAGCTAATTATGTTCATTTGTAACATAGTTCCTTAAAAACTTTCCTTCCCTTTGAGTTAATATAAATCTAAAACTAAACCACTTTAAGTGTTTTTAAAACATTGAGGTGATATTACTCCCTCTTAGCTTCGTGTGGAAACTTGAATCACCTCAATCGGACACCCGAGCGAAAAGTTATGCTGAAAACAAAATCAGGTGTCAGATGCTGTCTCAGCGATGCGTCGCCACAGTTGTCGACGTTTTGAGACAGTTTTTTTGGATTGGCGACGCGTCACTGGTTTCGACCTGAAATTGGCGACGCATCGCCAATCTGCAGAAATGCAAAATTGGCGTGTTTTGCTGCTATGAACTTTGGACGATTCCTACACATACCAAACATGCATGGAATGCCTCCAAATTTCATACACACATAGTACATGTTGCATAGAACATAACCAACTATCAAAAGCTAAGCTATGATGTATCGTAACATCAAACCAATCCTCCCAATTCCTCTAGTCCACCATAATTCACCAAAACGTTTCCTTAATGCCTTAGCTAAAACCACTTAAATTTCTCAAGCAATTCCAAGCTAATGGCATTCCATGAACTTAAAAACACTTCTCCCTTACCTCAACTTCCAAGAACCAAGCAAGAATCAAGCTCCTTTTCGTTCAACCAAGCTCACCAAAGCTCTACATGAATTCCAATCAAAACAATGGCACTAAACATCAAAATTATGTTCCCCAACCAAAACCCAAGCTTCAAACTAACTAATTAGCATGAATTCAATCAAGAACACAACTCTTACCTCGTTCAAAAACAGGGGATGGGAGAAAATGCCTTTCCAAGCCTCAAAAACATGATTTCAAGCTTGGAAATCACTTCTCCTAGCTTATATACTTTGAATTACACCTTTTGGCACCAAAATCTCTTGATTCCAAGCTTAATTTGGGAGTCAAATGGAGGTGAGAAGGTGGAAAACGGGTTATGGCAGCCCAAAGCCCTTTTCCCCCTTCTTAAACCCTCACTTAACTCTAATGCCATCAAAGTATTAAGTTTTAAACAATTAAGTCCCCCATCTTTGTAACTTAGTAGTTCTTGATTAAATTCTTGTCTATTTGTCAAGTTTGAGTTAAGGTTAAGAGTTAAGTTATAAAAATTCATTTTAAAACACTCGGGACTCGTCCCGGCTATTCAGGATGCAAAATTACCATTTTGCCCCTGAACTTTGTTCAGTGCCTTATCCTTCTCGGAACTTAGTGAACTTTGGTAAACCTCTCTACTCTTGCTATGTAAACTTAAATTAAGCTCCTAAACTTAATTTAAAACACTTTACCTTTCCTCAACTGCACATCCTACTAGAAGGGCCATAACAACTATTAGCTCAACCCTAGGGTATACAGCCAATGGATGAAGAAGCCTATCCATCCATTTACCCCTAGATGAGTTCCTCAGTCCTTACATTCTTCCACAGCTACCTCCTACATGTAATGGTTAGAAAAAAAATTGAAAAACTTATCTACTTACCCTTTTGGCATATAACTGTACTATTCCCTTGCTTAGCTACTCTAAGGAACCCATCCTTTCAACTAGTTAGTCATTTGCGATCAACTAGGCCATTGAATTGACTCACGGAGGAAAATAACCTATGAAACTCTAGAACATTTCCAATCTAGTCATTTAAGCCTCTAATTTTATGGGGTCGTGCACTAGCAAGTGGGTCCTAGGGATTCAGGTATCGTTTAATACTTGGTGCATCTTTAGGTCCTAATGCATTTGGGTTAACCCTTAACCCTGCTTAAAACTACCCAACAAGTGAAATAAAACTATGCAAGTAACTGATGCCAAAAATTAACAAGTGAATGACAAACTACTAGTGGGCGGGTAAGCACTTACGACACACTAGGCACACACAGGCCATGAGTTCACTATGGCTACCAGTAATACCTAACTGGTCACTGCTTACTTTGACCACTTGACTAATTAAAGCCAAGCATGAACTACTGCTCTGGTGCACTAGGTTGACGCCTTGGAGCAAAAATTATTGGGGGCAAACTTCCTAGGCTAGTCTTAACATAACTAAGCCCAAAGTATGACACTAGCCTGATGGCCACTCAGACCATTGGTAATAGTTCCTAGGAGCAACCTAAGTGACATGCACTTTTGCACCCTGGCCTTAAGCCCCTTACCACATGATCTGTTCTTGTTCCTTAGCCTCTGCTTGATTTTGGCACTATAGGTGTATCGCCCACATCCCAACAAGGCTGGCCTCTACCTCGCCATATTGTATCCTTAATCTTTTAACTCTTTTTTGAAAGCTGCTGCATCCTAGACCAAACACTATGGGTCATGCATCAATGATCATCAAGTTCCATAGTATGCCAGCTTAATGCTTTGGTAGGCCTAGTGTTAAACTCCTACTCATGGAAGGAATGTAAGAGACAGCTCCAGTTCAGTTTATAGCCAACTTGACCAAATGCTTGTCACTTTGTCCGTGGATCCTTAACTTCTTCTAGGAGCCTAACCTAGCCATAATGGTGGGTTCAACCCTTGTAACTTTGGGAGTAATCCACCAAGTCTGACGGTACTCCCTACCTTGGAGGTTTCCATACACTCATTGTCATATGAATCATATAGCCTGGCTCATGTTTGAGACTCCAAAATAGTGTCCTAGGATGGTTGTCACATCCCAACTACTTGCACCAAGGTGTTACCCTTCCTTGGAGCAAGCCAAACATTATACCCTAATGTTGCCACACTAGACTAATAGGATCCATTCCCTAGCATCCTAAGCACACCTGGCCTAGTTACCACCATAGCAACCTGCAGCCAAAGCCAGACAACAAGACACAGATGTTGGTTACTACAAACTACCCTTGCATGTGGATCACAATCTAGATCTCAGTTCCAAGCCTTCGACGTCTATGAACCGGGCTTTGATACCAAACTAGCGTGGCCCCCTCATGGCCCTGCCCAGAAAGCATATGAAAACAAGTCTTTTGTTGGTTGCAATTAGCAAATTAATTATGTGCACCCTGGTTAAAACTTCAAACTACTAGTTGTTTAACCTAGGAATGCAATTATGCATGCTAGAGTTGCTTTGACTTAAGCAAGTAGAAAATCATAAAATATTTATGTAGCCTAGGCATTTCCATAAAAATCAATGTTCAAAGAGTCAAAGCATGCAAAATCTTTTAAGCATCAACATTAATCCTACACATAATTAACTATGTGTGGGCATTTAAAATAATGGTAGACTATGCCCTACATCCAAAGGCAACCGTAGAGTCCATAACTCTATCCATGCACATTGAAGGCCACCAACATACAACATACATATACAAGACTAGTATTACTGAGATCCAATCAACTAGCTTCCACCATAGACGAGAGATCTTGGTGGCAAGCCTCAATGATCATCCATGTGCTCACTAGCCTTTGTAGACAAGAAACTATAGTTAGTACAATAAAAACTTAAGTAACAAGTAGCCAAATTACTAAAACTTCAAGGTTTTCAAAGCATTATACCTAGAATAGAACCTATGACAACAATCCTTAACAATTGCTAGGTCTAACAACATTAATATCTGCACAGTATAAAACTAAGGAAGTGAAAATCTTATGATTCTTAGTAAGGGATATTCAACATGAAAGGAAAACACTAAGCATAACAAATATATAAAATTATGTAATCTATTGTGAGCTCATACGATATGAGGCTAAACCTATGTGCACATGTTTTAGTCCTTTGGGACTTGTCTTTTACCTAGTCCTCAAACTACCAGGCAAAACCTTGTCTACTAGCAAGCATTGTTGACTATGCTAACTAGTAAAATTCATCACTAGTTTTGACCTCCCTTATGTTGTACAGGTGAACATGGTGGATGCGCCTCACTTGAGTTCTGAACAACTCACTAGGTGTTCTTGGCCTCCACATAATGCCTCAAGTCATTGGACTTGCCTAGGTCACTTGTGTACTGAGCTTCCACCTTAAACGCTTACCAAGAGTTCACTACGTTCTCACTTGTGCCTTAAGTAATCTTGCCTAGGCTACAAGTTCATGGAACCTTCACCTAAGACACATACTTATCCACCATTACTTGGTTCACACTAGTGGAGTAGTAATGACCATGGTTTGACTCATAATTCCTAGGTCCTGAACAACCCACTCAGTGTACTAAGGTTTCGTCATTGAGGCCTTGAACTTGAAGGTACAACTAAGGTCTCGACGATGCTAAACCTTCCACATTATCTAATGGTCTATTTGTAATGTCCAGTCAACTAGTTTTCTCATGGGGTGCACTTGCCATTCACAAAATCTATGAGAAAATCCCCTAGATCATAAGAGAGTTTTTTGGACACTTTGGAGTGCCATTATACCATTACAACCCTTAGGCACCCTTATGGCCATCCTTCCCCATCCCTAGATTCTCCTTCAAAAACTAAAAATTGCTGCTGAACAGACCTCTGGAGCCTACATGCTAGGAGCACTCTAAGGCCCATGGGCCAAGAGCACCCTACTTTGCATGTTTGTAAATGCACCCTGGGTGCTGCAGCCCCACATGGAGCCTAGGCGCTAAGACCCCATGCCCTGAACCCAAAAAACCCCCTCCTAATCATCTTTGTAGGCTTCCTATGGCTTTAAGGCAAACTAGGAATGCCTCCAATCACCATATACCTGTAAAATAACTTGCATAGGCCACAAATATTGTTACCACCTCACAAAATGGGAGAATTACAAGTGTGTCATAATGGCTAAAAACCATTATATTGTGTAATTATCACCATAGTGATTGAAGTGTGGGGGGTAAAAGGCATGATCAACACCTCCTTAAAAGTGTTCCAAGTTGGTAACTTGGCCCCCAAGAAGAGTCTAAAGGATTGCTTGTTTGTCAAGCAACCTATGGACTTTTTTGTAAGTTTTGGAAATTCGTGTACTCAATTGTAAAACTCTCAAGAAAGAGACTTGGAGAGTTATGGGAAGGATATAAATGGTATGAAAGTGCTATTGGAGGACCAAATTACTCATGGAACACAAGTTTGGACAAAGGAAACACTAAAGGCAATAAGGACCTAAATGTCCTAGTGTAAACCTTAAGGTGGTCAAGCTTTTGACTTAATTCTAAGGGTCGAATTGTGTGGTTATCCCACCATGGGGGAGGTAGCCAAGACTTGATAATTAGTCAAAAATGTTGGGCACATGTGTACCAATGATTTTAAGACAAAGAAACTATAATTAGTCAGAAGGAAAATGACATAAAGCAAGGTTAAGCTTGTTAAGTGTGTTTTGGTGCCCTTAAGCTCATTGAAGGCCATTTAAGTGGCCAAATCACTTAATCCTCTCTCATTTTCGTCCTCCCCCATCCCAAGAACACAGCCATACTTTCTCCTGTTAGTGTTGTGCCCAAAAAGCCAATAATGAGACAATTGTATTTTTTGCACATTGAGTCATGATATTTTATTAAGACATTAATCAAGAAATTATGTTTCTTGTTTTGTTTATGTGTAACGTAATAAACATAATTGTAACCCTAGAATAGTGATATTCTCAAACATCCCTGGTCTAGTATTGTTATGGAGCAGGTTGCAATAATACATAATGACTAGCATATGTGAAGACTAATATGAGATATGTAGTCTACATATGGGTACAAGTTGGAGAACTTGTGTACTGGACCGACCCACCATGAGAACACTACATGGATCGTTATATGAGTGTCATAAGTGATTCTCTTATTGATCATGGTATATGTAGTCCTTCGGCCTAAGATCATCAAGGTTCCCTACATGTGAGTCACATACTTTGATACTTCCCTTTGTTACTCATAACTAAGTGAACTTGAAGGAGGTCATTGGGTATGCCACATATCATGCGGAGAGATTTGTATGATCAAGATGGGATTTGTCCCTCCTATGTAACGGGAGTGATATCTTCAAGCCCCTTGATAGAGTGGGACTTAAAAAAATTCATGGCCATGCTCGGTAATCAAGAAACCAAAGATTGGGCTATACAAGAGTGACACAATCGATGTCTCGTGCTTAGTCTTGATATCTTGGACAAAGGGACAATAGTATATATCGGTGATGATCATAAAGGTTTAGTCGAATCATTGACAATCTTGTCACTTGGGTAGCAATGATGTGTTGCTAGACACCGCTCATTGATTATGATCATAAATATGATTTATGATCATTGCCAACGTGGTAAGAGCCTATTGGGTCACACACATAGAGCTATTTGGATCATTAGAGTGCATGGGCTAATAATTTGGGTTTTGGTTTCACAATAATATTGTATTAATAATGGGCCCAATAGTTGAGCCATTATTAAGCCCAAAATTAAAGCCTAATTAGATTAGGGCTTCGAAACCCATTAGGCCTGGAAGTTGAGTCTCACTATAAATACAACCTTTAGTGAGAAATTCGTAGGTCTCCTTGCCCTATCCTCCCAAAAGGACAACCGCACTCTTTTCTTACAATTCCTTGGAGGACGCAAGCTAACACTGCGAAAGCAAGAGAAACGTATTTGCCGGGATGTGGTGGAAGTGTGGTGATCCCGAGAGGCTTATGTGGATACCATAGAGAGCTTGAACACGTCAACTGTTCATGTTTTGTGATTCGACACTACAGTTGAGTGAGAGATCTCAACCGAAAATTAGGTATGACAATTTTCGAACACCCGGTTTACCCCATTTCACTTACATCCTGGAGGTTTTCGGTTAAATTTCGCTGCACTGTTTGGCTCCCGAAAGCCATACTTCCTCCATAGCCACCAAACCTTCAAACTTGCAATTGATTGAAATTGAAGGCAAAAGGAAGCAATTGGAAGCAAACTAGAGCTATTTCTTGCATACTTTAAGGATCAAGCTTGACTTTTGGCCTAACCACTTTGGTAAGGGTTCTATTTCTCTCATGGGTTGTTTTCTATATTTTCAAATGTCCATGGAGCTATGGCTAAGCTTGGAAGAGAGCCATGAGCTTAATGAACCAAGCTTATTGAGGGGAGTGCACTTATTGAAGGTTTTGTGACCTAGTGTGAAATGCACAAAGATGACAGTAGAATGAGGGTTTTCTAGACCCCAAAGTTAGTACTAACTACTGTTAAAATCCTCCTAAGACCAACCATTAGCTTGAGGAGGTTTGCCATAGTGATTTATTTAAGTTTATTGCATGTTTTACGGACTAACCTATGGTTATTGTTGCTGCCACATTTCATGTGTTTGTTGTTTGTGAATGGCTGCTGCATTTGGTTGCTATATCTTGTGTATATGCATTGGGGTTTTTGTGTTTTAGTGTCTTTTGATGCAGGTTTTAATGAGGATCACATTACCTTAAGAAACCAAGTGTTATCCTTACTAAGTTTCTCAATGAAACTTACTCCCCTCAATTCTGTCATTTCAGGTCCAGCTGAAAGATCACCTTCAAACTAACCTTTTTGGTTTGAGTTTTGATCTGAAATTTCAGGTACATGAACTTCCATATGTCTAGTTATGATCTGGAAATTTTGGTGATTTTAGGAGCACATTTGGTATTTTTAATGGTGGTACTTATTGTGTTGTGCAGCAGCTGTCCAGCATCCTGTTTTTGGAGTCCATTGTGTCTCAGGACCTCCTGTAACCTAGGGTGCGTATTTAGCTGATTTAAGACCATATTGTAGTGCATGTATGCATTTACATGTAGTGTATGTAAAATGAGACAAGTATGTGAACATTTGAGTAATGTTTTGGCTATGTAAGTGATGTGGTGCAAAGCTGCCTAAGTGTGAATGATAGGCTGCCTACTTGTAAATTCTGTTTTGGCCACATAAAGTTGCTAGATGCAAGGGAATGTAATTCCTATGTGTATTGGACATATATGGGATAGCCTTGGAGGGCTTTCCCCTTGTGAATGAAGTGTTTGCATGGTTTGGAAAAATTGTATGGGCAAAATGGTCCAAAAGTTGCCAGAATTTTGACTCTGGACCTAAAGTTTAATATCTCCCTGTGTAGAATGAATCTTGGTATGAAATTTTGATCCACACCTAGAGAACATCTAGAGGGTGAACTGGGCTTTGTAATTTCTTGGATTTAGAGCCCTGTAGCCAAAGATATGATGTTGCAAAATTGGCTGAGTTACTGTTCATTTGGTCAGAATTTTGTAACCAACTTAAAAAATCCATAACTTGGTCCATAGGTGGGCTATTGATGTAAAACAAAATTCCTTGGTTTGCTCTAAGTCTCTACTTGGTAATGGAGCAAATAAAACAGGGGGTTATGAGGCTAGAATGATACAGTTTATTAGTGGAAGTTACAGGTGCAGTAGCTGGTCACTAGAACTTAACAAGATTGCCTAGTGTGTGGTAGCCAAAATTAAGACTTGTGCTAGTGTTTTCCTTCTTTGCTGCCATGGTGTGCATGAAATGTGAATATGTGTGTGATGGTTGGACCAATATGCATGTATTTACATAGTGCCCAAGAGGGCCACTTGGGTATGCACACTAAGGGTAGTGTTCTGATGGCCTACAGAACATTACCAATCCTGGGAGTCTAAATGCACAATTTTGGCACCATAATTGGACTACCCCGGAGTGGGTAACAGAAGTTGGTATCAGAGCATGGTTTATACATGTACATAGCATATAGTTGCATTGCATGCATCTACATATATGAACTCAGTTTGGTCAGCTGCTAGTGTCAAGTACCATTGAAATACCTATGATCTTTATATGTGCTCTATGATGAATCATCAATTCAGGAAGTAAACATGGTTGCCACAAGGAGAGGGGAACCACCCCGAAGGCCTCCTACTGATTCTGGGCAACAAAGAAATGGACAGAATAGAGGGAATCAGGGGCAACAGGGGGTACCAAACCCTGAAGTGCCTCAGGTTTGGTTAGAGCTTCAGAGGAACTTAGCTCTAATCAATGAAAACTTAATGAGGCTGATTCAAGCACAACAGCAGGGAGTCCAAGTAGCTCCAGCAGAACCAGTTCAAGATGCACAGCAGCAACCAGAAGAGGATACTAGGAACACATCTGAATATGTTCCTTCTGGAAGCTTGAAAGACACAAATGATGAAACTATTGAGGAGGAAGATGAAGATAGGAGAAATCCAAGAGGAAGAAGACTAAGGTCTGAGATTGGTCAGGTGTCCAGGACCAATCCCTCAGTCTATGACCATTCCTCCACTAGGAATGAGATTGAGGATGGCCATGAGAGAAGATCCAGGAGAAGGCAGAGAGATCATAGAGATCATAGAGAGCATCACCATACAGAGGACTCTCACAGATCCAGGAGACATAGATCAGAGGATCTAGAAGGCCTAGATGAGGTCAGACTGTTGGAGAGGTTCCAAGGCCTAAGACCTCCACAGTTTGATGGAAGAGCTGGGCCAGAGAGAGCTGAGGAGTGGTTAATCTTCATTGAAAAAATGTTTGAGAGGATGCCACTCAGCTCCACCAAGAGAGTGTCACTGGCTACCTACAATCTGGTAGGCAGTGCAGAGATATGGTGGAGGAGCACCAGAGATAGGTATGCTTTCCAGAAGGGGAGAAGGCCAGGAAGAGATATTGAGATGAGCTGGCTAGAGTTCACACAGCTATTCCAGGAGCAGTACATCAGTGATGCTATCAAGGATATGAAGCAAGCTGAATTTGATGCTCTAAGGCAGGACAACCTCAGTGTCCTAGAGTATGAGCACAAATTCAATCAGTTGGTGAGGTATGCTCCTCAGTATCATGGACTGGAGGAATTGAAGGCCAAAAGATTTGTTAGAGGCCTAAAGTCAGACATTAGAAAGGCTGTTAGACCTTTTGGAGCAGTTACATACTATGAAGCAGTGCAGAAAGCTCTATTAGTAGAGCAAGAGGAGTATGAGACTAAGTACTTTCCCAGTGGACCAGGGGAAAGTAGTCAGGCAGGAGGCAAGCAGAAGAAGCCACCACATGGCAAGGGAATTGCCAAGAGTTCCCATTTTGGTGGTGAGGGCAAGGTTAAGGGGAAGTTCCCTAGCCTAAGGTGCCCTAAGTGTAGGAGGTTTCATGGAAAGAAACCTTGCTACTTTGATACCCAAGCGTGTCTAAGATGTGGATCCATGGATCATTGGATCAAAGACTGCCCACAGGCTCAAAGGAGGCCAGAAGACCAAGGTCCAGTAAGACCTATTGGGGCAGGACCTAGAGGAGGAGCACCAAGGGAGGGACAGCAGAGGCCAGTTCCTCCAGTGCCTCGGCCTCCAGTGCAGAGAGCTGGCAGAGTCTTCCAAGTGGAGAGGCCAGAGACATCAGAGCAGGGAGGAGCACTAAGAGGTAACATTTACCTTAATGGTATGCCTGTTAGTGTTCTGTTTGATACTGGTGCATCTGTGTCTATAGTGGCTAGGAAATTTGTTAATGCCATGAAATTGCCTACTGAAATCATGCCTAGGATATCCTTAGTGAAAACAGCAGGTAGTCAATGTCTTTTCACTAATGACCTAGCTAAGGATTGTGAGCTAGTAGTAGGAAAGACTAAGGTTATGACTAATCTACTAGTGTTGGACATTCCTAAGTATGATTTAGTGCTGGGTATGAATTGGCTTGCTATGCATAACATAAGAATTGATTGTGCTAAAAGGGAAATCACATTGCCTGATGGTGAAGTGCATGCATTAGTGAATTCTAAGGAATTAGTGTATGAAATGCATGGCATGGAGCTAGAGGTACTAGATGAGATACCTGTGATTTCTGAGCATGATTATTGTTATGCATTGAATCAATTGCACTGTGAAGAAGAAGTGGATAGAATACCTATAGTGAGAGACTTTCCACAAGTCTTTCCTAAAGACCTGCCAGGTATTCCTCCACAAAGGGAGATTGAGTTTGAAATCAAGCTGCAACCAGGAGCTAGTCCAATATCCATACCTCCTTACAGAATGCCAATCACAGAGATGAATGAGCTCAAGAAACAACTTGATGAACTTCTTGAAAAAGGGTTCATAAGGCCAAGTGTTTCACCATGGGGAGCTCCTGTTCTCTTTGTGAAAAAGAAGGATGGATCTTTGAGACTATGCATTGACTACAGGAAGCTTAATGCAGTGACTATCAAGAACAAGTATCCACTCCCTAGGATTGAGGATCTTTTTGATCAACTCAAGGGAGCTAAGATCTTCTCCAAGATAGATTTGAGATCTGGATACTTCCAATTGAGAGTAAAGGAAGAAGATATTCCTAAGACTGCATTCAGGACCAGATATGGGCATTATGAGTACACAGTCATGCCATTTGGTTTGACTAATGCCCCAGCTGCTTTCATGGACCTGATGAACAGGGTGTTCAGACCACATCTGGACAAATTTGTGGTTGTGTTCATTGATGACATCCTAGTGTATTCCAAGGATGAAAATGAACATGAACATCATCTGAAGATTGTCTTAAAGACTCTGTTGCAGCATCAGCTTTATGCCAAGTTATCCAAGTGTGAATTCTGGATAAGGGAAGTGTCTTTCCTAGGACACATCATAGATGCACAAGGCCTTAAGCAGACCCTGAAAAGGTCAAGGCAGTAATGGAGACAAGAAAAAGACCAAAGACTGTGAAGGAAATCAGAAGTTTCCTAGGATTAGCATACTACAGGAGATTTGTATCAATGATTGCCTCAGTTCTTACTCATCTGACCAAGAAGGGTCAAAGATTTGACTACTAAGAGGTGAACAATATTTCAGGAGAGGAAAAAGGTTCCTTGTATCAATCAGTAGTTACCAAAGCAACATAACCATTTTGCCTATGAATCATTTGCCTACAAGCAAGGATTACTGTACTTCAAGGACCGAATCTATGTGCCTAAAGGACCACAGCCTATGTGAACAAAAGAAGGAGAGACTTGGAATTTGAGGTTGGTGACAATGTTTGGCTGAAAGTTGCACCAACCAAAGGCACTGTCAGATTTGGCAGAAGAACCAAGTTAGCTCCAAGATACATCAGGTCCTTATGAGATCTTGGACAGAGTTGGCAAGGTAGCATACAGGTTAGCTCTACCGCCAAGCATGTCAAGTGTTCATAATGTTTTTCACATCAGTATGCTTAAGAAGTGTCTATTGGACACAAAGCATGCTATTGTAGTGGAAGACATACAGTTGGAACCTAACTTGACATATGAAGAGAAACCTATAGCTATCTTAGCCAAGGATACCAGAAGGTTAAGAAACAAACATATTCCCATGGTTAAAGTTCAGTGGTCACACCACTCTGAAAGAGAAGCAACCTGGGAAACTGAAAAAGACCTTATGGAAAGGTATCCTGAAGAATACCCGAAGCTAAAGGCTATTTTGGAGGACCAAAATTTTTAAGGGGGGGAGGATTGTTACCACCTCACAAAATGGGAGAATTACAAGTGTGTCATAATGGCTAAAAACCATTATATTGTGTAATTCTCACCATAGTGATTGAAGTGTGGGGGGTAAAAGGCATGATCAACACCTCCTTAAAAGTGTTCCAAGTTGGTAACTTGGCCCCCAAGAAAAGCCTAAAGGATTGCTTGTTTGTCAAGCAACCTATGGACTTTTTTGTAAGGTTTTGGAAATTCGGGTACTCAATTGCAAAACTCTCAAGAAAGAGACTTGGAGAGTTATGGGAAGGATATAAATGGTATGAAAGTGCTATTGGAGGACCAAATTGCTCATGGAAGACAAGTTTGGACAAAGGAAACACTAAAGGCAATAAGGACCTAAATGTCCTAGTGTAAACCTTAAGGTGTTCAAGCTTTTGACTTAAGTCTAAGGGTGGAATTGTGGGGTTATCCCACCATGGGGGAGGCAGCCAAGACTTGATAATTAGTCAAAAATGTTGGGCACATGTGTACCAATGAGTTTAAGACAAAGAAACCATAATTAGTGAGAAGGAAAATGACATAAAGCAAGGTTAAGCTTGTTAAGTGTGTTTTGTGCCCTTAAGCTCATTTAAGGCCATTTAAGTGGCCAAATCACTTATCCCTCTCTCATTTTCGTCCTCCCCCAGCCCAAGAACACAGCCATACTTCCTCCATAGCCACCACACCTTCAAACTTGCAATTGATTGAAATTGAAGGCAAAAGGAAGCAATTGGAAGCAAACTAGAGCTATTTCTTGCATACTTCAAGGATCAAGCTTGATTTTCAGCCTACCCACTTTGGTAAGGGTTCTCTTGCTCTCATGGGTTGTTTTCTGTAATTTTCAAACATCCATGGAGCTAGGGCTAAGCTTGGAAGAGAGCCATGAGCTTGATGAACCAAGCTTAGTGAGGGGAGTGCACTTATTGAAGGTTTTGTGACCTAGTGTGAAGTGCACAAAGATGGCAGTAAAGTGAGGGTTTCTAGAGCCCAAAGTTAGTACTAACTACTGTTAAAATCCTCCTAAGACCAAGCATTAGCTTGAGGAGGGCTGCCATAGTGATTTATTTAAGTTTATTGCATGTTTTATGGACTAACCTATGGTATATGTTGCTGCCACATTTCATGTGTTTGTTGTTTGTGTTTGGCTGCTGCATTTGGTTGCTATATCTTGTATATATGCATTGTGGTTTTTTTGTTTTAGTGTCTTTGGATGCAGGTTTTAATGAGGATCACATTACCTTAAGAAACCAAGTGTTACCCTTACTAAGTTTCTCAATGAAACTTACTCCCCTCAATTCTGTCCTTTCAGGTCTATCCGAAAGATCACCTTCAAACTAACCTTTGTGGTTTGATTTTTGATCTGAAATTTCAGGTACACGAAATTCCATATGTCTAGTTGTGATCTGAAAATTTGGTGATTTTAGGAGTACATTTGGTATTTTTAATGGTGGTACTTACTGTGTTGTGCAGCAGCTGTCCACCATCCTGTTTTTGGAGTCCGTTGTGTCTCAGTACCTCCTGTAACCTAGGGTGCGTATTTAGCCTAGTTAAGACCATATTTTAGTGCATATATTCATGTACATGTAGTGTATGTAAAAAGAGACAAGTATGTGAACATTTGAGTAATATTTTGGCTATGTAAGTGATGTGGTGCAAGGCTGCCTAAGTGTGAATGAGGGGCTGCTTACTTGTAAATTCTGTTTTGGCCACATAAAGTTGTTAATAGAAAGGTAATGTAATTCCTATGTGTAATGGACATATATGGGATAGCCTTGGAGGGCTTTCCCCTTGTGAATGAAGTGTTTGCATGGTTTGGAAAAATTATATGGGCAAAATGGTCCAAAAGTTGCCAGAATTTTGACTCTGGACCTAAAGTTTAATATCTCCCTGTGTAGAATGAATCTTGGCATGAAATTTTGGTCACACCTAGAGTACATCTATAGGGTTAACTGGGATTTGGAATTTCTGGATTGAAAGCCCTGTATCCAAAGATATGATGTTGAAAATTTGGCTGAGTCACTGTTTATTTGGTCAGAATTTTGTAACCAACTTCAAAAATCCATAAGTTGGTCCATAGGTGGGCTATTGATGTAAAAAAAATTCCTTGGTTTTCTATAATTCTCTAATTGATATTGGAGCAAAGAAAAGAGGGGGGTATGAGGCTATAATGATACATTTTATTAGTGGAAGTTACAGGTGCAGTGGCTGGTCACTAGAATTTAACAAGATTGCCTAATGTGTGGTAGCCAAGATTAAGACTTGTGCTACTGTTTTCCTTCTTTGCTGCCATGGTGTGCATGACCTGTGAATATGTGTGTGATGTTTGGACCAATATGCATGTGTTTACATAGTGCCAAGAGGGTCACTTGTGTATGCACACTAAGGTTAGTGTTCTGATGGCCTACAGAACATTACCAATCCTGGGAGTCTAAATGCACAATTTTGGCACCATAATTGGACTACCCCAGAGTGGGTAAGAAATACTATAGGGGTTTGAGAGCCAAACAAGCATAGTAGAAACTAACCAAAACCATATAGGATCCACGTGAAATGGAGTAAATTAGGTTTTTAAATTTTTTATTCCTAGTTGGCTGGGATATTTCACCCAATTATTGAGTCGAATGACTAACTTGAACAATTAACATGTTCAAGCTCTCTACGTGATCCACGTGAACCACTCAGATCACCATGCCTTTACCATGTTTCGGCAAATGCATTCCTCTTGCTGCTGTAATGCTTGCTTGCCTCCTTCAAGAAAAAAGCAAGAGAAGAGTGCGGTTGACTTTAATCAAAAACCTTCTGATTTAATCCTTTGGGTGCCTAGGGCAAAAGCTCTAAAAATTCTTACAATATGATGTTTATATAATAAGGGTTAACTCCCAAGCCTAATTGGCTTGAAAACCCTAATCGAATTATGTTTAATTTCATGCTTCATTAATGGCTTAAGCATTGGGCCAATTATTAATGTAAAATTATCATGAAACCAAAACCTAAACAATTTGGCCCATGCACTAAAAAAATCTAATTGGCTCTATGTGTCTGACCCAATAGGCTCCTATCACTTTGGCAATGATTATAAATCACATTTATGATCATAAACAATGAATGGTGTCTAGCAACACATCATTGCTACCAAAGTGGCAAGATATATGGTGATACGACATCACCCCTATGATCATTATTCACATATGCCGTTGTCTCTTTGTCCAAGATATCTAGACTTAGCACGAGACATGGAATGTGTCATTCTCGTACAGCCTAATCTAAGGTTTATTGATTACTGAATAAAATTGATGACATTGATATCCCATACCAACTCATCCAAGCATGACCATACATTTCCTTACTCTTACTTAATCAAGGGGCCTGAAGATATCAATCCCGTTACATAGAAGGGACAAATCTTATCATGATCATACAAAACACTCCACATGATATGTGATGTTACACTTTCACAAAATTGGAAAATTACAGCATAAGGACCTAAACTTATATGCTTCAATTTTCACCATAGTGTATGATTTGTGAAGTGTAAAGTATTCAATATACAGCCCCTTAAGTGGCAAAAGCATTGGCACATCGCCTAATTTTCAAGTAACCTATGGACTAAATTGTAAGGTTACAAAAGTTGGGTACTCAATTGCAGAAATTTCTAAAGATGGATATGGAAAGGACATGGATGGAATTAAGGATATTGTTAGGGACCAAAATGCTTAAAAAGGCAAAGTTGATCAATTTTGGCATAATGCCAATTAAGGTGCTTAAGTGTCCACATTTTTGCCTAAAGTCAAAATGATTTTTTGACAAGGTTAAAAGAGGCCAAAATCTATCATTTTCTCAGCCAAAATGGCTGGAAATAACCTATACAAGAGTTGGCCAAATTTTAAAAAATTTGCATATATGCCACCTTGGTCAAAATGATGTATAAATGAAGAAAAATCTTCATTTCATTGCCATTTTCCATAAATTTTGGCCTCCAAAAGCTAATACCTCTTCCTTAAGCTCTTCCATCATCATCCATAGCTACCATACCTTAAGAAAACAAGAGGAAGCAAGGGAAAGCAAAGAAGACATCAAAGAGTGCAAGAAAACCTAATTTTGGTTCTATTTGGGTTTTCAGATTTCATAGCAAAAGGTAAGGGTTTTCTAAAGTTGCTTGGATTGTTTACTATATTTATAAACATCCATCAAGCTAAGACCATGCTTGGAAGAGAGCGAAAAGGTCAAGGAACCAAGTATAGGTTAAGGGGAAAAAAGCATGGCAAGGTTTTGGCCTTATTGTTACCATGCTAAAGATGGCAGCAAGAAAGAAGCATTTCTAGAGCCCAAGTTAGTACTAACTAAGACCTAAAAGACTCCTAAGACCAAGAAAAAGCTTGAGGAGGGCTTCCATAGTGTTACTAAAGTAATATCTCATTGTTTTATTGAATGATTATGGACTAACCATAATGTGTTATTGCTGCCAGCATTACATGTGTTTGTTGCTGTGTTTGTTGGTGCATGTGGTCACCATATTTGTGTGTATGTGTTGTTTTTTTATGTTTTTATGTCTTTGGATTTCAGGTGGTACGTTGCTATTGAAGACTATACATTGAAAGCCCTTACTAAGTTCTTTACAAAGAGCTTACTCCCCTTTCTATCCATTTTCAGAACACCTGAAAAATAAGATACAAAGTAATAGTTCTAGTTTGAGTTTTCTTAGGAAATTTTAGGTACATGAAATTAAATATGTATAGTATTAAAATGGAGTGTTTCATGATTTTTAGAGCACATTTTCTAATTTTAGTGTTGGTACTTTCTGCCTTATGCAGTATCTATCTTTTCAAGTTTCTGGAGTGCATTGTGGTTGTAAGGCTCTCCAAGAAGCTAGTGTGCATACCCAACTAAGCTAGGAAATATTTAGGATGCATCTATGCATGTAAATACACTATGGATGGTGTATGGATGATATATGAGGCAATAAAGTGATGTTTGAGGTTGAATGTTCAATTCTGTCCTTTTTGCAACTCATTAGCTGTTCCAAAGAAAATTATGTTTAATGTCTATGGAATGCCTCTAAATTTAGGGGAATGAATTTTCCAATTTTTGAAGAAATGTAAGAACCTGCCCATGTTGGTTTTGCACCTGGAAATGAAGTGTATGAATCTTGTGAAATTTTGTATGGGGAAAATGGTCAGAAAGTGACCAGAATTTTGACTTTGCACTTAAAGTTCTGTAACTCCATTTGTAGAAGGAATATCAGTATGAAATTTTGACCACACCTAGAGCAAATATAGACGTTGAACTAAAATTCAAATTTTCTAAATTTAGAGCCTTGTAGCCAAATATATGACATTCTAAAGTTTGCTAAGTTACTATTCATTTGGTTAAAATTTGGTAACCAACTTAAAAAATCCATAACTTGGTCCATAGGGGGGTTTGCTCTAAGTCTCTACTTGATAATGCAATAAACAAAATATAAGAGTACTTAGTCGCCTCATCGGACTTCACCTTCTTTACCTTCAAGTCCTCCAGCTCCTTCTTGAGGACCTCGACCTCCTTCTCCAATTTCTTCTTCTTCTTCTTCTTCTCCTTCCTCAGCTGATCGACCTCTACTTGGAATTCAGAGTCAAGAGCAAATGCCTTTGGAAGATCGGCAATGGCATCCTCTTTTTCCTTTTAAAACCCTCATTTGCTGAGGTCAGAGATATCACATTCACACTGAGGTCAAACATCTTCGAAGAAAAGTCTTGAATCAGCTCCCCCTGGTTCTTCAGCACCTCCTCCCAGAGGTTGGCCAGATCCTCCTTGGCTATCTTATTAAGCTCGCTATACTTGACGATTGAGCTAGTAAAGAGTTCCTTGGCCTTTGCCAAGGTCTGCTTGGACCGAGTTCAGACCGAAGATTATTTGGCTGCCGAAGCTCAGAAATATCCACTGTATGCCAAGAGTTGTAAAGGGAAAGACTCCGAATAAGGTTCAAAAATGAGCAAAAACTTAGGAAATTTTGCTAAGGACTAAAGGGTTCAAGGCTTACTTGGGCAGCATGTTCACTCATCCTCGCAGCAAGGACCTCCTCTTTTGGACACTCCTCCGTGAGGGACTAGAATGTGGCATTCGTGATAATGCCCTTCACCATCTAAGGAGCCATTTTCTTGCAATCCTCAGATAACAAGTCCATGTCCTCCGTGAAAGTTTAGAAGGGCTCCCTCGGCACCTTGTCCTTCAATATTTTTGTATCCCGAAGGGCCCTCTTCTAAGAGTGGTCCACAACCCACTGAGTAGGTGCTTGCTCTTATGCAAAATCACATTGGAGTTCCATTAACACGTTATCCCTCAGCCATTCATCTATAAGGTCTAAAATACCAAAATTTCTGAAACTCATAGAAGAATGGCTAAGGGACAAACCTGGAGGGAGTTTGATGCCTTCTCCATCGGAGTCATTAACATCAAGGACCTCAGTCAGAACACCTTTGTCTTTCTTCCTTCGGCGTTCCTCAAGCTCTTCGGTCGAAAGTTCCCCCACCGAGGTCCCCAAAGTCTCCATCGTAGTACTGGGACTTAAAGGAGTCGATCAGATGGTCGGCTTTAATGGGGGATTGGCATGAACATGAGTCTGATCTAGAACTGCCACTTCCCCTTTGAGTGGAGGTAGAATGGAGTCCTCCTTCGCCTTCTTTGACTTCGATACCAAAGATGGTCTGCCTGGCACCTTCTTCCTCTTCAATGGTGCCTTCTTTTTCTGCTACTCCCCCTTTTCGGCCTGGCCAAGAAAGTGGCTCTTGTAAAAGGCAGCAGACTTATCACCGATCTCTGCAAGAAGAAAAACATCAGTGTAAGTACAGAAGGATGTATATCACTAAATATGGGAAGGAACTTACTTTCTCTGACTGCCAAATAAGTAAGCTCACCTCGAAGGAGCATCACCTGGCTCGTCTTTTTCCCGTCAAATAAGGGCTTTGGCATATCCTTGTCAGTAATATGCTCCTTGATTACCCCTAGCTCCCGAAGGACCTCTTTGTTCATAAAGTTCCATTTTATGGGGAAGGGGTATAGGGAACGCAGAGGGACCTTGGGATCCTAATCCGTGACAGCCCGAATATGGCTGTCAAATTCTTCAAACTAGGACTCTAGCTCTAAGGTTAGTAGTTTCCTCCGATCTTCTACGTCAATATCAAGAGTTCCCAAAGCCTATTTAGTTGGCGCATGCTTCCACTGCTCATCCTCCTTTAGAAAGAAGAACTTCTTTTGCCACCCTCTCCAACTGTCCTTCATTCCGAAGGTGAACGTATATTTCTTGCTCCCAGATCCCTGAGGAAGCAAGAAGTAGAACCCGCCCTTCGGAAATGGATGGAGTTTGTAATACTGCATGAAGAAGATGAAGTGGGGCTCTATCTCGAAGACCACACACATGCAAAGGAAGGCGTAGAAATAAGAATAAGAGTTTGGGGGAAGTTGGTTCACGACTATAAAAGTCACAAACCACCTTTGGAGGGGGATATTGAAGTCCAACCTTCAGCTGAGCCTGGAAGATAGTAACCTCATTTGAATGAAGGGCATAACTGGGCATACTAGGGCAAGGAAGCCTAGTGACAGCATAAGAAGGAAGAAAGAATTTGGCTGACCACTCCTAGACTTTCTCCGAAGTAGCATAGGTCAGATGAGAGTTGAGGGGAAGACAACTCTCAAGAATGGGGTAGGTCTTAGCTTGAGAAGAAGACATGTTTAGAAGGGAAAACTAACCTCGGGGCGATGAAGGAGAAAATTTTGAGAAAAAGTTAAAACTCGGAAACAAACCCACCTAGTTCGGATCGAGGTAGGAACTTCGGAAGACCGCCGCAAGTGTTGCCTAAAATCGCTCCACCGCTAGCACTACCGCCAAAGAGAAGGTGAAAAAGGAGAGAAAATCAGATAGCAAAGGCAATGAAAAATGAGAACTGTAGAAGACTCTGGAGGAGGAGGGGTTTATATAGACCGAAGGAGGCAAGCGAAGCGTCGCCATAATGACCCTTCAAAGGGATGTAACTGATGTAACGGACGCAACCATTAGCCAGTCACTTGGTGACACGTGTCACCTGATGCAAGAAACAAGGGCACGCCTTCTGACAGCTAGCAGACCTATGCATGCCTACCCCGCAGTCATGCTTCTATCTGGTCAAAAAGATGTGACAATTCACTGGTAAGCAACAGAAAACTCAAAAGGGAAATATGCACTTCGGTCCAAAAGAACAACTTCGGGAACATCAAAACCTCGGCCAAAAAGTGAGGAGTACCACTTAATGCTGAAGGAACTACCTCGGCTAGGAAAGACATCTTGAACCAAAGAGGTGCCCACTTTTGAAGAAGGTAACCTCAGTCAAAAGTCCAGTCATACTAACTGAGACGACTGTCACCTCTCAAGAGTTCCACGATATGCTTGTAAAAGCTCAAGCACCAAAGATACAACTTCGGCTCTCCAAGCGGGGCATCTGATAGCCGAAGGGCTCTTACCCTTGGAGGTCTCCCAAACTGGCCTGATGAGCACCACCCTTGGGAAACACAGGTGACCAACCTCAGAGAAAAGGGGGCCCTCACCACCCTCAGAGAGGCTTAGCACCGCCCTTGGGTACACTCACACCACGCTCAGAAAGGTTACATGACCAACTTTGAGGAGGGGTGTCTTTCATCGCCCTTGGGTTTTACGAACCTACCAACCTCAAAAAAGTAACTCCCCATCCTTGGTCAAGGGGAGAACATCTCTTGAAGGTTCCCCGCTCTGCCAAAGGACCTTTCTTGACGGCCCTCGGTGGTGATATCTAGCTGAAGGAACCTCATACCCCGAAGGGGTCTCGTTCTCCAAAGGGGACTTGCAAAGATACGACAAAAATGGTTAAGGAGCCTCTGACAGAGAGACCTTGCACACGCCCCTACCCTCTGGCTGGAACGGCCTACGGCCAGCTGGAGATACCTATCTCTCAAGGTACGGATCAAATTTGATTGAACACATTTCACGATCTGAATAGGCTGTGTCAAACGGCCTCCACCCTCCACCCTCTTGTAAATACTAAGGAAGGACCTTGGTAAGAAAAAAACAGAGAACTCTCGCTATTTACATACTCACTGTTCCTTACTACTACTACCCTAAAAAATACTGACTTAGGCATCGGAGGCTCTTCCCCAGAAACACATTCCGAGGAGCTCCTAATGCTTGTTCTTTTGAGTGTTTCAGGCACCTTCATGCTGAAAGTCTCTCCTTCAGGCCAACATGTCATACAATGGGGATGCCGCTGGGCATCATACCTGAAGGAGCATGGTATAGTATCATAACTCACTTCACCTGGTACACCTCAATGGAATGGTGTATCTGAAAGGAGAAATCAAACTCTGTTAGACACGGTTTGATTTATGATTAGTTAAGCGAACCTTCCAAACTCCTTTTGGAGACATGCTCTAGAGACAACCATTTTCACACTAAACCAAGTTCCATCTAAATCTGTTCAAAAGACACCATATAAGATATAGAGTGAAAAGCATCCTACTTTGTCTTTTATAAAGATTTGGGGTTGTGATGTGATGGCCAAAGGGCTATTACCCTTCGGAAAGCCGAGCTCTGGCAAAGCGTCACCCCTAGTAAGGGTGAGTATCACCCTCGGGAAGTACGAGAGCCAACCTCGGTAAGACAGCATCTGTCCTCCTGACCCCTCGACCTCGGCAATTCGCCTTCACATTTAGGGAGTGATGGTATTAACTTCGGGAGAGATAGACTCACCATCCTCGAAAGAGGAGAGCATCCTTCGAAAGGGGTCCCCTGTGCCGAGGGGACTTGCGAATAACTGGAGCAACCTCGGCAAGAAACCCTCCCATCCCCAAGGGGTCTCTTTCACCGAAGGGGTCTTAAGAATACGACAAAAATGGTTAAAGAGCCTCTAACATGCCGCCCTCGTACATGTTCTGACACGCAGACCTCCTGCGGCCCTAACTCCTGACCAAGACGGCCTTTGGCCGACTAGAGGTCCCCATTTTTGAAGGTATGGACTGCATCCAACCGAATACGTGTTGTGATCTGAGCGGGTTGTGTCGAGCAAACTTTTCCTGACATCTCCCTATAAATACTTGCGATATGACCTTGGTAGAGGGGAGAGACTCTAAAAAAAAAACACACTCCCTACTCTCTACACATCACTCTCCATCTAGCTAAATACTGACTTGGGCGTTGGACGCTCCTTCCCCGGAAAAACACTTGGAGGATCTCTTAACCCTTGTTCTTTGAGTCTTTCAAGTAGCCTCTCCCTCTGGAAGTCTCTCCTGCAGACACCCTCTTCACCAGAAGTCCCTGCTGCAGCCCATTATGCCATACAACGAGGATCCCAGTGGGCACAATTTGGCGCCGTATGTGGGAACCCACTCTCAGGTGGCTGTCATTGAGACTCGGCGTTCTAGGGACAAGGGACTTCCGAAGTCCCCGTCTATGCTGGAAACTCAACCGGTGGCCGAACAACCCATCGTCGGGACTTCCTTGCCTGCGGATGAACGTCCTCTAACAATTACGATGAGCTTCCTATGTGACTTTTAGCGTTCTGTTGTGGCTGAAATGATGCAACAACTGGACCAAAGGTGGTCGCAACCACATTCTGCCCAAAGGCCCCCTTCACCAGCACCCCATCGTTACCCCCTAGAGTCTAACGTACTGGAGAAATGGGGTCAAAAGGGGTTAAGACATCCCGCCGGTGAAGTTCCTCACCGGAGGAAAGATCACAATCCCCCCGCCACCGAAGTTACTCCCCAAAAAGGAGGTGTTACTCTCCGTTGCCAGAGGCCTCCAGGCAGCAAGAAGAACCTAAGACCACCGTCCTCATGGAAAAAATCCTAAAAAGATTGGAGTGGGTGGAAAGGCAAATGGCTCGGAAGCCCGTCTAGTCAAGGTTGTCAGAAACCTTCACTGGAGTGAGTCACCATTTCTCCGAACAATAGTTGAGGCACCTATGCCAAGCGACTTTCAGGTACCTCGTCTAGAAACCTATGATGGGTGTAGTGACCCCCAAGCCCACCTAACCAAGTACAGGCGTAGCATGGTACTGCATGGTGTTGATGACGCCGCCCTTTGCAAGTATTTTGAGGTCACCCTCTCCGGCCCAGCAACCGCTTGATACAACTCTCTCGCCCCGGGGACTATAATGAGTTTCCGAGATCTGTCCACAGCATTTACACAACAGTTCATCGGTAATAGGCCGATAGCGTAGATTGTTAGGCACCTCCTTTGTGCTTGGCTTAGGCCAAGGAGAACCAAGAAAAAGTGAGAGGGAACAGAAAAGGAAGAAAGGGGAGTCATGGAGACTGGCACAGTGACCTATGTGCAAAACTAGAAACTTTCAGGACTTGATTGCGCATGGGAAATGTACATTGGGAAAACTGACAGAAAACTGAGAAAGGGGACCAAACTGTGCACTAATTTAAGTGGTACAAGTGAAACCACAAGTTTAAAGATGGCAATGTTGGCCATGCAAAATTCTATAATGGCTAGTGCAAGACTAGACCATTTGTGGGAGACAACAATGATTACTAGTCAAATCCTTGTCTACCACTAGTGTACTATTCACTAGTTACTAGTTAAACTAACTAGTCCTTATGTTGGTTACATGGCCGGTTATGCATGGGTGCTTATGACACCTGGGTACTTGTGTTGTTTATTTGCTTGGCAATTTGAGCCATGGGTGGACTTAAGTGAACATGTGAATACAAAATTGAGTGGCGGCCTTGTGCACAAGTGAACTTAAGGGCTTTAATGCGCCATGCAAAGAAATGGAAGTAAAGTTAGCATTTTGGCTAACTAAAGGCATATGTGTTCGGCCGAAACAAGTTAAGTCATTGTTTCATTTCGGGCTTCACTTGTCCTTGCTAAACCGAGAGCATCCTTGAGAGTTCCTTCACAATCTTGCTTCTAAATCCAAAGTTCTTGAGCTTTTGGGCGGATTCAAGCTTGGAGAAGTGGATTCGGCTTGTGCTTGCTTGGAATCAAGCTTTGTTCATGAAGAATTGGTGATGGGCCGAGCAAATTGAGCTAGGGTTCTTGAGGTAACCTTGGTATTTCCTTGAATCCATGGTATTTCCTTCCATGAACAAGGATTTTGAATGCTCATTTGTTGTTAAGCTTGGAGATTAAAGAAATTGAAATGCTTGGTGGAAAACCTAGCTATGGCCGAATGTGGGGAATATATGTTCTTGGTGTTCTTCTTGGAATTCATGGAAATTAATCCATGTGTGATGCTTGTTGATGATCATTTAACATTGTGATAGGTTGTGTGGACGAAGAACACCAAGATTGTGCAAGTTGGTACTTTGGCCGAAAGTGAGTTTGGAGGTAACTCATGTCCCCCCTTTGTTTACATGGCATTGACGCCATGAACCATGCCTAATGATGCATTGGTAATTATGTGTTGGGTTGGATTGAATGAAGAACATGTGTATGTGAAATGGGTACTATGGCCGAAAGGGTGGAATTGGTGTTTACTTGTAATGTTGCCTATTTTGCATGGTAATTGTGCCATGAATGAGTTCACTAGTTGTTGGATACTCATTTAGTGAATTGGTATGTTGAGTAGTACAACTATGTGAAAATATGTGCTTTGGCCGAAAGCATGAATTAGAGTGAAAAGGTACATTCCACTTGGTTACTTGGCATAAATGCCATGGTTTATGTTTATTGGTGCTTATAGTGGATTATGGTGTGTGAGATTGATGGGCAGCTCATGTTTGGGCATTTTAGGCCATATGGCCGAGAGCTTCCAAGTGTTAGTTGATAGTGTCCTTCATTGAAATCATGGTATTTGATCCATGGGTTATGTTGTTAATGATTATGCCTTATTATGGTAGGCATTGTGATTGAAGGGCACTTGGACACTTGAAGTTTTATTGGAGACCGAGAGCTTGAGGTAGGGTTCACTGCACTTGAGTACGCTTGGTAATGTATGCCATGGTTCAAGTGTTAAGGTGGCTAAGTGATGGTTAAAAATCTGCCATGTGATCTTAGTTGCTTGATGGGCTTATTGGTTATATGTGGTTGCAATGTTGATTAGCTAATTGACTATAGTACATGTACTAAAAATGCAAGTGAATGTGGCCTATTTACTTGGCATTTTGGGAGCTCCATATGGAATGATATTGGTAAGGTTATGTGCAAGGATTGCACACGGGTACATGTATGGCTTATATGGCCGAGAGCAACAATGTGAAGTGTGTGTGAGTACTTGTGTGTGTTGCGCAAATTAATTGGAGGTTAGGTTGAGCCTTGGAGGTTAAGCCTTGAGTGTTCACTCGGCTTAACTAAATAAACTCTTTAAGAGTTGGGTATAATGAAGTGAATCCTACTGAGTTAAACTCACTGCCCATTCTCCATTTACTTTTCAGGCAAGGATATTCAGCCTGAGTAGTGCTAAGCTGCCTTGTGTGTGCACTTAGTGTTATTTGCTTTGTTACTAAGGTATGTGCCAATGTGTGCTTGGCTTGACACTTTAGTATTATTTGCAAGTCTTATTGTGAGTTGGCCGAGACTTATGGTTTAAGCTTGCAGGCTGTAGAGTGGGAACTGTCTAGGGGAGCATGGATATCTGGACTTTAGCTCTGGTTTTGCTTTTCACCTTTATGACCATGAACATGGCTGTGGGCTTGGTGTTGCAGTGTGTGCTTTTGTATGGGATCCTTAAGGTGATGTTTGAGCACTAGGAGTTTGGTCTCGGTCTGTATATAACTTGGCATGAACAACTTATGGGTGCTTGGCATTATTAGCCATGTTATTTGCTAGGTAGACTACACTTTTGGTTGTGTATATTTTGTAGTCTTGGATACCTAGATGGTGATGTTATTTTGAGAACCTTGTATGCCAAGTTATGTATGAGTATGGATGGTTATGTGTATGGATATGTGCTATGAGTGTTATGGGCCAAGGTTTGGCACTTGTATGATATTGTTGGCTTTGACCTTACAAGATTTGAGGTGCACCTTTGTATGTGTGATTGTTGGCCGAGAGCTGCATGCATTATACCTTGTGGTTTTCAAAACTTAAACCAACATTGTGGGCTTCTTGGTTGCCATATAGGTAGCACACTTGATTGCACACCAAGTATGTACTGAAAGTTGCATTATTTGATGCCTTGCTTGTCATGCAAGAAAGTGGATTGGGCCTTAAATACGCTGCAAGTAATTACTGGATTGGTTTAAAAGCCACCTGGGCCACCTCCCAGGCCCATCACCTTAAGAAAATAAGACTTAAGGTTAGATCTATTGGTTAGGCTGAGGGCTAGAGGTCCAGTCCTTAGTTGGGCTTGTGAGACAGGTTGGGGACTCACAGGCCAGGGCCTGTGTGAGGTGTGACATAGATGCCCGTTCAGATGTTGGACATAGCATAGAATAATGGAGAAACCATCCGTGACTATGTGAAAAGATTTAACCGAGAGGCCTTGAGCGTGCCAGACTTCCGTCCTGAAATATGCATCCTCGCCATGATACGGGGACTTCGGCAAAACTCACAACTCTTTTACGAGTTCTCGAAGGACCCTCTGGACACCCTCGGTGAGTTCTACCATAGAACTGAATAGCACATGACAGCCGAAGAGCTAAGAATGGGAGGACCGAAGTCTAATCACCATCACGCCGAAGGTGAGAGCCACCAACCCTAGTATCCTACCGAGGGCAGGCAAAAATTTGGAAGCAGAAGGGGAAAAGACCCATGTCATTTACTCCCTTAAACACCTCCTGAACCAACATACTGCTGACCGTGGAAAGGCAAGGAAATCCAATCTAGCGCCCGAAGGGCATGACTTCGGAAAAGAAGAAAAATATGAAAAAGCTTTGCCAATTCCATCGGGATCATGGGCATGACACTGAAGATTGTTTCCAGCTGAGGAAGTACATCAAATCTCTAATAAAGCAAGGCCAGCTTCGGCACTACCTGCGGATGCCCTCTCTAAAGGGGAGGAGGGGAGAGGAAAGGAAAGGAGATAATGAGGAATATGACTCCGACTGGCACCGGAACCGAAGTCCAAAAAGACATCCGCCACCTCCAGCTGGAGTAATCCAGACGATCACCACTGGACTACCTTCAGTAGAGAGAAAAACAAAAGCAAGGGAGATCTCGGTGATGGAATTCGGTAACCCATCAAAAAAGCTTGTTCGAAAAAATAGGTCCACCGTTGTTTTCCCTCATGATGACCCACTTCTAACTATGGCAAGAATAGGGAGTTGGGATGTCAAAAGAGTACTCCTCAATGATGGTTCTAACGCTGACGTCCTATTCTCTCATCTGTTGCCAAATTTAGGCATCCCAAAAAGTGATCTCAAACCTGTCACCTTCACTACCTTTGGAGTAGGTCCGTCCGAACTCCCTGTCCTCGGATGGATCAACTTCCCTTTAATTCTAAGGGGAACTTCACCACAAAACAAAGATGAGCTTTTCGTTTCCACAATGACAAGGTGATGGGTTTCGGGAGCCAAACAGCGCAGCAAAATTTAACCGAAACCCTGCAAGATCCAAGTGAAACGGGGTAAACCGGGTGTTCAAAAATTTTCATACCTAATTTTCGATTGAGATCTCTCACTCAACTGTAGAGTTGAATCACAAAACCTGAACAGTTGACGTGTTCAGGCTCTCTATGGTATCCACACGAGCCTCTCGGGATCACCACGCTTCCACCACGTCCCGGTAGATGCGTTTCTCTTGCGCTCGCAGTGCTAGCTTGCGTCCTCCAAGGAATTGCAAGAGAAGAGTGTGGTTCTCCTTTTTGGAGGCTAGGGCAAGGAGACCTACGAATTTCTCACTTAAAAGTTGTATTTATAGTGAGACTCAACTTCCAGGCCTAATGGGTTTTAAAACCCTAATCCAATTAGGATTTAATTTCGGGCTTAATAATGGCTCAACTTTTTGGCCCATTATTAATATGAAATTAAAGTGAAACCATAACCCAAATAATTAGCCCATGCACTCTAATGATCCAAATAGCTCTATGTGTGCGACCCAATAGGCTCTTACCACGTTGGCAATGATCATAAATCACATTTATGATCATAAGCAATGAGCGGTGTCTAGCAACACATCATTGCTACCCAAGTGACAAGATTGTCGATGATTCGACTAAACCTTTATGATCATCACCGATATATGCCATTGTCCCTTTGTCCAAGATATCAAGACTAAGCACGAGACATGGAATGTGTCACTCTCGTATAGCCCAATCTTTGGTTTCTTGATTACCGAGTAGACCAACTTAAACTGATGACATTGATATCGTATATCAACTCATCCGAGCATGGCCATGCATTTTCTAAGTCTCACTCTATCAAGGGGCCCGAAGATATCACTCCCGTTACATAGGAGGGACAAATCCCATCTTGATCATACAAATCCCTCCGCATGATATGTGACATACCCAATGACCTCCTTCAAGTTCACTCAGTTACGAGCAACAAAGGAAAGTATCAAAGTATGTGACTCACATGTAGGGAACCTTGATGATCTTAGGTCGAAGGACTACATATACCATGATCACTATGAGAATCACTTATGACACTCATATAACGATCCATGTAGTGTTCTCATGGTGGGTCGGTCCAGTACACAAGTTCTCCAACTTGTACCCATATGTAGACTACATATCTCATATTAGTCTCCACATATGCTAGTCGTTATGTATTATTGCAACCCGCTCCACAATAATACTAGACCAGGGACGTTTAAGAATATCATTATTCTAGGGTTACAATTATGTTTGTTAAGTTACGCAGAAACAAAACAACAAATATAATTGCTGGATTAATGCCTTAATAAAATATCATGACTCAATGTGCAAAAAATACAATCATCTCATGATTGGCTTTTGGGCACAACACTAACAATCTCCCACTTGCACTAAAGCCAATCATCCATGTATCTAATACCGATGGACCTAGAATGGCTATCATGCTTTTGCTGCGTAAGGGTCTTTGTCAGCGGATCAGCAATGTTGCTATCTGTCGAAGTCCAGCATATCCTTACATCACCCCTCTCGATGATCTCCCTGATGAGATGATAGCGTCGAAGTATGTGTTTGGATCGCTGGTGAGATCGAGGTTCCTTAGCCTGTGCGATTGCTCCATTGTTGTCACAACAGAGCTCTATCGGGTCAGTAATGCTTGGAACCACTCCAAGTTCAGTGATGAACTTCTTGATCCAAACTGCCTCCTTCGCAGCATCAGAGGCGGCAATGTACTCAGATTCTGTTGTAGAGTCAGCTACTGTCTCTTGCTTTGAACTCTTCCAGCTCACAGCACCACCACCAATACAAAACACATAACCAGATTGCGATCTAAAATCATCCTTATCGGATTGGAAGCTTGCATCGGTGTAACCCCTTACAACGAGCTCATCTTCACCTCCAAAGACCAAGAATGCATCCTTAGTCCTTCGTAAGTACTTAAGGATGTTCTTAACAGCTGTCCAGTGACTCTCACCGGGGTTCGATTGGTACCTACTCGTCATGCTCAAAGCATATGAGACATCGGGACGAGTACATATCATGGCATACATGATAGATCCAATTGCTGAGGCATATGGAATCTTACTCATGCGCTCTCTCTTCTCAGGTGTACTCGGACACTGAGATCTAGAAAGAGTGATACCATGTGACATGGGCAAGAATCCTTTCTTGGAATCTTGCATGCTAAACCTCTTTAGCACCTTGTCAATATATGTACTTTGACTTAGGCCAAGAAGCTTTCTAGATCTATCTCTATAGATCCTGATGCCTAACACATAGGCTGCTTCACCCAAGTCCTTCATAGAGAAACATTTCCCCAGCCAAGTCTTCACAGACTGTAGCTCAGGAATGTCATTCCCGATGAGTAGTATGTCATCTACATACAACACCAAGAAGACAATAGCGCTCCCACTAACCTTCTTGTAGACACAAGGTTCATCTTCATTTTTGATAAAACCAAACTCTTTGATTGCTTCATCAAAATGAAGATTCCAACTTCGAGAAGCTTGCTTCAGTCCATAAATGGACCTTTGCAACTTGCACACTTTATTGGCATTCTCAGGAGTGACAAAACCCTCAGGTTGTGTCATGTACACATCCTCAAGTAGCTTTCCATTTAGGAATGCAGTTTTGACATCCATTTGCCATATCTCATAATCATAGTGTGCAGCAATAGCAAACAAAATTCGGATGGATTTAAGCATAGCAACTGGTGAAAAAGTTTCATCATAGTCAATACCATGAATTTGCTTGAAACCTTTTGCAACCAATCGTCCCTTAAAGGTAATCACATTACCATCCATGTCAGTTTTCTTCTTGAAAACCCATTTGCACCCTATGGGTTTTACCCCTTCAGGTGGGTCAACCAAAGTCCATACTTGGTTTTCATACATGGATTCCATCTCGGATTTCATGGCCACTAGCCACTTCTCAGAGTCAGGCCCCGACATAGCTTGTTGGTAGGTTGTGGGCTCATCCTGATCCATGAGCATCACATCACCAGTGTGAGTCATGAGAAATCCATATCTCTCAGGCTCACGCCGAATCCTACCAGACCTACGTGGGCTCTGTGCTACAGGAACAGACTCTTGAACCACAACATCTTGTGGTGTCTGTTCAGGTTCCATTTCAGGTTCGATGTCTCCTTGTTGTTCTTGAATTTCTTCAAGTTCTACTTTCCTCCCACTAGTTCTCTTTAGAGATAAACTCTTTCTCTAAAAAGACACCAGTTCGAGCAACAAACACTTTTTGCTCAGAAGGATTGTAGAAATAGTAACCCTTTGTTTCTTTGGGATACCCAACAAAAAGGCATTTTTGAGATTTGGGCCCTAGTTTGTCAGAGGATTGACATTTCACATAAGCATCACAGCCCCAAATCTTCATAAAAGACAAATTGGGACGCCTCCCACTCCATATCTCATATGGTGTCTTTTGAACCGATTTAGATGGAACTCGGTTTAGTGTAAAAGCGGCTGTCTCTAGAGCATGTCCCCAAAAGGAGTTTGGAAGGTCAGCTTGACTCATCATAGAGCGAACCATGTCTAACAGAGTTCGATTTCTCCTTTCAGATACACCATTCTATTGAGGTGTACCTGGTGGAGTGAGTTGTGATACTATACCACACTCCTTCAGATAGTCAAGGAATTCTCGATCCAAGTACTCTCCACCTCGATCTGATCGAAGCACTTTGATACTTTTCCCGAGTTGATTCTCTACTTCATTCTTGAATTCTTTGAACTTTTCAAAGGATTCTGACTTGTGTCTCATAAGATACACATAGCCATATCTGCTGAAGTCATCAGTGAAAGTAATGAAGTATTGGAAACCTCCTCTAGCTTGTGTAGACATAGGGCCACATACATCACTATGTATGAGTCCTAGTAAGTCATTAGCCCTTTCACTTTGCCCTGTGAATGGGGCTTTGGTCATCTTGCCCAACAAACATGACTCACATGTCTCATATGATTCAAAATCAAATGAGTCCAAGAGTCCATCCTTATGGAGCTTGGATATGCGGGTCTCATTTATATGGCCCAAGCGACAGTGCCAGAGATAGGTCGGGTTTGAATCATTTAATCTGACCTTCTTGGTATTCACATTATAGATTGTATCTTCGAGGTCTAGAACATACAACCCATTGCTAAGTTGAGCACTACCATAAAAGATTTCATTCAAATAAATAGAACAACATTTGTCCTTTATTATAAATGAAAAACCTTTCTTGTCCAAACAAGAAACAGAAATCAAATTTCTACTAATAGTAGGCACAAAGTAGCAGTTGTCTAATTCTAAAACTAATCCACTAGGTAAAGTGAGAACATAAGTCCCTACGGCTAAGGCAGCAACCCTTGCTCCATTTCCAACACGTAGGTCCACTTCACCTCGGGCCAATCTTCTACTTCTACTTCTACTTAGATCCTGCACATTTGCACAAATGTGAGATCCACATCCAGTATCCAATACCCAAGATGAGGAAGTAGAAAAGTTAGCCTCTATAACAAAAATACCTGAAGTGGAAGTCTTACTTCCCTTTTCCTTAGCAAGTTCTTCAAGATAGAGCTTGCAGTTGCGCTTCCAGTGTCCAGGTTGCTTACAATGGAAGCACTCCCCTTCCTTTGCCACACCACCCTTTGGTTTCAGTGCAGCTGAAGAAGAATTAGCATTGGACTTTCCATTAGCTTTATCCTTCTTCTTGTTGGCTTTTCCCTTTCCCTTGCCCTTTTGAACCATCAAAATGGGCTTAGCCTTCTTAAGGTTTTGCTCAGCAGTTCTCAACATGTTGAGCAATTCAGGGAGGGACTTGTCAAGGTCGTTCATGTTATAGTTCATGACAAACTGACTGTAGCTTTCAGGCAACGATTGCAAGACTACATCAATAGCCAACTCTTTCTGAAGAGCAAATCCCAAATTCTCAAGATTCTCAATGTACCCAATCATCTTGAGCACATGAGGACCCACGGGACTTCCCTCAGACATCTTGCACTGAAACAATGCCTTAGAGGTCTCAAACCTCTCATGCCTAGCTTGCTCTTGGAAAAGCATTTTGAGATGTTCGATCATATCGAACGCCCCCATGTTCTCATGTTGCTTCTGAAGCTCAGATTCCATGGTAATAAGCATGAGGCATGCAACATCCAAAGCATCATCAGAATGCCTCTTGTGAGCATCCCTTTCAGCTCTTGGAGCAGTGGCAGCAGGCTCATTCGGAATGGGCTGCTCTAGGACATAAGCCTTTCTCTCTTGTTTGAGGACTATCCTCAAGTTTCGGTACCATTTGAGAAAGTTGGTCCCATTCAGTTTTTCCTTCTCAAGGATCGATCGCAACGAAAGTGTCGATGTGTTTTGTGCCATGGTTATCTACAACAGTAAATATGCAGTGTAAGAGTCATGTATTTTAATTCATTTAATAAGGACTTTTATTAAACGATACTCCCACTATTTTCCTCAAAATAATAACCCTCGATATTATTTCAGAACACCTCGGCGCTAAGGTATTCTAGTGGGCCAAGATCCATATTTGACCACAACCTGAGTCAGCTTTGGCTTTTCTCTCAAGTTACAGCTATTTAGGTAGGCAACTCTTTGCCAATTGCATCTTATGCAACTCTTGGATAGTTTGGGTGAACAACACTTGTCCAAGCTCATCTCATGAGCTTAAGCCCAACTCTATGCCTCTAAGTCCCTAATCCTATTAGGATGACTTAGTTAAGTCAGACCCAAAGTTAGCAATTTGGATATCACTATTATCCCATCGCGCCTTACCAAGATGAACATAGGTGCTTTGCTTTGGCAAACCCACCTAATGTTGATCAAAGTCTTGACGAGTGCCAACATTTGGAAGGCATCACATTTAATGACTTAATATTTGTTTGAGGGATTTTTTTCTTTTGATCTCACCAATTTGTTATCTCCGGTTGTTTTATACATGCATCACATACAAATATAAAACATGCATCTCATGCGTACAAGAAAGTAAATGTGACATGGTTATAGCCCAAACTATGCGATATTCTCAAGCCAATGAGAATATCATAAAAGCCTAAGAAAAGAAAAGAGTCTTCACAAGCTCCTTCTCTTCCTTTCTTGGCTGCCCTTTTGTTGTCATCTCCTTGGACATGCCTCCTTGGATGATCCTTAGACATACAACCTTGGATGATCCCATAATGCACCATTACATCAATAATAGAAACCTCGAGTTACATTCGAGGGGAGTAAGGTGAGAAGAGAATGTACAATGAGAGTGATAAGAAAAGGCACGATCGCAGGCCGTATTTACAAGTACAACCAATCAAGGGCTATAACCATGCACCATGCTTCAAACACCAATCAGCATATCATGTCAAATCTCATTCAACAAAGATGCATGCCAATTTTTGCGCGTTGATTAACCAATTTTTATTTATGTGGCGCTTCGTATACGGCGGTCCCGCTGGCCGGTCAGCGGGCGGTGGTCAAGGGGAGCAGCCCTTGTGGGGCACTGCCCCTCGGCGCAAAAAATTATCTTACAATTGCTTAGCCCAAAATCTTCTATTTCGAGCAAGTAGGCACCCGAGACTCCTCCATTCGAGCCACCAAAAATACCTTACTTTTGGTGTCCGAACAGGCCGAATCCAAACAAAGCTAGGGTTTTTGCAACTATTGCAAGAATCCTAATCCATATAGGTATCTCATACCTATCAATTTCGGGTTAATCTCATTAACCAATTTGTGTCATTTCTTCATATATCTCATATGTTCATTACGAATTCCGGTTTCATGCATCATGAATCAATCTAATTAATCATGGCCGAAAAGCAACCGAACACATAGCATCATGCGATTCAACACTCAATCCCGATTTAGGGTTTCACCAGTAGCTCTGATACCACTGATGGGTTTCGGGAGCCAAACAGCGCAGCGGAATTTAACCGAAACCCTCCAGGATCCAAGTGAAATGGGGTAAACCGGGTGTTCAAAAATTTTCATACCTAATTTTTGGTTGAGATCTCTCACTCAACTGTAGAGTCGAATCACAAAACCTGAACAGTTGACGTGTTCAGGCTCTCTATGGTATCCACACGAGCCTCTCGGGATCACCACGCTTCCACCACGTCCCGACAGATGCGTTTCTCTTGCGCTCGCAGTGCTAGCTTGCGTCCTCCAAGGAATTGCAAGAGAAGAGTGCGGCTGTCCTTTTTGGGAGGCTAGGGCAAGGAGACCTGTGAATTTCTCACTAAAAGTTGTATTTATAGTGAGACTCAACTTCCAGGCCTAATGGGTTTCAAAGCCCTAATCCAATTAGGCTTTAATTTCGGGCTTAATAATGGCTCAACTATTGGGCCCATTATTAATACGAAATTAAAGTGAAACCATAACCCAAATAATTAGCCCATGCACTCTAATGATCCAAATAGCTCTATGTGTGCGACCCAATAGGCTCTTGCCACGTTGGCAATGATCATAAATCACATTTATGATCATAAGCAATGAGCGGTGTCTAGCAACACATCATTGCTACCCAAGTGACAAGATTGTCGGTGATTCGACTAAACCTTTATGATCATCACCGATATATGCCATTGTCCCTTTGTCCAAGATATCAAGACTAAGCACGAGACATGGAATGTGTCACTCTCGTATAGCCCAATCTTTGGTTTCTTGATTACCGAGTAGACCAACTTAAACTGATGACATTGATATCGTATATCAACTCATCCGAGCATGGCCATGCATTCTCTAAGTCTCACTCTATCAAGGGGCCCGAAGATATCACTCCCGTTACATAGGAGGGACAAATCCCATCTTGATCATACAAATCCCTCCACATGATATGTGACATACCCAATGACCTCCTTCAAGTTCACTCAGTTACGAGCAACAAAGGGAGGTATCAAAGTATGTGACTTACATGTAGGGAACCTTGATGATCTTAGGCCGAAGGACTACATATACCATGATCACTTTGAGAATCACTTATGACACTCATATAATGATCCATGTAGTGTTCTCATGGTGGGTCGGTCCAGTACACAAGTTCTCCAACTTGTACCCATATGTAGACTACATATCTCATATTAGTCTCCACATATGCTAGTCATTATGTATTATTGTAACCCTCTCCACTATAATACTAGACCAGGGACGTTTAAGAATATCATTATTCTAAGGTTACGATTATGTTTGTTAAGTTACGCAGAAACAAAACAACAAACATAATTGCTGGATTAATGCCTTAATAAAATATCATGACTCAATGTGCAAAAATACAATCATCTCATGATTGGCTTTTGGGCACAACACTAACACAAGGTTCATCGTCATAGATGTCCCTTCCTAATACAATGCCATCCTTGGGAGGCAGACACAAGGAAACATCCACATCCGCCCATATGTGAAATACTTGACTATCACCTTCGCAACAAAGGATGGAGATGCTGAGATCTTCATCGACCATGGGGAAGTGAGAAAGGTCTTTGTGAAAGCAAGAAAAATGCCAACAAAGATCCACACATAGACTTCAGAAGCAAAGGCCATGCCCCCAAAGAAGGCTAAGGGAGAAGAAACAGAAGACCCCGAGGAAATAGAAATAGAGGATGTGGAATTTGTCCCAGGCCAAAGTACCCGAATGGGAAAAAAACTGGCCGAAGGTGACCAGGAAAAACTTGTATCTTTTCTATTAATGAACAAAGATCTATTTGCCTACTCGCCAAATGACATGCTTGGGGTAGACCTTCGCATCATCCAACATAGCCTTAAGGTGCACCTAGAGGCAAAGCCTGTTCGACAAAAGAAGCGAAGCCTCTCAGTGCATAAGAATAACTTCGTCAAATTTGAAGTCCAATGCTCAATGGAAGTAGGTGTAATAAGGGAAGTCAAATACCCCAAATGGCTTAATAATGTGGTCATCGCCACAAAGGAAGGGAGTGACAAACTCTGAATATGCATCAACTTTCAAAACGTGAACAATGCCTGCCGTAAAGACTCATATCCTCTGCCGACAATGGATCAGCTGGTAGACTCAACCGTCGAGCATGGCCTCCTTAGTTTCCTCAACGCCTTCAGTGGGTATCATCAAATCAAGATGGACCCCGAAGATGAGGAAAAGACTGCCTTCATCACCGAAATTGGTACATACGGCTATGTTAGAATGCCCTTCGGGCTTAAGAATGCAGGAGCAACATACCAAAGGTTGATAAACATGATCTTCAACTCCCAAATCAGGAGAAACATGGAAGTCTATGTTGATGATATGATAGTTAAGAGCAAAGTGCCTAGTAGTCATATCACGGACTTAGAGGAGACATTCCACCAACTGAGGACCTTCGGAATCCATCTCAACCCCGAAAAATGCATGTTCGGGGTGAGTGCGGGAAGTTCCTCGGTTTCATGGTGTCGGAGAAAGGCATTGACGCCAATCCAGAAAAGGTCAAGGCCCTACTGGGATTCTGAACTCCCACGATGACTAAGGATGTGCAAAGACTCATAGGGAGAATCACATTGCTCAGCAGATTCTTCTTTAGATATGGGGATCGTTGCCGACCGTTCTTCAAGGTCCTCACTAAAATAGCAAAAAATAGTGGCGACCTCGGAACCGATATCCATCCTTGGAACGAGGACTGCCAAAAACCTGGGAAGAGCTCAAAGTCTACCAAACTCGTATGCCGACACTGCGACCGCCACGGGAAGGGGAACCCTTCATACTATACTTTGCCGTCACTAAAAAGGAAGTAAGTTCGATCCTTGTAAAGGAAGAGGGGGCAAAGCAATGGCCAGTATACTATGTGAGCAAGTCCCTACATCCTGCTGAAGTCAGGTACCCCTTGCTACAAAAGGCTATTTATGCCCTGGTGCTTGCAAGCAGAAGGCTACGTCCTTATTTCCAAGGTCACCCCATTATCGTGAGAAGCAACCTGCCCCTTCGGGATATCATGAAGAGGGTAGATCACTGGTACATCGAGCTCGGTGAGTATGATATCACCTATGAGCCAAGGAAGACAATAAAAGCTCAAGCATTAGCAGATTTCATAGCCGAGGTACCCATGGTTGAAGAAAGTCAACCCAACCTCAGAAATAATGAACCTGAGTGGACTTTATTTGTTGATGAGGCCTCCAGCTTCAAACATCAAAGAGCTGGAGTAATTCTTCATGGTCCCGAAGGCATGGTAGCTATGAAAGCCATCAAATTTGGGTTTAATGTCACCAACAATATGGTAGAATATGAAGCCCTTATAGCAGGTTTGCGCCTTGCTAGAATAATTGGCGTGAGAAACCTAAAGGCCCACAGCGATTCACAGCTAGTGGTCCGACAGATGCAGGGGACTATAATGCGAAGGACCCAACTTTGGCAAAGTATCACGAGCTTGTATCAAAGCTAATCCAGGAGTTCGATGCAGTGCACATCGAGAATGTGCCTCGCCGAGACAATGCTGAAACAGACACTCTGGCCAAGTCAAAAAAGTCCACCAAAGTACTAAGTCACCCGAGCATAGCAGTAATGAGTGTAGCAGCCTTGGAAAGAGGTTGGACAAATCCCATAAAAAAGTATCTCACAACCTCGGAGCTTTCTGAAGACCCTCGTGAAGCAGCAAAAATGCAAAAACATTCCGGACGATATTTCCTAATCGGAGAAGAGTTCTACTGACAGGGGCACGCAAATCCGCTGCAAAGGTGTATTAGCGAAGAGGACGTAGAGACAGTCCTCAAAGAAGTCCACGAGGGGGCCTGTGGTTCCCACATAGGAACTGATGCCCTGGCAGGAGTACTACTTCGCCAAGGGTACTTCTAGCCTACCCTAAGAAAGGACGTGAGACAGTTTGTTCAAAGATATGACAATTGCCAAAGACACACCAACATCCAGAGGCTGCCTTCAAAAATTATAAGTTCAGCTAACTACCCTTGTCCCTTCGCAGTATGGGGTATTGATCTTATCGGGCCTCTCCCAATTGCACCCGGAGGAGTGAAGTTCTACGTAGTCGCAGTAGATTACTTCACCAAATGGATAGAAGCAGAGCCCCTGACAACCATTTCGGCGAAGGACATACAGAAATTCATTTGGAAGAACATCATGTGTAGGTTCGGCATACCGAGGGTGACAGTCGCTGACAATGGTTCCCAGTTTGTTGACATGGGATTCCAGGAGTTCACTGCCGACCTCGGGATAAAAATGCACTTCGGCCCAGTAGCTCATCCCCAGAGCAACGAACAAGTAGAGGTGTCTAACAGAACCATAAAGCATGGTTTGAAAAAGAGATTGAGGGAAGCAAAAGGAAAATGGCCAGGAGAACTTCCTAGCGTGCTATGGAGCTATCGGACGATGCCCCGAAGAGCCATGGGTGAGACACCTTTCTCACTCATCTTCAGAACAGAGGTCATTATTCTAATCAAGATAGTCCAACCATCGGTTAGGATACAAGTGTTTGACAAAGAAAGGAATGATCTCAGGTTGAGAACTAAGCTCGACCTAATTGACGAACACAGAGAAGTTGCTGAGCTTAGAAGAAAAGCTTTTCAGAAAAGGGTAGCCATAGCTGCGAACTTGCATGTCAAGCGAAAAGGACTCAGGAAGGGAGACCTTGTTCTCTGAAAGGCTGAATTTGAACCCCGAAGACCATTTAACAGAGTACTTCGGGCAAACTGGGAAGGGCTTTATTTGGTCCTTGACGAGGTTCGGCCAGGAGTCTATAAGCTCGGTGATACCGAAGGCGGAGAATTGAAAAACACATGGCATTCAGATGCTCTGAAGAAATTCTACACTTAGAAATTTTTCAGGAAATTGTACACTTAGAAAAATTTCTAAGTACAGAAAAGCTTTCTGGGAAAAATAGCCCCACCTAAGAAATCTAACCGAACAAGGTGCGAGTATTTACTTGTGAAAATCACACATTTTCTCCGAAGGCGCGTCAATCAAACGTGGCTAATAAAAATGGGGAAAGCATTGCCAGAACCGATGTTGTGCCGAACATGGTTGATAAAAGGCACAAAAAGTATCTTCCTGAGGGTCCTAAACCGAAAATGGTCAAACTAACTCTTTGAACCGAAGATTACTTAAGGAGAAACTTGCCTTGAGACTTAGCGAAATTTTGGAGGAAAGAAAGAATTTTATTAAAAAGGAGCCTTATTACAAGGATGAGATTACAAGAAGAAGGTTACAAAGAAAAAGGAAAAGTAAAGCCCGGGACACCTAAGAGACCTCGCCATCATGAGATACTCCATCCCCGACATTCTTTGTCGCGACTTTCAGTGCCGAATGAGGAGCAAATGGCAGGTTGAGATGATCAATCTTTCACCAGGCCCAGCAAGGCCCCTCGGAGATGTCCAGAGCAGCTAAGAATGGGAGGTCAAGCTAGGGTAGTTCACCAAGACTTGGTGCCAGGCCAGACAAAAGCCATCTTGGAAAGCAACTTTGGTTGCTTGATCGGCCTTGTCTTTCTCAATAGACAAGTCGTCCAGCACATTCTTCAAATCAGTGACCTCATTTTCCAACTTCTTCATCTTCTTCTTCTTCTTCATCTCCTTCTTCAGCACCTCAACCTTGGCCTGAAGATCAGCATTATCAGCAAGGGCCTTCATTAGGAGAGTAGAGTCCTTTTCTTTCTCCTTCTAGTAGGCCTCGTTGGCCAAAGTTAGCTCGACAACCTTTGCACCGAGGTCAGACATCTTCACGGAGAAATCCTTCAAGAGCTCCTCCTGACCCTTCAAGAATTCCTCTTGATGTTTGGCAACCTTCTCCTTGGCTATTTTTCTCAGCTCGGCGTTCTTCACGACCAAGTTGGCACAAAATACCTTGGCCTTCTCCAGACGCTCTTCGGTCCAAGATCAAACTGAAGACTATTTTGCTGGCCAAGCTCTGAAATATCCGCTGTACGCCAAGAGCTACAAAAAAGAAGGACATTTGGTGAAGTTTTGCGAAAGAAAACTAAACACTTAAAAAAATTTGGAGAAAAGATGAAGGGTCTGAAGAATACCTGGGCAGCGTGTTGGGACATCCTCGCAACGAGGACCTCCTTGTTTCGGCATTCATCTGCCAAGGACTTGAAAGTGGCTTGGGTGAGCATGCCCCTCGCCATTTGGAAAGCCATTTGCTAGCTATCTTCGAAGAACAAATTCATATCCTCCATGAAAGACCAGAAAGGCTCCCTCGGTACCTTATCCTTCGGGATATGGGAGTCCCAAGGGGCCCACTTCTAGGCGTACTCCACCATCCATGCCGAGGGTGCCAGTTCTTCTGCAAAGTCACGCCGCAGTTCCATCAGTACATTGTCCCTTAGCTATACGTCTAAAAGATGGAGAGCCCTAAAAATGTTTGGATTTATAAAGAAATGGCTAAGGGGCAAACCTGGCGAAACCTCGGCAACATCATCATCAGAGTTGTGGACTTCCTCCACTTTGGTAGGGACGGGTTTGCCCTTGCTTCATCTCCACTCCTCGAGGTCCTCGGCAGAAGGGCATCCTGCCGAAGTGCCTAGAATATCCACCGAAGTGACAAGACTCTAAGAAGTGGAGTTGACTGCTAGCTTTGATGCCAAGTCAGCGTGGACCAAAAGCTGGTCCCCGACCTCTTCAACATCTTCTGGAGGGGGGTAGAGGGTCCTTCTTCACTTTCTTGGCCAAGGATGGGCCCCCTCCAAACGCCTTCTGCCTCTTTGGCGTGGCTCTCTTCTTCTATTCCCCCTTCTCTCCTTGGCTAAGGAACAGAGACTTGTAGAAATAAACAAACTAGTTGCCCATCTTTGAAAAAAGAAGAAAATATCAGCATAAGTCCAAAGGGTACTTGTACCAAAATTTGGAAAGTGACTTACTCTCGACAAGGGCTTCATACGTGAGCTCTTTCCGAAGGAGCATCACCAGCCACGCCTTCTTCCCTTCGATGGCAGTCACTGGCATGCCGAGGTCTGTCTTGTGCTCCTTGATCACCCCTAACTCCCGAAGAACCTCTTTGGTCATAAGGTTCCACCTGATAGGGAAAGAATACAAGGTTGGGTGATAGCCGAAGTACTACCGCCCCATTAACCTAAAAACTCCGGCTAGGTATCACGCTCGGTAAATACGATGTCACCCACAAGGAGAGACAGTACTGACCTCAAAAAGGAGGAAGTCTGACGCCTTGGGCACACGACCTCGGTAGTCTGCTAGCGCTCCCGAGGATGACAGTGCCAACCTCGGGAAACTAGCGTGTTGCCTCCCTCGGAAAGGCGACCGAACCAGCTTCAGGGGAGAAGGACCGGCCACCTTCAGCAGCAGAGAATCCCCCCAAAGGAGAAACTTCAGAGCTAAGGAATCCCCCGAACTACAGGTATGACTCCGGAAGAAGGGTCCTCACTCTGAAAGGTGACCTCAACCAAGGGGACCTCGGGGGTACGGCAGAAGCAATTAAGGAGCTTCTGACATGTCCCCTGCACACACTACACGCTGCCCTCATATGCGCTCTGACACGCCGACACCGCCTACGTCTTGTCATGTAGGGCTATGCTTGCCCTAGCCCGTGGCCCGAGGAGCCTGCAGGTGGCCAAAGGCCCCCACGCCCAGATGTACAGATGACATCTGACCGAACACGTGTCACAATCTGAACGGGTTACCCCCTCTTATATATATTAAGGAAATGGTCTCAGCAAGGGATCTTTTTCTGCTCCCTCAAGAGAGAACATAACAGGCAAGAATCTTTGGCCCTTACTACTCCCTCTCCACCTCCAAAACACTAACTCGGGCGTCGGAGGCTCCTCCCCGGAAAAAGACTCTGGGGACCTCCTAACCCCTGTTTTCTAAGTGTTTCAGGTAGATCCTCTTGGGAAATCTCCACTTTAGGCGTTCCTTCACACCAGAAGTCCCTCCTGGTCACACTATGTCACACGATGAAGATGCTGAAGGGCATCATTTGGCGCCGTCTGTGCGAACCCACTCCTAGATCGCCGTCATTGAAACTCGGCGTTCTAAGGACAAGGGCTTCCGAAGTCCCCGTCCATGCCAGAGGTTCAACCGGCAACCGAACAAACTGCAGGAGGGACTTCCTTGCCTGAGGATGAACGTCCTCTGACTATTACCATGGGCTTCTTGCACGAGTTCCAACACTCTGTCGTGGCCAAAATGACACAACAGTTAGACCGAAGATGGCCGCAGCCAAATCTGGGTCGAAGGCCCTCCTCACCAGTACCTCGTCGGGAGAAGAGTCCCAGGTTAACTCACCAGAGTTCGGGAAGTGGAGATCAACAAGATGAGTCCTCGATAGAAAACATACCCCTCAAGACGTGACCTGTGGGAGAAACAGGGTCAAAATGACCCAGAACTCCCCAACGAAGGAGTTCTTCACCTGAAGAGAAGTCGCCATCTCCTCGATGCCGGAGTCACTCCCCGAAGAAGAGACGTCAGTCTCCATACCTGGAAACCTATAGACAGTAGGAAGAAGAGCCCAGAGCCACACTCCTCATGGAGAAAATCTTAAAGAGGCTAGAAAGAATGGAGAGCCAAGTAGCTTGGAAGCCCGTTTGGGCTAGGTTGTCAGAAACTTTCAACGGAGATGAATCACCATTCACTTGAGCGGTGGTTGAAGCACCCATGCCGAGCGACTTTCAGGTACCTCGGTTGGAGACCTACGATGGCCGAACTGACCCCCAGGCCCATCTAACCAAATACAAGCGTAGCATGGTGTTGCACGGTGCCGATGATGGCACCTTGTGCAAACGTTTTGAGGTCACCCTCGCCGAACCAGCAATGGCGTGGTACAACTCATTGGCTCCTGGAACCATCATGGAGTTCCAAGAGTTGTCTACTGCCTTCATGCAGCAGTTCATTGGGAGCCGGCCAACGGTGAAGATGCCTATCCAAATGTTCGACATAGCACAGAAAAATGGGGAAACCATTCGTGACTATGTCGAAAGATTCAACAGGGAAGCCTTAAGTGTTCTAGACTTTAGGCTAGAAATACGTATCCTGGCCATGACCCGAGGACTTCGACGAGACTCTCAGTTGTTCTATGAGTTTTCCAAGGATCCCCCCGACACGCTTGGTGAATTTTACCGAAGGGCTGAGCAGCACATGATTGCTGAAGAACTAAGAATGGGAGGCCCAAAACCTGATCACATTCGCACCGAGGGGCCGAGCCAGCAACCTCGCTACCCAACCGAGTCAGGGGGACAGCCTCGGAAGCTTAGGGGAAGAAGCCACTGGCTTTCACCCCTCTAAACACCTCAAGGACGAACATCCTTATGGCCATGGAAAGGCAAGGAGCTCAGATCCAATGACCAAAGGCCATGGCCTCGAACAACAAAAAGAACATGAAGAAGTTCTGCCAGTTCCACCGGGACCATGGGCATGATACCGAGGATTGCTTCCAGCTGAGGAAGTACATTGAATCCCTGATAAAGCAAGGTCAACTCCGACGTTACCTGCGGATGCCCTCCCCGAAGGGGAGAAGAGAAGAGGAGGGGAAAGGAGATGACGAGGAATACGACTCCGACAGACGTCAGAACCGAAGCCCAAAAAGGCGTCCGCCACCCCCGGCAGGAGTGATACAAATGATCACAACAGGACTGCCATCGGCAGAAAGGAAGAGAAGGGCTAGGGAGATTTCGGTAATGGAACATGTGAACCCATCAAAAAAGCTGGTTCGGAGAGATGGGTCCACCGTCATATTTCCCCATGATGATCCACTGCTGGTTATGGCAAGGATAGGTAGCTGGGACGTCAAGAGAGTATTGCTTGACGATGGTTCAAACGCGGACGTCCTATTCTCGCACCTGCTACCAAGTCTGGGTATATCAAGGAGCGACCTCAAGTCCGTCACTTCTCCTACTTTTGGAGTAGGACCGTCCGAACTCCCCGTCCTCGGCTGGATTGATCTCCCCCTGATGCTAAGAGGAACTTCGGTGAACAACAAGGATGAGCTATTTGCCTCCGTAATGACAAGGTTCATCGTCATAGATGTCCCTTCCTCGTACAACGCTATTCTTGGAAGGAAAACGCAAGGGAACCTCCACATCTGCCCCAATGTGAAGTACCTAACTGTCACCTTCACCACTAAGGATGGAGATGCTGAGATCTTGATCGACCAGGGTGAGGTGAAGAAAGTGTTTGTTAAGGCGAGGAAAGCCCCAGTGACGAATTGCGCATAGACTACGGAAATGAAGGTCTTACCCGCAGAAGAGTCAAAAGGAGAAGGAACAGAAGATCCCGAGAAAGTAGAAACGGAAGAAATAGAGCTTGTCCCAGGCCGAAATACCCGAATAGGGAAAAAATTGGGCGAAGGTGACAAGGAAAAACTTGTATCTTTCCTACTTATAAATAAAGATCTGTTTGCCTACTCGCCGAAAGACATGCCTGGGGTAGACCCCCGCATAATACAGCATAGCCTTAAAGTGAGCCCAGAAGCAAGGCCTGTTCGCCAAAAAAAGTGAAGCCTCTCGGCACACAAAAACAACTTCGTCAAAACCGAAGTCCAACATTTGATAGAGGCGGGCGTAATCAGGGAGGTCAAATACCTCGAATGGCTAAGTAATGTGGTTATTGCCACAAAAGAAGGAAGCGATAAGCTCCGAATGTGCATCGACTTCCGAAACTTAAATGATGCTTGCTCTAAGGATTCATATCCTCTCCCGCCAATAGACAGTTGGTAGACTCAACTGCCGAGTATAGACTCCTGAGCTTCCTCGACACCTTCAGTGGGTATCATCAAATCAGAATGGACCCTGAAGATGAGAAAAAAACCATCTTCATCACCGAAGTCGGTACATATTGCTATGTCAAAATGCCCTTCGAGCTCAAGAATGCTGGAGCCACCTACCAGAGGCTGATGAACAAGGTCTTCAAAAACCAAATAGGGAGAAACATGGAAGTCTATGTTGACGACATGATAGTCAAAAGCAAGTTGCCTGGCAGTCATATCACAGATTTGGAGGAAACTTTCCACCAACTTAGAGCATTCGGAATTCGCCTTAATCCATAAAAATGCGTCTTCGGCGTAAGCTCAGGTAAGTTCCTCGGATTTATGGCATCGGAAAGAGGTATCGATGCTAACCCGGAAAAAGTCAAAGCCCTACTTGAATTCTGAACTCCTGTTACAACAAAGGATGTGCAAAGGCTCACGGGGAGGATAACGTCCCTTAGCAGATTCATTTCCAGGTATGGAGATCGCTGCCAAGCATTCTTTAAGGTCCTTACCAAGGCAGCAAAAAGTGGTAGCAACCTCGGAGACGATGATCATCCTTGGAACGAGGATTGCCAAAAGGCCTGGGAAGAGCTCAAACTCTATCTAGCTCGCCTACCCACTCTTCGGCAACTACTAGAAGGAGAACCTCTTGTATTATACCTCGCCGTTACCGAGAAAGCACTGAGTTAGGTTCTCATTAGGGAAGAAGGGGCGGAGCAATGGCCAGTATACTATGTGAGCAAGTCCTTGCATGGCACCGAGGTCAGGTATCCCCTACTACAAAAAGCTATCTATGCCCTGGTGCTAGCAAGCAGGAGACTACGTCCGTACTTTCAGGCTCAGCCCATTATTATCCGAAGTAACCTACCTCTTCGGGATGTCATGAAGAGAGTAGATTATTCAGGAAGACTTTCCAAATGGTGCATAGAGCTCGGCGAATATGATATTACTTATGAGCCAAGGAAAACAATAAAAGCCCAAGCTCTAGCAGACTTCGTTGCTAAGGTACCTGTTCCCGAAGGTGAACAATCAGCCAGCCAAAGTGTCCCAGAATGGACTCTGTTTGTAGATGGGGCCTCCGGCTCCGAGCACTAGGGAGCTGAGGTAATCATTTGTGGCCCCGAAGGCCTGGAAGTCATGAAATCCATCAAATTTGGGTTTAATGTCACCAACAATATGGCAGAATACGAAGCTTTTATAGCAGGATTACGCCTGGCCTGAAAGATTGGTGTAAAAAACCTAAAAGCCCACAGTAATTCCCAGCTAGTGGTGCGGCAGATGGTAGGGGACTATAACGCAAAGGACCCAACTTTGGCAAAATATCATGAGTGCGTATCAAGGCTTATCCAGGAGTTCGACGTGGTACATATTGAAAATGTACCTCGTCGAGACAATGCCGAAGCGGATAGCTTGGCTAAATCAAAAAGGTTTACCGAAGTGTTGAGCCACCCGAGCATAGCAATACTAAGCATAACAACCTCGGACAAAGGGTGGAAAGATCCTATAAAGAGGTATCCTATAAACGAAGAGCTTCCCGAGGATCCTTATGAAGCGGCAAAAGTGCGAAGACGTTCCAGACGATATTTCCTAGTTGGAGAAGAATTATACCGGCAAGGGTACGCAAGTCCGCTGCAAAGGTATGTTAGCGAAGAGGACGCTAAGATGGTTCTCGAGGAAGTCCACGAGGGGGTTTATGGTTCCCATATTGGAACTGACGCCTTGGCGAGAGTAATACTCCGCCAAGGGTACTTCTGGCCCACCTTAAGAAAGGACGCAAGGCAGTTCGTCAGGAAGTGTGACAATTACCAAAGACATGCCAGCATCCAAAGACTGCCCTCGGAAATAATAACCTCGGCAGACTACCCTTTTCCCTTTACAGTTTGGGGCATAGATCTTATCGGGCCGCTCCCGACAGCACCTGGAGGAGTTAAGTTCTGCGTAGTGGCAGTGGATTACTTCACTAAATGGGTCAAGGCAGAACCTCTAGCAACTGTTTCGGCAAAAGATATACAAAAGTTCATCTGGAAGAACATTATATGTAGATTTGGCATACCGAGGGTGATAGTGGCCGATAATGGTTCCCAGTTTACAGACAAGGGATTCCATGAATTCATCACCAACCTCGGAATAAAAATGCACTTCGCCCCGGTAGCTCATCCACAGAGCAACGGACAAGTAGAAGTATCCAACAGAACCATAAAAGAGGGTCTGAAAAAGAAGTTGGGGGAAGCAAAGGGAAAGTGGCCAGGAGAACTTCCTAGTGTGCTGTGGAGTTATCGGA